>OX451737.1:1044570885-1045785482 GCA_948472305.1 Vicia faba
CCCTCTTTGGTGCAATGTAGGCATTAAGAGTCTGCTCCTCATGAAGTTTCTTAGTGAGTTCTAAAACCTTCTTCTCACTAGCGTAGAATTGGGCTTCGAAAGTATCTCGCTCCCCCTTGAGTTGTATCCAATCTCTTTGTAAATCTTCAAGAGAGGTGGGCATGTTAGGATGTAGGATAGTGTATGGAACATCTCCTTCCATGACAGGCTCAATGATTACCGGGAGAATGGAGGGATAAGGCATCATAAGACTTTGAGCGCGAGTTCATACCCGTTTGAGGTAAGGCTCAAGAGGGATGGAATTCTTATGCCCCAATTTCTTGCTATCTATCTTGTTAAACATACTCCAAGCTTGGATAAATCTCTGGCGAAGACCTTGATCATCATTGTCGTAGTCAAATACCAATCCTTGGATGAGCATCTCATGAAGGCCATCCCTTCAGGCGTAACCAAACTGTCTTAAGGCTAAGCAGGGGTTATAGGTGATACCTCCCCTAATGCCAAGTAAGGGGACATTAGGGAATTCTCCACAATGGTCAACAATAGTAACATTCTCTATGGACCGGGAACACTAATGAATGTCTGAATGTTTGAGCGTCATCAACCTTTGTGACCACCTTGAACCTTGATTATTCTTTAATACACATTGGAGAAGATGCGAAATAAACCATCTTGCCAAGAGAGGAGTGCAACACATAAGGACACCTCTTTTCCTCATAGTGCGAGTGTGAAAAGAATGT
Organism: Vicia faba; assembly: GCA_948472305.1. Classification (NCBI taxonomy): domain Eukaryota; kingdom Viridiplantae; phylum Streptophyta; class Magnoliopsida; order Fabales; family Fabaceae; genus Vicia; species Vicia faba. Next base: position 1,044,571,626 of record OX451737.1, read on the forward strand.
AGAATGTCCCCTAGCAAAGTAGGCACCGGGTTACGAGATATGAAGATTTTGACGGCGTTCACATCTATGAGTTGGTCAAGATTTTGGAACAAAACCATCCCATAGATGAGGAGAGCCACAATTTACTCAAAGGCTTGCAAATCCAAGGAGTTCCAACAGTTTCGGGCTTTCTCAAACAAGAACTTTGCTAGGAAACCTTTGACACCACTCCTTGTTTCCCAATTAGTTGTGACATCAGATGATTGCAAGTGTAGAGCTTGAGCAATATCTTCTGGCTTTGGGTCTCTTTCCGTACCGTTGAAAGGTAGTTGATTGAGAATGGGAATCGTCAAGAGCTGGGAGAATTCTTCCAAAGTAGGCACAAGTTGATAATCGGGAAATGTGAAGCAATGGTGTAAATGATCAAAGAACTGACAGAGCACCTTCGTCATGTCTTTGTCAGTGTTGGAAGTGACCAAGTTGAGTAGGCGACCATGTCTCTCGGTGAATGGAGAATTTTCTGGAATCCTTGAAGCTAGCTCCTTAAGTTGTGGAGGGATCCTTACAAGGTTGACTTGAATAGTTTTCATGCGAATAGAATCCATGTCCTACAAAACAGAACAAAGATGAATCCCAAGATCCTTGAAATGGTTAGTGAATGAATATGATGTTATGATGTTCATGATGTTATGTACAAGTGTATATATATATATATATATATATATATATATATATATATATATATATATATATATATATATATATATATATATATATATAAACAAAGCAGACAATTCCTTAGGTTTAGGCTTGCATGGAGTCTCATAGGTAAGTACCCTCTTGAAGTTTAGTTGGCTCAACCTATCCTAGCAATAGTAACCGGGTTCTAAAGAGCTCAATATCACTGGTTTGTTTCTTTGAGCATTGTCTCAGCACAAGCCTCTTTAATGGCGACCGAAATATCTCAAAAAACCAAACCTCAATGAGTGAAGTATTGAGTATCTACCAACTTCAGACTGCACCAAAGCCGGTCATCTCACTACGTCCTAATGGCCAAGTTGGTCAAGTAAAGGTTCTAAAAGTTCATTAGTGCTTCATGAAATCACTCAGCGGCCCCGTATTCTCCTTGATTAACTCAAGGGCTACCGATACCCACAAATATGTCGCACTAACGTAGATATTGTTTAGACCATGTCGGTATACCCCGCACAGTTTCCACAACGTATTACTACTTACCTATAAGGCATCCCAAATCCGGGTAGAGGATTCAAACCCAAAAAAAGAACCATAATGTAAAGCATACAAGTCAAACAATGAAATCAAGTAAATGTGATCTGTTGTACCCCAAAATTTACCCTCCCACTTATCAAGAATTTTATCACAAGATCTCATTGGGCTCAAGACTGCACTAGGATTTGATCAGCTCAAGACACCTCCTTATGCACTGATGACCAAAATTAGGGTTTGAGTTTGCACAAGGATTTTTGAACTATCAATGCTTCATATGACTTTCATGGATCATTATGGACCCCCAAGATTACTCATGTCATGTTTCAAGCCTTGGATCACACTTTTGATCAGTCAATTGAACAGTTGACCTAAAAATCAACTATATTAGGGAAAAAAGTCAACCATGGCCAATTTACAGTAAAACTTCATAATTTTTTATTCACATCAACATTTTAGACTCATATGTATCATTTGATCAAGTTTGGACCATAATTCCTCAAGAAATTTGATCAAATCTCCAAAAGGGCAAAATGGTCAAAATTAAGGTTTTGACTAGGAAAGGGCAATTTCAGATTTTTGACCTAGCAAATGGTCAATTGGTTTAAGGAATGATCTCAAGAGTTCAATTTTATAATTTTGACCTAATGACATGATTCAAAACATTGCAAATCCTTTGGATTGATAGATGAATTTTGCAGTCAACTGATCAAAAGTCAATTGTATATTAAAAAGTCAAACTTTGACTTTTTGGTCAAATTCAAGTGCCAAAGATCACAATTCAGCAAAAAATGTCAAAATAGGAAACTTATTCATCAAGAAATCAAGAAATCAAGATGAATCAAAGGAAACTTCCAACATGAAAGTTGTAGATCTCCATAAAATCTACAACTTTTCTTCACACAACTCCTCCTAAAAGTGCTTGGATCTCAAGTTAAAATTTGTGAATACTTGCTCATGAACTAAAAAAGACTTAGTGAAATTTTGCCCTAGTTAGGCAGATTTTTGACCTAACTTCATGAAAAAATTTCACATAGTTACAAGGGGAGTCTTCAAAATCAATTCAAATATGGGTTGTAGATAACATTTCAAGCTTTCCAAAATGTCCAAGAAATCCTTGATATCATTCTTGAGCAAGGAGAATCGAAGGCAAGAAGTTAGGGTTTTCAAACTTGAATTACAATCCATTTTGTGAAGAACACTTGATCCAATCTTCAAGAATGTTGTACAAATCTTGCTTTGCAGGCTTCAAGCTTGCTAATCACTCAATAATTTAATGTTTACATAACTGATAGAGCCATTGTCAAAGCATTTGAGCCATTATCCAAGTTGCATTTCCATTTTGGGAAGAAAGTCACCACCTCCATTTTGGAAAAGTGACTTTAATCACAATGTCAACTCTTCTTGAGCCCATACATTGTTGTTTCTGACTCAAAAAAATCTAAAAGAAAGAAGCAACATATCTACAGCCTGCTAACCACCCTACAAATCCTTGTACTTCACATTGAAACCATGTTTGTCAACTTTGCTTCAAAATCAAGTAACCACGCCATAACATGTGATTTCAATTTCTGAGTTGTTTCAAGCCTCAAAACCTCTTGCCTATAAGTACATACACTATTTTCAAACTAACACACGAGCTGGAAGACCCTAAAACTCTCCAAAACACCATTGCTGCACCAAACTGCCTAACTTGACAGTTTTGAGCCAAAACTCATCATCTTCGTTTCCACTCGTGCGTTTTGAAAACCAATCATTCAAACAACTTCTATAAATCATACCAAAGTAATCTAGGCCCCTGTTTCAAGACTGTAACTCCTCCATCACTATCCACCATTTTCAAATATCAAGCTTGCAGGTTGACTTGAGTAGAGAGGTTCAGGAACTTTCAAGGCAAAGTAGGAGTTGGAATACACTCAAGGAGGTCCAGGCAAGCTAAACAGATCCTCAGGCCATCTCAAAAGTTGCTCAAACTCCATTCATGACTCCAGCTGCAAGGGGTAAGTTTTCAAACTTCTATCTCTTCATACAAGCATCATTTGATCCTGATTTGTGAAGACAAAATGTATATATCTTTGCTCTAAAGCTGACCATGTTCATAGTTCCTATTTATATTGACTGTGTATAGAGAATTTTGGATTTGAAATTTCTGAGAAAATTAGGTTTCAATTTAGGGCAAGCAAAATTAGTTTTCATCTTTGACTTTTAGCTTACATAAGTTATATGGTTGGATTCGTGGGAAGAAACACCACAACTTTCGCGTTTGAACTTTCCATTTTTGTGGAGAGATGAAGAAGACACAAGTGGTCTGGCTATGCGCGAGGTTGAAGATGAAGTTGTCTTCAGGAAGTAGTTTCTAATATATATTTATGGTTTGACATAAGTAAACAGATGTATAGCCACCCCAGTGGTAAAGCGCGCGCCTGTTCACCCCTCGGTCCTGGGTTCAAGCCCCAGCGTGACCATTTTTACATTTTTGCATATTTTCTGACTTTCTAACTTTTTTTTGCAGGCGTTGGGCCCTTTGGGCCTGTCATTGTTTTTTTTTATTTGCTAGCTCACCTCCCTGCCTACTTTTGGCATCCCCTGGCCCATTTATTTTATTTACTTATTTATTTCATTTTTCCTTTTAAATATATTTTCTGAAATACTAAAAAATCATAAAAAATATGAAAATAGTAGATTTATGTTTTGACATAATTTAATTATTTTTCTCACACAAAAAATTATTTTTGTTCATCATACTTTATTTATCTTTATTAATTATCTTGTAAATTAAATTAAACATAGGTTATTATGTATTTTTCTTTTATACTTATTTAAATATATTTATTTTAATATAAAAAAGGCCAAAAATATTTTACAACACCATATATTATTTTCAAGACAAAAATACTAAAAAAAAATACTTTTTTTCCTTTAAACTTATTTTCTTTTAATCAACTAAATAGAATTAGGGTTTCATTCAAAAAAAAATCCTTTCTTAATTAATTTCTTTTCTTAATTAATTTAATTTAATTCTAATTTAATTATTTTTCTCTAATTAGGTTTAGGTTAAAACCTCTTTCATATAAAAATCCAAACAAAAAAATCATTTCTTTCCATTTGCATTTGTACTTTATATATTTCCTCAATTATTTGTACATATTCAATTTGGTTGTAATAGATTAATTAGGTTTATAATATTGCAATCCTCATTCATAAATTGTATATCCCCCTCCCACAAGTATTGTAATAGCGTAGTAATTTTAAATTTCGCAACTTATCGCTTTCATATATACAATGCTAGTAATTAGGTTTTGTATGGAAAGCCACGGTGGGAGAACTGACTTGAAGGTTTTGCGTTTGATCACAAATGTTGCGATTAGAAAGAGTCGCCACCGACTTTTCTTTTATCCAAAAGGAAAGGTGAAAAAGCACAGGAAAGACCTTTGAGATTATTTCTTGAGTTCGGAGGGTAGATTATGAAAAGGGAAGGTATTAGCACCCTTTTCATCCATGGTTTTCCATGGGCTCTTAGTTACTTGCTAGATCACTTGCTTTTTGTTTGAAATTGTGCTTTGTGTGATTTTTGAAAGTATTTTGTAAAGAAGCCATTGTTTAGGCAAACTTTGTAATGATTCTCGTTCGTAAGAATGTATACAAAGTGTTTGATCTTTTGAAAATGTTTTCAAGTTTGTAAGATGTTTTGAAAGTGTGGGTGTTTGTTTGGAAAATTACAAGGATGTTTGTTTGAAATTGAGCAAGTCATTAGGAGCATTCTACCTACTCAAAAGTCTTTCTTGTTCATTTTCTTTCCCTTTGACATTGTTATCTTACCATTGATTTGGTAAGTAACCCTATCTTTGGATGTAAATGGGACGGGCGTGGGTCATTGTATAATCATGATTAGCAATGTTGCAAGGTATCTTAGCATTATTTTTAGGAGATAAGATCATTTGAAATGCAACTTAGATAGCATCATCGAGGGACTATGATCTTGTATTTGCTTGTTTTTGCTAAGATACCTTACATTCGTAATATGACCATTTTGTGAAGGCAACCAAGTGGAATTACCCTAGGGGTGTTTGTGTGCAAGTGTGTTGTTTTCATGCTTGATTTTGTCTTGGATTATGGTTTCCTAAGTATTGGTTTTATTCTTTCCATACAAACCTCAATTACTAGCATGTTTTGTATAAAGCGATAAATTGTGGAATTTAAAGTTACTACGCTATTACAATACTTGTGGGAAGGGGGTGTACAAATTGTAAATGGGGATTGCAAGAATATAAACCTAATTAATCTATTACAACCAAATTGAATTTGTACAAGAAATTAAATGGAAATAATGTACAAAATGAATAAATATGCAAGAATGCAAATATAAAGAAAATGGATATTTTAGTTTGGATTTTTTAGGAAAGGGGAGTTGTTTTAACCTAATTAATTAAAGAAAATAATTAATTAAAATAATAAAAGTAAATCTAGTTTTACTAGGAAAAGAAACTAATAAAACCCTAATTCATTAATTGATTAAAAGAAAATAAGTTTGTAAGAAAAGTATTTTTTTATTTTTATATTGAAAATAATTATAGTATTATAAAATATTTTTTGGCCTTTTTTATATTAAAATAAATATATTTTAATTGGTGTAAAAGAAAATAACTAAAACCTATTTTTTAATTAAATTTATAAAGATAATTAGTAAAATAAATAAATTATTGATTAAATAAAATATTTTTTGTGAGAAAAAATAAATAAACTAAGTTAAAATATAAATCTACTATTTTTGTATTTTTTATGATTTTTTTAGTATTAGAAAAATAATTAAGAAAACAAATAAAAAGAAAATAAGAAAAGAAAATAAAATAGGGCCAGGGGCGTGTAAATGAAACAGGGGGGGTTAGCCAGCAAAAACAAAAACAATCAAGGCCCAAGGAGGTCCCAGCACTTGCAAAAAAGAAATTAGAAAATGCCAAAATATGAAAAAAAAATCAAAAGGGTACCACTAGGGCTCGAACCCAGGTCCCTCCGGTTACAGGCGCACGCTCCTACCATTGGGGTGGCTATACATCCGTTAACATAAGAAAAACAATAAATATATGATACAAAACGCGCCCAGATTTATACTTCATCTTCAACCTCTAGCTAGACCAACTGTAACTTGTTCAAATCTCAACAAAATGAAAACTGTAAACATGAAACTTGTAGAAAATTTCCTCACGGTTTCAGAAATGTAAAGCATTAAAAATATAGCTCAAAGATAAACATGAATTTTAATGGCCCTAATCTGAATCCTAAAAATCTCAGAAAGTTCAAACTTAAAATTCTCTAAGCTCAAGCAAAATTAATGGAAACTAAGAACATGGTTAGCTTTAGGGCAATGATATCTACATGTTTTGTTCACAAATAAATCATTGATGATGCATGTATGAAAAGTTCTGAAGTTAGAAAACTTACCTTGCAAGAGGGTATCGGGTTTGAAGTTTGAGAAGCTTTCAAGGAGTTCCAATGGTTGTGTTAGCTTCCTCAAGTTCCCAGGAAGCTAATGGAATGCTTAGCTTGAGCTGAAAGTACTTGAGGAGTTCTGGAGAAGTCCAAGTGCAAAGCTCTATTTTTTAAAATGGAGGATGGTATTAATGGTGTTAAAGTTCTTAAACAGGGTGTGGGATCAATTCTAAATTATGTTTAGAAGCTTTAGGAATCAAAAGGCTTGAAAACGCACGAGGGAGTTATGAGTTTCAAGTTTTTGGTCAGTTTATGTGAAAATGGAGGTATGAGATGTGATTCTGAGCTCTAGTTATTTTTAGGGCTTCAACATTCGTGTCTTTGATGCAAATAGTTTGTGTATCTATAAGAAAAAGGATTGGAGTGCATTGGCAAGTCAGAAGTACAAGTTACAAGCTTTTGGCTAGGTTACTTGATTTTCAAGAAAAGAGGGAAACCAAGTTTCAATGTGTAGTACAAGCATGGGCTGAGTGATTGTAAGTGTCTAAACCATTTCTTATGAGTTATAGGACTTGTATGATCAGAAGAGAACAAGTGCAAGGCTCAAGAACAAGTTTTGTGCAAAAAAGCACTTTATCAAAATGGCAATGTACACTTTCTTCCAAAAATGGATATAAAGCATGTCCATGCATTGAATGCTTGAAATGAGACCTCTAACAGCTATGCAAGCCATTAATTATGGACTTCCTAACAAGTTTGAGGCCTTCAAAGTAGAGTTTATGCAGCATAGTTTGAATTTTGAATTTGGTTCATCACAAAATGACTTGTAATTTAAGTGATAAAACTCTAACTTCATCTCTTCGATTCTCCCTACTCAAAAATGATGACAAGGAGTTCTTGTACATATTGGAAAACTTGCAATGTGCTATACAACCCATATTTGAATTGCTTTTCAATATTTCCCTTGGAACTATAAGAAAAAGTGCCATGAAGTTGGGTCAAAATTTCACTAAGTGTTTTGTTTCATGACCACATGATCTTAAAATTTTAACTTGAGATCAAAGAACTTTTGGAAGAAGTTGTGTGAAGAAAAGTTGTAGATTTCATGGAGATCTACAACTTTCATGTTGGAAGTTTTTCTTGAATCACTTTGCATCATGGTTAAAATTTTGCTCAAAGTTATGAAAAAATAAGAAATTTCCAACACTTAGAAAAATTTCTAAGTTTAGAAATTTTAACTTTTCAAAATGAAATCTTGAATTTTTGATTTATTGATGAATAAGTTTCATATTTTGACATGCTTTGATGAATTGTGATCTTTGGCATTTGAATTTGATCAAAAAGTCAAATTTTGACTTTTCAGTATACATTTGACTTTTAATCAGTTGACTGAAAAACTCATTTGTCAATCTATTGGGATTGCAATGTTTTGAGCCATGTAATTAGGTAAAAATGATGAAATTTGACTATTAAGACCATGCCTTAAACCAATTGATCATTTTCTAGGTCAAAAATCAGAAATTACCCTTTCCCAGTCAAAACCCTAATTTTGACCATTTTGCCCTTTTGGAGATTTGATCAAATTTCTTGAGGAATTGTTGTCCAAACTTGATCAAATGATACATATGAGTTTTAAAATGTTTATGTGGATAAAAAATTATGAAGTTTGACTGTAAATTGGCCATGGTTGACTTTTTCCCAATACAATTGATTTTTAGGTCAACTACTCAATGGATTGAGCAAAGGTGTGATTCAAAGCTTGAAACTTGACATGAGTGATCTTGGGGGTCCATAATGATCCATGAAAACTATATCGGGCATTGGAAATTCAAAAATCCTTATGCAAACTTAAACCCAAATTTTGGTCATCAATGCTTAAGGAGGTGTCTTGAGCTGATCAAACCCTAGTGCAGTCTTGAGCTAAGGAGATATTGTGAGAAAATTCTTGATAAGTGTTGTACCCCAAAATTTGCCCTCCCATATTCTTCAAGATTTGCCAAGATCAATCTCCAGATGGTTCAAAATCTCTCAAAGGTTGCACAGTCCAATTGCCTCCTAGCATAGTCAAAACTAGGGTTTTGGTTCTTGCAAAGAAAATGAGGTTTTCAAGGGTCCAATCAAGTCCCATATACCTATATACATTTCCAAGCATCCATATGTCAAGTTTCAAGACTCACAGCATCAAATTGCACAGTCAAAAACCCTAATTGCTCCACAGTCAACTACAGGGGCAAAATGGTCATTTGACAGTCAAAAGTCAAAAAATTTGGTCAACATCTCATTTTGAAGCCACAATCATCATTTGATCAATTCTTGATCATGATTACACAAGCATGGCTCAAAAAGTCTCAAGATGCAAAAGTTTCTATTTTTGGATAGCTGAAAAGTCAACTGCAAATTGACCAAGGCATAACTTTTTCATGGTTCATCAGAAAAATCCCATCCAAAGCTCATTTTGAAGGGGATGACATTTCCTACAACTCATCTTCACATCCCAAATCCAAGAAATGCTCTCACAAAAAGTTATCAATTTCAACATTATAGGTCATTTTCAAAAGTAAACAAAAAGGCACTTTAAGTCAAAGACCATAACTTGAGATTGGTAAATCAAAACGACATGGGACCAAAGGCATTGGTTAGAGGACTTCAAGACCTTTCCAAAATGTCCAAGAACATGATCATAGCTTCAAAATTGAGCAAGATATGCATTGGAGAAGTTGGGAAAATTTTGGGAATTTTCAAAAGTCAACTTTGCCTAAAAGGCTTCAAATTTGCTAATGGGCCTCAAATTCTTCCTTGAATCATTACCCAAAGCCTATGCACGACCCATTGAGCTCAAAGGGATTTATTTTATTATTTTTAATTAATTAATTGAATTTTTATTCTTATTAATTCATTTAATTAGATTTAATTATGAGAAAATATCAAATAATGCTTTTTCAAATCTTTTTGTGCAGCAAATCAAACTAGGGCAAGCTGGCCAAGTCGTTTCACATCCAAAAAAGGAAAATCATCCATGATTAGCAAAGGTTTCAATGAAAAAAGATTGAAAAATATATGATGGAAATCAAATATCCAAAACATTAATTCAATGGACTTATGGGCTTGTTTTTTGACCTAGAATCGTTCACATACATATGCACAACTCAACCCTATTCCAGAATACACGAAAAAAGCTGCTGAAGCCATAGAACCAGTTTGCAACCTTTCACCAAAAACTTGAAAACTGATTTCATAGTTAGAGCATAATTCAAAGCTTCTGAAGGCTTCCAACACGTTGCATAAGCATCCAGGAAGCGTTTGCAATCAAGGACTAGTCCAAACGCGCAAAGAATCATCACCACGAAGCCATACGGTTTGCCATATTTTCCAAAAATACATCTCATGATTCATTCACTTTTAATCATTTTTCTTGTTTGATTTACACTAATACTAACCTTCTGAAGCGATTGGTATAACTCAATTGGACTAACACTACTTATATCGAAATCTGCCATGAGAGATACCTAGGGTTTCAGAACTTCAAAATTGGGGGTTTTCATATATGGTAAAATTAGACCACCAAACCTGTATGGACACATTCGTGGCAACAAGACGAATCGTTTGAAACAATCGCGCCCTTTTTATATTTCTCCCTCTTCTAATCGCTATTTTCACAGGTTTCACTTAGTGGGGGTTTAAAACCCCCGCTACTTGTTTTATAATTGCAGGAAAAAGATGAAGAAGAAGCTGAGGTGTCCATGCATGATAGGAACGTTCAAATATCTGGCGCGCTTTTCTTTGTTTATACCACTAACATTGTTTTTTTTATATAACATTTATTCTCCATTATATGAACAAGCGCGTTGCCTGGCTCAGTTGGTTGATGAGGTGTACTGCAAGCATTGGGACCTGGGTTCGATTCCCAGGTCCCCCCACATAATCTATGATTTTTGCTTTAATGTATTCACGTGCAGCAGGCGTTCAATGTTCCACCATACACGCTCATGCGCTAGCCTGCCAAGTGGCTTCAAGATCCAATCCAGTGGCCTCAGAATAAGATCCATGGTACACTCCAGTCAACCAAGGCACACTCAAGCTGGAAAGTCAAACGAGCTTATGTTTCAATGGGCCAAAATTACTTCAGCTTACCTCCATTTGGGCCTGACACCCCCTTGGTTTGCTTTATATTTTTTATTCTCTTTTCTTTTCCTTTAATTTCTTTTAATCATTTAATTGTTCTAATTGTTTTTTTAATTGTTTTTATTAATTCACCATTAATTAATTTTCATAATAAAAAATCAGAAACCAAAAAATGTTTTATATTTAATTATTATTAATTTCATCATTAAAATATTTTTGTAAATAAACTCTAACAATTAATTTAGTTAATTTAGGTTTTAATTTTAACACTTTTTCTTAATAAATAAAAAATGCATAGAATTAGGTTTTTGACATTTTATCTTTTTCTTAATTAATTTTTCATCATTATTTATTATTATTAATATTTTTGTAAATAAACATGTAAATCAATTAATTAGCGTAAATTAGGTTAACTTTAATATTTTCTTTAATAACTAAAAATAATTTAGAATTAGGGTTCCCATTTAATTTTAATTTTTCTTTATTTCATAAATACAAGAAACATAAAAAAACACTTTCTTTTTTTATTATATAATTAAATAGACTTTAATTTCATTTAATTTCAAGTAAAGGGTCAAAACCCTCGGACATTCAGTTTTAATTTTCTTTTCGCGCATTATTTTCTTTTGAATATTATGTAATTGCTCAAGGATTGTAATAGTAATTAGGTTTACCGCATTCTTTTATTTTTCGCATTTTTATCAAACGGGTCTTTGTATTTTGGCGATGTATAGACCCGCGCCTTGTAATAGCGTAGCCTTTTTTTTCCTGTATTTTACTTTCCGCACTCTTAAATTCTAAATTGCATGAAAGAATGTATGGTTAATTAAAAACAAGTGTAGCTCACAATGCCATGATCAAAGATAACTGTTAAACTGAAAACAACACACAAATACACACACCACTTCTAGGGTACGCCTCACTCGTTGCCTTACCTTCGAAACGTGGTCGTCAAGTATAGGACGTTTTAGTAAGTCCTTATGTCCATGATCCATTTGCCTCGAAATGGTTGCCTCAGATTAAAAAAGGATCAAGGACATAAGGGTAGCTTCTAAGGTGTCCTACTGTTGCTCTGGTGACCACATTGTCCCTCAAAACGAATTGACCCGAACACCTCCAACGGTGGTGCTACCTACCTCTCAATGGTGGGATGGCACTACCTTAAGGACATTTACACAACCTAATTCCTTAGGGTAGGTAGATGACTCGTAGATACTTGCTCTCTCAAAAAACAAATCAAACTCTTTTCACACCGACACTTTCAAAAGCCTTCAAAACAATTTTTCAAACACTCTTGAGGACAGATACAAGAGTTATTCAGAAATCTTTCAAAGAAACTTTTGCAAAACCCACTCACATTCTGAAAAGCAAACAATTTTGAAAACACAAGAGCAAGTATCTAAGAGCCCATGGATAACCATGGATAGAAAGGGTGCTAACACCTTCCTTTTCTATAAATCTACCTCCCGAACCGAGAAACTATCTCATAAGGAATTTTGCTGTGCTTTTGTCCTGTCCATGTTGGAGAAAATAAAAGACGGTGGCGACTCTTGCTTCCGCGACATTTCGCGAACCAGCATTAAACAGTCAGTTCTAAATCCACCGATCACAGAACTGGCGACTCTGCTGGGGATATTATAAGTGAGGTGTACCTTAGGATTAGATCATTCTATGTTTTCAATTGTATGCCTTGTTTGCTTTAATATTGTGGGCTTGTATCGGAGTTTCATAGATCCTAACCCGAATCTGGGGATACCTTTTTAGGTAGCATAAGCTGTGAGGGACCTGTCCGACGTAGACCAACACGGGTGAAGCAGTGGCTACGTTGGTGTGGCACCTTGGTCTGTACCGATATCCCTTGTGTCGCAACGAGGAGAATATGGGTCTTCTGAGGAGTCATTAAGCACCAACCGACCTTAGAACCTTAAATGACCCAACCTGGCCAATAGAACAGTAGCAGTATGCTACACCCATTGAGGCTAAACTCTCGCGATGGTTCTGCCCACAAGAAAAGATTGTGATGCTAGAGTTATGACCGATTGAGGGTAGTCAGTGATATTGGGATCCTCTAGAACCCGGTTACTTTTGATAGGACAGGTCTGAACCAATAAACTGAAAGAGGGTAATACATAGACCCCATGCTGGCCTAAATCCTAAGGGCTGTCTTGTGTGACTTGTGTGCCTTATCATGTTTGCCTTTGTGAATATTTGTGGTGTGCTTTATCATAACATCATGCCATCATAAACATTACATGCATCCTGCATAAGGACTGACCATTTCAAAGACAAGAGGGTTTCATCTTTGCTCTGTTTTGTAGGACATCATGATTCCTATGCGAAGGAACACTATCCGGTTCAATTTTGTTCACCCACCTGAGTTGCTTGAAGAATTGGTTAGCAGAATTCCAAATACCACTTCCTTCATCCAGAGGCATGGTTCTCTTCTCGGTTTAGTCACGGCAAAGTGGGACCAACAACTGATGAGCGTCCTGACCCAGTTTTATGATCCCTTGTATAACTGCTTCACTTTTCAAGACTTCCAGCTGGTCCCTACCCTAGAAGAGTTCTCTGATTTGCTTGGCATCCCTATCTTGGATCAGACTCCCTTCACTGGTTGGGAAAAGACTCTTAGGCTTGAGGAGATTGCTGCAGCCCTTCCTCTGACCACCAAGGAAGTAATGGACAACTGGGTGACTAGAAGCAAAGTTAAGGGTTTCTTGGCCAAGTTTCTGATCAGTAAAGCTAACAGTTTCTGGAATGACCTGGACTTCAGGGCGTATGAAGACATTCTGGCTCTCTTAATCTACGGCCTAGTCTTGTTTCCTAATCCTGATAACTTCATTAACATCACTGCCATAAGGATCTTTATGTATCGGAACCCTGTGCCCACTCTCTTGGGCGATATCTTGCAACAACTCTATGCTCGTACTTCCCGGAGACGAGGAACTCTGTGGTGTTGCATTCCTTTATTAGTGAGGTGGTTTATTTCGCGCCTCCCTAAGTTCGTGTTGAAGAACAAAGAAGGAAGAGGTTGGGCTCATAGGTTAATGTCTCTCATTGATAATGACATCATTTGGACTCTCAGGGGTTTGGATGAGGTAGCTGTTATTGATCGTTGCGGAGAATATCCTAATGTTCCTCTGATTAGTACCCAAGGAGGAATCTCTTATAATCCATGTCTAGCTCTCCGTCAGTTTGGAAGATCCAGAAGAGCAGGGCCTCATAAGATGTTGGTGCCTCACATCAGTTTTGAGTTTCAGGTAGATAGTGACGAGCTGCGTCGTAGATTCATCAAGGCTTGGGACAGAATTCACAAAGCTGACCCACAAGAGTTGGGACCGAAGACTTCTCTACCTATGGAACCCTACTACAGATGGGTCCGCATCCGTGCTCAGAATTTAGGCATGCCATATGAAGCTGTCAGGCCCATCATTCTTGAGTATCCTGATAGAGATAGCGCTCCTCCAACTGTTCTCCCTCCTCAGATACCTACAGATGTTGATACACTAAAGAGGTCTTGGGCGCAACTACGAGAAGAACGGGATTCTTATCGGGAAAAGTTCAACGAGCAGGAATTGAAGATCCAGAAGCTGACAAAGCAATTGGAGAACGAGCGGGCCTTGAATGACTACTTCCGTACTGAGAAGAGGAGACCCTGGGATCACTGATGAGCTTTGGATGTCCTTTTACAGTTTTTATTTCCCTTTTCAATATTTCCATTTTATGTAACGCCTAAGGGCAATCTGTTGAACAATCTAAATTTCAAAGTCGAATCTAATAAAGTGTGTTTCCTTTTTGTTTACAAAGTTGATTCCCGATTGTCTTTGAAAACATAAATCATACGCATTCCATTCATCATATGCATCACATGTACTCTTCTTTCCAGGTTGCTTAATGTTCTTCGCTGTTTATTTAAGCACGCCATCATGAATCCTGAATCATCTACCGAGCAATCCATCAAGGCCCTCCAGGTTCAGAACGCCCAGTTCCAAGAGCTGATCATGAGTTTGGCCCAAGGTCAAGAGGAATTGAAGGCTCTGCTGGTCAAGAAGAAGAAGAAGAGAACTGTACTATTCAACACTGGCCGAAGGTTTGGTAACACACTGCAGAATGAGGTTGATCAAGCTGGTTATTCTGTAGGGAAAGGCAGTCCCCAAGGGGGAAGGGTTCCTAGTCCGGTGGTCTCTAACAATGAGACTGATTTCAATGAAGAGTAGTACCCTCCCGCTGAAGACAAGTACAAGCAGTTAGAAGATCGCCTGAATGCCATGGAAATTTAACAAGTGCCTGGTTTGGATTTCGGAGACTTGGGTTTATCTTCTGGGGTGGTAATCCCACATAAGTTCAAAGCACCATCTTTCGCAAAGTATGACGGGGCATCCTGCCCTAAGCTACATCTCAGATCTTATGTGCGGAAGATTCAGCCGTATACTGTGGACAAGAACTTGTGGATCCATTTCTTCCAGGAGAGTCTTTCAGGGACTTATCTCTAATGGTTCTATCAGCTGGATGGAACCAAGGTTCGTAACTGGGAGGAATTGGCTACTGCTTTTTACAAGAAGTATCAGTATAATGTCGACCTTGCTCCTACACGTACCCAACTCCAGGGTATGTCGCTAGGATCGGGAGAAGGTTTTAAAGAGTATGCGCAGAAGTGGAGGGACCTGGCTGGCAGGGTGTATCCACCATTAACCGACCGTGAGCTAGTGGACATGTTCTTAGGGACCTTATCCGGGCCATTCTTCAACCATCTCATTGGTAATTCGTCTGCAGGGTTTACAGACCTCATTCTGACTGGGGAAAGGATAGAGGCTGGGATGAAATCAGGGAAGATACAGAAAGGTGCGTCCTCAAGTTCTGAGAAGAAGCCTTTCAAAAAGGAAGCCAGTGCTGTGTATGGCCCCAGGAGGCAAAATAAGCCGGAACGCCGCCAAACTATCAACGCGGTGGTAATTGCAAAGCCTTCTGCCGCTCCTCGGCAACCTAATCAACCAAGGGGTGAGAGACCCAGAAGAGAATATACTCGGCTTAGTATGTCCTTGTCACAGATCTTGCCGCAACTGTTATCGACCAACTTGGTAACCGTCAGAGAGGCTCCAAAGGTGGTGAACACGACCTCTCCGAAGTATAATCCAAATGCCCGCTGTGCTTATCACTCTGATAGCCCGGGGCATTCTACTGATGATTGCTGGGCCCTGAGGAATAAGGTTCAAGACCTTATTGATGCTAAAGAGGTTCAGTTTGAGGCGCCCGAGAAGCCTAATATGGTGACAGCTCCCATGCCCGATCATGGAGTAAATGCTATCAGGGAGGACGACGAAGTGGAGGAATCTGAGTTCAACAATTGGATCTATCCCACGGCCGACAGTGGACTGAACAATTGGACTGCAAAAGACTACATACCTGTTACTTTTGTTAATCAGTAATGAATTCCTTTGTTTTTAATTTGTAATAAACAATAAATTGAAACTTTATGGCCCGGTGTCTTACCCTGGGCACCATTGGCTTCATTTGTGAGGGCTTATTACTTGTCATTTCCATATATCATGAATACAAACATTGGACGTTTTTCGCATTTCAAATCTTGTGCTCCCTTTCTTTCTGTCTTTATATATTGCAAAACAGCTGTATTTACACACACTCACTCATATAGGTTCCAATCCACTCTGGATCTCACTGGTAACGACTCTGCTACTGCCAGTTATGACTTCGAAAATCCGATCAACTTAGCCGAAGACGAAGGTGAAGATGATTGCGAAGTGCCTGGCGAGCTTGCAAGACTGTTACTCCAGGAAGAGAGGGCCATTCAACCACATGAAAAGTCAGTGGAAACGGTAATTCTGGGTACTGAGACAGATAGAAAGGAAGTTAAGATCGGTGCCAACCTGGAGCTCAGCGTAAAACAGCGGTTGATTCAGATGTTGCATGATTATGTAAAGATCTTCGCCTGGTCCTACGAAGACATGCCTGGGTTAGATACCGACATTGTGGTCCATCACCTGCCTACCAAGGAAGACTGTCCTCCGGTTAAGCAAAAGGTTCGTCGTATGCGTCCAGAGATGTCCGAAAAGATCAAAGCTGAGGTTATGAAACAATTTGATGTCGGGTTTCTAGCAGTGACTTCTTACCCTCATTGGGTTGCCAACGTGGTTCCGGTACCGAAGAAATATGGCAAGGTCCGAATGTGTGTTGATTACAGGGATCTGAACAGGGCGAGCCCTAAAGATGACTTCCCTCTGCCTCACATCGACGTTCTGGTTGACAATACTGCTCAGCACAAGGTGTTCTCCTTTCATGGATGGTTTTTCAGGTTATAATCAGATCAAGATGGCTCCTGAAGATATGGAAAAGACTACCTTTGTTACTCAGTGGGGCACCTTCTGCTACAAGGTCATGCCATTCGGGTTGAAAAATGTTGGGGCAACTTACCAACGTGCCATGGTTGCTTTATTTCATGACATGATCCACCATGAGATAGAAGTATATGTTGACGATATGATTGCAAGGTCCCAAACTGAGGAGGAACACCTTGACCATCTGCAGAAGCTATTTGACCGTCTGAAGTTGTACAAACTAAGGTTGAATCCGAATAAGTGCACATTTGGGGTAAGATCTGGAAAGTTGCTAGGCTTCTTCGTGAGCGACAAAGGTATTCAAGTGGACCCTGCCAAGGTTAAGGCCATACAAGAGATGCCAGTTCCCAAGATAGAGAAAGAAGTCAGAGGCTTTCTAGGACATCTGAATTACATTGCCCGATTCATCTCGCACCTAACTGCTACTTGTGAACCAATCTTCAAGCTGCTGAAGAAAGATCAAGTAGTACGTTGGAATGATGAATGCCATGCCGCTTTCGACAGAATCAAAGAGTATCTCCAAGAACCACCCATTCTTATGCCACCGGTTGAAGGGAGACCTCTAATACTATACCTGACAGTACTTGACAACTCAATGGGGTGTGTGCTGGGGCAGCATGACGAGTCTGGCCGAAAAGAGCATGCCATTTATTACCTTAGCAAAAAGTTTACCGACTGTGAGACCCGATACTCACTGCTCGAGAAAACATGCTGCACTTTGGTATGGGCTGCTCGCCGACTGAGACAGTATATGCTGACTCACACTACTCTGTTGATTTCCAAGATGGATCCAATAAAGTACATATTCGAAAAGCCTGCTCTGTCTGGAAGAATAGAAAGATGGCAGATGATATTGACAGAATACGACATCCAGTACACGACTCATAAATCTATCAAAGGAAGTGTATTGGCATACCACTTGGCACACCAGGCAGTAGACGACTACCAATCAATGAACTTTGAGTTTCCTGACGAGAACATCATGGTAGTGACTGATTGCGAAGTACCTGGACCGGATGAAGGACCTGAGGAAGGATCCCGATGGTCTATGCACTTTGACGGAGCCTCCAACGCTTTGGGTAACGGTATTGGCGCTGTAATCATATCCCCTAAAGGCACTCATACTCCACTCACTGCCCGGCTATGTTTCAAATGCACCAACAACATGGCGGAGTATGAGGCATGCATCATGGGTCTCCAAGCTGCGATTGACTTAAGGATCAAGTTTCTGAGTGTCTTCGGAGATTCCGCTCTCGTGATCAATCAGATCAAAGGCGAGTGAGATACGAAACACCCAAACCTTATTCCTTACAAAGAGTGTGTGTTGACATTGATCCCCCGTTTCACAGAGATAACTTTTGAACATTTCCCAAGAGAGGAGAATCAGTTGGCGGACGCGTTAGCTACGATGTCTTCCATGTTCAAAGTCAAGTGGGACAATGAGGCTCCCCGGATCATTATCTGGAAACTGGACGAACCTGCATATTGTTATAACCTTGAGGCTGAGATGGTAACTGAAAAACCCCGGTATCATGAGGTGAAGAGGTATCTGGAAGCTCAAGAATACCCTGAGGGTGCATCCATCAATGACAAAAAGTTTCTGAGAAGGTTCGCTGCAAAGTTCTTCCTCAGCAATGGCATTCTGTACAAGCGAAACCATGATTCAACCTTACTGCGTTGTGTGGATAAGACTGAAGCAGAAAGAATCATGGCAGAGCTGCATGAAGGTACCTTCGGAATGCATTCCAGTGGACACACCATGGCGAAGAAAATCCTTCGGGCAGGATATTTCTGGTCCACAATGGAAGCCGACTGTTACCAACATTCTCGGACATGTCATAAATGCCAGATATATGCTGATAAGGTGCACGTTCCTCCAGTTCCTCTGAACGTCTTGAATGCACCTTGGCCTTTTGCAATGTGGGGCATTGATATGATCAGTGAGATTAAACCTACGGCATCCAACGGACATCCCTTCATCCTGGTAGCGATCGATTACTTTACGAAGTGGGTTGAAGCAGCTTCCTATGCTACTGTAACCAAGAACGTCGTGGCACGGTTCATTCGGCATAACTTGATCTGTCGATACGGTGTCCCAGAAAGGATCATTACCGACAATGGTACCAATCTTAATAACAAGATGATCACTGAGCTCTGCGAGCAATTCAAAATACAGCACCACAACTCTTCTCCATACCGGCCGAAGATGAACGGGGCTGTAGAAGCGGCTAATAAGAATATCAAAAAGATTGTGCAGAAGATGACGGTGACCTACAAAGATTGGCACGAGATGTTACCGTTCGCTCTTCATGGGTACCGTACCTCAGCAAGAACGTCAACCGGGGCAACTCCCTTTTCCTTAGTCTACGGCATGGAGGCAGTCTTGCCGATTGAAGTCCAGATACCCTCTCTCCGGATAATGAAGGATGCATATCTGAGCAAAGATGACTGGATCCAGACTCGACTTGATCAGTTAAACCTAATTGACAAAAAGAGACTCACTGCTATCTGTCATGGTCAAACGTATCAAAAACGGATGATCAGGGCATTTAACAAGAAAGTCAGACCACAAGAGTATCAAGTTGGGGACCTGGTAATCAAGCGCATCATTCTTCCTCAAAGTGATCCCAGGGGCAAATGGACCCCCACATACGAAGGGCCATTTGTGGTTAAACATGTGTTCTCAGGAGGAGCCATGATTCTAACCACCATGGATGGTGACGAACTTCCTCACCCCGCCAATGAAGACATAGTAAAAAGATACTACGCATGATAAAAGACCCACTAGGTTGACATACCTAGGCAAAAATAAGGGCTTCCCGGCGAACCAAAAGGGTTCGGGCAAAAATAAGGGATGAAATGAAAAAAAATATGTACACCCGGTAAGTTGAAAACCTGAAAAGGCGGCTTGGACAAAAATGGGTATCCCGGTGGACTGAAAACCCGAAAGGGCGGTCCAGGAAAAAGTTAGGGATAAGCGTAATACTATGTCTCATTGGATCACCTCGCATCCAGAATCCGGTATCAACATCAAGTTCAGACGGCATCGATCAATCAGCTTCATCTTCAACTAAGCAGCCAAGTGATGAGACGCTCGAAGATATAAAAGCGATAGCAGAGTTGAAACCCAGTGAGATTATTCTTTTCACACAGCTGTTTTGTTTTCTTTGTACAAATTGTATAAACTCTGTTGTTCGGCGACGTTCTCTTACTAGGACGTCAGCCTCTTGTACATAAACGCCTATTTACAGGCAAATTCAAAAATCAATACAAACTCACTCTTTCAGACCAATTGCCAATTGTTTTTCCTTTTTTCTGTTTTGTTTTGCGAAGAACGTCCAATGTTCAATTGTGATATATGCATTTGACACTAATTGCTAACTCATAAATATTTGCATACGAAACAAAGGATTAATTACAGGTAACATCAGAAACAGGGGCAATAATGAGTTGTCTAAGCGATCTAATTGCTCTGTCCACCAAGGTACCAAGGTAAGTTCGGCCGAAGAATATAACCCAGATACCTTCACTCCCCGCCGAATAAGACAAGATTCAACAATTCTCCCAAGCAGTTGGTCTCCCATCAGCCCTAACAAGGCACAATGTCTCCAGCAAGACAGCAATACTCTCCCCAAACAGAGTTAGCCTACTATCAGCCTTAAGGAAGTTGGGTATCCCTGAAGATCTCAATATTCCCCAGCGGAGTACATAAACATTCCTAACAAGCGTCCCCGACAATCTTGATCTAGGATTGTTCCCCGGTGGAATATCAGACATCCAGTGGAGCCACTTCCCCAGTGCAACCTCAAAAGTTTCCCCAGGAGAGTTGAATCAATCTCCCCAGTAGATTCTGGAAGCTTATCCCCAGTAGATTCTGGAAGCTTGTCCCCCGCAGAGTGCAAAAGCCTCTCCCCGACTTTATTCAGAAGGTTATCCCCCACCAGAGCCTATAACTGGGTTATCCTCAGCTAAACACCACGTAAAGATTGTCCTCGGCGAAGTTCTTCCTATCGCTAGCGGAGTTCATCAAATTCCCCAACAAAATTTATCAACGGTATCCCCAGCGGAGTTATCATCAACCTCAACAAAGCACCTCTCTTTCCCCACAGAGTTCACTCCCCACAGAGTAATCTATTTGTCAAGTTTATTCCCCAACGGAGTCATCTTCTCCTACCGGTATTCTTGCAACCATCACCCCCAGCGGAAACAAAAAGTTCTACTCTTCAACATCAGCCCAGGAGTTAACTTCCCGGCATTTGTCAAGGATTTATTTTCCTAGACAAAAAAAAAATACATTCATAAACATCACATCTTCATACGTTATAGCATGCATATACGCATCATGAACATACAAATCGCAGTCATCTCATGACATCACACATCATGACATAACATACAACTAACGTTTTGTCTTTCCAGGACAAAAGTCAATACAAAGATAATTACTATCAACTGTCGTGATCCCAGATCTGATTCCTATCTTGCCAGGGTGTATCTGTTGACGACTAATTCCAGACTCGATTCCTGTATCTTGCCAGGGCACGTCTGAAGAGTTTGAATATCCGATTCCTGTATCTTGCCAGGGTGTATCTGTTGACGACTAATTCCAGACTCGATTCCTGTATCTTGCCAGGGCACGTCTGAAGAGTTTGAAGATCCGATTCCTATATCTTGCCAGGGTGTATCTGTTGACGACTAAATCCAGACTCGATTCCTGTATCTTGCTAGGGCACGTCTGAAGAGATTGAAGATCCGATTCCTGTATCTTGCCAGGGTGTATTTGTTGACGACTATTTCCAGACTCGATTCCTGTATCTTGCCAGGGCACGTCCGAAGAGTTTGAAGATCTGATTCCTGTATCTTGCCAGGGTGTATCTGTTGACAACTAATTCCAGACTCGATTCCTGTATCTTGCCAGGGCACGTCTGAAGAGTTTGAAGATCTGATTCCTGTATCTTGCCAGGGTGTATCTGTTGACGACTATTCCAGACTCGATTCCTGTATCCTGCCAGGGAACGTCTGAAGAGTTTGAAGATCCGATTCCTGTATCTTGCTAGTGTGTATCTGTTGACGACTATTTCCAGACTCGATTCCTGTATCCTTCCAGGGCACGTCTGAAGAGTTTGAAGATCTGATTCCTGTCTCTTGCCAGGGTGTATCTGTTGACGACTATTTCCAGACTCGATACCTGTATCTTGCCAGGGCACGTCTGAAGAGTTTGAAGATCCGATTCCTGTATCTTGCCAGGGTGTATCTGTTGACGACTATTTTCCATACTCGATTCCTGTATCCTGCTAGGGCACGTCTGAAGAGTTTGAAGATCCGATTCCTGTATCTTGCCAGGGTGTATCTGTTGACGACTAATTCCAGACTTGATTCCTGTATCTTGCCAGGGCACGTCTGAAGAGTTTGAAGATCCGATTCCTGTATCTTGCCAGGGTGTATCTTTTCACGACTGATTCCAGACTCGATTCCTGTATCTTGCCAGGTCACGTCTGAAGAGTTTGAAGATCCGATTCCTGTATCTTGCCAGGGTGTATCTGTTTACGACTATTCCAGACTCGATTCCTGTATCTTGCCAGGGCACGTCTGAAGAGTTTGAAGATCTGATTCCTGTATCTTGCCAGGGTGTATCTGTTGACGACTAATTCCAGACTCGATTCCCGTATCTTGCCAGGGCACGTCTGAAGAGTTTGAAGATCCGATTCCTGTATCTTGCCAGGGTGTATCTGTTGACGACTAATTCCAGACTTGATTCCCGTATCTTGCCAGGGCACGTCTGAAGAGTTTGAAGATCCGATTCCTGTATCTTGCCAGGGTGTATCTGTTGACGACTAATTCCAGATTCGATTCCTGTATCTAGCCAGGGAACATCTGTGAGTAACTGATTGTAGACGCGATACCTGTATCTTGCCAGGGCACGTCTGAAGAGTTTGAAGATCTGATTCCTGTATCTTGCCAGGGTGTATCTGTTGACGACTAATTCCAGATTCGATTCCTGTATCTAGCCAGGGAACATCTGTGAGTAACTGATTGTAGACGCGATACCTGTATCTTGCCAGGGCACGTCTGAAGAGTTTGAAGATTCGATTCCTATATCTTGCCAGGGTGTATCTGTTGACGACTAATTCCAAACTCGATTCCTGTATCCTGCCAGGGCACGTCTGAAGAGTTTGAAGATCCGATTCCTGTATCTTGCCAGGGTGTATCTGTTGACGACTAATTCCAGACTCGAATCCTGTATCTTGCCATGGCACGTCTGAAGATTTTGAAGATCTGATTCCTGTATCTTGCAAGGGTGAATCTGTTGACGACTATATTCCAGACTCGATTCCTGTATCTTGCCAGGGCACGTCTGAAGAGTTTGAAGATCCGATTCCTGTATCTTGCCAGGGTGTATCTGTTGACGACTATTCCAGACTCGATTCCTGTATCTTTCCAGGGCACGTCTGAAGAGTTTGAAGATCCGATTCCTGTATCTTGCCAGGGTGTATCTGTTGATAACTACTTTCCGGACTCGATTCCTGTATCTTGCCAGGGCACGTCTGAATAGTTTGAAGATCTGATTCCTGTATCTTTCTAGGGTGTATCTGTTGACGACTAATTCCAGACTCGATTCCTGTATCTTGCCAGGGCATGTCTGAAGAGTTTGAAGATCCGATTCCTGTATCTTGCCAGGGTGTATCTGTTGACGACTATTCCAGATTCGATTCCTGTATCCAGCCTGGGCACATCTACATAAAGAATTTGAAGACCAACCCCTGTAACAGGCCAGGTAATTATCTTTCTTTCTCAGGTACACAAGTTCTCGCTAAGGAATCTCTTACGCGATCGACAGTCTAGATGGCATCTGTAAGCCCATCTCTACATACCGACAGTCTCCAAATGGCATCCATAAGCCCATTCCCGACAAAATTCTGTCATACTTCCAGATGGCATATATAAGCCCATCCTCCTATCCACCACCTTTCCAAATGGCATCTGTAAGCCCATTCCCGCCATCACACTGCTGATACGCAACTATGTGAGTGAAAATTTCTGGGCACTCTAGTGTTCAATCATCTTCCACCTTCGGATCACGAAAGGCACGCCAGCCAATCTACATCCTCAGGTCTAAGAAGATTGAACAGGGGCAACTGTTGTACCCCAAAATTTGCCCTCCCATATTCTTCAAGATTTTCCAAGATCAATCTCTAGATGGTTCAAAATCTCTCAAAGGTTGCACAGTCCAATTGCCTCCTAGCACAGTCAAAACTAGGGTTTTGGTTCTTGCAAAGAAAATGAGGTTTTCAAGGGTCCAATCAAGTCCCATATGCCTATATACATTGTCAAGCATCCATATGTCAAGTTTCAAGACTCACAACATCAAATTGCATAGTCAAAAACCCTAATTTCTCCACAGTCAACTGCAGGGGCAAAATGGTCATTTGACAGTCAAAAGTCAAAAATTTTGGTCAACATCTCATTTTGAAGCCACAATCATCATTTGATCAATTCTTGATCATGATTCCACAAGCATGGCTCAAAAAGTCTCAAGATGCAAAAGTTTCTATTTTTGGATAGTTGAAAAGTCAACTGCAAATTGACCAAGGCATAACTTTTTCATGGTTCATCAGAAAAATACCATCCAAAGCTCATTTTGAAGGGGATGACATTACCTACAACTCATCTTCACATCCAAAATCCAAGAAATGCTCTCACAAAAAGTTATCAATTTCAACATTATAGGTCATTTTCAAAAGTCAACAAAAAGGAACTTTAAGTCAAAGACCATAACTTGAGATTGGTAAATCAAAATGACATGGGACCAAAGGAATTGGTTAGAGGACTTCAATACCTTTCCAAAATGTCCAAGAACATGATCATAGCTTCAAAATTGAGCAAGATATGCATTGGAGAAGTTAGGAAATTTTTGGGAATTTTCAAAAGTCAACTTTGCCTAAAAGGCTTCAAATTTGCTAATGGGCCTCAAATTCTTCCTTGAATCATTACCCAAATCCTATGCACGACCCATTGAGCTCAAAGGGATTTATTTTATTATTTTTAATTAATTAATTGAATTTTTATTCTTATTAATTCATTTAATTAGATTTAATTATGAGAAAATATTAAATAATGCTTTTTCAAATCTTTTTGTGCAGCAAATCAAACTAGGGAAAGCTGGCCAAGTCGTTTCACATCCAAAAAAGGAAAATCATCCATGATTGGCAAAGGTTTCAATGAAAAAAGATTGAAAAATATATGATGAAAATCAAATATCCAAAACATTAATTCAATGGACTTATGGGCTTGTTTTTTGACCTAGAATCGTTCACATACATATGCATAACTCAACCCTATTCCAGAATACACGAAAAAAGCTGCTGAAGCCATAGAACCAGTTTGCAACCTTTCACCAAAAACTTGAAAACTGATTTCATAGTTAGAGCATAATTCAAAGCTTCTGAAGGCTTCCAACACGTTGCATAAGCATCCAGGAAGCGTTTGCAATCAAGGACTAGTCCAAACGCGCAAAGAATCATCACCACGAAGCCATACGGTTTGCCATATTTTCCAGAAATACATCTCATGATTCATGCACTTTTAATCATTTTTCTTGTTTGATTTACACTAATACTAACCTTCTGAAGCGATTGGTATAACTCAATTGGACTAACACTGCTTGTATCGAAATCTGCCATGAGAGATACCTAGGGTTTCAGAACTTCAAAATTGGGGGTTTTCATATATGGTAAAATTAGACCACCAAACCTGTATGGATACATTCGTGGCAACAAGACGAATCGTTTGAAACAATCGCGCCCTTTTTATATTTCTCCCTCTTCTAATCGCTATTTTCACAGGTTTCACTTAGTGGGGGTTTAAAACCCCCGCTACTTGTTTTATAATTGCAGGAAAAAGATGAAGAAGAAGCTGAGGTGTCCAGGCATAATAGGAGCGTTCAAATATCTGGCGCGCTTTTCTTTGTTTATACCACTAACATTGTTTTTTTATATAACATTTATTCTCCATTATATGAACAAGCGCGTTGCCTGGCTCAATTGGTTGATGAGGTGTACTGCAAGCATTGGGACCTGGGTTCGATTCCCAGGTCCCCCCACATAATCTATGATTTTTGCTTTAATGTATTCACGTGCAGCAGGCGTTCAACGTTCCACCATACACGCTCATGCGCTAGCCTGCCAAGTGGCTTCAAGATCCAATCCAGTGGCCTCAGAATAAGATCCATGGTACACTCCAGTCAACCAAGGCGCACTCAAGCTGGAAAGTCAAATGAGCTTATGTTTCAATGGGCCAAAATTACTTCAGCTTACCTCTATTTGGTCTTGACACCCCCTTGGTTTGCTTTATATTTTTTATTCTCTTTTCTTTTCCTTTAATTTCTTTTAATCATTTAATTATTTTAATTGTTTTTTTTTAAAATTGTTTTTATTAATTCACCATTAATTAATTTTCATAATAAAAAATCAGAAACCAAAAAATGTTTTATATTTAATTATTATTAATTTCATCATTAAAATATTTTTGTAAATAAACTCTAACAATTAATTTAGTTAATTTAGGTTTTAATTTTAACACTTTTTCTTAATAAATAAAAAATGCATAGAATTAGGTTTTTGACATTTTATCTTTTTCTTAATTATTTTTTCATCATTATTTATTATTATTAATATTTTTGTAAATAAACATGTAAATCAATTAATTAGCGTAAATTAGGTTAACTTTAATATTTTCTTTAATAACTAAAAATAATTTAGAATTAGGGTTCCCATTTAATTTTAATTTTTCTTTATTTCATAAATATAAAAAACATAAAAAACACTTTCTTTTTTTATTAAATAATTAAATAGACTTTAATTTCATTTAATTTCAAGCAAAGGGTCAAAACCCTCGGACATTCAGTTTTAATTTTCTTTTCGCGCATTATTTTCTTTTGAATATTATGTAATTGCTCAAGGATTGTAATAGTAATTAGGTTTACCGCATTCTTTTATTTTCCGCATTTTTATCAAACGGGTCTTTGTATTTTGGTGATGTGTAGACCCGCGCCTTGTAATAGCGTAGCCTTTATTTTCCTGTATTTTACTTTCCGCACTCTTAAATTCTAAATTGCATGAAAGAATGTATGGTTAATTAAAAACAAGTGTAGCTCACAATGCCATGATCAAAGATAACTGTTAAACTGAAAACAACACACAAATACACACACCACTTCTAGGGTACGCCTCACTCGTTGCCTTACCTTCGAAACGTGGTCGTCAAGTATAAGACGTTTTAGTAAGTCCTTATGTCCATGATCCAGTTGCCTCGAAACGGTTGCCTCAGATTAAAAAAGGATCAAGGACATAAAGGTAGCTTCTAAGGTGTCCTACTGTTGCTCTGGTGACCATATTGTCCCTCCAAACGAATTGACCCGAACACCTCCAACGGTGGTGCTACCTACCTCTCAATGGTGGGATGGCACTACCTTAAGGACATTTACACAACCTAATTCCTTAGGGTAGGTAGATGACTCGTAGATACTTGCTCTCTCAAAAAACAAATCAAACTCTTTTCACACCGACACTTTCAAAAGCTTTCAAAACAATTTTTCAAACACTCTTGAGGACAGATACAAGAGTTATTCAGAAATCTTTCAAAGAAACTTTTGCAAAACCCACTCACATTCTGAAAATCAAACAATTTTGAAAACATAAGAGCAAGTATCTAAGAGCCCATGGATAACCATGGATAGAAAGGGTGCTAACACCTTCCCTTTCTATAAATCTACCTCCCGAACCGAGAAACTATCTCATAAGGAATTTTGCTGTGCTTTTGTCCTGTCCATGTTGGAGAAAATAAAAGACGGTGGCGACTCTTGCTTCCGTGACATTTCGCGAACCAGCATTAAACAGTCAGTTCTAAATCCACCGATCACAGAACTGGCGACTCTGCTGGGGATATTATAAGTGAGGTGTACCTTAGGATTAGATCATTCTATGTTTTCAATTGTATGCCTTGTTTGCTTTAATATTGTGGGCTTGTATCGGAGTTTCATAGATCCTAACCCGAATTTGGGGATACCTTTTTAGGTAGCATAAGCTGTGAGGGACCTGTCCGGCGTAGACCGACACAGGTGAAGCAGTGGCTACGTTGGTGTGGCACCTTGGTCTGTACCGATATCCCTTGTGTCGCAACGAGGAGAATATGGGTCTTCTGAGGAGTCATTAAGCACCAACCGACCTTAGAACCTTAAATGACCCAACCTGGCCAATAGAACAGTAGCAGTATGCTACACCCATTGAGGCTAAACTCTCGCGATGGTTCTGCCCACAAGAAAAGATTGCGATGCTGGAGTTATGACCGATTGAGGGTAGTCAGTGATATTGGGATCCTCTAGAACTCGGTTACTTTTGATAGGACAGGTCTGAACCAACAAACTGAAAGAGGGTAATACATAGACCCCATGCTGGCCTAAATCCTAAGGGCTGTCTTGTGTGACTTGTGTGCCTTATCATGTTTGCCTTTGTGAATATTTGTGGTGTGCTTTATCATAACATCATGCCATCATAAACATTACATGCATCCTGCATAAGGACTGACCATTTCAAAGACAAGAGGGTTTCATCTTTGCTCTGTTTTGTAGGACATCATGATGCCTATGCGAAGGAACACTATCCGGTTCAATTTTGTTCACCCACCTGAGTTGCTTGAAGAATTGGTTAGCAGAATTCCAAATACCACTTCCTTCATCCAGAGGCATGGTTCTCTTCTCGGCTTAGTCACGGCAAAGTGGGACCAACAACTGATGAGCGTCCTGACCCAGTTTTATGATCCCTTGTATAACTGCTTCACTTTTCAAGACTTCCAGCTGGTCCCTACCCTGGAAGAGTTCTCTGATTTGCTTGGCATCCCTATCTTGGATCAGACTCCCTTCACTGGTTGGGAAAAGACTCTTAGGCTTGAGGAGATTGTTGCAGCCCTTCCTCTGACCACCAAGGAAGTAATGGACAACTGGGTGACTAGAAGCAAAGTTAAGGGTTTCTTGGCCAAGTTTCTGATCAGTAAAGCTAACAGTTTCTGGAATGACCTGGACTTCAGGGCTTATGAAGACATTCTGGCTCTCTTAATCTACGGCCTAGTCTTGTTTCCTAATCCTGATAACTTCATTAACATCACTGCCATAAGGATCTTTATGTCTCGGAACCTTGTGCCCACTCTCTTGGGCGATATCTTGCAACAACTCTATGCTCGTACTGCCCGGAGACGAGGAACTCTGTGGTGTTGCATTCCTTTATTAGTGAGGTGGTTTATTTCGCGCCTCCCTAAGTTCGTGCTGAAGAACAAAGAAGGAAGAGGTTGGGCTCATAGGTTAATGTCTCTCACTGATAATGACATCATTTGGACTCTCAGGGGTTTGGATGAGGTAGCTGTTATTGATCGTTGCGGAGAATATCCTAATGTTCCTTTGATTGGTACCCAAGGAGGAATCTCTTATAATCCATGTCTAGCTCTCCGTCAGTTTGGAAGATCCAGAAGAGCAGGGCCTCATAAGATGTTGGTGCCTCACATCAGTTTTGAGTTTCAGGTAGATAGTGACGAGCTGCGTCGTAGATTCATCAAGGCTTGGGACAAAATTCACAAAGCTGACCCACAAGAGTTGGGACCGAAGACTTCTCTACCTATGGAACCCTACTACAGATGGGTCTGCATCCGTGCTCAGAATTTAGGCATGCCATATGAAGCTGTCAGGCCCATCATTCTTGAGTATCCTGATAGAGATAACGCTCCTCCAACTATTCTCCCTCCTTAGATACCTACAGATGTTGATACACTAAAGAGGTCTTAGGCGCAACTACGAGAAGAACGGGATTCTTATCGGGAAAAGTTCAACGAGCAGGAATTGAAGATCCAGAAGCTGACAAAGCAATTGGAGAACGAGCGGGCCTTGAATGACTACATCCGTACTGAGAAGAGGAGACCCTGGGATCACTGATGAGCTTTGGATGTCCTTTTACAGTTTTTATTTCCCTTTTCAATATTTCCATTTTATGTAACGCCTAAGGGCAATCTGTTGAACAATCTAAATTTCAAAGTCGAATCTAATAAAGTGTGTTTCCTTTTTGTTTACAAAGTTGATTCCCGATTGTCTTTGAAAACATAAATCATACGCATTCCATTCATCATATGCATCACAGATACTCTTCTTTCCAGGTTGCTTAATGTTCTTCGCTGTTTATTTCAGAACGCCATCATGAATCCTGAATCATCTACCGATCAATCCATCAAGGCCCTCCAGGTTCAGAACGCCCAGTTCCAAGAGCTGATCATGAGTTTGGCCCAAGGTCAAGAGGAATTGAAGGCTCTGCTGGTCAAGAAGAAGAAGAAGAGAACTGTACTGTTCAACACTGGCCGGAGATTTGGTAACACACTGCAGAATGAGGTTGATCAAGCTGGTTCTTCTGTAGGGAAAGGCAGTCCCCAAGGGGGAAGGGTTCCTAGTCCGGTGGTCTCTAACAATGAGACTGATTTCAATGAAGAGCAGTACCCTCCCGCTGAAGACAAGTACAAGCAGTTAGAAGATCGCCTGAATGCCATGGAAATTTAACAAGTGCCTGGTTTGGATTTTGGAGACTTGGGTTTATCTTCTGGGGTGGTAATCCCACATAAGTTCAAAGCACCATCTTTCGCAAAGTATGACGGGGCATCCTGCCCTAAGCTACATCTCAGATCTTATGTGCGGAAGATTCAGCTGTATACTGTGGACAAGAACTTGTGGATCCATTTCTTCCAGGAGAGTCTTTCAGGGACTTATCTCTAATGGTTCTATCAGATGGATGGAACCAAGGTTCGTAACTGGGAGGAATTGGCTACTGCTTTTTACAAGAAGTATCAGTATAATGCCGACCTCGCTCCTACACGTACCAAACTCCAGGGTATGTCGCTAGGATCGGGAGAAGGTTTTAAAGAGTATGCGCAGAAGTGGAGGGACCTGGCTGGCAGGGTGCATCCACCATTAACCGACCGTGAGCTAGTGGACATGTTCTTAGGGACCTTATCCGGGCCATTCTTCAACCATCTCATTGGTAATTCGTCTGTAGGGTTTACAGACCTCATTCTGACTGGGGAAAGGATAGAGGCTGGGATGAAATCAGGGAAGATACAGAAAGGTGCGTCCTCAAGTTCTGAGAAGAAGCCTTTCAAAAAGGAAGCCAGTGTTGTGTATGGCCCCAGGAGGCAAAATAAGCCGGAACGCCGCCAAACTGTCAACGCGGTGGTAATTGCAAACCCTGCTGCCGCTCCTCGGCAACCTAATCAACCAAGGGGTGAGAGACCCAGAAGAGAATATACTCGGCTTAGTATGACCTTGTCACAGATCTTGCCGCAACTGTTATCGACCAACTTGGTAACCGTCAGAGAGGCTCCAAAGGTGGTGAACACGACCTCTCCGAAGTATAATCCAAATGCCCGCTGTGCTTATCACTCTGATAGCCCAGGGCATTCTACTGATGATTGCTGGGCCCTGAGGAATAAGGTTCAAGACCTTATTGATGCTAAAGAGGTTCAGTTTGAGGCGCCCGAGAAGCCTAATGTGGTGACAGCTCCCTTGCCCGATCATGGAGTAAATGCTATCAGGGAGGACGACGAAGTGGAGGAATCTGAGTTCAACAATTGGATCTATCCCACGACCAACAGTGGACTGAACAATTGGACTGCAAAAGACTACATACCTGTTACTTTTGTTAATCAGTAATGAATTCCTTTGTTTTTAATTTGTAATAAACAATAAATTGAAACTTTATGGCCCGGTGTCTTACCCTGGGCACCGTTGGCTTCATTTGTGAGGGCTTATTACTTGTCATTTCCATATATCATGAATACAAACATTGGACGTTTTTCGCATTTCAAATCTTGTGCTCCCTTTCTTTCTGTCTTTATATATTGCAAAACATTTGTATTTACACACACTCACTCATATAGGTTCCAATCCACTCTGGATCTCACTGGTAACGACTCTGCTACTGCCAGTTATGACTTCGAAAATCCGATCAACTTAGCCGAAGACGAAGGTGAAGATGATTGCGAAGTGCCTGGCGAGCTTGCAAGACTGTTACTCCCGGAAGAGAGGGCCATTCAACCACATGAAAAGCCAGTGGAAACGGTAAATCTGGGTACTGAGACAGATTGAAAGGAAGTTAAGATCGGTGCCAACCTGGAGCTCAGCGTAAAACAACGGTTGATTCAGATGTTGCATGATTATGTAAAGATCTTCGCCTGGTCCTACTAAGACATGCCTGGGTTGGATACCGACATTGTGGTCCATCACCTGCCTACCAAGGAAGACTGTCCTCCGGTTAAGCAAAAGGTTCGCCGTATGCGTCCAGAGATGTCCGAAAAGATCAAAGCTGAGGTTATGAAACAATTTGATGTCGGGTTTCTAGCAGTGACTTCTTACCCTCATTGGGTTGCCAACGTGGTTCCGGTACCGAAGAAATATGGCAAGGTCCGAATGTGTGTTTATTACAGGGATCTGAACAGGGCGAGCCCTAAAGATGACTTCCCTCTGCCTCACATCGACGTTCTGGTTGACAATACTGCTCAGCACAAGGTGTTCTCCTTCATGGATGGTTTTTCAGGTTATAATCAGATCAAGATGGCTCCTGAAGATATGGAAAAGACTACCTTTGTTACTCAGTGGGGCACCTTCTGCTACAAGGTCATGCCATTCGGGTTGAAAAATGTTGGGGCAACTTACCAACGTGCCATGGTTGCTTTATTTCATGACATGATCCACCATGAGATAGAAGTATATGTTGACGATATGATTGCAAGGTCCCAAACTGAGGAGGAACACCTTGACCATCTGCAGAAGCTGTTTGACCGTCTGAAGTTGTACAAACTAAGGTTGAATCCGAATAAGTGCACATTTGGGGTAAGATCTGGAAAGTTGCTAGGCTTCTTCGTGAGCGACAAAGGTATTCAAGTGGACCCTGCCAAGGTTAAGGCCATACAAGAGATGCCAGTTCCCAAGATAGAGAAAGAAGTCAGAGGCTTTCTAGGACGTCTGAATTACATTGCCCGATTCATCTCGCACCTAACTGCTACTTGTGAACCAATCTTCAAGCTGCTGAAGAAAGATCAAGTAGTACGTTGGAATGATGAATGTTAGGCCGCTTTCGACAGAATCAAAGAGTATCTCCAAGAACCACCCATTCTTATGCCACCGGTTGAAGGGAGACCTCTAATACTATACCTGACAGTACTTGACAACTCAATTGGGGTGTGTGCTGGGGCAGCATGACGAGTCTGGCCGAAAAGAGCATGCCATTTATTACCTTAGCAAAAAGTTTACCGACTGTGAGACCCGATACTCACTGCTCGAGAAAACTTGCTGCACTTTGGTATGGGTTGCTCGCCGACTGAGACAGTATATGCTGACTCACACTACTCTGTTGATTTCCAAGATGGATCCAATAAAGTACATATTCGAAAAGCCTGCTCTGTCTGGAAGAATAGAAAGATGGCAGATGATATTGACAGAATACGACATCCAGTACACGACTCAGAAAGCTATCAAAGGAAGTGTATTGGCATACCACTTGGCACACCAGGAAGTAGAGGACTACCAATCAATGAACTTTGAGTTTCCTGACGAGAACATCATGGTAGTGACTGATTGCGAAGTACCTGGACCGGATGAAGGACCTGAGGAAGGATCCCGATGGTCTATGCACTTTGATGGAGCCTCCAACGCTTTGGGTAACGGTATTGGCGCTGTAATCATATCCCCCAAAGGCACTCATACTCCACTCACTACCCGGCTATGTTTCAAATGCACCAACAACATGGCAGAGTATGAGGCATGCATCATGGGTCTCCAAGCTGCGATTGACTTAAGGATCAAGTTTCTGAGTGTCTTCGGAGATTCCGCTCTCGTGATCAATCAGATCAAAGGCGAGTGGGATACGAAACACCCAAACCTTATTCCTTACAAAGAGTGTGTGTTGACATTGATCCCCCATTTCACAGAGATAACTTTTGAACATTTCCCAAGAGAGGAGAATCAGTTGGCGGACGCGTTAGCTACGATGTCTTCCATGTTCAAAGTCAAGTGGGACAATGAGGCTCCCCGGATCATTATCTGGAAACTGGACGAACCTGCATATTGTTGTAACCTTGAGGCTGAGATGGTAACTGAAAAACCCTGGTATCATGAGGTGAAGAGGTATCTGGAAGCTCAAGAATACCCTGAGGGTGCATCCATCAATGACAAAAAGTTTCTGAGAAGGTTCGCTGCAAAGTTCTTCCTCAGCAATGGCATTCTGTACAAGCGAAACCATGATTCAACCTTACTGCGTTGTGTGGATAAGACTGAAGCAGAAAGAATCATGGCAGAGCTGCATGAAGGTACCTTCGGAATGCATTCCAGTGGACACACCATGGCGAAGAAAATCCTTCGGGCAGGATATTTCTGGTCCACAATGGAAGTCGACTGTTACCAACATTCTCGGACATGTCACAAATGCCAGATATATGCTGATAAGGTGCACGTTCCTCCAGTTCCTCTGAACGTCTTGACTGCACCTTGGCCTTTTGCAATGTGGGGCATTGATATGATCGGTGAGATTAAACCTACGACATCCAACGGACATCGCTTCATCCTGGTAGCGATCGATTACTTTACGAAGTGGGTTGAAGCAGCTTCCTATGCTATAGTAACCAAGAACGTCGTGGCACGGTTCATTCGGCATAACTTGATCTGTCGATACGGTGTCCCGGAAAGGATCATTACGGACAATGGTACCAATCTTAATAACAAGATGATCACTGAGCTCTGCGAGCAATTCAAAATACAGCACCACAACTCTTCTCCATACCGGCCGAAGATCAACGGGGCTGTATAAGCGGCTAATAAGAATATCAAAAAGATTGTGCAGAAGATGACGGTGACCTACAAAGATTGGCACGAGATGTTACCGTTCTCTCTTCATGGGTACCGTACCTCAGCAAGAACGTCAACCGGGGCAACTCCCTTTTCCTTAGTCTACGGCATGGAGGCAGTCTTGCCGATTGAAGTCCAGATACCCTCTCTCCGGATAATGAAGGATGCATATCTGAGCGAAGATGACTGGATCCAGACTCGACTTGATCAGTTAAACCTAATTGACGAAAAGAGACTCACTGCTATCTGTCATGGTCAAACGTATCAAAAACGGATGATCAGGGCATTTAACAAGAAAGTCAGACCACAAGAGTATCAAGTTGGGGACCTGGTAATCAAGCGCATCATTCTTCCTCAAAGTGATCCCAGGGGCAAATGGACCCCCACATACGAAGGGCCATTTGTGGTTAAACATGTGTTCTCAGGAGGAGCCATGATTCTAACCACCATGGATGGTGACGAACTTCCTCACCCCGCCAATGAAGACATAGTAAAAAGATACTACGCATGATAAAAGACCCACTAGGTTGACATACCTAGGCAAAAATAAGGGCTTCCCGGCGAACCAAAAGGGTTCGGGCAAAAATAAGGGATGAAATGAAAAAAAATCTGTACACCCGGTAAGTCGAAAACCTGAAAAGGCGGCTTGGACAAAAATGGGTATCCCGGTGGACTGAAAACCCGAAAGGACGGTCCAGGAAAAAGTTAGGGATAAGTGTAATACTATGTCTCATTGGATCACCTCGCATCCAGAATCCAGTATCAACATCAAGTTCAGACGGAATCGATCAATCAGCTTCATCTTCAACTAAGCAGCCAAGTGATGAGACGCTCGAAGATATAAAAGCGATAGCAGAGTTGAAACCCAGTGAGATTATTCTTTTCACACAGCTGTTTTGTTTTCTTTGTACAAATTGTATAAACTCTGTTGTTCGGCGACGTTCTCTTACTAGGACGTCAGCCTCTTGTACATAAACGCCTATTTACAGGCAAATTCAAAAATCAATACAAACTCACTCTTTCAGACCAATTGCCAATTGTTTTTCCTTTTTTCTGTTTTGTTTTGCGAAGAACGTCCAATGTTCAATTGTGATATATGCATTTGACACTAATTGCTAACTCATAAATATTTGCATACGAAACAAAGGATTAATTACAGGTAACATCAGAAACAGGGGCAATAATGAGTTGTCTAAGCGATCTAATTGCTCTGTCCACCAAGGTACCAAGGTAAGTTCGGCCGAAGAATATAACCCAGATACCTTCACTCCCCGCCGAATAAGACAAGATTCAACAATTTTCCCAAGCAGTTGGTCTCCCATCAGCCCTAACAAGGCACAATGTCTCCAGCAAGACAGCAATACTCTCCCCAAACAGAGTTAGCCTACTATCAGCCTTAAGGAAGTTGGGTATCCCTGAAGATCTCAATATTCCCCAGCGGAGTACATAAACATTCCTAACAAGCGTCCCCGGCAATCTTGATCTAGGATTGTTCCCCGGTGGAATATCAGACATCCAGTGGAGCCACTTCCCCAGTGCAACCTCAAAAGTTTCCCCAGGAGAGTTGAATCAATCTCCCCAGTAGATTCTGGAAGCTTATCCCCAGTAGATTCTGGAAGCTTGTCCCCCGCAGAGTGCAAAAGCCTCTCCCCGACTTTATTCAGAAGGTTATCCCCCACCAGAGCCTATAACTGGGTTATCCTCAGCTAAACACCACGTAAAGATTGTCCTCGGCGAAGTTCTTCCTATCGCTAGCGGAGTTCATCAAATTCCCCAACAAAATTTATCAACGGTATCCCCAGCGGAGTTATCATCAACCTCAGCAAAGCATCTCTCTTTCCCCACAGAGTTCACTCCCCACAGAGTAATCTATTTGTCAAGTTTATTCCCCAACGGAGTCATCTTCTCCTACCGGTATTCTTGCAACCATCACCCCCAGCGGAAACAAAAAGTTCTACTCTTCAACATCAGCCCAGGAGTTAACTTCCCGGCATTCGTCAAGGATTTATTTTCCTAGACAAAAAAAGAATACATTCATAAACATCGCATCTTCATACGTTATAGCATGCATATACGCATCATGAACATACAAATCGCAGTCATCTCATGACATCACACATCATGACATAACATACAACTAACGTTTTGTCTTTCCAGGACAAAAGTCAATACAAAGATAATTACTATCAACTGTCGTGATCCCAGATCTGATTCCTATCTTGCCAGGGTGTATCTGTTGACGACTAATTCCAGACTCGATTCCTGTATCTTGCCAGGGCACGTCTGAAGAGTTTGAAGATCCGATTCCTGTATCTTGCCAGGGTGTATTTGTTGACGACTAATTCCAGACTCGATTCCTGTATCTTGCCAGGGCACGTCTGAAGAGTTTGAAGATCCGATTCCTATATCTTGCCAGGGTGTATCTGTTGACGACTAAATCCAGACTCGATTCCTGTATCTTGCTAGGGCACGTCTGAAGAGTTTGAAGATCCGATTCCTGTATCTTGCCAGGGTGTATTTGTTGACGACTATTTCCAGACTCGATTCCTGTATCTTGCCAGGGCACGTCTGAAGAGTTTGAAGATCTGATTCATGTATCTTGCCAGGGTGTATCTGTTGACAACTAATTCCAGACTCGATTCCTGTATCTTGCCAGGGCACGTCTGAAGAGTTTGAAGATCCGATTCCTGTATCTTTCCAGGGTGTATCTGTTGACGACTATTCCAGACTCGATTCCTATATCCTGCCAGGGAACGTCTGAAGAGTTTGAAGATCCGATTCCTGTATCTTGCTAGTGTGTATCTGTTGACGACTATTTCCAGACTCGATTCCTGTATCCTTCCAGGGCACGTCTGAAGAGTTTGAAGATCTGATTCCTGTCTCTTGCCAGGGTGTATCTGTTGACGACTATTTCCAGACTCGATACCTGTATCTTTCCAGGGCACGTCTGAAGAGTTTGAAGATCCGATTCCTGTATCTTGCCAGGGTGTATCTGTTGACGACTATTTTCCATACTCGATTCCTGTATCCTGCCAGGGCACGTCTGAAGAGTTTGAAGATCTGATTCCTGTATCTTGCCAGGGTGTATCTGTTGACGACTAATTCTAGACTCGATTCCTGTATCTTTCCAGGGCACGTCTGAAGAGTTTGAAGATCTGATTCCTGTATCTTGCTAGGGTGTATTTGTTGACGACTGATTCCAGACTCGATTCCTGTATCTTGCCAGGGCACGTCTGAAGAGTTTGAAGATCCGATTCCTGTATCTTGCCAGGGTGTATCTGTTGACGACTATTCCAGACTCGATTCCTGTATCTTGCCAGGGCACGTCTGAAGAGTTTGAAGATCTGATTCCTGTATCTTGCCAGGGTGTATCTGTTGACGACTATTTCCAGACTCGATTCCTATATCTTGCCAGGGCACGTATGAAGAGTTTGAAGATCCGATTCCTGTATCTTGCCAGGGTGTATCTGTTGACGACTAATTCCAGACTCGATTCCCGTATCTTGCCAGGGCACGTCTGAAGAGTTTGAAGATCCGATTCCTGTATCTTGCCAGGGTGTATCTGTTGACGACTAATTCCAGATTCGATTCCTGTATCTAGCCAGGGAACATCTGTGAGTAACTGATTGTAGACGCGATACCTGTATCTTGCCAGGGCACGTCTGAAGAGTTTGAAGATCCGATTCCTGTATCTTGCCAGGGTGTATCTGTTGACGACTAATTCCAGACTCGATTCCTGTATCCTGCCAGGGCACGTCTGAAGAGTTTGAAGATCCGATTCCTGTATCTTGCCAGGGTGTATCTGTTGACGACTAATTCCAGACTCGAATCCTGTATCTTGCCAGGGCACGTCTGAAGATTTTGAAGATCTGATTCCTGTATCTTGCAAGGGTGAATCTGTTGACGACTATATTCCAGACTCGATTCCTGTATCTTTCCAGGGCACGTCTGAAGAGTTTGAAGATCCGATTCCTGTATCTTGCCAGGGTGTATCTGTTGATGAATATTCCAGACTCGATTCCTGTATCTTTCCAGGGCACGTCTGAAGAGTTTGAAGATCCGATTCCTGTATCTTGCCAGGGTGTATCTGTTGACGACTACTTTCCGGACTCGATTCTTGTATCTTTCCAGGGCACGTCTGAAGAGTTTGAAGATCCGATTCCTGTATCTTGCTAGGGTGTATCTGTTGACGACTAATTCCAGACTCGATTCCTGTATCTTGCCAGGGCATGTCTGAAGAGTTTGAAGATCTGATTCCTGTATCTTGCCAGGGTGTATCTGTTGACGACTATTCCAGATTCGATTCCTGTATCCAGCCAGGGCACATCTACATAAAGAATTTGAAGACCAACCCCTGTAACAGGCCAGGTAATTATCTTTCTTTCTCAGGTACACAAGTTCTCGCTAAGGAATCTCTTACGCGATCGACAGTCTAGATGGCATCTGTAAGCCCATCTCCACATACCGACAGTCTCCAAATGGCATCCATAAGCCCATTCCCGACAAAATTCTGTCATACTTCCAGATGGCATATATAAGCCCATCCTCCTATCCACCACCTTTCCAAATGGCATCTGTAAGCCCATTCCCGCCATCACACTGCTGATACGCAACTATGTGAGTGAAAATTTCTGGGCACTCTAGTGTTCAATCATATTCCACCTTCGGATCACGAAAGGCACGCCAGCCAATCTACATCCTCAGGTCTAAGAAGATTGAACAGGGGCAATTGTTGTACCCCAAAATTTGCCCTCCCATATTCTTCAAGATTTGCCAAGATCAATCTCCAGATGGTTCAAAATCTCTCAAAGGTTGCACAGTCCAATTGCCTCCTAGCACAGTCAAAACTAGGGTTTTGGTTCTTGCAAAGAAAATGAGGTTTTCAAGGGTCCAATCAAGTCCCATATGCCTATATACATTGTCAAGCATCCATATGTCAAGTTTCAAGACTCACAACATCAAATTGCATAGTCAAAAACCCTAATTTCTCCACAGTCAACTGCTGGGGTAAAATGGTCATTTGACAGTCAAAAGTCAAAAATTTTGGTCAACATCTCATTTTGAAGCCACAATCATCATTTGATCAATTCTTGATCATGATTCCACAAGCATGGCTCAAAAAGTCTCAAGATGCAAAAGTTTCTATTTTTGGATAGTTGAAAAGTCAACTGCAAATTGACCAAGGCATAACTTTTTCATGGTTCATCAGAAAAATACCATCCAAAGCTCATTTTGAAGGGGATATCATTACCTACAACTCATCTTCACATCCCAAATCCAAGAAATGCTCTCACAAAAAGTTATCAATTTCAACATTATAGGTCATTTTCAAAAGTCAACAAAAAGGAACTTTAAGTCAAAGACCATAACTTGAGATTGTTAAATAAAAATGAAATGGGACCAAAGGAATTGGTTAGAGGACTTCAAGACCTTTCCAAAATGTCCAAGAACATGATCATAGCTTCAAAATTGAGCAAGATATGCATTGGAGAAGTTGGGAAATTTTTGGGAATTTTCAAAAGTCAACTTTGCCTAAAAGGCTTCAAATTTACTAATGGGCCTCAAATTCTTCCTTGAATCATTACCCAAAGCCTATGCACGACCCATTGAGCTCAAAGGGATTTATTTTATTATTTTTAATTAATTAATTGAATTTTTATTCTTATTAATTCATTTAATTAGATTTAATTATGAGAAAATATCAAATAATGCTTTTTCAAATCTTTTTGTGCAGCAAATCAAACAAGGGCAAGCTGGCCAAGTCGTTTCACATCCAAAAAAGGAAAATCATCCATGATTGGCAAAGGTTTCAATGAAAAAAGATTGAAAAATATATGATGAAAATCAAATATCCAAAACATTAATTCAATGGACTTATGGGCTTGTTTTTTGACCTAGAATCGTTCACATACATATGCACAACTCAACCCTATTCCAGAATACACGAAAAAAGTTGCTGAAGCCATAGAACCAGTTTGCAACCTTTCAACAAAAACTTGAAAACTGATTTCATAGTTAGAGCATAATTCAAAGCTTCTGAAGGCTTCCAACACGTTGCATAAGCATCCAGGA
This sequence comes from Vicia faba, assembly GCA_948472305.1. Taxonomy (NCBI): domain Eukaryota; kingdom Viridiplantae; phylum Streptophyta; class Magnoliopsida; order Fabales; family Fabaceae; genus Vicia; species Vicia faba. The sequence goes on from OX451737.1 coordinate 1,044,612,729, forward strand.
AGCGTTTGCAATCAAGGACTAGTCCAAACGCGCAAAGAATCATCACCACGAAGCCATACGGTTTGCCATATTTTCCAGAAATACATCTCATGATTCATGCACTTTTAATCATTTTTCGTGTTTGATTTACACTAATACTAACCTTCTGAAGCGATTGGTATAACTCAATTGGACTAACACTGCTTGTATCGAAATCTGCCATGAGAGATACCTAGGGTTTCAGAACTTCAAAATTGGGGGTTTTCATATATGGTAAAATTAGACCACCAAACCTGTATGGATACATTCGTGGCAACAAGACGAATCGTTTGAAACAATCGCACCCTTTTTATATTTCTCCCTCTTCTAATCGCTATTTTCACAGGTTTCACTTAGTGGGGGTTTAAAACCCCCGCTACTTGTTTTATAATTGCAGGAAAAAGATGAAGAAGAAGCTGAGGTGTCCAGGCATGATAGGAGCGTTCAAATATCTGGCGCGCTTTTCTTTGTTTATACCACTAACATTGTTTTTTTTATATAACATTTATTCTCCATTATATGAACAAGCGCGTTGCCTGGCTCAATTGGTTGATGAGGTGTACTGCAAGCATTGGGACCTGGGTTCGATTCCCAGGTCCCCCCACATAATCTATGATTTTTGCTTTAATGTATTCACGTGCAGCAGGCGTTTAACGTTCCACCATACACGCTCATGCGCTAGCCTGCCAAGTGGCTTCAAGATCCAATCCAGTGGCCTCAGAATAAGATCCATGGTACACTCCAGTCAACCAAGGCGCACTCAAGCTGGAAAGTCAAACGAGCTTATGTTTCAATGGGCCAAAATTACTTCAGCTTACCTCCATTTGGGCCTGACACCCCCTTGGTTTGCTTTATATTTTTTATTCTCTTTTCTTTTCCTTTAATTTCTTTTAATCATTTAATTGTTTTAATTGTTTTTTTTTTAAATTGTTTTTATTAATTCACCATTAATTAATTTTCATAATAAAAAATCAGAAACCAAAAAATGTTTTATATTTAATTATTATTAACTTCATCATTAAAATATTTTTGTAAATAAACTCTAACAATTAATTTAGTTAATTTAGGTTTTAATTTTAACACTTTTTCTTAATAAATAAAAAATGCATAGAATTAGGTTTTTGACATTTTATCTTTTTCTTAATTATTTTTTCATCATTATTTATTATTATTAATATTTTTGTAAATAAACATGTAAATCAATTAATTAGCGTAAATTAGGTTAACTTTAATATTTTCTTTAATAACTAAAAATAATTTAGAATTAGGGTTCCCATTTAATTTTAATTTTTCTTTATTTCATAAATACAAAAAACATAAAAAACACTTTCTTTTTTTATTAAATAATTAAATAGACTTTAATTTCATTTAATTTCAAGCAAAGGGTCAAAACCCTCGGACATTCAGTTTTAATTTTCTTTTCGCGCATTATTTTCTTTTGAATATTATGTAATTGCTCAAGGATTGTAATAGTAATTAGGTTTACCGCATTCTTTTATTTTCCGCATTTTTATCAAACGGGTCTTTGTATTTTGGCGATGTGTAGATCCGCGCCTTGTAATAGCGTAGCCTTTATTTTCCTGTATTTTACTTTCCGCACTCTTAAATTCTAATTTGCATGAAAGAATGTATGGTTAATTAAAAACAAGCGTAGCTCACAATGCCATGATCAAAGATAACTGTTAAACTGAAAACAACACACAAATACACACACCACTTCTAGGGTACGCCTCACTCGTTGCCTTACCTTCGAAACGTGGTCGTCAAGTATAGGACGTTTTAGTAAGTCCTTATGTCCATGATCCAGTTGCCTCGAAACGGTTGCCTCAGATTAAAAAAGGATCAAGGACATAAGGGTAGCTTCTAAGGTGTCCTACTGTTGCTCTGGTGACCACACTGTCCCTCCAAACGAATTGACCCGAACACCTCCAACAGTGGTGCTACCTACCTCTCAATGGTGGGATGGCACTACCTTAAGGACATTTACAAAGCCTAATTCCTTAGGGTAGGTAGATGACTCATAGATACTTGCTCTCTCAAAAAACAAATCAAACTCTTTTCACACCGACACTTTCAAAAGCTTTCAAAACAATTTTTCAAACACTCTTGAGGACAGATACAAGAGTTATTCAGAAATCTTTCAAAGAAACTTTTGCAAAACCCACTCACATTCTGAAAAGCAAACAATTTTGAAAACACAAGAGCAAGTATCTAAGAGCCCATGGATAACCATGGATAGAAAGGGTGCTAACACCTTCCCTTTCTATAAATCTTCCTCCCGAACCGAGAAACTATCTCATAAGGAATTTTGCTGTGCTTTTGTCCTGTCCATGTTGGAGAAAATAAAAGACGGTGGCGAACTCTTGCTTCCGCGAGGTTTCGTGAACCAGCGTTAAACAGTCAGTTCTAAATCCACCGATCACAATAAGTGAGAGGGAAAATTTTGGGGTACAACAGACGTTTTCAAAATACTTTCAAAACCCACACCACAAGCATATTTTCAAACAAAAGCAAGTGATCTAGCAAACAACTAAGAGCTCGCAGATAACTACAGATGAAAAGGGTGCTAACACCTTCCCTTTTCATAACCTACCCCCTGAACTCAAGAAATTAATATCAAAGGTCTTTCCTGTTCTTTTCACCCTTTCCTTATTGGATAAAAGAAAAGTCGGTGGCGACTCTTGCTATCCGCAACAATTGCGATCAAACGCAAAACACCCAAGTCTGTTCTCCCACCGTGTTACACCCCTTTACTCAGAAATAATCTCAAAAGGTCTTTTTCTGTTCTTTTCACCCCTTCCTTTATTGGATAATAGAAAAGTCAGTGGCGACTCTTGCTTATCGCAACATTTGCGAACACAAACGTAAAACCAGTATAACAGTCGGTTCCTCCACCGTATTACAGAACTGTCGACTCTGCTGGGGATTCTGCAATACGGTGGCAGAACCGACTGTTATACTGTTTTTGCATTTTTTATTCGCAAATGTTACGGTAAGCAAGAGTCGCCACCGAATTTTATTTTATCCAACAAAGAAAAGGGTGAAAAGAACAGAAAAAGACCTTTCGGGAGTTTTCTGAGTAAGAGGGGTAGATTATGGAAAGGGAAGGTGTTAGCACCCTTTCCATCTGAATTTACCTACGGGCTCTTAGATGATTAGCCCATTTTTAAATACCTTGTGCTTTGTGTGTTTTGAAAAGTATTTTTGAAAGTGCCTTAGTGCGGCAAACTTTGTAATGTTTCTCGGAATGGTATAGAACATATACAAAGTGTTTGAAAATGTTTTTGAGAGAAGTTTTATGTAAGTTTAATAATAGTTTGAGCAAGCATCTAAAAGCTATCTACTTTACTCGAAAGGTTATTCTTTTCCTCTTTTCCTTTAGACAGTGTTATCCTACTATTAGTGAGTAGGTAGCCCTAGTCGTTGGATGTTTGAGGGACATTCGAAGGGACGTTTATACAGTCACAAAGGCATGGGCAAGAAACTTTAGTAACTATCCTAGGGGTTTTAAGATCATACCAAGGCAAAATTGAGAGGGTCATCGAGGGACTTATGATCTTTTAAACCGGAGGGTAGCCACTAAAATCTCCCACGTTTCAAGAGATGTGACTGTTTTTTCTGAAGGCAACAAAAGTGGGATACCCTAGAGGTGTACATGGGCAATTGTATTGTATTTAGTTATTTTTGTCTTGTGTTAGGTTTTCTTGCATTTGATTATTATGTTCTTGCCATACAATCCTATTAGTCATGCATCTAAACAGTTAATAATTTGCGGTAATTAAAAGTGCGGAAATGTAAATCTAAACTATTACAAGGCTTCGGGGAAGGGGATTAATTACATATCCAAAACTTTGGGGGGAAATAAAGCAGTAAATATAAAGTCTTAGTTATTCTATTACATCCAGTAGGCAGTTACAATAATATGAAAAATAGAATGTGAAAGATAATAACATGCGTGAATTGAAAGGAAGTCTAAAAAATCCTAAGAGAGAATCTTTTGTTTGTTTTTTGTTTTAATTTGTGAAAATGGTTTAATTTAAAAAATAATTGATCTAGATCTATATTTAAAGGAAAAAAAAGGTTAATTATTAAAGAAACATGAAATTTAAAGAAAAGAAATTAATTCTATGTTTTTTTTTTTGGTATTTTTGTTATGAAAAGGAAAATGAATTAAAATCCTAAGTCTATTTATTTTTTAATTAAATAAAATGGTTTAAATAATTATTAATTAATTTACAAAATTAATTTAATTGAAAAAATGCTAACCTGATATTTTTATGATTTTTATCTTATTTTATATTGATTAAAAAAACAAACTAAAAGAAATAAGTAAAAAAAACAAAAAAAACGAAAAGAAACGGGCCAGGCAGTAAGTGGAAAAGGGGGTGTAATTTGAATTTCGTGTCGCCCCAAAACCATTATGTGAAACGTCACACCTGCTCTAATAGACATGCTAAACACAAATCAAACGGTTAAAAGTATTAACATGCCATGAAAATGCAGTTTTAAAATTCAAGAAAATATTACCAACCGATGATGCATGGATACGATGATCTAGGGTGTTGCAAGCCTTAGGAATGGATGTAATGAGTTCCTGGGAACCTCAGGATCACAACTGGGAAATTGGTTTGGATCGAGGATGCTTGCAAAGGTTGTTTCGATTTTGACTACTTTGTGGAAATTTTGTGAATTTTGATATGGCTTCCTAGCAATGATTTTCGTGTCCTTTTCTCATGCCTTTGTCTTGTATTTATAGAGGAAGAAGAGGGCTAGAAAATATGGTAAGAATCCACACATAATGGCCCTCTTTCAAACTAAAATCAAACACATTAAAAAAGTTCCAAAAATGCAAATTCTTGCCCATTTTGAGGTGCAATGCACCTGGCCTCCTTTGCACAAAATTTTGGAGCCAAAAATAATTCAAACCATCAACCCATATTGTCATAACCAATATTTACTATTTTATGCAATTTTATTTAGTTTTTATTCGATTTAATTCATATTTAAATGAATAAAAATTCAAATAAATAAAAAAATGCATGGATAGATTTAGAGGTCCTTGGACACATCATGGACATATTTGAACTCCAAAAAGTTAGGCCCAATAACTTAAAATCACAAATTTTTTCAATGGAGATTTCATGCCTTTCCTTTGAAAATTTCCCAACTTGTGCAATCAATAACTTGCTCAATTTTTATCCAATGATGATGATCGTGGACTTTTTGGAAATCCTTAGATGCCCTATACAATCTCTAGGTTGACTATTTTTGAATTTGTAGAAATGATCTTAATGTAAATGGTCTTGGAAAAAAATGACTTTTGTTGACCTTTTGAAAATGACCTGTAATGTATGAACTTGTATCTTCCAAATTATGCATTTCTTGAACTTGAGGATAAAAGAGAAGTTGTAGGGAATTAGATTCTATTCAAAATGAGATTTTGTTTGGGGGAAATTGATGAAGTATGTGAAAGTTATGCCTAGTCAAAGTTCAGTTGACTTCTCCTATAGAAACCCTAATTTAACAATTCTTGACTTTTGATAAATTAAGAGCATTCCTTGAGGAATCATGATCAACCCTTGATAAAATGATGATTATTACTTCAAAATGTTGATGTTGACAAAAAAATCTTAAAGTTTGACTGTATGTAGGCCACAGTTGACTTTTGACCAAGTACAGTTGATTTTCAAACACTTGAGTAATTGATTGAGCAAACTTGTAGTGTAAGGCATGAAATTTGGCATGGACATTCCTGAGGATATATTAGGGACCATAGAAATCACTTGGAACCTTTGCAACCCAAACATCTTGGTAAAAATTGAAACCCTAATTGGAGGTTCATTCCTTAGGAGGAGAATTTGTCTGATCAATTATTTGGTCAACCTTGAGCATTTGAGGACCTCAATGAGCATGTCTTGAGTAAAAATGGGAGGAAAATTTTTGGGGTATAACATATGTCTATCATGTCATCGACATAAACCTATATCTCATGGTGGATCATATCATGGAACAAAGCTACCATGGCACGCTGGTATGTCGCATCGACGTTCTTTAAACCGAAAGGCATCACTTTGTTACAAAAAGTGTCCCACTGGGTGACAAAAGTAGTCTTCTCCATGTCTTCGGGATCCATCTTGATTTGATTACAACCATAGAAACCATCCATGAAAGAAAATACTTTATGTTGAGCGGTGTTGTCAACTAGAACGTCAATATGCGGAAGCGGGAAGTCATCTTTGGGGCTTGCCCTATTCAGATCCCTGTAGTCTACACATATACGCACCTTGCCATCCTTCTTAGGTACTGGCACCACATTTGCAACTCACTCAAGATAGTACGTAACGACCAATAAACCTGCATTGAATTGCTTCATAATCTCAACCTTGATCTTTTCAGACATCTTAGGATGCATCCGATGAACTTTCTGCTTTATTGGAGGACAACCTTCTTTCATTGGTAGACGATGAACCACAATGTCAGTATTAAGCCATGGCATGTCTTCATACGACCAAGCAAAGATCTCAACATAATCATGTAACATCTGGATTAATCTCTTTTTGACATTGTCTTCTAGGTCGACGCCTATCTTGGTTTCTTTTTTATCCTCTTCAGTACCCAAGTTCACCACCTCGACTGGATATTGATGCAGTTATATAGATATTTCTTCTTATATTAACAGCCTAGCAAGCTCTCCACGTATTTCACAATCTTCCTCACATTTGTCCTCGTCTTGGTAGATTGGATTTTCAAAGTCATAATTGGCAGTAGCAGAATTGTTATCAATGGGATTCAGGGTGGATATGGATCTACAATTCTTTATGTGGGTGTGTGTAAGAATACATAGCTATTTTGAAAGTAATAAAGTAAAAGAAAAACAAAGAGAGCAAAATTTGAATGCAAACGTCCAATGATTTATTAAATGAAGATATGTGGATGAAAAATAACAACCCTAACAAATAGATCGTTTTGCCCCGGGTAAGGCACAAGGCTTAAAATTATTGTTCAAATTACATATCCAAAAACTTGAAAGCAAGAAAATAGAAAATATAATTTACTCCTGACTAAAGGAGATTGGTATAATGTCTTCGGTCTTCCATTTGCTGAGCCTGTTGCCGGTGGTAGGAAAAATCCAATTGTCTAGATCATAGTCATTATCAGCCTCTTATATCATGTTAAATCCATTATTGTTGATGCATAATGGTGGTCTCTTAGCACAAGCACGAAAAATAGCCTTATGAGCTTCTAAGGTGAAACCCAAACAAAAATTTTCAGACTTGTAAGGAATATTGGGAAGTTGACCAAAAATAGTGCAACCACCTTCTTCTATCACGACCCTAGCGTCTTTCAGAGAAGCCATTCTTGGTGGCATCCTGGTAACTTTAGGAACAACAAGAGAAGCTTTAGTGATGGGAGTTGTCTGAGGAATCGCTTCAAAGGTTTGGCAGGGAGTCTCGACGAATTCATCGTACATTTCAACGTACTTGAAGGAGTTTAAGTGACTCACCAGTATTCTTCTTCCCTGTAAACTGTAACAATCTTTCCTTTCACGGGATATTTCAACTTTTGATGTAAAGTGGAAGTGACAACGCTTGCCCCATGAATCCAAGGGCGTCCAAGTAAACAGGAATAAGCCAAACGAATATCCATCATATAGAAAGTAGAGTTGAAGACTTGGGAACCTACTTTGATCGGAAGATCCACCTCTCTGTGCACCATCCTCTTTGAACCATCAAAGGCTCTCACCACAATGTCACTAGGTTTCAGCACAACCCCTTCATAGTCAAGCCTGTCTAGAGCACCCTTCGGAAGAACATTCAACGAGGAACCTGTGTCAACCAACACATGAGCCAAGGTAGTGCCGCTGCACTCAATAGAGACATAGAGGGCCTTGTTATGGTTTCTTCCTTCAGGAGTCAAATCAGTATCAGAAAATCCTATCCCATTATCGGTCGTCAGGCTAGCAACATAATTTTCAAATTCACCAACAGAAATTTCTTGTGGCACGTGAGCGGATATTAAGAACTTCACGAAGGCCTGAACATGGGCTTCTGAACACAACAATGTGGATAACATAGATATCTTGGAGAGGGGTCTTCCGCAGCTGTTCAACAATCTTGTAGTCACTCTTTCGGATGATCTTTAATACTTCCTTAATCTCTTGCTTAGAGGTATCTTCAGTGGTAACTTCTTTAGGTTCCCTAGTCTGGGCAGACTCAGTCATTTGTTCTTTACCTCAAGTCTCAGTACTTGACTCGGCAGCAGTAACACGAATTGGTGTAGCAATAGCCTTCTGAGAGATTTTTGGAGAGAAAACCCTTCCGCTTCTGGTAACTTTACTGGTCCCATCGATGTTTTCAATGTTGGAATCAGTAACTTCAGTATTCTCACTATCAATAATCAATGGTTCTTGTTTGAGGCCATGGTAGTATACGTCAGCTCCATAATTCCAAGGGATATCTCTGTTAGAGGAATATGGAATTGGTCCAAGTGCAGTGGTGATCAGAGGAGCAAGTCTAGGTTCAGTCGTAATCTTCACAGGGCCTTGGGAAGTGATCCTTATAGGAGTTCTGGAAATTATAGATACCTCTTCAACCTCCAATCTTGAAACAAATTCTCCATAGAAGGAGTCTTCTCAACTAGAATTATGTGGTTATCAATCAGACGTTGAATATCTTTTTTCAATAGTTTGCATCCATTGGGTTGGACTACGCAGCAGTAACACCTTTCAATGTAACCCAGAAATAAACTGACTTACAACAGATTCTTCTTAATAATCAGGAGGGGAGTAGTCAAGTTACTTACATTAGAAACATACAAAACATAAACAATAACACTAATTCCTTCGTCATGCTTATGCATAGGTGCAGTAATCACATTAGGAGTCTCGGGAGGATCAAATTCAACTTCTTTGGAGCCAATCATATCTTGAATTTTATTCTTCAAAACCCAACAACTATTTGTGTCATGTCCGGGACTATTGGAATGGTAGGCGCAACTTACATTAGGATTGTACTGAGGGGAGGTGGTGTTGGGATTCTGATGAGGCTCTCTCAACGTAATCAGCTCTGCTTTCAAATGTTGTTGAATTGTCTGAGATAACGACATGTTGATCTTAGTAAATTTTCTCCTGGGTGCGTCTGACCTACGTTGCTTTCCTTGTTGATGTTGTTGCACTGGTGCAGGATTAGAAATTAGCACAGCTCCTACAGATTGGTCACGATCACTTCTAGTACGACCCTTCGAGCCATACACATCATTAGCTTATTTTTTTCTATTGAACGTTTTCTTCACAGTACTCGAAGAGGCAGACACCTGAATTTTCCACTCCTAACTCTACCTTCAACATGTTCCCCTGTTAATATCAATTCAGTGAAACCAGATGAAGAGCTCCCGATTAGATGATTAAAGAAAGGACCCGTCAAAGTTCCCATAAACATGTCAACCAGCTCCCTATCAGACAAAGGAGGTTGCACTCTTCTTGTTAGATCTCTCCACTTCTGGGCGTACTCTTTAAAGCCTTCGTTTGAGCCCATGGTCATACTCTATAATTGCACACGAGTTAGTGCAAGATCAGCATTGTACTGGTATTGTTTGTAAAAAGCATCAGCCAAGTAGTCCCAAGTACGAATATTAGTCCCTTCAAGTTGATAGAACCATTCCAACTGTGTTCTGGACAAGCTCTCTTGAAAAAAGTGCATCCATAATTTTCTGTCAGCAGTGTGGGGTTGGATCTCCCGGACATAAGACCTCAAATAAAGCTTAGGACAAGAAACACCATCATACTTTGCAAAAATAGGGACCTTAAATTTGTGAGGAATAACAACCCCCGAGACTAATCCCAGCTCTTCAAAATTTATCCCATGCACTTTTTGGATCTCCATGGCATTCAGACGATCTTCCAGCTTTTTGTATTTTTTATCAGTAGGCGGATATTTTTCATTCAGATAATTCTCCTCCTCTTCATTAGAGTACTTGGCAGGACCATGGTTGCTTTTTTCTGTTTCACCACTCTTATCAACCTTATCCTGTTCGCCGTCTTCTTTTAATGGAGTATCGAGATCTTGAACTCGCTTGACTGGTCCCCTGAACCTTCTTCCCCTGTTAAGGATGCATGCTGGTTTCTTTGTCTTTCTCTTATTCTCTTTGGTGATGAGTGCTTTCAGTTCCTCCTTCCCCTTGGCTAAGATTAGGAATATCTCTTGGAATTGAGCATTTTGAGCCTGAAGATCTTTCATTGTTTGTTCAAGAGCCATTTCTGCTGAAATAAACAGCAAGAAGAGGAGAAAACCTGTCTTGGGAATACCTATTATGTAATGATATGGTATGTAAATTCATATGTTTTGTACCCCAAAATTTTCCCTCCCATTTTATTCAAAAAAACATTCTTCTAAAGGTCTCAAATGCTCAAGGATACTCAAGAGTTGACCAGTCAAACCTCCTTCTAAGCAAGGGGTCTATAATTAGGGTTTTGAGTTTCTCAAGTAATATTGGGTTGAAAATGTCTCAAATGGTTTCCATGGTTCTCCATAGGTCTTCAACAATGTTCATGCCAAGTGTTAAGTCTTGCATCACATGTTTGCTCAGTCAATGGCTCAGATGATTGAAAATCAACTGTATTGGGTAAAAAGTCAACTATGGTCAACATACAGTCAAACTTCAAGATTTTTGGTCTACATCAACATTTTGAAGTGAAATTCATCATTTTATCAAGGGTTGATCATGATTCCTCAAGGAAAGCCCTCAAATCATCAAAAGTCAAAAGTTGCCAAATTAGGGTTTCCTTAAGAGAAGTCAACTAAACTTTGACAAAGCATAACTTTCACATGCTTCATCAACTTTTCTCCAACCAAAGCACATTTTAAAGGAAATTCAATTCTCTACAACTTTGTATTTCTATGCTCAAGTCCAAAAAATTCTTCATTTAAGAGATATGAGCCAATATATTACAGGTCATTTTAAAAGTCAACAAAAAGACACTTTTTATCAAGGCAACTTACATCAAGATAAAATCTCCAAATGCAAAAATGATAAAAATAGAGATTGTATAGGACATCTCGAGCTTTCCAAAAAGTCAAATATCACCTTCAAAAGATGAAAATTGAGAGAGTTACGACCATTGCAAGTTTATAAATTTTGGTAAAATACATGAAGTGCAAAGTGAGCAAACATGAAGTTTTGAACTAGTGGGCCTAACTTTTGATGTTCAAACATGTTCTCAATGTGTTAAAGGACCTTTAAATCCATACAGATGTTTTTTTTATAATTTTTATTTCTTTTATTTGAATTTTTATTCATTTAAATGCAAGTAAATCAAATAAAATATGAAATCATTGGGCCAAGGCACATGGGCTTTGTGTTTCAATCATAGAGGCCCAAGACAACTCATGACAACCCATGATAGCCATACCATAACCATGTGAGCTCAATAAGGCAATAATTATTCCAAAAATGGAATTTTTTAATATGTTTTATTCTTGTCTAAGCATGGCCTTGATTTCATGTTTCTTCCATATTGGTTCACCCTAATCCTTCCCTCTATATAAGCATAACAAGCCAGACCAACAAGGAAACAGAATACTGACTAAAGAGCCCTTAAAAAAATCCACAAAAATTCAAAGAAAGTGCAAGATATGTATCCTAACTTCCAGTCATTCTCAATTGAAACTAAGTCTAGTAATCATTTCCTGAGGATCAAATGAGGTGATCCAAATCCATAGTTGCATCTCTCGAGTGCCAGAATACAACATCCCAACCACACCGGTTGTCAAGATTGGTAAACTTCTAACTTTGATTTCGTGTGTCTTCAATCATTGCTAACTTGATAAATCTATTCATGTGCATCATTAGAATTTATTTGACGTATTACATGTGAGGTTGGACACAGGAATTATGTATTAACATGGTTAGGGCACCAGATTTAGCTTCGTTCGAACCACCCATTGTAGTTGTTTTTAGGCCAAACTAATAGGCCCATTAGACTCGCAGTATCTAATTAGGGTTGTTAGTTTTCGTTTTTGATTGATTTTGACAAGTTTTCAAAAAACACGTCATCGGAGAAGATGACCTTCTCCTCCGTGTATGGTGGCCAGAGATGACCAGAGTCGCGTGGCATCTTGCCACTAGACCATTCAAAAACAGGGGTCCCCACTCAGGCGCATGCTTTGAATTGTTTGACCTTTGAGACTTGTTTTACGTTATAAACCAATCGTTGCAATTATAGGAACGGATGAAACAGCCGCCTGTCATACCCTAATTTTTGACCTAAGATCCCGCATTCCATCCGCATCATTGCATGGCAAGAGTTCACAAGCAATTCGACCTATTTTTGCCAATTCCCGAGTCAGATTTCAAAAATTCATAACTTCTTCAAGTTTCAATATTTTGAGGGGTTATTTTTTGCATATGATTTTTCCTGACACCATCTACAATTTTTCTTTACAAGACAAGAGATGATTATGCATTGAAAAGCCACGAAAAAGTTATTAACGTTCGAAGTTGTTTCACGAATTTAATGGAATTTGATTCTTAATTTTGGACTATGTTTTATCCGACCATAAATTTTACACTTTCTCTTCTTTTATTTTTAATTCCATGAAAAATCATAAAAAAATATATTTAGTTCATGTCATCTTAATTTTATTTACATTATAATTCAAAATATCAAAAAAAAGTAGTCTCTTCAAGTTTCATTTAGATTTTTATTCTTAAGTCAAAATTATAGTCTTCTAGATTTAATTTAGTAAAAATCTCAACAACAAAAAATGTCTTAGCATTATTTTATTTTAGCATTTCACTTTAATCACAAAAAATATATAGTTAATATCTTTTCCTTTTAATTCTTTTAGTTATTATAATTTTCATTTTCTTTCTTTCAATATTAATCTTGATTTGGTTCTAATTTTAATTCAATTTTTTAGTTGAGTTATTATTAAAATTAAAATTAATTTTAATTTCTCTTTAATTTTCATGTTTTGGAAATTTTTAGTTTAATATTTTTATTTTTTATTTTATGTTATTATTATTGTTATTATTATGCTATTCCTCTCCTTGTAAAAAATGTCCAAACAATAAAATTAGTCCAAAACCATGCTATTGTCCCTATCCTAACTGTCCATAAAACCCAAACATGCTACACAACAAAACTTGCTGCTACTTCACTCCAAAACCTGCATAAAAACCAGTCTGCAAACAACCTTTTTACTACCTTTGCTGTCCAAAAAGCTTGCCCAAAATGAAATCACAAATCCCTGCATCAAGAAAGCACAAGGAAGTTGACATAAACCAGAATTCAACTGATATTTGGCTCCAATTTTCCCTCCAATTCTATCATACACTCACAATAAAAACAAAAGCAAATGGTGAAGAGTTGAGGGGGGGTTATCACCTAATTCCTGCAATAGTAGTAAAAAAAAATAACAAAGAATACAACAACACCCTCTCACAACAACGTAACATCACCTCACCCTCCGCCTCCGTGACCCTTCCACACTTTCATCAACTTCCACCCTTCAATCCCTTACCCACCTACTGTCCAGTTTCGCGAACACACAACCCGCCTGTTACTTCCATTTCCGCTAGCAATCCCAAACCTCTCCACGCGAACTGCAACAGCATACTAACACATCCCAATTTCCGCTGTAAAACTGCCAGCAACCCCCTTACATCACAAACCCAATCTTCAAACCACCCTCACAGCTCACAGCATTAACTCACTCCCTGTGATGTTCTAAGCGTTTGGCATATTCCACTTGCTGTTTTAAAAAAACCACATTAATGATACCCCTCAATAGTTCAATTTCTCAAACATCATTCTCCACCTCTTTCTCTAACCACACTTCATCATGCACAAAAGCAGTTCCGGTTCACTAGGCCCAGATGGCCTCGACCTAACCAAAGCCTTCTTCCTTCATCGATTTTTCGACCCATCACCGTAACATCATCACCGAACCACCATCAGTGACCTCTATCTAATCTTCATCAATAATTCTGCAAATTCCATTACCACTTCACTTCTGTTATCTGATTCACCCTTTACCTTCAATCTTCTCCGCTTACAGCGACCAAATCCTTATTTCCTTTTCTCTACCCATCACCACATTACCTCCTGCCTCTTACTGTTTAAACTCAGCCACATCGAAACAACATCTACTCACCATGTTTCAGATTCACTAAATAAATTATGACAACCATCTTCAAATGTCCTGAAACACATTCACCATTCGACATATTCACCATTGCCTAAACTCACCCACACTTGCAACTAATAAGTTCTCAGCAATAAGATTTCACAGAGAAGAAAAGGAGAAGAAGGATTAACGAAAGTAGAGACTGAAAGAGGCGACATACCTTTGAACTTTATCAGAATCGAAAATCAGCGGATTATCTCTAGGTTGTAAGTTTTCTTGCCTTTTTTTTATGTATTCTTGATACTGATGTGATCGAGGATAAGCGAAAAAGCTGAGAAAATCCTTTGTCGTTGTTATTCTGATACGATAGAGAGTTATGGGGGCATAATTTCTTTTGAGTAGAGGAAATAATCGTGAGAGACATGAAGTTTTCACGGTTTAGAAGAAAGTTGAGTCTGAGACCATTTTCACGTGAGAGAAGAAAATAACGTCAGGGTTAATTGAATTATTTATTAGGAATTAAAAATTAATGGTGACTTTTTCTATTTCCCAAAGCCAGCGGCGCCTCTTTCCTTGTACAAGGGTTTCAGAACCCTCCCTTTTCTTTCTCTAGTGGATCCGGGTTTGGGCCTAAGTTTTAGAGCCCAACCCGAATGTTTTACCTTCTTTTCCTTGTTTAAGAGAGTGCATAACAGAAAAACATCATTGTCTTAGTGGCAAGGCAGAATAGATATAATTATAGGAACCTGAGTTCAACCCCTGGTTCTTAATTTTTTAGTTTTAAGTCTTTCTTTTTTATTTTTAGAATTTTATTTGTTTTAGTTTTGACTTAGTAAACTTTAGAATTTTATTTGTTTTAGTTTTGACTTAGTAAACTTTAGAATTTTATTTTGTTTAGTTTTATTTTAGTAACTTTAGGATTTTATTTCATTTAGATTTGACTTAGTAAATTTTAGAATTTATTTTTAATTTAGTAAACTTTAGAATTTTATTTAATTTTATTTAAGTTAACTTTAGAATTTTAGTTGTTAGTTTTAGTCTAGGGACTTTAGAACTTTATTTGATTTAGAATTAGTTTAATGAGTTTATAATTTTTATTTGATTTAGAATTAGTTTAATAAGTTTAGAATTTTAGTTGTTTAGAATTAGTTTAATTTTCTTTTAGGATTTTATGTGATTTAGATTTAGTTTAGTAACTTTGGAACTCTTTTTGTTTTAGATTAGCAACCTTAGAATTTTTATTTAGTTTAGATTTAATTTATTAATTTTAAAATTTTTAATTTAGCTTAGATCTAATTTAGTAATTTTAGAACTATTTTTGCAATCTTAGAATTTGTAGTTAATTTAGAATTTTTTAATAAGTAATCTTAATTTTTTTTAATTTAGTTTAAATAACTTCTTTAGACAATTAGTTACATTCTCTTTTATTTTATTTAAATATCTTTGTCATTTTAATTTCTCGATGCCTTTAGGTCATTAATCTGTTTCGTTATATTTATTTTCTTGTGAATTTTGATTGCTTATGTTTTGATGTCTATTTTATCTTTCTCGCTCAATTTATTCCAAGGGAAATGTTTTTAACTTTGTTGACTTCATGTCATCAAATATATTTGTTACAATCGTGCGAATACCCTCATCTACTTTTTGCTTATTTACTATTTTTTTCCAAACTTAAGATAATTTTCCCAAAAGACTCCATTTTCAAACTCATACCCTTTAAGTCAAAACTTTGACACTAGGTCGTCGTATCTTCAAAAATCTCGTCCATACCCATCTTTTAACCAAATAAACCATTTTAATCAAACAAACAATTTTAACCGAAAAACAGATATTTCAAAAGGTTCCTGCGGAGTACCGCAGATGCATTGGGTGCTAATACCTTCCCATTGTATAACTAACCCCCGAACTCTCGATCTCTTTCAAAACGCATTGTATTTTTATTACTTTTAAG
The DNA here is from genome assembly GCA_948472305.1 of Vicia faba. Taxonomy (NCBI): domain Eukaryota; kingdom Viridiplantae; phylum Streptophyta; class Magnoliopsida; order Fabales; family Fabaceae; genus Vicia; species Vicia faba. The sequence continues at coordinate 1,044,628,824 of OX451737.1, forward strand.
TATTATTTTACATTGCATATTTTTAGGGTTTTATTTCGCTCTTTTCCCTTTTCCCTTGGAAATAATAAAGCGCGGTGGCGACTCTTGCTTTTGTGAGTCAAGTTAACTAATAGCTTGATCTCCGATTTTCACCGCCACATAATTGGCGACTCTGCTGGGGAAAGATTGACCTCTTGCTGGTCCATCCCTAAGTGGGTTAAGCCTAATTTGTTTATCTATTTTATCATTATTTGATTGTTTGATTATATGTATATATTATGATTATTTGGGTGTTGATAATATTTACAAAGGACAAGTCCTATACCCGGACTAAGTTACACTTAGGAATAGGACGGGCGATATAGTCATGTTAACTTTGAGGGAGTAATCCCGAAGAAGGAGGCATGAGATCCCCCACTCAGTGGAAGGCCCTTTTGAACGTAATATTTGTTTACCGAGTAATCGGGAAGACATTATTATTTTCGACCTGGGAGCCAGAAGAAGCTGGGAACCGTAGAACCCTAACCCATCTTGGCCTTTTAGGTGTAGCGCGGAGATTATAACGGAGTAATCCAGAAGTAATTGTTACGCGATGCTACGCTCGGATGAGTTTCTCTTGAGAATATTGCTGATTATTGAGTAATCAAGACGTTGGTAATATCCGAAGGAGGAATGTAGACTCCGGGAACTCTTAGAACCTTGTTCTACAGGTGTGATTAAACCGTTAGTACATACCTTGGGGGTGTTCCTTACCTTGACTCCATGCTCGTGACGTTGAACCTTTCGACTTTATTTGTGACCTTGCTTGTGGTTGTTGCATAGCCATGCATTCATGCATCCATAAAACCCTTTTCACTTGACTTGGAAGGAATTTGGAGGTCTTTCTTTGTAAACATCACAAGTTTCGTCAAGCTCAATGGATCTTGGGTGTTGATAGGGCGAAAACTCTAATCCACCAAAATGGATGATTGATCTTGATGATAACTTGATCAATGTTTGGAGCCAATTTAAAATTCATCTTCTATCTTCATACTTTGATGTTTACAACTTAATATCTTGAGTTCCTTGAAAATCAAATAAAAACTCTCTTTTGCATATCATACATCATTCTACATTTTTTGTTTCACTGTCAAAAGTCTTTTTCCGAGTCTTATTTTTCCTTTGGTCTCACCAGTACAACACTCGAGCTAAGAAAACAATGGAGAATATCAAGCAAGAGGTTTCTGAACTCCGCAGAGAGATGACTATTTTGAAAGCTGGTATGGATCACTCGACTGTTTTGGGTTGAAATTTTGGCTACCGCCCAAGTCAATCCTTCTAGGAGGGAGGAAGCGATGATAAAAGTATTCACTGAAACTCTAAAATCATTCTCTCATGAGAAGGTGATGGTTAATGCACCTAATGGCTTTCCTGACGAGGTGAATGTGGGGTGCGTCTAGAAGAAGATGTTAGGAAGGGATGTTCATATGAAGATGGTAGCTCAACTAATGGTGTGAAGAATTTTGATAATAACTTTTCCAAGAAGAGAACCAGAGGAAGAAATAATCATTGTCAGAATCATCATGTTTCTTCTATTCATCAACAGAATCAGCAAGTTCTTAATCAGAGGAAAACCCAGTTTGATCCAATTCTAATTACCTATATAGAGTTGTTCCCTATCCTGATGCAGAGGAATTTGGTTCAGACCCGACCTCCACCGAAGGTTCTTGAGAAGATACATTGGTACTACAAAGCTGATTTGGCTTGTACCTTTCATCAAGATGTTCCTGGGCATGACTTGGAGGGTTGCTTTGCTTTGAAGATTGAGGTTCAGAATTTGGTCAGAAGTGGTACCTTGTCATTCAAGAACGTTGGTTTTGAAGTTCAAATCAAGCATGTGCCGAAGAGTAAACACGATTGATGGTCACAGATGGAAAGCCTTCCCCGATCATTAACTTATTTCTGCTTTTTGTAATTTTTCTTTTTTATCAAAACATTGTTTGCATGTAAGAGCTTGTTTGCATCTGAATGATTATCTTAATACAATGAAGATGTTTGTCTTGAAGAAATTCATTCGTTTCACTCATATTTGTTTTCAAATTTTAAATTGCTTTTGCACTATGATACCAAATTGTTGCTCATTCTCTTGCCTAGGCAGAGATTGAGGGGAGGATGATGATCTAAAGAACACAAAATCTCTGTTTGTTTGCTTTTGGATAAAATCTTGCTGATGATGTATAGGCATTGTTTCAAATCCCTAAACACTGGAGATATAAGGAAGATAATCCCTTGCTAACCCCTTTTGAGCCTTGAAGTAGAAGTTTCTTTTCTATACAAAAAACCTTGAATTTTAACCTGGGGAAGGGTAGTTTTTAGTTAATCTGACTGAGTGTTCAAAATTCATAAGGAAGATGTATTTTTGAAGAGAAACTACGAGGGCTATCCTTCATGTATAATGAATCTAGAGGATGTGGAACCATAATGTTATCCCTCATTCATCAAGAAACGAGGCAATCACAATCCTCTCAACAAGCAAAGACAAGCTAATGTCACACATCTTGTTCAAAAAGTCAAAAATCGAGAAAAAAAGAAAAAAGCCTGCTAAGTAAAAAAAAACATGAAAACGTGTGACTTAGGCAAAATTAAGGCATCCTGCTGGACTATCAATTCAAAAGAATTAGTTCAGGCAAAAGTTAGGGAAAATAAAATTGCAAAGAAAGGACTACAAAGAAAAGTCCTCAGCAAAGAACAAATTGGTGACTACAAACACGAAGACATAAGGGGGGTTTCTCTTCCGAAAGCCTCGTCGTTTCCTTGACCGTCACAAAATCCTCTTGAAAGATGAACACTCGTGTTGAATTAACTGAACATAGGATTGGAGAACATCATGAAGGGGGTGGGCACCAAATATCTTGAGCCTTAAATCCTTTTTTTTTCTAAAACCATGAACCAGACCACATTACAACCTTCAAAAGTCCTAATTGAAGCAAGGTTATTTTGAAAGCATACTTCAATGAGATAGTGTTCCTGACTCCCATGAATGTTCTAAATAGTTATGTTGGTATCATATGTTTTTCCTATACAAAAATAAATGATGCTCTAACTCGCAAAATTTGTGCGATATCTTTTCAAAATCTTCAAGACTTACATAACTGTTGCATTAGAATTTTCATTCTCATAATAAACTTTTCTAACTGCAAAACATTTGTTTGATATCAAGGAAGCTCACATATAAGCAGCAATGAGGAGTTTATTCTTTTGAGGCTTGAAACTATGTTGAGTAATTGGCGGATCACGTCAAGAAAAATCGTATCCAGGGGCATGTCACCTAAAGACCTTGAACATGGACATGTTGCTTCTCCCAGTTAATGTTTTCCCATCTTGTTTACTCTTTTGGGGCAAAATTTGAAGACTTTGTTGTGCCAACTACAGTCAATCCGGGGCAATCACGTCGAGATTCGATGAATCTCTCTAAGAGTTTGAAGACACCAGAGCACGGTAGATGCCAGGTCTTTTGTAAAATCCTCTTGAGACGATTTCTTCCCATCAACCATATAGCTTGGGGAATTTTTAGAAGTGAAGTTATTCGTAAGAATTGTCGTGCATCACGCAGCTTATCAACAGTAAACTTGGGGCATCCAAAATTAATCCCAGGGGCAATCCAGATTTATCAAGATATGTTTTTCATACATTATCAGAGGGTGGTGTTCCCAGTATCTCCAACTAAGCAAGACTTCTTTCCAGCTGAAACTTTGTTTGTGTTGTTATCCTTTCAATGGATTGTTTGCAATAGAAGACTGGACTTTGGGTTTTCTACCTGAAAATATCTTCCTCTCCAGAGATATTTAAGCCTGGTAAAAGGACCTTGCTCCAATGATGACCTGTGTTTTATCTCTAGTAATGTTCCCATCCTGTTGAGATTAGCCTAGTGTCGAGCTGTACTATGACGTCTTATCATCTTCAGTCTATCTCCCATGTCTGTTTTGTCAGCATATACATGACATTCATTCATTCGTTCATACTTGCATCATGCACGCACATTTGTATTTGTTGATATCTTTGAGTTCGTATACCTTGGTTATGTCTATTCAAATAGCGTATTTGATCTTTCCAAATAGAATGTCAACTTAAGCAGAAAGTGCGCCTCCTTTCTAATTCCCCACTGAGTTAACTCTCGTGGAAGAATCTTGCTTCAGCTTTCCTTTTCCGTCTCTGGATAGGATAAATCCTCATTTGAGTTGTTTCCTCATTGGGTGGAGTCTTGTTTGACTATTTTCTCTCCAGTTTATTCCTGGATCGAGCTTTGTCTCTTGTGAACGATACCCTGTGGATCTCTCTAGGTTGTGAGACCTAGATGGAGAGTGCATTTATTTTTCAACGTAAATACTTGGTCTCCTCAAGAAGGATTTATTCATGGTTCCCCATTGAGGATGAACTTTATTCCCCAGCAGTGTTATCACAACCTTCTTCTGGAATATCGACATGACAACAAGCGACTGACTCTTTATTTGAGCAGTTTGATTATTTCTGATTTCTCTATGACAAATGGCGGTCTCTTCATGAGCAGTTTGTCCATCCTCGATGAAATTATTGATTCTCACCTCCAGAAATATCTTCATGATATTTTATGGGTATCTTTGAGAAAACAACAAGTGGCGGTCTCTTCATGAGCAGCTTGTACATAAAACGGCAAGTGGCAGCTTCTTCATGAGCAGCTTGTACGTTAGTATTTTTGGAAGACAACAAGTGGCAGCTTATCTATTTGAGCAACTTGTGGGTTATTGGCAACAAGTGGCGGACTCTTCATGAGCAGCTTGTGTGTTTTAATATTCTTTGAAGACAGCAAGTGGCGGACTCTTCATGAGTAGCTTGTGTGTTTTAATATTCTTTGAAAACATCAAGCGGCGGTCTCTTCATGAGCAACTTGTATGTTATTGATACCTTAGAGAAAACAACAAGCGACAGTCTCTTCATGAGCAACTTGTTTGTTATTGTCACCTTTGAAAACAACAAGCGGCGGTCTCTTCATGAGCAACTTGTGTGTTATTGGTAATTTTCAAAAGAAAACAACAAGCGGCGGTCTCTTCATGAGCAACTTGTGTGTTATTGGTAATTTTGAAAAGAAACAGCAAGCGACAGTCTTTTCATGGACAACTTGTATGTTATCAACACTTTTAAAAACAGCAAGCGGTAGTCTCTTCATGGACAACTTGTATGTTATCAACACTTTTATAAACAGCAAGCGGTAGTCTCTTCATGGACAACTTGTATGTTATCAACACTTTTGAAAACGGCAAGTGGCGGTCTCTTCATGAGCAGCTTGTACGGAAAATGGCAAGTGGCAGCTCTTCCTGAGCAGCTTGTGGGTTATAAGCAACAACTGGCAGTTCTTCATGAGCAGCTTGTGTACTTTAATATTCTTTGAAGACAGCAAGTGGAAGCTTCTTTATTTAAGAAGCTTGTATGTCATAACACCTTTGAAAGGAAGCAAGTGGCGGCCTCTTTATTTGAGCAGCTTGTGTATCCCCAACAATAATGTCTACTCAGCAAATGGCATCCCTTTCGGAAAAGTCCCGTGGGGAAGTTTGTTATTTTATCCTTTTCAAGCGATATCTTGGTTAAAGAAGAAATATATTACCGTTCTTGGTAAAATTCAGAAATCAGAGATGTTTATCTCCAGCCACAGTGCTGATGTCAATCATTCTCCAGTCTCAGTACTGATGTCCATCATTTCCTTTTCCAGTTACAGTGCTGATGTCAATCATTCTCCAGTCTCAGTGCTGATGTCAATCATTTCCCTTCTCTAGTCTCAGTACTGATGTAAATCATTTTCTTTTCCAGTCTCAATACTGATGTAAATCATTCATTTCTTCCCTCAAAGTTATTCTTTAATAAGAGTCTCTCATTTGAAGTCTATGACTTTGTTTCCCCAGTGGAGTTATAATCTCTTCCCCAGTGGGATTACTGTATAATGTGCTTGGTTTCTCCAACAGTAGTTTGCCTCATACGGAATCCTTCCTCATTAAATTCAAAATGTTACATTCATATCAGATCATAAACATAATTGCGGTATCTTATGACCAAAAATTATGTATTCTATATTTAAGTCCCTTCGATCTCGTCGAAATGAAGATTCCAATCTTCATATCTCCGGATAGAAGAAACTTAAATAGGGGCATCTGTCATACCCTAATTTTTGACCTAAGATCCCGCATTCCATCCGCATCATTGCATGGCAAGAGTTCACAAGCAATTCGACCTATTTTTGCCAATTCCCGAGTCAGATTTCAAAAATTCATAACTTCTTCAAGTTTCAATATTTTGAGGGGTTATTTTTTGCATATGATTTTTCCTGACACCATCTACAATTTTTCTTTACAAGACAAGAGATGATTATGCATTGAAAAGCCACGAAAAAGTTATTAACGTTCGAAGTTGTTTCACGAATTTAATGGAATTTGATTCTTAATTTTGGACTATGTTTTATCCGACCATAAATTTTACACTTTCTCTTCTTTTATTTTTAATTCCATGAAAAATCATAAAAAAAATATATTTAGTTCATGTCATCTTAATTTTATTTACATTATTATTCAAAATATCAAAAAAAAGTAGTCTCTTCAAGTTTCATTTAGATTTTTATTCTTAAGTCAAAATTATAGTCTTCTAGATTTAATTTAGTAAAAATCTCAACAAAAAAAAATGTCTTAGCATTATTTTATTTTAGCATTTCACTTTAATCACAAAAAATATATAGTTAATATCTTTTCCTTTTAATTCTTTTAGTTATTATAATTTTCATTTTCTTTCTTTCAATATTAATCTTGATTTGGTTCTAATTTTAATTCAATTTTTTAGTTGAGTTATTATTAAAATTAAAATTAATTTTAATTTCTCTTTAATTTTCATGTTTTGGAAATTTTTAGTTTAATATTTTTATTTTTTATTTTATGTTATTATTATTGTTATTATTATGCTATTCCTCTCCTTGTAAAAAATGTCCAAACAATAAAATTAGTCCAAAACCATGCTATTGTCCCTATCCTAACTGTCCATAAAACCCAAACATGCTACACAACAAAACTTGCTGCTACTTCACTCCAAAACCTGCATAAAAACCAGTCTGCAAACAACCTTTTTACTACCTTTGCTGTCCAAAAAGCTTGCCCAAAATGAAATCACAAATCCCTGCATCAAGAAAGCACAAGGAAGTTGACATAAACCAGAATTCAACTGATATTTGGCTCCAATTTTCCCTCCAATTCTATCATACACTCACAATAAAAACAAAAGCAAATGGTGAAGAGTTGAGGGGGGGTTATAACCTAATTCCTGCAATAGTAGTAAAAAAAACAACAAAGAATACAACAACACCCTCTCACAACAACGTAACATCACCTCACCCTCCGCCTCCGTGACCCTTCCACACTTTCATCAACTTCCACCCTTCAATCCCTTACCCACCTACTGTCTAGTTTCGCGAACACACAACCCGCCTGTTACTTCCATTTCCGCTAGCAATCCCAAACCTCTCCACGCGAACTGCAACAGCATACTAACACATCCCAATTTCCGCTGTAAAACTGCCAGCAACCCCCTTACATCACAAACCCAATCTTCAAACCACCTCACAGCTCACAGCATAAACTCACTCCCTGTGGTGTTCCAAGCGTTTGGCATATTCCACTTGCTGTTTTAAAAAAACCACATTAATGATACCCCTCAATAGTTCAATTTCTCAAACATCATTCTCCACCTCTTTCTCTAACCACACTTCATCATGCACAAAAGCAGTTCCGGTTCACTAGGCCCAGATGGCCTCGACCTAACCAAAGCCTTCTTCCTTCATCGATTTTTCGACCCATCACCGTAACATCATCACCGAACCACCATCAGTGACCTCTATCTAATCTTCATCAATAATTCTGCAAATTCCATTACCACTTCACTTCTGTTATCTGATTCACCCTTTACCTTCAATCTTCTCCGCTTACAGCGACCAAATCCTTATTTCCTTTTCTCTACCCATCACCACATTACCTCCTGCCTCTTACCGTTTAAACTCAGCCACATCGAAACAACATCTACTCACCATGTTTCAGATTCACTAAATAAATTATGACAACCATCTTCAAATGTCCTGAAACACATTCACCATTCGACATATTCACCATTGCCTAAACTCACCCACACTTGCAACTAATAAGTTCTCAGCAAGAAGATTTCACAGAGAAGAAAAGGAGAAGAAGGATTAACGAAAGTAGAGACTGAAAGAGGCGACATACCTTTGAACTTTATCAGAATCAAAAATCAGCGGATTATCTCTAGGTTGTAAGTTTTCTTGCCTTTTTTTTATGTATTCTTGATACTGATGTGATCGTGGATAAGCGAAAAAGATGAGCAAATCCTTTGTCGTTGTTATTCTGATACGATAGAGAGTTATGGGGGCATAATTTCTTTTGAGTAGAGGAAATAATCGTGAGAGACATGAAGTTTTCACGGTTTAGAAGAAAGTTGAGTCTGAGACCATTTTCACGTGAGAGAAGAAAATAACGTCAGGGTTAATTGAATTATTTATTGGGAATTAAAAATTAATGGTGACTTTTTCCATTTCCCAAAGCCAGCGGCGCCTCTTTCCTTGTACAAGGGTTTCGGAACCCTCCCTTTTCTTTCTCTAGTGGATCCGGGTTTGGGCTTAAGTTTTAGAGCCCAACCCGAATGTTTTACCTTCTTTTCCTTGTTTTAGAGAGTGCATAACAGAAAAACATCATTGTCTTAGTGGCAAGGCAGAATAGATATAATTATAGGAACCTGAGTTCAACCCCTGGTTCTTAATTTTTTAGTTTTAAGTCTTTCTTTTTTATTTTTAGCCTTATTTCATTTAAAATTCATACAAAAATATAAAAAATATTAGTAAAACTTATATTTAGATTTAGTTTAGTATTAACTTAGATTTTTTAAATTAGTTTCAATTTCTTATAATAATATTTGTTTTTTTTAGCTTTATTATTTAGTTTAATTTAATTTGGTTATCATTTGAGTTTTAATCTTTATCTAGTTTAGTTACTAATTATAGAATTTTCATTTAGTTTATTTAATTAACTTTAGAATTTTAAATTTAATTTATAATTAATTTAGCAATTTTTACAATATTATTTAGTTTAGAATTATTTTAGTAATCTTAAGTTAAGTTAAAATTATTTTAGTAACTTTAGGATTTTATTTCATTTAGGTTTGACTTAGTAAATTTTAGAATTTATTTGTTTTAGTTTTGACTTAGTAAATTTTAGAATTTTATTTGTTTTAGTTTTGACTTAGTAAACTTTAGAATTTTATTTTGTTTAGTTTTATTTTAGTAACTTTAGGATTTTATTTCATTTAGATTTGACTTAGTAAATTTTAGAATTTATTTTTAATTTAGTAAACTTTAGAATTTTATTTGATTTTATTTAAGTTAACTTTAGAATTTTAGTTGTTAGTTTTAGTCTAGGGACTTTAGAACTTTATTTGATTTAGAATTAGTTTAATGAGTTTATAATTTTTATTTGATTTAGAATTAGTTTAATAAGTTTAGAATTTTAGTTGTTTAGAATTAGTTTAATTTTCTTTTAGGATTTTATGTGATTTAGATTTAGTTTAGTAACTTTGGAACTCTTTTTGTTTTAGATTAGCAACCTTAGAATTTTTATTTAGTTTAGATTTAATTTATTAATTTTAAAATTTTTAATTTAACTTAGATCTAATTTAGTAATTTTAGAACTATTTTTGCAATCTTAGAATTTGTAGTTAATTTAGAATTTTTTAATAAGTAATCTTAATTTTTTTTAATTTAGTTTAAATAACTTCTTTAGACAATTAGTTACATTCTCTTTTATTTTATTTAAATATCTTTGTCATTTTAATTTCTCGATGCCTTTAGGTCATTAATCTGTTTCGTTATATTTATTTTCTTGTGAATTTTGATTGCTTATGTTTTGATGTCTATTTTATCTTTCTCGCTCAATTTATTCCAAGGGAAATGTTTTTAACTTTGTTGACTTCATGTCATCAAATATATTTGTTACAATCGTGCGAATACCCTCATCTATTTTTTGCTTATTTACTATTTTTTTCCAAACTTAAGATAATTTTCCCAAAAGACTCCATTTTCAAACTCATACCCTTTAAGTCAAAACTTCGACACTAGGTCGTCGTATCTTCAAAAATCTCGTCCATACCCATCTTTTAACCAAATAAACCATTTTAATCAAACAAACAATTTTAACCGAAAAACAGATATTTCAAAAGGTTCCTGCGGAGTACCGCAGATGCATTGGGTGCTAATACCTTCCCATTGTATAACTAACCCCCGAACTCTCGATCTCTTTCAAAACGCATTGTATTTTTATTACTTTTAAGTATTATTTTACATTGCATATTTTTAGGGTTTTATTTCGCTCTTTTCCCTTTTCCCTTGGAAATAATAAAGCGCGGTGGCGACTCTTGCTTTTGTGAGTCAAGTTAACTAATAGCTTGATCTCCGATTTTCACCGCCACACCGCCCCAGCGGTAAAAACAAGCATTGTTAAGGCGTTAGTGTACCAGCGCATGGGTTCGATCCTTGCCCCTAGAATTTTTATTTTCCATGTTTTTCTTGTTTACAGATCTGATGCAAAGCAGTCCAGCGCGCTCACCTTGTAACCTCACCTCATCACCATTGGATCTTCATAACCCCAGATCCAGTGTCTCAGAATGTCACACCCACGTTGGACCCTCACTTGAGAACAACATTGGATCCCATTCAGGCTTGGGCTCATGATTTTGGGCCTAACGAATTTGCTTCCCTTGCACCCCCCCAACTTTCTTCTTCACGCTCATATCTCCTTTTCTTTTATTTTTAATTATTTCATTCCAATTTATTTTATTTATAATAATTAAATTCTTTTAATTATATAATTAAACCAACTTAATCTTTTCTTAAATCTAAATTAACTTAAATAATTGTTTTTTTAATGGTCATTAAATAAATTTCTTTGGTTTAATTAAATTAATTAACTTAGTTTTCTTTAGGTTTTCATTATCAAACTTTTTATTTTTTAATAAAAAATAACTTAGGTTTTATTAGTATTTAATTATTTCCCTTTTCTCAAGTAAAAAAATCAATAAATCGTCACTTATTTTCTTCGTACAAGTCTCTGCGTGCTCTTTTATTTTTCGCATTCATATTTTTTATATAATTATGTAATTGTTGACGGTTTGTAATAGCTTTAACTAAGCTTTATTTTGCTTTCTGGTTCCCCCTAATTTTTTGGTTTGCACCCCCTTCCCCGATGCATTGTAATAGCGTAGGGCCTTATTTTATGTTTTTTACCGCTTTTACTTATTACTGAATAGTAATTAAGCGTGTATGGCAAGATAAAAAAGCAAACGATAGCTAACCCTAATGCAAGATAAAAATAACTGAATCATAACACACTTTGCACACACGCACCTCTAGGATAACTCCACCCATTGCCTTTGGATAAAAAACAATCATGTCCCCTGAATTGGGACACTTTAGCAAAAGACCCTCGGTTAAAAGATCGTAGTCCCTCGATGACCCTTCGATGCTTCCTTTGGTAAACAATCTTAGTCTCTTATGATAAATTGCTAAAGCGTCTTACGAGTTACCTCATTGACTGTACGATGACCCGCGCCTGTCCCTCAAACATCTAATGATAGGGCTACCTACTAACTAATGGTAGGATAGAAATATCTAAAGGAAGAGGAAAATAACGCGAAAGACTTTTTGAGTAGGTAGATAGCTCGTAGTCGCTTGCTCACAAACAAAAACATTTTTCACGCAAAACACTTCTTTCCTAAAATATTTTCAAAACAAATACTTTGTATGCGTTCCAAACGATACGAGAATCATTACAAATTTTCCGCACTTAGGCATTTTTTCAAATATTTTCAAATTAAACACACAAAATTTTCAAAAGTGAGCTAGCGATTAAGAGCCCGTAGATAACTACGGATGAAAAGGGTGTTAATACCTTCCCTTTTCATAACCTACCCCCCTTACTCAGAAAAATTCTCAAAGGTATTTCCTGTTCTTTTCACCCTTTCCTTTATTGGATAAAGGAAATGTCATTGGTGACTCTTGTTATCCACAACATTTGCGACAAAACGCAAAACAAAAAGTCAGTTCTCCCACCGTATTACAGAACTGACGACTCTGCTAGGGAAAACTAAAAGTGGGGTTACCTTAGAGTTAGATCACATTTAAAATGCTTTACTTTCTTGATTTGTATGCTTTACATTTTGGGGTTTTGCTAGGGTTATTTTTTTAAAGATTCTATACTCGGATCTGGGGGAATTTTAGGTAAGTAGCAATAGATCGTGAAAATGGTACGACATATATTGATATGGTTGAAGCGATGGCTACGTTAGTGTAACACATTGGTTGGTGTCGGTGTCCCTTGAGTTAAGTCAAAGAGAATGTTGGACTTCCGCATGGTTTCATAAAGCACTAACTAACCGTAGAACCTTAGTTGACACAACTCAGCCATTAGAAAGTAGTGAGATAGTCGGCTTTGGTGCAGACTGATGTTGGTTGATACTCGATGCTACACTCATTGAGATCAGACTCTGAGGATATTTCGATTGCAAATCAGATGCTTGTGCTGAAACAATGCCTGGGAGAAAGATCAGTGATATTGAGGCTCCTAGAACCAGGTTACTTTTCTTAGGACAGGTTGAGCCAACTAACACTTCAAGAGGGTACTTACCTACAAACTCCATGCAAGCTTAAACCTAAGGCCTTGTGTGTTTTGTTTGTGTGTGATTAATTGTTCTAACATGACATCATAACATCATGACATCATACCATATCATTTTCACTAACCATTTAAGACCCAAGGGGTTTATCTTTGTTCTTTGTTGTAGGTTATGGCCTCCGCTCGCAGAGACACTATCTGGATCAACTTTGTAAGTGTGACTCCTCAGCTTAAGGAATTAGTCTCAAAGGTTCCCGAAAGTTCTCCATTCAAAAAAGGCATGGTCGACTACTCAGTCTGGTTACCCCAGGTTTTGACGAAGACATGATGAGTGTTCTATTCCAGTTCTTTGACCCTGTACATCACTGCTTCACCTTTCCAGATTATTAGTTAGTACCCATAATGGAGGAGTTCTCTCAACTACTGGGAGTACTTGTTCTTGATCAGACACCCTTCACCGGTTTAAAGTAAGCTCTAAAACCAGAAGATATTGCAGCAGCCTTACATCTAAAGCGGTCTGACATTGTATCTAACTGGGAAACGAGAAGTGGAATCAAGGGTTTTATTACTAAATTTCTGATGGAGAAGGCTTAACTATATCTTGATGGTATGAGTTTTCAGGCTTTCGAGGAGATCTTGGCTCTGTTAATCTATGGATTGGTGTTATTCCCTAATCCAGACCAGCTCATAGATGTAAACACCGTCAAGATATTTCTTTCTCATTATCCTGTGCTTACCTTGCTCCGAGACATCTTACATTCTCTTCACACTCGTACTATGAAGAGGCGAGGAACTCTCATATGTTGTATACCTATGATATCCAGGTGGTTTATTTCTCACCTTCCTCGTTCGATAATAAAGAATGAACAAGGTTTGAGGTGGTCTCAAAGAATGATGTCACTCTCTCATACAGATATCTACTGGTATTCCCGACCTCATGAGGAAATTACTATCATTGACTACTGTGGGGAAATCCCTAATGTTCCACTCCTTGGCATTAGGGGAGGTTAGTTACAACCCTTCTCTAGTTCTACGTCAATTTGGTTATGCTCGAAGTGACGGTCCTCATGACACGCTTATCCAGGGTATTGTATTCGATTACGAGAACGATCCTCAAGGTTATCGTCAAAGGTTTATACATGCTTGGGGCATGGTAAGCAAGATTGATAGCAAGGCTTTAGGACAGAATAATTCCATCCCTCTGGAGCCCTATCTCAAATGGGTGCGAACTCGTGCTCAAAATCTTATGATGCCATATCCTGCTATCCTACCGGTAATCATGGAGCCTGTTGTCGAAGAAGACGTTTCTCATACCATCCTCCATCCAGACATGCCCACTGACCTTGAAGAATTTCAGAAGTCATGGATTCAACTCAAGGAAGAACGGGACACCTATGAGACTCAATTCCATGCAAGTGAAAAGAAAGTGTTGAAGCTCACGAAGCAACTTCATGAGAAGCAGAGTCTCAACGCATATATCAACACGAAGAGCAGGCGTCCATGGGAAACTTAGAGTTTTAGGAGTTTTTAATTTATTTCTTTGTAATTCTTTGTATTCACATAAACTTATTAATAAAAATCTTTGTTTCTATTTCCTTTTGGTTAGAAAATTTAAATCTCCTAAGGTCCTTGAAAACATTGCATATACATATCATGCATATCATTACATGACAGGTGTGTCAAGACAAGTTTCTTATCTTTTTGTTGTTTATTTCAGCAGAAAGAATGTCTCTTGAACAAACAGTTAAGGATATCCAGGCATAGAATGTAACACCCCAATTCTATCCCAAGTAATTAATCGAAAAATCAGAGTATAAAAATTTCCAACATAATTAGGAAGTCGCATATTCAACAAAAAAAAACATATACCTATCATGCTCTTAGAATAGTTACATAACACTGAAAGAAGCAAAATGAACACAACTCATGAAATAAGTCTTCATAACATAAACCAAACTTTGATTTAATCCCGCAGCGGATTCATAATAATTCTCTAAATAAGATATAACATCTTTTGAATCATAATTTAACATCAATATGATAAACTCCTCAAATAACAACATAAGGTTCAATAATTAAACAACAAAACAGACAAGCGTTCATTTCCCCCCGAGTGCTACATATCAGAGCAAATGACACCGAACTCGAACTAACAATGCTATCGGCTACTCATCTTGGTTACCTGTACGTTACCAACAAAAGGCAACATTTAAACAGAAGGGGTGAGATATCAAACTACATAAATAGGGTCATGATAAACAATATATTAGGTAAAGAATAAAAGAATCACCACCACATACAACAACAACATAAAGCAACACAATTTACCAAAACATCAATTCAACTTATAACATCACCAGGCATAAACAACACCTTAAACAAGCAACAAATCACGACTCCAAATGCGACTCAACTGTGCAAATGCATGTGGTACCATTGGAGCAGAACCCCTAACTTAGAAATTTCCAGTAATTTCGAGGCATAAAGCATAAGCCCTCAACATAAAATCTTGCCAACAAGGGCCAACATGGTGAGCATTCGCTCCAACTTAGAACATGCCAATCCAGGCCAACTTTAATGCTATGCTATGCTATGCAACGATATAAACAACTACAACTCGATAACACAACAACAACAACATAACAACGGTTGACATAACAACAAATCACACTGTTAAACATTGGCCAAAGGCCTACCACACAACATGTCAACTGAATCAACAACTTTTCATGGCAACAACATGTTCTTCATATATTCACTAGGATTCACACCATAAGGCTACTCACAGAAATGATTCATAATCACCTTATCAATATCGAATTCCACATATATTCAATGATATCTCGCAACATTAACACATTCATCAACCAACACAATATTAGTCATAAGGCCTATAATTAACCATGTCCATAAATCGGATGGAACGACTTGACCTACTGTACTGGCAATTCAGTATAATCTACATAATTTCAATAAAAGGACATATCCACAATTACCTACTAATTAAACTTAGTTACTCGGTAAAATTTTGTTAAACTCCGGACAAGTAATTATACCGCCTAATTCGGCTACTGATCAATGGTTCTACATAAGAAATTAACAGTTACTTAATCCTTTCTTCCTTCGACTAATTGATGTTTTATTCCTATCACCCTATTTTATGTTTTGGCTTGCATAAGAATCAAACAGGACGAATCGGGTATGAAAAATCGCATAAATCTAAGTTCAGAAATTTTTGCCACAGTAGCTGACACGGGCGACAACATCAGCTGACACGGCCGTGTCAGGAGAGGAAATGGGAAAAACGTGAGGCACAATGGCTGACACGGGCGGCAGCATCAACTGACATGACTGTGTCAGAAGGCCTGAAGCTAAAAACTAGTTTTTCCTCCTTTTCACATATGCCTAGTTCTTGTTCATTCTTGTTTCAATTCACCCATTTATCCTCGTTTAGCATTAACCCAATACGGTTCAAATACAACAAACAACAACACAACTCAAATCAATTGTTAGTTTTAATAGCAACACAAATAATCTTTTTGCACAACATAGTAGAGAAACTAATACCCTAAACCCCAAATAAGATTCATCATACTCCCATTTATTTAGCAAGAACCCCACCCTTACCTTGGATCGAGTTCAACTCTCAGAAACAAAGATGGAATTTCTGGGAATTGGTATTAGTGGCAACCTCCTCTTGTTCTTCATCTCCTTTCCAAAACCCTATTCTTCTTTCTCTCTCTTTTTCCTTCTTTTTTTTCTGATAACCCTAACTTTATTCTTCCTAACTCTATTTCTATATAACATATTATTATATTACTTAATAAATCTAAATGGGCCTAAGTGACATACCCCCTATTACTTCACAACACCACAAATTAAGCCCAGTCTCATATTTAGCTTAATAATAAAATAATACTTCAACTTAATTCCACCCAATTAAATCCGATTATTTATCATGCCTCCAAATAAAATAATTCTGACTTCGACGATAAATATTAGAATTAATATAAAATATTCAAAAATATTTAATTAAATAAATAATTAAATATCGGGGCGTTACAACTCTCCCCCACTTAGAATATTTTCGTCCTCGAAAATAAAAGTTTACCTGGTTCAAATAACTCGGGATATGAGTCTCGCATCTTGCTCTCCAACTCCCAGGTCACACTTTCTCCAGCAGCTCCTAACCAGAAAACTTTCACCAATGCAATCTCCTTTCCTCTTATAATCTTCCTCTCGCGATTCGCGACTCGCACATGCATTGTCTCCACCATGAGATTATCCTGTACTTCCATACTGTGCATCGGAATCACATGAGACAGGTCGAGAATGTACTTCCGGAGTTGCGATACATGAAACACACCATGCAAATTAGCAAGATTTGGCGGTAACGCCACTCTGTAAGAAACTTTCCCAACTCGATTCAATATCTGATACGGACCAATAAAACGAGGAGTGAGCTTCTTAGACTTCAGAGCTCGCCCAACACCAGTCATAGGCGTGACTCTCAAAAACACATGATCACCATCTTGGAATTCCAAATCTTTCCTTCTCTTATCATGGTAACTTTTCTGTCTACTTTGAGAAACCTTCATCTTCTCTCGGATAAGCTTCACTTTCTCAGTAGTCTCTCGAACAATCTCAGGTCCAAGTACCACACTTTCACCTGATTCATGCCAACACAACAGAGTCCTACACCTCCGACGATACAACGCCTCAAAAGGTGCCATCCCAATACTCGAACGGTAACTGTTATTATAAGTAAACTCAATCAACGGAAGATAAGTATCCCATGAACCTCCCTGCTCAAGAACACATGCTCTCAACAAATCCTCCAATGACTGAATCGTCCTCTCGGTATAACCATCCGTCTGAGGAATATACGCTGAACTCAACCTCAACTTAGATCCCAACGCCTCTTGCAAACTTTTCCAGAAATCAGAAGTAAACCTCGGATCTCTATCCGACACAATACACAATGGAACACCATGCAACTTCATAATTACTCTGATGTAAATCTCTGCCAACTTCAAAATCGGATATATGATGTTAATAGGTATAAAATGTGTCGACTTCGTAAGCCTATCAACAATCACCGATATCGAGTCATGTTCTCTCAAGGTACTAGGTAATCCCGTTACAAAGTCCATCGAAATGTTATCTCATTTCCATTCTGGAATCTCTAACGGTTGCATCAACCCCGCAGGCTTCTGATGCTCAATCTTTGACTTCTGACAAGTCAAACAAGCATACACAAACTGTGCCACATCACGCTTCATACCGGGCCACCAAAACAAACCTTTCAAATCTTGATACATTTTAGTAGCTCCTGGATGAATACTCAAACTGCTTCTATGACTTTCCTCAAGAATCACTTTCTTAATCTCTTCATCATCAGGAATGAAAATACGATCTCAAAATCTCAACACACCTTGTGCATCTATCTTGAAATCATTATTCTCAGATCGATCATTTCCCATCATCATATGCACCAACTTCACATCTAGATTTTAAGCCTTTCTGATATTGTTGAGAAAGTCATTATTAATCTTTAACATTCCAAACATAACACTCTGCGGTGTCACTTCACAATCCAAACTCAAATCTTGGAATTTCTCAATCAACTCCAACTCTTTAACCATCATTGCCGACATGTGCAAAGTCTTTCGGCTTAAAGCATCGGCCACAACATTAGCTTTTCCTGGATGATAATTCAAACCGGAATCATAATCCTTCAGCAATTCTAACCACCTTCGCTGCCTCATGTTCAACTCTTTCTGATCAAAAAGATACTTCAAACTCTTATGGTCACTAAACACTTCGAATCTAGAACCATAAAGATAATGCCTCCAGATTTTCAACACAAAGACAACTGCAGCCAATTCTAAATCATGCGTAGGATAATTCTTTTCATGAGTCCTCAATTGCCTCGACGCATAAGCAACCACCTAACTATTCTGCATGAGTACACCACCTAACCCCATTAGGCAAGCATCACAATACACAATGTTCTCCCAGAATAGGCAAAGTCAAAACCAGAGCCGACGTGAACCTCTTTTTCAACTCAGTAAAACTTTCTTCACATCGACTATCCCATATAAAGGCTTTACCCTTACAAGTCAACTTGGTCAATGGAAGTGCCAACTTAGAAAAACCTTCGATAAATCGTCTATAGTAACTGGCTAATCCAAAGAAACTTCTAATCTCGGTAATCGACTTCGGAGCTTCCCATTGCAATACAACATCAACTTTAGAAGGATCCACGACAATGCCACTACTAGAAATAACATGACCAAGGAAACTAACCTCATGCAATCAGAATTCGCACTTGGACAACTTCCCATACAACTTCTTCTCTTTTAAGACTTGCAATATAACTCTTAGGTGCTCTTCATGTTCTTCTTCCGATTTAGAGTAAATCAGAATGTCATCAATGAATACCACCATAAACCGATCCAAATAAGTATGAAAGATATGATTCATGTACTCCATGAATACTCCCGGCGCATTAGTAACACTGAAAGGCATCACCGAATACTCGTAGTGTCCATACCGAGTTCTGAATGCGGTCTTCCGAATATCATCTTCTTTCACTCTAATTTGGTGATATTCTGACCTTAAATCAATCTTAGAAAACACACTTGCACCCACCAATTTATCCATCAAGTCATCAATTCTCAGAAGCGGATACTTGTTCTTAATCGTCACTTTATTCAACTGTCTATAATCAACACAAAGTCTCATACTTCCATCTTTCTTCTTTACTAACAACACAGGCGCTTCCCACGGCGATACACTTGACCTTACAAACTTTTTCTCAAGCAACTCTTCCAACTGCTTCTTCAATTCAGACAATTCAGATGCAGACATCATGTACGGTGCCATAGAAACAGGTCTGGTACCAGGTAGAAGATCAATCGCAAACTCAACTTCTCTTTCTGGTGGTACGTCAGGAATTTCATCAGGAAACACTTCAGGAAATTCTCGCACCACCTGCAACTCATCAATCCTAACTTGGTTCTCAATAGATAGCGACGCCATCAACGAGAACATCTGCGCTTCGTCTTGCATCAATCGCTGCAACTGTTTACCAGTCAAATAACTAACTTCTTCCTCTTCAGGATTAGAAAACCTCAAAGATTTGTTATAGCAATTGATATGAACATAGTTATACTCTAACCAGTTCATACCCAAGATCACATCTAACCCACTTAATGGCAAACAAATCAAATCAACAGCAAAGTCCTTGTCAAAGATCGACAAAGGACAATTCAAACATACACGAGAAGTAGTTACCGATCTCTTAGCCGGAATCTCGACGACCATTTCTCCATTCATAGAAGAAAACACAAGACCCAACCTTTCAACACAATCAGCAACAATAAAACAATGAGTTGCACCAGTATCAATAATAGTAATTAAAGGATACTATTAATGAAACATGTACCTATAATTAGTCTGTCCTCACTAGTTGATGCAGTCCCAGCCAAAGCAAACACCCTACCACCAGTTTGTGCCTTCTTTGGTTTTCGATAATGACTACCAATGTGTCCTTCTTCCCCAAAGTTGAAACAGATCATATCCCTATGCTTGCAGTCAGATATCGCATGCCCAATCTTACCACAATGGAAACACCTCTTTCCATCAGCAGTAGCGCACACATTACTCTTGTGACCAGGTTGCCCACACTTGAAACATACAACTCTAGCAGGAGCATCTCCCCCACTAGTCCTCTGACCATGAGCAACTCTTTGTTTACCCCTACCAACATCATAAGGTTTGCCATGGTTCTATTGATTCTTGCCTCTCTTAACATTAATAATCTTGTGATGAGCATTGTTATCCTCTTCAAAGATCCTGCAACTATCAACCAAATCAGAAAAGAATCGAATCTTCTGATATCCAACAGCCTTCTTGATTTCTGAACGCAATCCATTCTCAAACTTGATGCACTTAGAAAATTCAGCACCTTCACCGTCAAAATGTGGATAGAACTTAGCTAGCTCAATGAACTTAGCAGCATACTCAGTGAGGGATTTGTCCCCTTGCTCCAACTCAAGGAACTCAATCTCTTTCTTACCCCGAACATCTTCAGGATAATACTTCCTCAGAAACTCCCTACGAAACATAACCTAAGTGATTCCCTCATCTGCAGCTTCCAACCTTGCACACATCTCCAACCACCAGTCATCAGCTTCAACTGCTAGCATATGACTGTCATATCGAACCTTCTGCGCTGGAGTGCAATCCATTACACGGAAGATCCTCTCAATCTCCTTCAACCAATCTAGTGCTCCATCAGGATCATGCTTACCCTTGAACACCGGCAGATTCTCCCTTTGGAAAGTCGCCAAACTACGAGATCCAGCATTCTCGTCAGCATTCGGCTGATTCTGCATAGCCTGAGCCATCGCTTGCAAAGCAGCAGCAATCGCAACATCGTTCCTTCCATCCATCTTATCCT
The DNA here is from genome assembly GCA_948472305.1 of Vicia faba. Taxonomy (NCBI): domain Eukaryota; kingdom Viridiplantae; phylum Streptophyta; class Magnoliopsida; order Fabales; family Fabaceae; genus Vicia; species Vicia faba. Next base: position 1,044,649,986 of record OX451737.1, read on the forward strand.
ATTACTTCCATACAAACAACGGTTAAGAAAACTAATAATACTCGATTGCTAAACAACTATGACTCGGTAACTTGGCAGGACGGACCGACTTGCTCTGATACCACTAATGTAACACCCCAATTCTATCCCAAGTAATTAATCGAAAAATCAGAGTATAAAAATTTCCAACATAATCAAGATGTCACATATTCAACAAAAAAAACTTATATCAGTCATGCTCTTAGAATAGTTACATAACACTGAAAGAAGCGGAATGAACACAACTCATGAAATAAGTCTTCATAACATAAACCAAACTTTGATTTAATCACGCAGCGGATTCATAATAATTATCTAAATAAATTATAGCATCTTTTAAATCATAATTTAAAATCAATACGATAAACTCCTCAAATAACAACATAAGGTTCAATAATTAAACAAAAAAATAGATAAGCGTTCATTTCCCCCCGAATGCTACGTATCAGAGCAAATGACACCAAACTCGAACTAACAATGTTATCGGCTACTCATCTTGGTTACCTGCATGTTACCAACAAAGGGAAACATTTAAACAGAAGGGATGAGATATCAAACTACATAAATCGGGTCATGATAAACAATATATTAGGTAAAGAATAAAAGAATCACCACCACATACAACAACAACATAAAGCAACACAATTTACCAAAACATCAATTCAACTTATAACATCACCAGGCATAAACAACACCTTAAACAAGCAACAAGTCAACGACTCCAAATGCGACTCAACTGTGTAAATGCACGTGGTACCATTGGAGCAGAACTCCCAACTTAGAAATTTCCAGTAATTCCGAGGCATAAGGCATAAGTCGTCAACATAAAATCTTGCCAATAAAGGCCAACATGGTGAGCATTCACTCCAACTTAGAACATGCCAATACAGGCCAACTTTAATGCTATGTTATGCTATGCAACGATATAAACAACTACAACTCGACAATGAAACAACAACAAAAACATAACAACGGTTGACATAACAACAAATCACACCGTTCAACATTGGCCAAAGGCCTACCACACAACATGTCAACTGAATCAACAAATTTTCATGGCAACAACATGTTCTTCATATATTCACTAGGATTCACACCATAAGGCTACTCACAGAAATGATTCATAATCACCTTATCAATATCGAATTCCACATATATTCAATGATATCTCACAACATCAACACATTCATCAACCAACACAAAATAACACAACATTAGTCATAAGGCCTATAATTAACCATGTCCATAAACTGGATGGAACGACTTGACCTACTGTACTAGAAATTTGGTATAATCGACATAATTTCAATAAAAGGACATATCCACAATAACCTACTAATTAAACTTAGTTACCCGGTCAAATTTCGTTAAACTCCAGACAAGTAATTATACCACCTAATTCGGCTACTGATCAATGGTTCTACATAAGAAATTAATAGTTACTTAATCCTTTCTTCCTTCAACTAATTGATGTTTTATTCCTATCACCCTATTTTATATTTTGGCTTGCATAAGAATCAAACAGGACGAATCGGGTCTGAAAAATCGCATAAATCTAAGTTCAGAAATTTTTGCCACAGTAGCTGACACGGGCGGCAGCTTCAGCTGAAACGGCTGTGCCAGGAAAGGAAATGGGAAAAACATGAGGCAGAGTGGCTGACACAGGCGGCAACGTCAGCTGACATAACCGTGTCAGAAGGCCTGGAGCTAAAAACCAGTTTTTCCTCCTTTTTCACATATGCCTAGTTCTTGTTCATTCTTGTTTCAATTCACCCATTTATTCTAGTTTAGCATTAACCCAACACAGTTCAAATACAACAAACAACAACATAACTCAAATCAATTGTCAATTTTAATAGCAACACAAACAATCTTTTTGCACAACATAGTAGAGAAACTAATACCCTAAACCCCAAATAAGATTCATCATACTCCCATTTATTTAACAAGAACCCCACCCTTACCTTGGATCGAGTGCAGCTCTAAGAAACAAAGATGGAATTTCTGGGAATTGGTACTAGTGGCAACCTCCTCTTGTTCTTCATCTCCTTTCCAAAACCATATTCTTCTTTCTCTCTCTTTTTCCTTCTTTTTTTTTCTGATAACCCTAACTCTATTTCTATATAACATATTCTTATATTACTTAATAAATTTAAATGGGCCTAAATGACATACCCCCTATTACTTCACAACACCACAAATTAAGCCCAGTCTCATATTTAGCTTAATAATAAAATAATACTTCAACTTAATTTCACCCAATTAAATCCGATTATTTATAATGCCACCAAATAAAATAATTCTGACTTCGACGATAAAAATTCGAATTAATATAAAATATTCAAAATATTTAATTAAATAAATAATTAAATATCTGGGCGTTACACAGAACGCCCAGTTCTAGCAAATGTTCCTAAGCTTAGCCAAGGGGAAGGAAGAGCTAAAGGCCCTTATCACTAAAGAGAAGAAGGAGAAAGTCAAGAAACCAGTTGGCATCCTCAACATGGGTAGGAGGCTCAAAGGCCTGGTCAAGCGAGCTTTGGAGTTTGAAGAAGAAAATGATGACCTAGAGGAAGATGGAAAAAGTATGAAGGCTGACAACCATGGTTTTGACGAAGAAGAAGAAAATTATTCAGATGAACAATATCCTCCGGCTGACGACAAGTACAAGTAACTAGAAAACCGTCTCAATTCTATGGAGATCCAGAGAGTTCCTGGGTTGGATTTCGAAGAGCTGGGTCTCATATTAGGGGTTGTTATTCCCCACAAGTTTAAGGCCCTCGTCTTTGCTAAATACGACTGTGTGTCTTGTCCTAAGCTTCATCTGAGATCATATATCCGAAAAATCCAACCCCATACTGCTGACAGGAAGTTATGGGTCCATTACTTTCAGGAAAGCTTGTCAGGTACTCAACTCTAATGGTTCTATCAACTGGAAGAAACCAACACTCGCACTTGGGAAGATTTGGCTGCTACTTTTTACAAGCAGTATCAATATAATGTTGACCTTGCACCAACTCGAGTGCAATTGCAAAACATGTCTATGGGCTCGAATGAAGGGTTCAAGGAATATGTAGAGAAGTGGAGAGACTTGGATGGAAGGGTGCAACTCCCTTATCTGATTGGGATCTTGTTGATATGTTCATGGGCACTCTGACAGGTCCATTCTTTAATCTACTGATTGGGAGTTCGTCAGATGGTTTTACTGAGTTAATCCTGACTAGGGAGCGATTTGAGAGCGGTATCAGGAGCGGAAATATTTCAGTGGTTGTGTTTTATAGTGTTGTAAAGAAGAAGTTCAATAATAAGAAAGAAACCAATGCAGTTTATGGCCAGAAGATCCATAGTAAAAATGACCGCCATCACTCTGTGGGAGCGGTGATGATTTCTAATCTTGCATCTGTTCAACAACCACAACGGGGGAATCAGCATAGGTCGGACGCACCAAGGAGGAAATTCACCAGGATTAATATGCCTTTGTCTCATGCATTACAACATCTATTGAAGGCATAATTGGTAACACTGTACGATCCTCCTCCTAATCCCAACATCTCCTCTCCTAAGTACAATCCAAATGTGAAGTGTGCCTATCATTCTAATAGTCTGGGGCATGACACTAATAACTGTTGGGCTTTGAAAAAAAATCCAAGATCTGATTGACAACAAAGAGATTGAGTTTGATCCACCAGAGACTCTGAATGTAATCACTGTGCCTATTCCCAATCATGGTAAGGGTGTTGATGCTATTGACGATGTTTCCTATGTCTCAACCATAAGTGACTTGACCACTCCGTTAATGATCATTAAGAAGAATCTGTTGCGAGCCGGTTTATTTTCGGTTTATCCTGAAATTTGTTACCATTGTGCATCCCGAACTGATGGATGTATGTGGCTGAAGAAGGGTATTCAGTGTTTGATTGATAGCCACAAAATTATGTTTGAGGAGACTCTGTCTGTGAAGAGTTCGCATGAAGATATGTCTCAAGAGCTAAGACTGGAAGATGTTTCTATAATCACACTAATACTCCTATAAGAATCACCTCTAAAGGTCCCATGAGGATTCCTATCGAGCCGAGGGTGGCTCCCCTGATCATTATTGCACCAGGGCCAATCCCCTATTCCTCTGACAAGGTTGTTCCCTGGAACTATGGAGCAGAAGTTTATTACCATGGTGTTAGGCAAGAGCCATGGATTATTGAAGATGAAGATTTTGAAGTCACCAACCTCAATGTCTAGAATATTGTCGGAACTAGTAAAGTTACCAGAACAGTAAGGGTCTTCTCTCCGGAGATCTCTCCTCCAAAGACTACCACTACAACAATATGTATCTCGGCTGCTGGGTCAACTACTGACACCCGGGGCAAAGAGAAGGTGACTGAGCCTACTCGGATGGAGGCACCATCAAAAGATGTTACTATTAAAGACTCTTCCAAACATGAGATGGAGGAAATTTTGAAAATTATTCACAAAAGTGACTACAATATCGTTGAACAGTTGAGGCAGATGCCCTCCAAAATATCCATGTTATCCTTGTTATTATGCTCTGAAACCCATGCTCAGGCTTTGGTAAAATTTCTGAAGGATGCTCATGTACCACAAGAGACCTCTGCTAATCAGTTTGAGAATTGTGTTACAGGCCTAACGATTGATAATGGTTTAGGCTTTTCTGATGCTAACCTAACTCTGGCGAGAAAGAATCATAACAACGCCCTGCACATCTTTATTGAGTGTAAGGACACTACTTTGGCGCATGTGTTAGTGGATACAGGTTCCTCACTGAATGTATTACCAAAAGGTGCTATGGATAGACTGGACTGTGAAGGGATGGTGTTGAACACAATGATATTGTGGTAAGAGCCTTTGATAGGTCAAGGAGAATGGTACACTGAGAGGTTGATCTTTCGATCAAGGTGGGATCTTAGGTCTTCAACTCCACTTTCTATGTAATGGATATTCGTCCGGCCAATTCCTGCTTACTTGGATGCCCCTGGATTCACGGGACAGGCGTTGTTACCTCTACCTTGCATCAAAAATTAAAGTATCCGGTGAAAGGGAAAATCGTTACAATTTATGGAGAAGAAGAATATATGGTCAGCCATTTGAACTCTTTCAAATATGTTGATATGGATGGTGAATTCATTGAATCTCCCTACCAGACATTTGAAGTAATCCCTTCGATGATTGTCGTTTTCAAATCTACTCCTGCTACTCCTAAGATCACCAAGGATCCACCAAGAATGGCATCTCTGAAGGATGATAGGGTTGTGGTAAAAAGGGAGGTTGCACTATCTGGGGTCAGCTTCCTGACATTCCTTACAAGTCCAACAAATTTGTTTTGGGTTTCACCTCAGAAGCTCAGAAGGCGGTCCGTCATGCTCGTGCTGGGAGACCACCTTTCCGTATCAGCAATAATGAAGTCAATGCTCTAGAAGACACTGATAGTTATTATGATTTGGACAACTGGATATTCCCTACTACTGGTGGTGGACTCAATAACTAGAATGCTAAAGACTTTATACCAATCTCCTTTAGTCAGGAGTAATTGTTATTTCCTGTTTTATTACTTTCATGTTTTTGGGATATGTAATTTTAAAACAAAGACTTTAAGCCTTGTGCCTTACCTGGGGCACAATGGTCCATTTGTTAGGGTTGTTATCATTCATCCGCATATGCTCATCTAATAAAACATTGGATGTTTTTGCATTCAAATTTTGCACTCCTTGTCTTTTCATTACTTTATTGCCTTCAATTATAGCTATGTGTTTCTTACACACACCCAAAAACGACATTGCAGATCCACATCCACTCTGGATCTCATCGATATTGATTATGCTATTGCCACTCATGACTTTGAAAATCCGATCTACCAAGCTAAGGACGAAGGTGAGGAAGATTGTGAAATACCTGGTGAACTTTCCATACTCTTAATACAAGAAGAAAAGGCTATCAAACCACATGAAGAGCCAGTCAAAGTTGTAAACTTGGGTACCAAGACAGATCGGAAAGAAGTCAAGATAAGCGCCAACTTAGAGAGCAACGTCAAGAACAGGTTAATTCAGATGTTGCATAACTATGTTGAGATATTTTATTGGTCATAGGAAGACATGCCAGGGCTCGATACTGATATTGTGGTTCATAGTCTGCCAATGAAAGAGGGTTGTTCTCCGATTAAGTAGAAGATTCGTCGCATGCGTCCCGAGATGTCAGGGAAGATCAAGGTCGAGGTTATGAAACAATTCAACACAGGCTTCTTAGCAATGACATCATATCCTCAATGGGTTTCTAATATTGTTCTGGTACCAAAGAAAGACGACAAGGTACGCATGTGTGTAGACTACAGGGATCTGAATAGGGCGAGTCCCAAAGATGACTTCCCGCTTCCATATATTGATGTTTTGGTCAACAACATCGCTCAACATAATGTATTTTCCTTCATGGATGGTTTCTCAGGTTATAACCAAATCATGATGGTGCCTGAAGACATGGAGAAAATAACTTTCGTTACACAGTGAGGCACTTTCTGTTACAAGGTTATACCTTTTAAGTTGAAGAATGCCGGTGCAACTTATCAGCGTGCCATGGTAGCTTTATTCCATGACATGATTCATCACGAGATAGAGGGCTACGTGGACGACATGATAGCAAGGTCATAGACTGAAGAAGAGCATCTTGATCATCTGCATAAACTATTTGAAAGACTGAGAAAGTATAAGTTATGGTTAAATCCAAACAAGTGCACCTTTTGGGTGAGATCTGGTAAACTCTTGGGTTTCATCGCCAGCGATAAAGTTATTGAAGTCGATCCCGCCAAGGTTAAATCCATTCAAGAAATGTCAACTCCTCTTGCCGAGAAGGAAGTCAGAGGTTTCTTAGGACGACATAATTACATTTCCTGATTCATTTCTCATTTGACTGCTACTTGTGAGCCAATCTTCAAGTTGCTGAAGAAAGATCAAGTAGTAAAGTGGAATGACGACTTCCAATAAGCCTTTGATAAAATTAAGGAGTAACTCCAAGAACCTCCAATTCTGATGCCGCCAGTTGAAGGAAGGCCTCTAATCATGTACCTAACAATGCTAGAGAACTCAATGGGGTGTGTACTGGGGCAGTATGACGAGTCTCATCGAAAAGAGCATGCAATATACTACCTTAGCAAAAAATTTACCGACTGTGAAACAAGATACTCACTGCTTGATAAAACTTGTTGCACTTTGGCATGGGCTGCTCGTCAACTAAGACAGTATATCTTGACTCATACTACTCTGTTGATTTCTAAGATGGATCCCATCAAGTACATATTCGAGAATCCATCTCTCTCTGGAAGAATAGCCCGATGGCAAACAGTCTTGACGGAATACGACATTCAGTACACCACTCAAAAGATAATCAAGGGAAGTGTATTGGCAGATCATTTGGCACATCATGCCGTAGACGACTATCAATCCATGAATTTCGAATTTTCGGACGAGAACAATATGCTAGTCACAGATTATGAAGAACCTGGACCGTATGAAGGACCTGAGCCAGGATCCCGATGGACTATGGTTTTCGATGGAGCCTCTAATGCACTTGGCAACGGAATTGGTGTTGTAATTATATCTCCTCAGGGTTGTCGTACACCCTTTACCGTCAGATTATACTTTGACTGTACAAACAACATAGCGGAATACGAAGCGTGCATCATGGGTATTAAAGCTGTTATCGACCTAAGAATCAAATTCTTGAGTGTGTACAGGGATTCAGCCCTGGTAATCAACCAGGTTAAGGGAGAATGGGATACGAAGCATCTGAATCTTATTCCTTACTGAGAACATGTGTTGACCTTAATTTCATATTTCGAAGAGATTATTTTTGAACATATCCTAAGAGAAGAGAATCAGTTGGCGGATGCGTTGGCTACAATGTCATCTATGTTTAAGGTCCAATGGGATAACAAGACACCCAATATCACCATTGAAAGATTAGACAAACCAGCACATTGTTACGAAGTCGATACTGATGGAGTAGAAGAGAAACCTTGGTTTTATGAAGTGAAGAGGTATCTTGAGGCTCAAGAGTACCCTAAGGGGATGTCTATCAATGATAAGAAGTTCCTATAGAGGTTCTATGCTAAACTCTTCTTGAGCAATGGAATTTTGTACAAGCGCAATCATGATTCGACTTTGCTTCGTTGTATGGACAAGAAAGAAGCAGAGAAAATTATGGAAGATATGCACGGAGGTATCTTTGGTACTCACTCTAGAGGACATACTATGGCCAAGAAGATTATGAGAGTAGGTGACTATTGATCGACTATGGAAGCTGATTGTCACCACCATTCAAGAACCTGTCACAAGTTCCAAATTTACACTGATAAAGTACATGTGCCTCCAGTACCTCTGAATGTCTTGACCGCTCTATGGACATTTGCGATGTGGGGCATTTATATAATCGGAGAAATCAAGCCTACTACTTCTAACGAACATTGTTTCATCCTTGTCGCCATTGATTACTTCACCAAGTGGGTTGAAGTAGCCTTGTTTGCCTCTATTACCAAGAAAGTTATGGCTCAGTCCATTAGGTATAACCTTATCTGTCGGTATGGAATCCCCGAGAGGATTATAACAGACAATGGTACTAACCTCAACAATATTATGATCACAGAACTCTACACACAGTTCAAGATCAAGCACCACAACTCTTCTCCATATCGACCAAAAATGAATGGCACACTGGAAGCCGCCAATAAGAAAATAAAAGAAGATTATGCAAAAGATTGTTATGACCTATAAAGATTGGCATGAGATGTTACCGTTTTCTCTCCACGGCTATCGCACTTCAGCTCAAACATCATCTAGGGAAACCCATTTCTATGTAGTCTATAGTATGGAAGTCTTCCTACCTATCGAAGTTCAGATTCCCTCTCTGAGAATTATGAAAGATGCAGACTTAGACGAAGACGAGTGGGTTAAGACTAGGTTGGATCAGTTGAATTTGATTGATGAAAAGAGGCTTGTGGTTGTTTTCCATGGTCAGATGTATCAGAAGCGTATGATCAAGGAATTCAACAAGAAAATCAAGCATCGAGTATATCAGGCTCGTGACTTGGTAATAAAGCGCATCATCCTACTGCATGGTGATCCCCGGGAAAAATGGACTCCCGCCTAAGAAGGGCCATTTGTGATCAAGAAGATATTTTCTGGCGGTGCTATAATACTTACTACCATGGACGGTGGAGATTTCCACACCCTGTAAACACGGACATAGTCAAAAAATACTACGCATGAAAAGTGACCGGCTAGGTTGACTGGACTAGGCAAAAATAAGGGCATCCCAATGAACCAAAATGGTTCGGTCAAAAATTAGGGATATATATAAAAAGTGTACACCCGGCAAGTCGAAAACCTAAAAAGGAGGCTTGGGCAAAAAAGGGTATCCCGGTGGACGGAAAACCCGAAGGGAAGTCCATGCAAAATTTAGGGATTAAAACGTACGACTATGTCTCGTTGGATCACTTACAACAAGCTTTATTACCAACGTCAAGTTCAAATGGTACAGATTAGTTCAGTCAACTTCTTCCGACAACAAGGTATGAGATGCTCAAAGACATAGGGGTAATAGCAAAGTTGAAACACTACGAGATTATTTTCACATAGCTATATGTTTTCACTTTGTAATCTTTCTTCATTTTCGCGACCATTTCCTCTTACTAGGATTTTTGTCTCTTTGTACAAAAATGTCTGTTTATAGGAAAACTATCGATACAAATACCATTTCAAAAATTCAAATGTTTTATTTTTTCTATTTTATAGCTATATGCATATGAATATGATTACTGTTAACAAATATATGCAGAAAAACAGGAATAAGCATTTGCTCAAGACTCTAGGAGTTGGGATAATGTTCAAGTCGCCCATAAATCCTCACAAGATACACTCTCTGCGAGGCTGAAATAACTTAATTCGCCAGTAGATTTCCCTAGCAGGTGAGGGAATATGATCTTTTCCCCGACAACATCACTAACCAACGAAGTCCTAACCCTTTCCAGAGATTATGACGTCATCACAATTCATAGGAATTCTCTTCCCCGACTGATATTATTCCTCCAAAACTATAAAATCCCCTACAGAATTCTTTTCTCCAGCAGATCTTATTTCCTCGGCGGGAGTATTCCTCAACAAAGTGTTTTTCCAACAGGTGTAGGTTTTATTTCCCCAACAGAGTTTATTTCCCCAACAGGGTTTATTTCCCCAATCGGGTTTATTTTCCCAACGGAAAACACTCTCCCCAGCTTGAGCCTATTTCTCTGACTACTACAAATCACCAGTAAAATCCCTTTCTCCAACAAAGGGTAGTCCAGGTTGCTATCCCCAGAAAGTTGCTACAGAATCTGAAAACGGACTAGATATCATTCAAATTTATCCTCTCCAGACGAGTAAGCATCCATATCATAAACTCGGTTGGACAACACCTCGAAAGGTTATCTATCTCTTTTATCCCCAGTCAGGGTATATAAGAATTAATTCTCCAATAGAGCGATGAACGACCAATGATTTTGAACTCTTCTCCCCAAGCAGAAATCAATGTTCCCCAGCGAAGTTTCCTCAAACAGAGAGCACGAGTCCCCAGCGGCAACATTCCAGACGAGATTGAAGATTACACATATTCTTCATCCCCAGCACCATTCAAGGATTTATTTTCCCCAGCGAGATGTTATACGGAGATACACTTCAAAGACATTTCACATTCATCCATCATTTACAAACATCATAGCATATGTGTACGAAACGCATATGACACAATCTCATTTACTTTGAGAACATCATTATGTAGTGCGTTTCATACATCGTGATATTGCATACAACTAACTCTTTATCCTTTCAGGTAAAGTCTACCAATAGACGGACATCATCTATAATTTTCAGACAGATAAAGATCAATTCCCGAAACAGGACGGGGCGACTATCTTTATCAACAATGCTATGAACTCCCGAAACAGGACAAGTTTACCAACAAACTGATTGTAGATCGATTCTTGAAACAGGATAGGGCGACTATCTACATGAACAGATCAAAGATTAACACCCGAAACATGACGGGAAAACTATCTTTCTTTATGGTCAGATAAAGATCAATTCCCGAAACAGGACAGAGAGACTATCTTTATCACCAATGGTATGAACTCCTGAAACATGATGGGTTTACCAACAAACTGATTATAGATCAATTCTCGAAACAGGACGGGGTGACTATCTATATGAACAGATCAAAGATTAACTCCTGTAACAGGATGGGGAAACTATCTTTCTTTCTTTATGGTCAGATAAAGATCAATTCCCAAAACAGGATGGGGCGACTATCTTTATCACCAATGGTATGAACTCCCGAAGCAGGACGGGTTTACCAACAAACTGATTATAGATCAATTCCTGAAACAGGACGAGGTGACTATATATATGAACAGATTGAATATTAACTCATGTAACAAGACGGGGAAACTACCTTTCTTTCTTTATTGTCAAATAAAGATCAATTCCTGAAATAGGACGGGGCGACTATCTTTATCACCAATGGTATGAACTCCCGAAACAGGATGAGTTTACCAACAAACAGATTGTAGATCAATTTCCGAAACAGGACGGGGCGACTATCTAAATGACAAGCAGCTACTCAAACACCTTCCTCATAGGTTCATTCTGGAAAGTATTCTTCAGATACAGTCCAGCATAGACTCATGTTGATACTTCTATCAATGGTTACCTTCGGATGCCATCTATAAGCCCATCTCCGACGAATCTTTGTCACCTCTCCGAATGGCATCTTTAAGCATATTCCCAGTATAATTAACCAACAACATTACTTCTTGCACGGGAGAGTGCAAATTTCTGGGCTCTTAAGTGTTCAATCCTCTTCTACCTCAAGTTGCAAATGGCGGACATGCCAATCTAACTTTTCAAGTTTAAGAAGATTGAACAGGGGAAGCTATTGTACCCAAAAAATTTCCCTTCCATTTTCTTCAAAAAAAATTCTTCTAAGGGTCTCAAATGCTCAAGGATACTCAAGAGTTGACCAGTCAAACCTCCTCCTAAGCAAGGGGTCTACAATTAAGGTTTTGAGTTTCTCAAGGAAGATTGGGTTGAAAAGGTCTCAAATGGTTTCCATGGTTCTCCATAGGTCTTCAACAATGTTCATGCCAAGTGTCAAGTCTTGCATCACAAGTTTGCTCAGTCAATGGCTCAGATGATTGAAAATCAACTGCATTGGTAAAAGTCAACTATGGTCAACATACAGTCGAACTTCAATATTTTGGTCAACATCAACATTTTGAAGTGATATTCATCATTTGATCAAGGGTTGATCATGATTTCTCAAGGAAAGCCCTCAAATTGTCAAAAGTCAAAAGTTTCCAAATTAGGGTTTCCTTAGGAGAAGTCAACTGAACTTTGACCAAGCATAACTTTCACATGCTTCATCAAGTTTTCTCCAACCAAAGCCCATTTTTAAGGAAATTCAATTCTCTACAACTTTTCATTTGTATGCTCAAGTCCAAAAAATGTTTCATTTGAGAGATATGAGCCAATACATTATAGGTCATTTCAAAAGTCGACAAAAAGACACTTTTTGTCAAGGCAACTTACATCAAGATAAAATCTCCAAATGCAACAATTATCAAAAGAGATATTGTATAGGACATCTTGAATTTTCCAAAAAGTCAAAGATCACCTTAAAAAGATGAAAATTGAGAGTTGTGACCAGTGCAAGTTGGGAAATTTTGGTAAAATACATGAAGTGCAAAGTGAGAAAACTTTAAATTTTGAACTAGTGGGCCTAACTTTTGATGTTCAAACATGTTACCAATGTGTTAAAGGACCTCTAAATCCACTCACTTTTTTTATTATTATTTTTATTTATTTTATTTTAATTTTTATTCATTTAAATGCAAGTAAATCAAATAAAATATGAAATCATTGGGCCAAGGCACATGGGCTTTGTGTTTTAATCATAGAGGCCCAAGACAACTCATGACAATCCATGATAGCCATACCAAAACTGTGTGAGCTCAAGAAGGCAAGAATATCTCAAAAATGGAAGTTTTTTAATATGTTTTATTCTTGTCTAAGCATGGCCTTGATTGCATGTTTCTTCCATATTGGTCCACCCTAATCCTTCTCTCTATATAAGCACAACAAGCCAGACCAACAAGGACACAAAATACTGACTGAAGAGCCCTTAAAAAATCCACAAAAATTCAAAGAAAGTGCAAAATCTGAATCCTAACTTCCAGCCGTTCTCAAATGAAAATAAGGTCAGCAATCATTTCCTGAGGATCAAAGGAGGTAATCTAAATCCATAGCTGCATCTCTCGAGTGCCAAAACGTAATACCCCAACCACACCGGTTGTCAAGATTGGTAAACTTCTAACTTTGATTTTGTGTGTCTTCAATCATTGCTAACTTGATAAATTTGTTCATTTGCATCATTAAAATTTATTTGACGTATTACATGTGAGGTTGGACGCAGGAATTATGTATCACCATGGTTAGGGCACTAGAATCAGTTCCGTTCGAACCACCCTTTGCAGTCATTTTCAGGCCAAACTAATAGGCTTGTTGGACTCGCATAGGTCTAATTATCTAATTAGGGTTGTTAGTTTTCGTTTTTGATTGATTTTGACAGGTTTTCAAAAAACGCGTCATCAGAGAATATGACCTTCTCTTACGTGTATGGTGGCCGGAGATAACCAGGGTCGCGTGGCATCTTGCCATTGGACCATTCAAAAATAGAGGTCCCCACTCAGGCGCACGCTTTGAATTGTTTGACCTTCGAGACTTGTTTTACGTTATAAACCAATCCTTGCAATTATAGCAACGAATAAAACAACCGCCCCAGCGGTAGAAGCAAGCATTATTAAGGCATTAGTGTACCAGGGCATGGGTTCGATCCCTTCCCCTGGTATTTTTATTTTCCATGTTTTTCTTGTTTACAGATCCAGTGCAAAATAGTCCAGCACGCTCACCTTGTAACCTTACCTCATCACCATTGGATCTTCATAACCCCGGATCCAGCGTCTCAGATCATCACACCTAACTTGCTTCTTCAGGCCCATCTCTCATTTTATTTTATTTTAAATATTCCATTCCAATTTTTTTTTGTAATAATTAACTTCTTTTAATTAGATAACTAAATCAACTTAATCTTTTTTAAAATCTAAATTAACTTAACTAATTGTTTTTATAATGGTCATTAAATAAATTTCTTTGGTTTAATTAAATTAATTAACTTAGTTTTCTTTAGGTTTTCATTATTAAACTTTTTATTTTTTAATAAAAAATAACTTAGGTTTTATTAGGATTTAATTAATTACCTTTTCTCAAATAAAAAAAATCAATAAATCATCATTTATTTTCTTCGTACAAGTCTTTGCGCGCTCTGTTATTTTTAGAATTCATTTTTTTATATAATCATGTAACTGTTGACGGTTTGTAATAGCTTTAACTAGGCTTTATTTTGCTTTCTATTTCCCCCCAACTTTTTTGGTTTGTACTCCCTTCCCTGAGGCATTGTAATAGCGTAGGGCATTTATTTTCTGTTTTTTTACCGCTTTTACTTATTACCGTATAGTAATTAGGCTCGTATGGCAAGATAAAAAGAAAACGGTAGCTAACCCTAATGCAAGATAAAAATAACTGAACCATAACACACATTGCAAACACGCACCTCAAGGATAACTCCACTCGTTGCCTTTGGATAAAAAATAGTCATGTCCCTCGAATGTGGGACGCTTTAGCAAAATACCCTCGGTTAAAAGATTGTAGTCCCTCGATGAACCTTCGATGCTGCCTTTGGTAAACGATCTTAGTCTCTTATGATAAATTGCTAAAGAGTCTTACAAGTTGCCTCTATGATTGTACAATGACTCACTCCTGTCTCTCAAACATCCAATGATAGGGCTACCTATTAACTAATGGTAGGACAACATTATCTAAAGGAAGAGGAAAATAACGCGAAAGACTTTTTGAGTAGGTAGATAGCTCGTAGTCGCTTGCTCACAAAAAAAACATTTTTTCACACAAAACACTTCTTTCCTAAAATATTTTCAAAACAAGCACTTTGTATGTGTTCTCAACGACACGAGAATCATTACAAAATTGTTGCACTTAGGCATTTTTTCAAAATATTTTTCAAATTAAACACACAAAGCATTTTCAAAAGTGAGATAGAGATTAAGAGCCTGTAGATAACTATGGATGAAAAGGGTGCTAATACCTTCCCTTTTCATAACCTACCCCCCTTACTCAGAAAAATTCTCAAAGGTCTTTCCTCTTCTTTTCACCCTTTCCTTTATTGGATAAAAGAAAAGTCGGTGGCGACTCTTGCTATCCGCGACATTTATGATAAAATGCAAAACAAAAAGTCTGTTCTCCTACCGTATTACAATATGCAATATTTTCAAGGACCTCGTGGGATTTAAATTTGTTAAACAAAAAAGAAACAAAGAAACTTAGTAGTAAGTTCAACTTATAATTGCCTTCTAGGCTTACAATGAAAACAAGATGGTTAAATTATAAAACTCTTGAGGCCTGAGGTATTAAGTGTCCCATGGACGCTTCCTCTTTGTGTTGACATATGCATTAAGGATCTGCTCTTCATGGAGTCACTTCGTCAGCTCCAAGACTTTCTTATCACTAGCATAGAATTGAGTCTCAAAGGTATCCCTTTTTTCCTTAAGTTGAATCCATGACTTTTGAAGTTCCTCAAAGTCAGTAGGCATATCAGGATGAAGAATGGTATGATGATCATCTCCTTCTGCAACAGGCTCTACGATCCCTGGTAGGATAGCAGGATATGGCATCATAAGATTTTGAGCACAAGACCGCACCCATCTGAGGTAAGGTTCCAAAGGAATGGAGTTCCTATGCCCCAAAGTCTTGCTATCAATCTTATCGATCATGCCCCAAGCACGTATAAACCTTTGACGATAACTTTGAGGATCATTCTCGTAGTCGAATATAATATCCTGGATGAGCATATCACGAGGACCGTCTCTTCGAGCATAACCAAACTGACGTAGAGCTAGAGAAGGGTTGTAAGTAATTCCTCCCCTTATGACGAGGAGTGGTACACTAGGGAATTCCCCATAGCGGTCAATAATGGTGATATCTTCCTGAGATCGGGAACACCAATGGATATCTAAATAAGCGAGTGATATCAACCTTTGAGACCACCTAAAACCTTGTTCGTTCTTTATCACTGATCGGGGTAGGTACGAAATAAACCACCTAGAAAGTAAAGGTATGCAACACATGAGAGTTCCTCGTTTCTTTATGGTACGAGTATGAAGAGAATGCAGAACATCTCCAAGCAAAGTAGGCACAGTATTATGAGTAAGAAATATTTTGATGGCATTCACATCAATGAGTTGTTCCGGATTAGGGAATAGTACCAAACCATAGATGAGCAAAGCCAAAAGATCTTCAAAAGTACGAAAACTCATAGCATTTAGGAACAACTGAGCCTTCTCTATCAAAAATGTATCAAGAAGACCTTTAGTTCCACTTCTTGTTTCCCAATTAGATACAATGTTTGGTCGTTTCAGATGTAAGGTTGCTGCAATGTATGATCAATAATATGCACTCCGAGTAACTTAGAGAATTCTTCCATTATGGGAACCAACTGTTAATCCGGGAAGGTAAAACAATGATGCTTAGGATTAAAGAAATAGAACAGAAGACTCGTCATATCTTCTTTAAAACCGAGAGTAACCAAACTAAGTAGATGGCCATGTCTTTTGGTAAATTGAGAATTTTCAGAAACCTTTGAGACTAACTCCTCAATCTTGGAAGGTACCCTTACGAAGTTGATTCGGATAGTATTTTTGCGATCGGAAGCCATGACCTGAAATAAAGGACAAAGATAAATCCCTAGATCTTTGAAACGGTTAGTGAAAATATTATGATGTCATGATGTTATGTTCATGTTTAGACAAGAAGTAAACACAAACAAATCACACAAGAGCCTTAGGTTTAAAGGCTTGCATGAGGTCCATAGGTAAGTACCCTTTTCTATTAGAGTTAAGTTGGCTCAACCTGTCCTAATATAGTAACCAGGTTCTAGGAATCTCAATATAACAGATTTTTCTCATAGGTTTTGTTTAGCATGGTAACTGACTTGCCACCATACCAAAAAAAAACCCGAGAGTCGAATCTCAATGAGCGTAGAATCGAGTATCAACCAACTTCATACTGAACCAAAGTCGGATATCTCACTACCTTCTAATGGCCAAGATGGGTCAATTAAGGTTCTAAAAGTCAGTTAGTGCTTATTGTAACACCCCAATTCTACCCAAAGAATTATATAAAATCAGAGTTTCAAAATTTCTAACAAACATATGGAATTTTACACTTTCAACTTAAAACAACAACAATCAATAACCTGTAAATCGGATACATAACACAATATTTCGGGTGAACCGATAAAAACCTGTTGAGTCTTTAAAAATAAAACAACTTTCATTACTACGCAGCAGATTCACAAAATTCAACCTGGAGCAACATAACATCATATCCAACTCAAAACAACTTTAAGACAACATGTCTTTAACTTCAAATAAATATAGCATCTTTATCCACTCAAAACAGCTTCAAAATAACAAGTTTTTAATGCAAATAACTTAAAATTCAACAACATAATAAAAACCAACAATAAAGAAAACATGCATTCATCCCCCCGAGTGCTACGTATCAGAGTGACTACACCGACTCGAACTAGCGAAGGTAACAACTATTCTTCTTGATTATCTACACGTTACCAACAGAGGACAATATTCAAACAGAAGGGATGAGATATCAAACTATATAATTGAGTGTATAATAAATAATATATTAGATCAGATTATATAAAATCACCACTTCACAACTTTCAACCAACATCAATCATCACAAGTCAATAACACAGTATCTTAAATATGCAACATGGAATGCGACTCGTTACAATACACATGCATGTGGTACCAATTGAGCAAAACTCCCAACTTAAAAATCTGCCAATTAATAGAGGCATCAACAAGGCATAAGCCTTCAACTTAATTTGCCAATTCAGGTCAACTTACCGAGCATCATTTCTAACTTGATATGCTATGTATGCGACACAGTATGAATGTCAGAATAGCAACAACAAAATTTCATAGCAACGCAACAACAAACCAACATTGACTATAAGCCTACAACTTAATATTTTACCCATAAATAGAGGAAATAAAATCACATGTTAATTCACATTTTTCAACAAAGAACACAATACAACGAGTCAACCAAAATTTACTACAAATAAATCGCGTAATTATTCGGACTATTACGACTATTTCCAATTAATTAATTGTCAGCTAAAAGTTCTATTATTTCTAATTTATTCTAAAGTTATTATTACGTATCTGATAAACTATTACCACACTGCTATCGGGCTGTCCATACTGTTAATATTGTTTTTTTTCAAAAGTTACTAGACTACTATTCAATATTTTTGCTACATAAAACCAATTTGTTATTAAAATGATTCTGCTAAATAATGCTTTTGCTATTAGCATTTTCTGCTATTGAATTACTTTTTGTTACCTGATAATTCATTATTCCTACTACATATACATGTTATCTTTAATTCCATTATTCTGCTAATTATATATGCTACTTTATTTTATATGCTACATGTACTACTTGGTGGTCTATCTAAGCTTAAGTAATTTAGTGGTCACTTACTATTTTGACTAAAACAAATTTCCATACTAATAATAAATCATAATTTAGTAAAGATGTATTATTATTTAGAAGTCCCAACTTACCATACTGACAACTCTAAACATGTCAGAATTACGCAAAACAAATATAAAAAGTGGCTTTTAATAACTTAAAACAACTCTATTGATAACTTCAATAGTACTATTGACAACTCTAACAACCCTATTGACAAATTTAACCGAATTAAAATTAACTTAAATTAGTTAATTAACTCAAATGATTACATTTAACTCAAAATTCTAAATTAATTATACTTAATAAATCTAAAGCACTGTTATTATTAATACTAATGATGTATTATATATAAATTGAATGGAATACTATTCAAATTGACTTACAGTATGTATATATATTCTCATTTACTAATTGTTATAAAATTGATATGGACGCTACAA
Organism: Vicia faba; assembly: GCA_948472305.1. Lineage (NCBI taxonomy): Eukaryota > Viridiplantae > Streptophyta > Magnoliopsida > Fabales > Fabaceae > Vicia > Vicia faba. Next base: position 1,044,669,169 of record OX451737.1, read on the forward strand.
TACCAATTGGATACACCTTAACCAAGCAACATAAATAAATATATATATATATATATATATATATATATATATATATATATATATATATATATATATATATATATATATATATATATATATATATATATATATATATATATATATATATATATATATATATATATATATATATATATATATATATATATATATATATATATATATATATATATATATATATATATATATACGCATAAGAATGATTTCCAAATGCTACAGTATATAGCAACTTAATATACCCATCAGGTCATTATATAATATGAATATTGCAACTGTGCATACACCTGTTAAAGCCACTACAATGTTAATTTCTATTTAATTTCTAAGTTTATCATAGAGTAAATTAAAGATACAGTATCACATATATATTAAATTGAGTTCTTAATCATCTCTCAATTTCACCAATATATCAACTTCAAACACAAACAGAAATAATTTTACAAACCCAATCCCACATACTATTCATCATATACTCGACTATAGAGTCAGAAGCCCACCCTTATCTTGGATTGAAGATTGCTCTAACTCTCCGATTGACTCCTAGATTTACCTCTTCCTGCAGTTTCCACGTATCTCTTCTCTAACCCTTATTCCTCTTCTATTGTCAAAAACCTATTTTGTTCTTACTGCTACTTCTAATTCTATTATAATATAACTATTATATTATTATTCTTATTTTTGTCTTATTGAGCTTAAATTCCGACACCTCCATTTCTACTACTTCTAACATTAAAAGCTCATTTAATTAGTAATAGTATTATTCTAATACTATTTCTACAACTTAATCAAATTAATTAATTCAACTAAGAACGACACAACTTAAATCAACATTTCACATCTTCGAAAATTTAATCAGAAAAATATTCAAAAATATTTAATTAAATAATTAATTAAATATTGGGCATTACAACTCTCGTCCACTTAGAATATTTTCATCCTTGAAAAATTCACCTTGTTCGAACAACTCAAGATAGGAGTCCCGCATCTTACTCTCCAACTCCCAAGCCATGCTCTCTCCGACAGCTCCTAATCAAACTACTTTCACCAAAGCAATCTCCTTGCCTCTTAGAGTCTTCATTTCACAATCTGCGGTTCGTACAGGCATCGTCTCCATAGTAAGATTATCCCGTACTTGCACATCATCCATACGAATCTCGTGAGATGGATCTGAAATATACTTCCAGAGTTGTGATACATGGAACACATCGTGCAAATTCAAAAGATTATACGGTAAATTCACTCTATATGAAACCTTGCCAACTCTCTCTGAAATCTGATACGAACCAATAAAATGAGGAGTGAGCTTCTTGGACTTCAATGCACGCCCAAGACCAGTCACGGGTGTAACTCTCAGAAACACATGGCCACCTGCTTGAAATTCTAAATCTTTCCTTCGCTTGTCATGATAACTCTTTTGTCTACTTTGGGAAGCCTTCATCTTTTCTCGAATTAACTTCACCTTCTCGGTAGTTTCTCGAACAAGTTCAGGTCCAAGTACTACGCTTTCCCTAGATTCATGCAATCATAAAGGAGTTCTACATCTTTGACCATACAACGCTTCAAAAGGTGTCATTCCAATGCTATAATGGTAATTGTTATTATAAGTAAACTCTATTAATGGGAGATAAGTATCCCACGAACTTCCCTGCTCAAGAACACATGCTCTCAATAAATCTTCCAACGAATGGATAATCCTCTCCAGCTGACCATCCGTTTGAGAGTGATACGCCAAACTCAACCTCAACTTAGAACCCAACGCCTCTTGAAAACTCTTCCAAAAATATGAAGCAAACCTCGGATCTCTATCCGAAACAATACACAAAGGAATACCATGCAGTTTCACAATTACACTAGTGTAAATCTTCGCCAACTTTGATACTAGAAAACTGATGTTAGTAGGAATAAAATGAGCCGACTTTGTAAGCATATCAACAATGACCCAAATTATATCATTCCCTCTTGAAGTATTAGGTAACCCCATCACAAAGTCCATCGAAATGCTATCTCATTTCCATTCTGGAACTTCTAAGGGTTGCATCAACCCTGCAGGCTTCTGGTGTTCAACTTTCAACTTCTGACAAGTTAAACATGCACACATAAACCGAGCCACATCACTCTTCATCCCAAGCCACCAAAACAAATTCTTCAAATCTTGATACATTTTTGTAGCTCTCGGATGAATGCTCAACTTGCTTCTATGACTTTCCTCGAGAATCACTTTCTTTATCTTCACATTATCAAGAATACAAATTCAATTACGGAATCTCAGCACACCTTGTACATCTAACTTAAAATCTTTATTCTCGGACTGATCGATCCCAACCATCGAGTCTACCAATTTCACATCTAACTTCTGAGCTTCTTTGATACTGTCCAGAAATTCATTGTTAATTTTCAACATTTTCAACATAACACTTCGTGGTGTCACTTCACAAACTAATCTCATATCCCTGAACTGTTCAGTTAATTCCAACTCTTTAACCATCATTGCCGACATATGTAAAGTCTTTCGACTTAACATATCCGCCACCACATTAGCTTTACCTAGATGATAATCCAAACTGAAATCATAATCCTTTAACAACTCTAACCATCTTCGTTGTCTCATATTTAGTTCCTTTTAATCAAATAGATATTTTAAACTCTTATGGTTTCTAAATACTTCAAATCTAGAACCATAGAGGTAGTGTCTCCAAATCTTCAGCATAAATATAACTGCAACAAGCTCTAAATCATGCGTAGGATAGTTCTTTTCATGAGTCCTCAACTTCCTTGACGCATAAGCAACTACCTTTTCATTCTGCATAAGCACACCTCCTAAACCTATCTTGGAAGCATCACAATATACCACAAAAGATTCTCCTGGATTAGGTAATGTCAAAATAGGAGCCGACGTCAATCTTTTCTTCAATTTTGTAAAACTTTCTTCACACTGAACATCCCACACAAAAGCTCTACCTTAACAAGTCAACTTAGTTAACGGAAGTGCCAACATAGATAAACCTTCAATAAACCTTCTATAATAACCAGCTAATCCGAAAAAGCTTCTAATCTCGGTAGCCGACTTTGGAGTTTTCCATTGCAACACAACATCTACTTTAGATGGATCTACAACAATGCCACTACCTGAGATAACATGACCAAGAAAACTAATCTCCTTTAACCAAAATTCACACTTAGACAGCTTTGCTTAAAACTTCTTCTCTTTCAAAACTTGCAATACTATTCTTAAGTATTATGCATTCTCTTATTCCGATTTAGAGTAAATTAAAATTTCATCAATGAACATCACTACAAACCGATCCAAATAAGTATGAAAGATACAATTCATCTACTCCATGAATACTCTCGGCGCATTAGTAACACCGAAAGGCATCACCAAATACCCATAATGTCCATAACGCATTCTGAAAGCCGTCTTCTAGATATCTTCATCCTTCACTTTAATCTGATGATAACGTGACCTCAAATCAATCTTACTAAACACTCGAGCACCCACCAATTGATCCATCAAGTCGTCTATTCTGGGGAGCGGATACTTGTTCTTAATCGTCAATTTATTCAATTGTCTATAATGATCACAAAGTCTCATACTTCCATCTTTATTCTTTACTAGCAACATTGAAGCTCCCCACGGTGATACACTTAGTCTTACAAATTTCTTTTCAAGTAACTCTTCCAATTGCTTCTTTAGTTATACAATTCGGATGCAGACATCCTGTATGGTGCCATAGAAACAGGTCTGGTACCAGGTACAAGATCAATAGCAAATTTGACTTCTCTCTGGAGGTACATCAGAAATTTCATCAGGGAAAACTTCAGGAAATTCACACACCACTTGCAATTCCTCAATTATAGCTTGATTCTCGATAGATAGCGATGCCATCAACAAGAACATTTGAGCCTCTTCTTGCATCAACTGCCTCAACTGTCTAGAATACAACATACCAGTTTCCTCCTCTTCAGGAGTAGAAAACCTCACAGACTTGTTATAACAGTTAATATGAACATAGTTATGTTCTAACTAATTCATACCTAAGATCACATCTAACCCACTTAACGGAAAACAAACTAAGTCAACAGTAAAGTCTCTATCGAAGATCGATAAAGGACACTTTAAACACACAAGAGAAGTAGTCACCGATCCCTTGGCTGGAATATTGACGACCATTTCTCCATTGATAGGAGACAACATAAGACCCAATCTTTCAACATAGTCAGCAACAATAAATCAATGAGTAGCATCGATATCAATAATAGTAATTAAAGGAGTACTATTAATGAAACATGTACCTCTGATGAGTTTGTCCTCATTAGTTGACTGAGTCTCAGCCAAAGTGAAAACTTTTCCACTGGTTTGCGCCTTCTTTGGTTTCTAACGCTGACTACCAATGTGTCCTTCTTCACCATAATTGAAACAAATCATCTCTTTATGCTTACACTCAGATATTGCATGTCCAGTCTTACCACAACGGAAACACCTCTTCACCTCCACAGTACACACATTGCTCTTATGACCAGGTTTTCCACATTTGAAACAAACTACACCAGCAAGAGCATCTCCCCCACTAGTTATCTGACGCTGAGCAAATTTCTGTTTACCGTTACCAGCTGGGGCATCATAAGGCTTACCACAGTTTTGTTGGTGCTTACCCCCTTTTCTCATTTATAATCTTATAGTGAGCATTATTATCTTCTTCATAGATCCTGAAACTATCAATCAAATCGATAAAGACACGAATCTTCTGGTATCTAACTACCTTTTTGATCTATGGGCGCAACCCATTCTCAAACTTAATGCACTTTGAAAACTCAGCATCTACCTCGCTGTAGTGCGGGTAAAACTTAGACAACTCAACAAACTTTGCAGCATATTCAGTAACCGACATACTCCCTTGCTTCAGCTCAACAAACTCAATTTCCTTCTTACCATGAACGTCTTCATGGAAATACTTCCTCGGAAATTCCCTACGGAACACAATCCAAGTGATATTTTCACCTGCAACTTCTAACCTCGGATGAGTCTCTAGCCCCCAGTCATCAGCCTCAACTGCTAGCATATGAGTACCATATCAAACCTTCTGCGCTGGAGTGCAGTCCATCACACAGAAGATTACCTCAACCTCTTTCAACCAATCCAACGCTCTGTTAGGATCATACTTACCCTTGAAGGTAGGCGGATTCTTCCTCTGGAAGGTCGCCAAGCTACGAGATCCAGTATTCCCGTTAGTGTTCGGCTGATTCTCCATAGCATGCGCCATAACTTCCAAAGAATCAGCAAGTGCAGTGTCATTCCTTCCAGCCATCTCAACTTATCACTACGACATAAAAAACAAATAGAACTCAAGTTAATAATACTCGATTGTTAGACAAAACTATGACTTGACAACTTGGTCGAACGAACCGACCTGCTCTGATACCACAAATATAACACCCCAATTCTACCTAGCGAATTATATAAAATCAGAGTTTCAAAATTTCCAACAAACATATGGAATGTTACACTTTCAACTTAAAACAACGACAATCAATCACTTGTAAATCAGATACATAACACAATATTTCGGGTGAACCGATAACAACCTGTTGAGTCTTTAAAAATAAAACAACTTTCATTACTACGCAGCAGATTCACAAAATTCAACCTGAAGCAACATAACATCATATCCAACTCAAAACAACTTTAAGACAACAGGTCTTTAACTTCAAATAAATATAACATCTTTATCCACGCAAAACAGCTTGAAAATAATAAGTTTTTAATGCAAACAACTTAAAATTCAGCAACATAATAAAAACTAAAAATAAAGAAAACACTCGTTCATTCCCCCGAGTTCTATGTATCAGAGCGACTATACCAACTCGAACTAACGAAGGTAAAACTATCCTTCTTGATTACCTACACGTTACCAACAGAGGACAACATTCAAACAGAAGGGGTGAGATATCGAACTATATAATTGAGTGTATAATAAACAATATATTAGATCAGATTATACGAAATCACCATTTCACAACTTTCAACCAACATCAATCATCACAAGTCAATAACACAACATCTTAAATATGTAACATGGAATGCGACTCGTTACAATGCACATGCATGTGGTACCAATGGAGCAAAACTCCCAACATAGAAATCTTCCAATTAATAGAGGCATTAACAAGGCATAAGCCTTCAACTTAATTTGCCAATCCAGGCCAACTTACCGAGCATCAGCTCTAACTTGATATGCTATATATGCAACACAGTATGAATATCAGAATAACAACAACAAAATTTCATAGCAACACAACAACAAACCAACATTAGTCATAAGCCTACAACTTAATATTTTACCCATAAATAGAGGCAATAACATCACCTGCTAATTCATTTTTTTCAACAAAGAACAAAATATAACGAGTTAACCAAAATTTACTACAGATAAAACGCATAATTATTCGGACTATTACGACTATTTCCGGTTAATTAATTATCGGCTAAAAGTTCTATTATTTCTACTTTATTCTAAAGTTCTTATTATGTCTCTGATAAATTATTACCATACTTCTATTGGGTTGTCCATACTGTTAATATTGTTTTTTTTTTCAAAAGTTACTAGACTGTTATTCAATATTTCTGCTACATAAAATTAAATTGTTACTAAAATGATCCTGCTAAATAATGCTTCTGCTATTACCACTTTCTGCTATTAAATTACTTTCTGCTACCTGATAACTCATTATTCCTACTACATATACATGCTACCTTTAATTCCACTATTCTGCTAATTATATATGCTAGTTTATTTTATAAGCTACATGTATTACTTGTTGGTCTATCTAAGCTTAAGTAATTTAGTGGTCACTTACTACTTTGACTAAAACAAATTTCCATACTAATAATAAATCATAATTTAGCAAAGATGTATTACTATTTGGAAGTCCTAACTTACCCTATGGACAACTATAAACATGTTAGAATTATGCAAAACAAATAAAAAAGTGACTTTTAATAACTTAAAACAAATCTATTGATAACTTTAACAGCAGTATTGACAACTCTAACAATCCTATTGACAACTCTAACCGAATTAAAATTAACTTAAATTAGTTAATTAACCCAAATGATTATATTTAACTCAAAATTCTAAATTAATTATACTTAATAAATCTAAATCATTGTTATTATTATTAATACTAATGATTAATTATATATAAATAGAATGGCATACTATTCAAATTGACTTACAATATGTATATATTCTCATTTACTAATTATTATCAATTATTATCAAATTGATATGGACGTTACAGTACCAATTGGATACACCTTAAGGAAGCAACATAAATATATATATGCGTAAGAATGATTTCCAAATGCTACAATATATATCAATTTAATATGCCCATCAGGTCGTTATATAATATGAATATTGCTACTGCGCATACACCTACTAAAGCCACTACAATGCTAATTTCCATTTAATTTCTAAGTTTATCATAGAGTAAATTAAAGATACAGTATCACATATATATTAAATTAGATTCTTAATCATCTCTCAATTTCACCAATATATCAATTTTAAATACAAACAAAAACAATTTTACAAACCCAACCCCACGTACTATTCATTATATACCCGATTATAGAGTCAGAATCTCACCCTTACTTTGGATTGAAGGTTGCTCTAACTCTCCATTGACTCCTAAATTTGTCTCTTTTTGCAGTTTCCATGTATCTCTTCTCTAACCCTTATTCCTCTTTTATTGCCAAAAATATATTTTGTTCTTACTGCTACTTCTAATTCTATTATAATATAACTATTATATTATTATTCATATTTTTTTTCTTATTGGCCTTAAATTCCTACACCTCCATTTCTACTACTTCTAACATTAAAATCTCACTTAATTAGTAATAGTATTATTCTAATACTATTTCTACAACTTAATCAAATAAATTAATTCAACTAAGAACGACACAACTTAAATCAACATTTCACAACTTCGAAATTTTAATCATAAAAATATTCGAAAATATTTAATTAAATAATTAATTAAATATTGGACGTTACACTTATGACACCACGCGACATCCCAATGCTATCCTCGACTGACTCAAGGAATATCGATACAAACCAAAGTGTCACACTAACGTAGCCATCACTTCAACCATTTCATTCTACCCCGTACAGTTTCCATGATCTATTGCTTCTTACCTAAGGCATCCCTAGATCTGGGTGTAGGATCTTTACAAGTGATGAAACCCAAGCAACCCTTAAAGATAAAGCAGACAATGTAAATAAAGCAAATAAAAAGTAATCTAAGACTCTAAGGTAACCCCACTTTTAATATTATTCTCCAACAAAGTCATCGGTTCTGTAATATGGTGGGAGAACTGACTTGTTTAGCGTTTTATCGTAAATGTTGCAGTTAGCAAGAGTCGTCACCGACTTTTCTTTTATCTAATAAGGAAAGGGGGAAAATAACAAGAAATACCTTTAAAGATTTTGAGTTCTGGGGGTAGGTTACGAAAAGGGAATATGTTAGCACCCTTTTCATCCATAGTTATCTACGAGCTCTTAATCGGTTAGCTCACTTTGAAAATTTACTTTTTGTGTGTGTTTGAAAATATTTTGAAAATGCCAATATAAGGCGAACTTTGTAATGATTCTTGTATCGGTCCTAAAGAATGCGTACAAAGTGTTTTGAAAATATCTTTGAAAGTGTTTGTGTGAGATGCTCTTGTTTTGAAAAGTGTGAGCAATCGATTAATAGTATTCTGCCCATTCAAGGTCTTTCTTATACTTTTCCTTCTCCTTTAGATAGTGCTATCCATTGAGCCCCAAAATTTGCTATCTCATTTCCCAAGGAATTTCTCACAAGGGGCTCCCAAATATTCAAGCTTAAACAAATACATTTGGATTTTTCAGCATCAAGATTAAAGAGGAAATTGTTAAAAGAGACAAAACAAATGAAAATACTCTTTTTGACAAAATTAAAGGAAAAAAACAAGTTCTCTTTGATTTTACATCCTTCGATTTGGCACTTTGGCTCCTTCGATGTAGGCTTTGGTTGCATCCTTTGTCTGGGCGCTGGACTCCTTTTGGGCAAGTTCATTTCCTGCTTCGATTGGGGCATTGGGCTTATTTGGGAAAATTCATTTCCTACTTCGTTTGGGCACTAGACTTCGTTTGAACGTTTTATTCTCTTTGTGCAAATCTTTCGTTTGGCCACATAGCATCTTTCCTGTGTGTTAGTCAATATTTACAAGGCGGAATTCCTTACCATGTTAACATGCACAAGGCCAAAGTCACCCTTTGAAGCAACTTGTTACAAGCTTCGGCAGGGGAAACACTTCTCATCAACTAGCTTCAATTCGCAAGGCAAAAAGACTCCTGATGATGTCCTTCGATTTAGGAGGCCAAAGCCTATCTTTAGCTCTCTTTCGATTACACATCTTGCCTCCTGCAGGCCTCCTTCATTTGGGGCATTTGGCCTTCACAGTATTGTAAGTTTCGATTGGGCCTTTCATCCTCTGCATGCATTCTTCGTTTGGGGCGTGTGAATCCTTCAGCACAACCTCTTGGTCATACCATTTGTTTAGGCATGTGGATCCCCTTTTACAAGCCTTCGTTTGAGCGTGTTTGAATAAGTTCACAAGATAGGGACCTCCTGTATACACCCTTTCGTTTGGCCATATGGCCCCTTGCAGACAAGTTTGAGTGGGCAGTATCTCCCTTGGAAATGGCTTGCTTCAACTCACAAATTCTACACTATGCCATTGTCTCATGCGAAAGAGGTACCATGGTGGCACATTCGAAGGGCTTGCCAGACATGTCTGAATGTCCCAATTGAATGACATGCTGCTGACCCACCCCAAGAGCATGTATTTGGACCATTCGAAGGAACCCATGAAAGGCCTAGTCGAAAGACACTTACTTGGGCCCCTTCAAAGGATACCCACATGAGCCATTCGAAGGAAACTTCGATTTGAAAAAAGAAATAATTGTTGAAGAGTCTGTTCGAAGGATAGAGCTATGGGGTCAATACAAAAGGTTGATATGCCCAAAGGTACTTGTTGACCAAGTCCCATGCGCTGCCATGTTCAAGCCTGATACACTGGCCATAAAACTCCAAAACCACTGCACAACAGTCCTGCAGTACTGCCTTATTCCTTGCACCAAAATGGCATACAAATATTGTCCCTCGAAAGCTACAAACACAACATTCCTTTTTTGTTTAAACCTTTTGTTTTCCCTCCTAAAACATCAGCCCAGGCCATCTATAAATATGAGACTCCACCACACATGTTAGGGGCGCCTGAAGAATTGCAAGAGAACTCTTGTGAAAATTCCTCAAACTCTCAAGCATCCATTCTACCCTTTTCTTTAAAAATTACCAACACTCATAAAAAACTCAACCCTCTTTGTACACAAAGTGAATCCTTCGATTCACCCCCCCCCCCCAAGTGACCATCTAACTAGCCTTCGACCCACTTCCCCCAACTACCATACAGTAACCCTTTGAGTCATTCTGTTACTTATCATAAAAAGAACCTTCAATCCACTCACACACCCTCCTTCATTCAGTGACTGCTTGCACAAAGTAGTAACTGGATTAGTCTCAGCAAGGTCCCAAAGAACTTTCATTCACCATCAAGGAAGACACTTGCAGTTTCCTTCAATTTAAGAACTTCAAGAGGTAAGTTCCCTTTGAACTTGAATCTATTTATTTAAATATCATGTGCACATGCTGTGATACGGTGGGAGAACTGTATGAAGGTTTTGCGTTTGATTGCAAATGTTGCAGTTACAAAAGAGTCTCCACCGACTTTTCTTTTATCCAAAAAAAGGTGAAAAAGCACAGGAAAGACCTTTAATATTAATTATTGTGTTCGGAGGGTAGATTATGAAGAAGGTGTTAGAACCCTTTTCATCCATGGTTTTCCTTGGGCTCTTAGTTACTTGCTAGATCACTTGCTTTTGTTTGAAATTGTGCTTTGTGTGGTTTTTTGAAAGTATTTTGTAAAGAGGCCATTGTTTAGGCAATCTTTGTAATGAATCTTGTTCGTAAAAATGTATACAAAGATGTTTATATTTTGAAATTTTTTTCAAGTTTTGTAAGATGTTTTGAAAGTGTAGGTGTTTGTTTTGAAATGTAGCAAGTAATTAGGAGCAATCTACCTACTCAAATGTCTTTCATGTTCATTCTCTTTTCCTTTGACATTGTTGTCTTACCATTGATTTGGTAAGCAACCCTATCTTTGGATGTAAACGGGACGGGTGTGGGTCATCTTATAACCATGATTAGCAATGTTGCAAGGTATCTTAGCATTCTTTTTAGGGATTAAGATCATTTGAAAGGAAACTTAGATAGCGTCATCGAGGGACTATGATCTTGTATTTGCTTGTTTTTGCTAAGATACCTTACATACGTAATATGGCCATTTTGTATAAGGCAACCAAGTGGAATAACCCTAGGGGTGCTTGTGTGCAAGTGTATTATTTTCATGTTTGCTTTTGTCTTGAATTAGGTTTTTCTAAGTATTGGTTTTAATCTTTCCATATAAACCCTAATTATTAGCATGTTATATAAAAGCGATAAATTGCAAAATTTAAAGTTACTACACTATTACAACATTTGTGGGGAGGGGTGTACAAATTGAATGGGGATTGCAAGAATATAAACCTAATTAATCTATTACAACCAAATTGAATTTGATATTTAATGTACAAGGAATTAAATAAATACAAAATATAAAAATGAATAAATGTATAAGGATGCAAAATGTAAAGAAAATGGATTTTTGTTTGATTTTCATGAGAAAGGGATTTTGTCTTAACCTAATTTAAATAAAGAAAATAATTAATTAAAGTTGAATTTTATTAAGAAAAGATTTTAAATAAAAAAAACCTAGTTCTATTAATTAATCAAAAGAAATAAGTTTAAGAAAAGTATTTTTTGGTATTTTTATCTTGAAAATATTTATAGCATTATAAAATATTTTTAGTCCTTTTTTTCTATAAAAAATAATGTATTTTAAATAGTATAAATAAATAAATAAATAAATAAATAAACATAATATTAATTAAGTTTAAAAGATTATTTAATAAAATAACTAAAGTATAATAAATAAAAATATTTTTTGTGAGAAAAATAAAATAAAATAAGTCAAAATATAAATCTATCTTTTTTTGTATTTTTATGATTTTTAATATTTGGAAAAACATTTAAGAAAATAAAAATGAAATAAATAATAAAAAATAAATGAACTTGGGCCAGGGGTGCCATTAGTCAGCAGGGAGGTCAGCTAGCAAAAACAAAAACAAACTAGGCCCAAAGGGCCCAACGCCTGCCAAAAACAACAAAAATCGACAAGTAAAAATGTGAAAAAATGAAAAGGGTACCACTGGGGCTCGAACCCAGGTCTCATAGGTTACAGGCGCGCGCTTCTATAACTGGGGTGGCTATACATCCGTTAATATAAACAAAATAATAAATATGTAAGGTAAAACGTGCCCTGAAGGCTTCATCTTTAACCTCCAGCCAGACCAACTGTAACTTGCTCATTTCTCATCAAAAATGAAAACTGTAAACATGAAACTTATAGCAAATTTTCTCACGATTCGAGAAATATAAAGTATTAAAACTATAGATCAAAGATAAGCATGAATTTTAAAGGCCCTAATCTGAACCCTAAAAATTTCAGAGATTTCAGTTTCAAAATTCTCTAAGCTCAAGTAAAATTAATAGAAACTATGGACATGGTTAGCTTCAGGGCAATGATATCTACATGTTTTGTTCACAAATAAACTATTGATGATGCTTGTATGAAGAGTTCCAAGTTTAGAAAACTTACCTTAAAATTGGAAATCGTGTTTAGAGTTTAGGCTTGTTTCAGGCAGTGGTGATGATCAGGTTAGCTTCCTTGAGGTCCTAGGAAGCTAATGCAATGGTTTGCTTGAGTTGAGAGTGGCTGAAATGACCTGGAGAAGTCAATGTGCAATGTTATGTTTTTGGTTATGGAGGATATGGTAAATGATGTTACATTAATGAAACAGGGACAGGGATAGGTTACACTTGATGTAAGGAAGCTTTAGAAACTAAAAGGCCAAGAAACGTACGAGGGAAATGTGAGTTTGAAGTTCAAGGTCAAAAACTGTGCAACAATGGAGTTTTTGGGAAATTTTTGATTTCAGAGAGTTTTGGAGTATTTCAGGGTGCTTAAGGTCGTCCTCTAGCTCACAAATAGTGACTTTATTTATAAGCAACAAGTTTGGAGTGCTCTAGTTGATCAAAATTCAAATTTACATGTTTAAGTTAAACATGTGATTTTTTTGACAAAACAAGTTTCCATGCCTTGTACTTGCTAAGATTAAGTGGTTATGCTTTAAACAAGCTTGCTTATGACTTTGTGGATGGAGTGTGATCATAGGGAACAAGTTAGAGGCTTAATAATGGACTTTATGCAAAAAGCTTGCTTTATAAGAATGGGAATGTTAACTTTGTGCCATTAATGGAAATGCAACTTGGATAATAGCTTAATTGCTTGGATCAAAGCCCTAACAGCTGTGTAAACATTTAATTATGGAGTGAAAAACAATTTTGAGGCCTGCAAAGCAAAGATTATGTAGCCTAGCATGGATTTGGTTCATGTGTTCAACGAAAATGGCTTGTAATTCAAGTGATAAAACCCTAACTTCATCTCTTCGATTCTCCCTACTCAAGAATGATCTCAAGGAGTTCTTTGACATTTTGGAAAGATTGCAATATGATATACAATCCATCTTTGAATTTATTTTGAAGATTCCTCTTGGAACTATATGAAAAAGTGACATGAAGTTAGGTCAAAGTCCTGGCCAAATTAGGGGAAATTTTCACTAAGTGTATAGTTTCATGACCACATGTTAATAAAATTATAACTTGAGATCCAAGCATTTTTGGAAGGAGTTGTGTAAAGAAAATTTGTATATTTCATGGATATCTATAACTTTCATGTTGGAAGTTTCTCTTGAATCATCTTGCATCATGGTGGAAATTTGGCTCAAAGTTATGAAAAAACATGAAGTTTAAACACTTAGAAAAATTTCTAAGTTAGAAAAGTTTGACTTTTCAAAATGAAATCTTGACTTTTTGATTTCTTGATGAATTATGATCTTTGGCACTTGAATTTGACCAAAAAGTCAAAGTTTGACTTTTCAGTATATAATTGACTTTTGATCAGTTGGCTGCAAAATTCATTTGTCAATTCAATGGACTTGCAATGTTTTGAACCATGTCATTAGGTCAAAATGATGCAATTGGACTCTTGAGATCATGCCTTAAACCAATTAACCATTTTCTAGGTCAAAAATCAGAAATTGCCCTTTCCTAGTCAAAACCCTAATTTTGACCATTTTGCCCTTTTGGATATTTGATCAAATTCCTTGAGGAGTTATGGTCCAAACTTGATCAAATGATACATATGAGTTTAAAATGTTTATGTGTATAAAAAATTATGAAGTTTGACTGTAAATTGGCCATAGTTGACTTTTTCCTCAATACAACTGATTTTTTAGGTCAACTGCTCAATTGACTGATCAAAAATGTGATTCAAAGCTTGAAACTTGACATGAGTAAACTTGGGGGTCCATAATGATTCATGAAAATCATATGGGGCATAGAAAGTTCAAAAATACTTGTGCAAACTCATACCCTACTTTTGGTCATCAGTTCTTGAGGAGGTGTCCTGAGTTGATCAAACCCTAGTGCAGTCTTGAGCCCAAGGAGATCTTGTGAGAAAATTCTTGATAAGTGAGAGGGAAAATTTAGGGGTACAACAACTGCCCCTGTTCAATCTTCTTAAGCCTGAAGAGATAGATTGGTGAGTTTTGCCATTCGTGACTCGAAGGTGGAAGATGATTGGACACTAGAGTGCCCAGAAATTTGCACTCGATGATGTGATGGTAGAGGGAATGGGCTTATAGATGCCATTTGGAGAGGTTATAGAAAGTGGTTGGAGATGGGATTGTAGATGCCATCTAAAGTGATTTCTGAATTGTAATTTGTAAGCTGAAAGAATGAGTATCGGAATGACGTCCGTGTTTGGAGTGTATTTGTACTGTATCTGGAAGTTGAGAACTGAATCATAACAGAATGGAATTCGTATCTGGAGCGTATCTGAACTGTATCTGAGAAGTTGAATCTGAATGAGTATCAGAATGGCACCCGTTTCTAGAGCGTATCTGAACTGTATCTGAAAAAATTGAATCTAAATGAGTATCAGAATGGCACCCGTGTCTGGAGCGTATCTGAACTGTAATTGAAAGGCTGAATTTGAATGTGTATCAGAATGGCGTCTGTGTCTGGAGCGTATCTGAACTGTATCTAAAGTTTGGAATTGTGAATGAGCCTCAGAATGGCATCTGTGTCTAGAGCGTATCTGAACTGTATCCGAAAACTTTGAACATTGTTAATGGTAGTTGTTAACCTTATCCTGGAAAGGGTAAAATGTTAGCCAAAATGTAAAGTCATGTTGTATGAAATTCATGGTATGATGCATTTGTTTTATCAATTTTTATGATATATGGATGTGATGTATGCGTATGTGAGCTAGTCCGCTGCACTGCTGTTTTATTTGGGGGAAAATAAATCCCTGACTGTTGTTGAGGATATGGAGTATAAGTCTTCATGTTGTGAAGTTTAAGTGTTGATGAATTTACCCTTAGAGAAATAAACTCTGTTGTAAGGGGAATGTCGTGTACTGTTTGGAAAATATTTCTTGGGGAATTCTGAGAAATTTGGCGACCTCTACAGGTGATTGATAAACTGGAAGCTTTGTTCCGCTGGGGATTAAACTGCACACTGTGGGGAATTTTATGGAGATAACTTAGATAGATTTCCCTATCTCTTAAATCCATCAGTGATTATATTTTTATTTTCTTTATTTATAAACAGTAATTATGTTCAAATGCATATGTTCAAAAATGAATCATTGGACATTTTTGTAAACAAAACACGAGAGTAAAGAAAAACAGATAGTTTTGTACTTTCAAAGGGATATCTTTGTATTGAATTTGAGTAAGTATTTTTGTACAATGAGACAAACATTCTAGTAAGAGAATGTTTTCATAAAAAAATGAAAATTTTGATACAAAGAAAAGATAGTTATGTGCAATAATCCCATGGGGGTCCCATTCTGCTATAGCCTTCGTGTCTCTGAGCATCTTGTCTATTTGTTGCCTCGTCCGAAGATGATTGAATTGATCAGAACCTCTGAGTTTGTTAGTGGAAGCCAAAGGTTGTCCGCAAGGTGATTCAACGGGACATAGTCATATGCCTTAATTCCCTAACTTTTGTCTGGACCGCCCTTTCGGGTTTTCAGTCCACCGGGATACCCTTTTTTGCCCAAGCCGCCCTTTCGGGTTTTCAGCTCGCCGGGTGTACAGATTTTTGTTTTATCCTTAATTTTTGCCCGAACCTTTTTGGTTCGCCGGGATGCCCTTGTTTTACCTAGGTGCGTCAACCTAGCGGGTCTCTTATGCGTTGTATCTTTTGACTATGTCTGCGTTTGCAGGGTGCGGAAGGTCGTCACCATCCATGGTGGTCAAGATCATTGCACCACCAGAGGATATGTTTTGGATTACAAATGGTCCTTCGTATGTAGGAGTCCATTTTCCTCTGGGATCACCTTGCGGTAGTATGATATGTTTGATCACCAGATCCCCAACTTGATACACTTGGCGTCTGACCTTTTTGTTGAAAGCCTTGATCATCCATTTTTGATACATTTGACCATGGAAGATAGCAGCAAGTCTTTTCTCATCAATCAAGTTTAGTTGATCAAGTCGAGTCTGGATCCAATCGTCTTCATTCAGCCCTGCATCTTTCATAATTCTCAGAGAGGGGATCTGGACCTCAATAGACAAGACAACCTCCATGCCGTATACCAGAGAATAGGGTGTTTCCCCGATTGATGTGCGAGCTGTGGTACGATACCCGTGGAGAGAGAATGGTAGAATCTCATGCCAGTCTTTGTATGTGACTGTCATTTTCTGTATGATCTTTTTAATGTTCTTATTCGCAGCTTCGAAAACACCATTCATCTTCGGCCGGTAAGGGGAAGAATTGTGATTCTGGATCTTGAATTTCTCGCACAGGGCGGTGATCATAGTATTGTTCAAAATCGTACCATTTTCTGTAATGATCCTCTCCGGGATACCGTAACAACAAATGAGATTCTTCTTGATGAACCGGGCGATAACATTCTTGGTAACGAAAGCAAAGGAAGCTGCCTCCACCCATTTTGTAAAATAATCAATGGCCACTAAGATAAAGCGGTGTCCGTTGGAGGTGGTTGGCTTGATTTCCCCAATCATATCAATCCCCCACATAGCAAAGTGCCAAGGAGCCGTCAAGACATTCAGAGGAACCGGAGGTACGTGCACCTTGTCAGCATAAATCTGACACTTGTGGCAGGTTCGAGAGTGTTGATAGCAATCTGCTTCCATGGTAGACCAATAATAGCCTGCCCGTAGGATTTTCTTTGCCATCGTATGCCCACTGGAATGGGTGCCAAAAGTGCCTTCATGTAACTCATCCATGATTCTTTCAGCTTCAACCTTGTCTATGCACCGAAGTAACACAGAGTCATGGTTGCGTTTGTAAAGAATGCCATTACTAAGGAATAATTTAGCAGAGTATCTCCTTAAAAACTTCTTATCATTGACTGAATCTCCTTCTAGATATTCTTGAGTCTCGAGATACCTCTTGACTTCGTGAAACCAAGGCTAGTCCACTACTTCTTCAGTATTAATCTCGTGACAGTGTGCTGGTTCATCCCTTCGTTCAATGGTGATCTGGGGAGCCTCATTATCCCATTTAAGTTTCAACATGGATGACATTATGGCTAGCGCGTCTGCTAGCTGATTTTCTTCTCGCGGGAAATGCTCGAAGGTAATCTTCTCAAAATGTGGGAGCAATGTTAACACATGTTCTTTGTAAGGGATAAGGTTAGGGTATTTGGTGTCCCATTCCCCTTTGATGTGACTAATGACCAAAGCTGAATCTCAGAATACACTCAAGGATTTGATCCCCAAGTCTATGGCAGCTTTGAGACCAAATATGCATGCTTCGTATTCCGCCATGTTATTTGTACAATTGAAGGAGAGTCTTGCAGTAAATGGAGTATGACACCCTTCATGAGATATGAGTACAACACCAATACCATTGTCGAGTGCGTTAGATGCCCCATCAAAAACCAGGGTCCATCGGGATCCTTGTTCAGGTTCGTCATATGGTCTGAGTTCTTCACAGTTGTTTATCATCATGATGTCTTCATCTGGGAATTCGAACTTCATGGACTGGTAGTCTTCTACAGCTTGGTGAGCAAGGTGATCAGCTAGTACACTGCCCTTTATTGCTTTCTGGGTAGTATATTGTATATCATATTCTGTCAGGATCATCTTCCATCTCGCTATTCTCCCAGAGAGTGCAGGTTTCTCGAAGATGTATTTTATTGGATCCATTTGATATCAACAAGGTAGTATGAGTCAACATATATTGTCTTAGCCGGCGAGCAGCCCATGCCAGAGTGCATCAAGTTTTCTTGAGCAGTGAATATCTTGTTTCACAGTCAGTAAACTTTTTGCTCAGGTAATAAATGGCGTGCTCTTTTCGGCCAGACTCGTCATGCTGCCCCAACACACACCCTATTGAATTTTCCAAAACAGTCAGATACATGATCAATGGTCTTTCCTCGACCAGTGCCATCAATACAGGAGGCTCTTGCAGGTACTCTTTGATCTTGTCAAAAGCAGTTTGACACTCATCATTCCATTTGACTACCTGATCTTTCTTCAGTAGTTTGAAGATTGGTTCACAGGTAGCTGTCAGGTGAGAAATCAATATGGCAATGTAGTTCAAGCGTCCCAAGAATCCTATGACTTCCTTCTCAGTACGAGGAGCATACATCTCTTGTATAGCTTTCACCTTGGCATGATCTACTTCAATACCCTTATTGCTGATGACAAATCCTAAGAGCTTACCAGACCTCACCCCAAATGTGCATTTATTTGGGTTCAACCTCAGCTTGTACTTCTTTAATCTCTCAAACATTTTCTGTAAATGATCAAGATGCTCTTCCTCTGTTTGAGATCTAGCTATCATGTCGTCCACATAGACCTCTATTTCGTGATGTACCATGTCGTGAAATAAAGCTACCATGGCATGCTGATAGGTTACCCCATCATTCTTTAGTCAAAATGGCATCACCCTGTAGCAGAATGTGCCCCATTGTGTGACAAAGGTTGTCTTCTCCATGTCCTCAGGTGCCATTTTGATTTGGTTATAGCCTGAGAAACCGTCCATGAAGGAAAACACCTTGTGTTGTGTCGTACTGTCAACTAAAATATCAATGTAGGGAAGTGGGAAATCATCCTTAGGGCTGGCCCTATTCAAATCTCTGTAATCCACGCACATTCGTACCTTGCCGTCTTTTTTGGGTACAGGAATGACATTGGCCACCCATTAAGGATAAGAGGTGACGTCCAAGAATCCAGCGTTGAACTGTTTCATGACTTCTGCTTTAATCTTCTCCGACATATCTAATCGCATGCGACAGACCTTTTGTTTTACTTGTGGGCAATACTCTTTGTAGGTAGACGATGTACCACAGTATCTGCATCAAGTCCTGGCATGTCTTTATACGACCAGGCAAAGACCTCAACATATTAGTGTAGTAACTGAATCAGACGCTCTTTGACACTGGGTTCCAGATTGGCACCCACCTTGACTTCTCTTTTGTCTTCCTCGGTACCTAGGTTGATTGAATCCACGGGTTCCTCGTGGGGCTGAATAGTCCTCTCTTCTTGTTGTAGTAATCTGGAAAGTTCCCCTGGTACTTCACAATCTTCCTCACCTTCGCCTTCGACTTGGTAGATTAGATTTTCAGAGTCACAAAAAGCCATAGGAGAACCGTTATCCATGGGATCCCAAATGGATGTAGACCCTCATTGTGAGTGTGAGTGTGTGTAACGGTATAGCTATCTTTGAAAGAAAATAAAATGTAAAAAAGGAAAAACAATGAGCACAAAATTTGTATGCAAAACGTCCATGATTCATTGATGTCATATGGAAATGAGATAATAACCCTTACAAATGGACCATTGTGCCTCGGGTAAGGCACAAGATTTTAAGATTCTGAATTGTTTTAATATTACATATCCAACAAAATGTAAAGACAAATTATTGTAGGATAAAAGTGATCGGGACAAAATCTCTAGCCTCCCAGTTGCCGAGCCCTCCACTGACAGTTGGGAAGATCCAATCCTCCAGGTTGCAGCCGTCTTCATCATCCTCTACCGCGTTGACTTCACGGTTGCTGATCTTCAAGGGTGGTCCTCCGGCACGAGCGCGGCGTACAGTCTTCTGAGCACTTGAAGTGAAACCCAGGCCAAACTTGTCAGACTTGTATGGGATGTATGGGAGTTGTCCCCAAATATTTCACCCACCTTCTTCTATCACTGCTTTTGCATCCTTCAAAGATGACATCTTGAGTGGAGGCCTTATGATCTTGGGAACAACCCTGGTTACTGCCACATCTTGTGGGACTTCTTCAAAGTGTTGGAATGGAGTTTCAATAAATTCACCATCTAGTTCCACATATATGAAGGAATTGATATGGCTGATCATATACTCTTCTTCTCCATGAACGATGATAATCTTCCCTTGAATCGGATACTTCAGCATTTGGTGCAACATAGAAGTAACAGCGCCAGCATTGTAAATCCATGGTCGGCCAAGCAAGCAGGAGTATGAAGGGATAATATCCATTACATAAAAAGTTGAATCAAATGTTTGGGTCCCAAACTTTATGGGGATATCCACTTCCCCATGCACCATCCTTTTTGAGCCGTCAAAAGCTCTCACTACTATGTTGCATGGTTTCAATGTTAATCCTTCGCAGTCAAGCCTATCAAGAGCCTTTTTAGGCAATACATTCAGAGATGAGCCAGTGTCCACCAAGACATGAGCCATGGTTGTGCCCCTACATTCTACTGAGACATGCAAGGCCTCATTATGCTTCCTTCCTCTTGGCGTCAAATCAGTATCCGAGAAACCTAAACCATTATCTGCAGTCAAGCTGGCTACGCAATCTTGGAACTGTTCGATAGATGTTTCTTGGGGCACATGGACAATTTTCAGGAATTTTACCAAGGCCTTTGCATGCGCCTCGGAACATAGTAGTAAAGCCAGCATGGAAATTTTAGATGGAGTTTACCCCAGTTGTTCAACTACATCATAGTCGCTTCTTTTTATGATCTTTAGAATTTCACCCATCTCTTTCTGGGAGGTCTCAGGGATAGCCAATGATTGTGCCTTCTTCCGGACAAGCTTAATCAGAATACTTTTACCTCGGGTCTCGGTTAACTCGGCTGCAGGAATGTCAGTAGGAGTGATGGCAGGGATTGTAACAGCTTTGTTGGTTGGAGTATTGGTGGAGATGATTGTAGGACTGGGAATAGCCTTCGGAGGAGAAACAACGACATGAATGATTACGGGTCCAGAAACTGCTTTTAGGGAAGCAATTTTTGGAGAGAATATCCTTCCGCTTCGGGTAATCTTACTAGTCCCTGCAATATTACTGATATTGGAGTTAACTTTCTCGGAACTGGAATCTTCGGCAGCAGGACAATCTTTCTTGATACCGTGGTAGTAGACATCCCCTCCATAATTCCATGGTACGGTTTTGTCTTACAAATACAGGACTGGTCCAGGCATTGTAATTATCAAAGGGACTACTTTAGGAATTGATGTAATTCTAATGTGTCTTTTGGTGGAGACCCTGGAAGAATTGTCGGAAATGGTCAAAATGGAAACATCATTATAAGAAACAGGTGGAGAAAAAGTCTTTTCGAACAAAATCTCCTTATTATCTATTAGGCATTGAACGCCTGCTTTCAACAAAGGGCAGCTGGTTGGTGAGGACAAACAGAAATGACAGCTTTCATCACAACCCGGGAAAATACTGGCATTCAATAAGTTCTTTTTGATAGTCAAGAGTGGGGTCATAAGTTCATCAACTGAAGTAACAAACATATCTTCCTCAATGGCATATGTATTATGGCCGTGTTTGGGCATAGGGGCAGAAATGACACTGGGCTTTTCTGGCGCATCGAATTCAATCTCTTTGGCTTCCAGGAGGTCTTGTACTTTGTTCTTTAGAGCCCAACATTTGTTAGTGTCATGGCCAGGACTCTCAGAGTGGTATGCACATTGGGCATTAGGATGATAGTGAGAAGAAGTTGTGTTAGGATTCTTTGGAGCTTCTTTCAAAGTCACTAGGTTGGATCTTAACAAATGTGGAAATACTTGAGATAGTGTCATATTAATTTGGGTGAATTGTCAGACTGGTCTTTCCATCCTTGGTTGGTTGTTCCTTTGCTGATCAGGCGCGGGTTTAGGAATCATAATAGCCCCCACCATTGGACGGCGTTCGGCCCTATCTTTATTTCTCTGAGGATAAACAACAACCACTTCTTTCTTTCTGATAAATTGCTTCCTTACAGCAGCAGAGGATGCATCTTTTTGAATCTTTCTCCTCTTTATCCCGGCTTCTACCCTCTCTTCGGTCAATATCAATTCAGTAAAATCTGCTGATGAACTCCCAATTAGGTGATTGAAGAAGGGACCAGACAAGGTGCCCAAAAACATGTCTACTAATTCTCTTTCAGATAGGGGAGGATGAACTCTTCCAGCCAAGTCTCTCCATTTTTGCGCATAGTCCTTGAAGCCTTCACTTGAAACCATGGCCATACTCTAGAGCTGAGTACGGGTAGGCGCAAGATCAGCGTTGTATTGGTATTGTTTGTAAAAGGCTGCAGCAAGATCTTCCCAGTTATGAACATTGACACTTTCTAACTGATAAAACCAATCAAGTTGAGTTCCAGACAGACTGTCTTGGAAGAAGTGTACCCATAAGTCTTTGCCAGCGGTATGGGGATGGATTTTCCTCACATAGGACCGGAGATGCATTTTAGGGCATGAAACTCCGTCATATTTGGCGAACACGGGTGCTTTGAATTTTGGAGGAATGACAATTCCTGATACTAACCCCAACTCCTCAAAGTCCAAGCCAGGCACTTTTTAGATTTCCATTGCACTCAACCGTTCTTCTAGGCGCTTATACTTGTTGTCGGCCGGAGGGTATTGTTATTCAGAATAGTCTTCTTCTTCCTCTTCCTCTTCTGAATCAGACTGAACAACTATTTCCTTACCCTTCCCGTCTTGATTGTCTTTCTCGCCGAATGTCGTTGCAAAGTCTAAGGCCCTTCTTTTCTGCCCTTGGAATCTTCTTCCCATGTTCAAAATTCCGGTTATTTTCTTCTTCTTCTTTTTCTTCTCCTCAACCAGCAAGGTCTTCAACTCTTCTTGTCCTTTGGCTAGAGTTAAGAACAACTGTTGAAACTGTGTATTCTGAGCTTGGAGATCCGTCACTGTTTGCTCGAGATCTATCTTACTGAAATAAACAGTAGAGAGATGAGGAGACTTGTTGCAAGAAACCTGCTTATGTTATGATGAATGGTAAATACATATGCAATGATTTCAAGGATTTTAAGATTCAAATTTGTTTTAGACAAAAAGGAAACACACGTTATATTAATAAATTAAAGCTTTGAGTACATCAATGCCTTCTTGGGAAAAATAATACGAAAACTCTATGATAAAAAGGTAGTACGCATCCTCTTTGGTGCAATGTAGGCTTTCAGAGTCTGCTCCTCATGAAGTAGCCTAGTGAGTTCCAAAACCTTCTTCTCGCTTGCGTAGAATTGGGCTTCGAAAGTATCTCGCTCCCCCTTGAGTTGTATCTAATCCCTTTATAGGTCTTCAAGAGAGGTGGGCATGTCAGGATGTAGGATAGTATATGGAACATCTCCTTCCATGACAGGCTCAATGATTACCGGGAGAATGGAGGGGTAAGGCATCATAAGACTCTGAGCACGAGTTTGTACCCATTTGAGGTAAGGCTCAAGAGGGATGGAATTCTTGTGCCCTAAAGTCTTGCTATCTACCTTGTTTAACATCCTCCAAGCTCGGATAAATCTCTGGCGAAGACCTTGATCGTCGTTGTCGTAGTCAAATACCAAACCTTGAATCAGCATCTCGTGCGGGCCATTCCTTCGGGCGTAACCAAACTGTCTTAAGGCTAAGCAGGGGTTGTAGGTGATACCTCCCCTAATGCCAAGTAAAGGGACATTAGGAAATTCTCCACAACGGTCGATAATAGTAACATTCTTTATGGATCGAGAGCACCAATGAATGTCTTAATGTTTGAGCGTCATCAACTTTTGTGACCACGTTGATCCCTGCTCATTCTTCAATACAGATTGGGGAAGATGTGAAATAAACCATCTTGCCAAGAGAGGAGTGCAACACATAAGGACACCTCTTTTCCTCATTGTGCGAGTGTGAAAAGAGTGTAGGATATCCCCTAGCAATGTAGGCACTGGGTTGTGAGATATGAAGATTTTGACGGCGTTCACATCTATGAGTTGGTCGGGATTTGGAAACAAAACCATCCCATAGACGAGGAGAGCCACAATTTCCTTAAAGGCTTGCAAATCTAAGGAATTCCAACAGTTTTGGACTTTCTCGAACAAGAACTTTGCTAGGAAACCTTAGACACCACTCCTTGTTTCCCAATGAGTTGTGACATTAGATAAGTGCAAGTGTAGAGCTTGGGCAATCTCTTCTAGCTTTGGGTCTCTTTCCAAACTGTTGAAAGGTAGTTGATTGAGAATGGGAATCCTCAAGAGTCGGGAGAATTCTTCCAAAGTAGGCAAAAGTTGGTCATCTCACTACATTCTAAAGCCGGTTATCTCACTACATCCTAAAGGCCAAGTTGGTCAAGTAAAGGTTCTAGAAGTTCATTAGTGCTTCATGACATCACTCAGCGGCCCCGTATTCTCTTTGATTAACTCAAAGGCAACCGGTACCCACAAATATGTCGCACTAACATAGCTATTTCTTAGACCATGTCGGTATACCCCGCACAGTTTCCACAATGTATTACTACTTACCTATAATGTATCCCAAATCCGGGTAGAGGATTCAAACCCAAACAAAGAACCATAATGTAAAGCATACAAGTCAAACAATGAAAGCAAGTAAATATGATCTAAACCCTAAGGTAACCCCACTTTTAGAATATGTTAATTCCCCGGCAGAGTCGCCAGTTCTATGATACGGTGGGAGAACTAACTTGAAGGTTTTGCGTTTGATCGCAAATGTTGCGGTTAGCAAGACTCGCCACCGACTTTTCTTTTATCCAAAAGGAAAGGTGAAAAAGCACAGGAAAGACCTTTGAGATTATTTCTTGAGTTAGGGGGGTAGATTATGAAAAGGGAAGGTGTTAGCATCCTTTTCATCCATGGTTTTCCATGGGCACTTAGTTACTTGCTAGATCACTTGCTTTTGTTTTAAATTGTGCTTTGTGCGGTTTTTTTTAAAGTATTTTGTAAAGAGGCCATTGTTTAGGCAATCATTGTAATGATTCTAGTTCGTAAGAATGTATACAAAGATGTTGATCTTTTGAAAATGTTTTCAAGTTTTGTAAGATGTTTTGAAAGTGTAGGTGTTTGTTTTGAAATGGAGCAAGTAATTAGGAGCAATCTACCTACTCAAATTTCTATCTTCTTCATTCTCTTTTCCTTTGAGATTGTTGTCTTACCATTGATTTGGTAAGCAACCCTATCTTTGGATGTAAACGGGACGGGCGTGGGTCATCGTATAACCATGATTAGCAATGTTGCAAGGTATCTTAGCATTCTTTTTAGGGATTAAGATCATTTGAAAGGCAACTTAGATAGCGTCATCGAGGGACTAGGATCTGTATTTGCTTGTTTTTGCTAAGTTACCTTACATGCGTAATATGGCCATTTTGTATAAGGCAACCAAGTGGAATAACCCTAGGGGTGCTTGTGTGCAAGTGTATTGTTTTCATGTTTGCTTTTGTCTTGAATTAGGTTTTTCTAATTATTGATTTTAATCTTTCCATACAAGCCCTAATTACTAGCATGTTATATAAAAGCGATAAATTGCGAAATTTAAAGTTACTACGCTATTACAACATTTGTGGGGAGGGGGTGTACAAATTGAATGGGGATTGCAAGAATATAAACCTAATTAATCTATTACAACCAAATTGAATTTGATATTTAATGTACATGGAATTAAATAAATACAAAGTATAAAAATGAATAAATGTATAAGGATGTAAAATATAAAGAAAATGGATTTTTGTTTGATTTTCATGAGAAAGGGATTTTTGTCTTAACCTAATTTAAATAAAGAAAATAATTAATTAAAGTTGAATTTTATTAAGAAAAGATTTTAAATAAAAAAACCTAGTTCTATTAATTAATCAAAAGAAATAAGTTTAAGAAAAGTATTTTTTGGTATTTTTATCTTGAAAATATTTATAGCATTATAAAATATTTTTAGTCATTTTTTTATATAAAAAATAATGTATTTTAATTAGTATAAAAAAATAAATAAATAAAAAAACATAATATTAATTAAGTTTACAAGATTATTTAATAAAATAACTAAAGTATAATAAATAAAAATATTTTTTGTGAGAAAAATAAAATAAAATAAGTCAAAATATAAATCTATCATTTTTTGTATTTTTATGATTTTTAATATTTGGAAAAATATTTAAGAAAATAAAAATGAAATAAATAATAAAAAATAAATAAACTTGGGCCAGGGGTGCCATTAGTCAGCAGGGAGGTTAGCTAGCAAAAACAAAAACAAACTAGGCCCAAAGGGCCCAGCGCCTGCCAAAAACAACAAAATTCAGCAAGTAAAAATGTGAAAAAATGAAAAGGTACCACTGGGGCTCGAACCCAGGTCCCATAGGTTACAGGCACGCGCTTTTACCACTGGGGTGACTATACGTCCGTTAATATAAGCAAAACAATAAATATGTAAGGTAAAAAGTGCCCTGAAGGCTTCATCTTCAACCTCTAACCAGACCAACTGTAACTTGCTCATTTCTCATCAAAAATAAAAACTGTAAACATGAAACTTGTAGCAAATTTTCTCACGATTACAGAAATGTAAAGTATTAAAACTATAGATCAAAGATAAGCATGATTTTTAAAAGCCCTAATCTGAACCCTAAAAATTTCAGAGATTTTAGTTTCAAAATTCTCTAAGCTCAAGTAAAATTAATGGAAACTATGGACATGGTTAGCTTCAAGGCATTGATATCTACATGTTTTGTTCACAAATAAACTATTGATGATGCATGTATGAAGAGTTCCAAGTTGAGAAAACTTACCTCAAAACTGGAAATCGTGTTTGGAGTTTGAGCTTGTTTCAGGCAGTGGTGATGATCAGGTTAGCTTCCTTGAGGTCCTAGGAAGCTAATGCAATGGTTTGCTTGAGTTGAGAGCGACTGAAATGACCTGGAGAAGTCAATGTCCAATGCTCTTTTTTTGGTTATGGAGGATATGGTAAATGGTGTTACAGTAATGAAACAGGGACAGGGATAGGTTAGAGTTGATGTAAGGAAGCTTTAGAAACTAAAAGGCCAAGAAACGCACGAGGGAAATGTGAGTTTGAAGTTCAAGGTCAAAAACTGTGCAATAATGGAGTTTTTGGGAAATTTTTGATTTGAGAGAGTTTTGGAGTGCTCTAGTTGATCAGAATTCAAATTTACATGTTTAAGTTAAACATGTGATTTTTTTGACAAAACAAGTTTCCATGCCTTGTACTTGCTAAGATAAAGTGGTTATGCTTTAAACAAGCTTGCTTCTGACTTTGTGGATGGAGTTTGATCAGAGGGAACAAGTTAGAGGCTCAATAATGGACTTTATGCAAAAAGCTTGCTTTATAAGAATGGCAATGTTAACTTTGTGCCATTAATGGAAATGCAACTTGGATAATAGCTTAATTGCTTGGATCAAAGCCCTAACAGCTGTGTAAACATTTAATTCTGGAGTGAAAAACAATTTTGAGGCCTGCAAAGAAAAGATTATGCAGCCTATAATGGATTTGGTTCATGTGTTCATCAAAAATGGCTTGTAATTGAAGTGATAAAACCCTAACTTCATCTCTTCGATTCTCCCTACTCAAGAATGATCTCAAGGAGTTCTTTGACATTTTGGAAAGCTTGCAATGTTCTCTACAACCCATATTTGAATGGCTTTTAAAGATTCCTCTTGGAAATATATGAAAAAGTTCCATGAAGTTAGGTCAAAATCCTAGCCAAATTAGGGCAAAATTTCACTAAGTGTTTAGTTTCATGACCACATGTTCATAAAATTATGACTTGAGATCCAAGAATTTTTGGAAGGAGTTATATAAATAAAATTTGTAGATTTCATGGAGATCTACAACTTTCATGTTGGAAGTTTCTCTTGAATCATCTTGCATCATGGTGGAAATTTGGCTCAAAGTTATGAAAAAACATGAAGTTTAAACACTTAGAAAAATTTCTAAGTTACAAAAGTTTGACTTTTCAAAATGAAATCTTGACTTTTTGATTTCTTGATGAATAAGTTTCATATTTTTACATGTTTTGATGAATTGTGATCTTTGGCACTTGAATTTGACCAAAAAGTCAAAGTTTGACTTTTCAGTATACAGTTGACTTTTGATCAGTTGACTGCAAAATTCATTTGTAAATCCAATGGACTTGCAATGTTTTGAACCATGTAATTAGGTCAAAATGATGCAATTGGACTCTTGAGATCATGCCTTAAACCAATTGACCATTTTCTAGGTCAAAAATTAGAAATTGCCCTTTCCCAGTCAAAACACTAATTTTGACCATTTTACCCTTTTGGAGATTTGATCAAATTCCTTGAGGATTTTGGTCCAAACTTGATCAAATGATACATATGAGTTTAAAATGTTGATGTGGTTAAAATATTATGAAGTTTGACTGTAAATTGGCCATAATTGACTTTTTCCCCAATACAACTGATTTTTTAGGTCAACTACTCAATTGACTGATAAAAAATGTGATTCAAAGCTTGAAACATGACATGAGTAAACTTGGGGGTCCATAATGATTCATGAAAATCATATGGGGAATAGAAAGTTCAAAAATCATTGTGCAAACTCAAACTCTAATTTTGGTCATCAGTGCTTGAGGAGGTGTCCTGAGCTGATCAAACTCTAGTGCAGTCTTGAGCCCAAGGAGATCTTGTAAGAAAATTCTTGATAAGTGAGAGGGAAAAGTTTGGGGTAAAACACATGCCAATAAAGAGAAATGTAGATATTTCATATAGGGAGCTCAACCATGTTTTAACCTTCGATTCTGACTGCCCATATGCTGAAAATCTCAACTCTGACTAGTTAGGCTTTAGAATTTGAGACCCAATGATTTTGTGCTAACCCCTGGCCTGTAGTTACACTTGAATATTGCATTTTAATAATTTAAGATAGGTTCATTATACCCTTCGATTGGCTAACTGCTCAAGCCTTTCGAATCTCAAACGGAGGGCCTAACATGCTTATGGTCGAAGGAGTCAGTAAGGAGCCTGAGGAAAAGAATGCACCTCACATTGACTCCAAGCCTCAAATGAAGGAAGTAACCAGAAAGGGAAACTTGGTGACTTCCAGCTCCCAATTGAAGGACATAACTTTGCTGACTTCCAACTCCCAATCGAAGGACAGAACCTTGCTGACTCCATGTCCAAATCGAAAGAGGTCAAAATGTGCAGAATCGAAGGATTCTTCTTCCTGAATTGAAAGAGCTCATTTCTCTCCTTTTTATTTTATTTTGTCTTTATATTTTCTTGCTATTTAAATATGGTTATAATAGTGTAGGATTTATTTTTTTCATTTTTATTTTTTTTGTATAAATGTTAGTAATTAGGATGAATGACAAGATAAAAAAACAACAAGTAGATAACCTAAAATTCAAAAGACAAAATGCATGAAATCAAACATATTATTCACACACATGCACCCATAGGGTAATCTCACTTGTTGCCTCGAAAAATAGTCATGTCCCTCGAATATGGGCGTTTTAGAAAAGACACTCGATAAAAGATCGTAGTCCCTCGATGACCCTCGATGTTGCCTTTGGTAAACGATCTAGTCCCTAAAAGACATTTCTAAAACGTCTCATAGGTTGCCTTCTATGACTATACAAACGTCCCACACTCGTCCCTTTACATACAATGATGGGGCTTCTTACCAAATCAATGGTAAGATAGCAACATCTAAAGGAAGAAGAAAAGAGCATTAAAGACCTTTTGAGTAGGTAGGATGCTCCTAGTTGTTCGCTTGCTCACAACAAAAACATTTTATACACCCACACTTTCATTTTGAAACATTTTCAAAAGACAAAGCTTTTTGTACACATTTTCAATTATAAAGACACTTTTCAAAATCACTTTCAAAAAACACACTCCACAAACACCTTTTTGAACTATTTTCAAAACAACACTTTGTACGCGTTCTTATAGAAACGAGAACCATTACAAAGACGTTTTTCAAAATACTTTCAAAACCCACACCACAAGCACATTTTCAAACAAAAAGCAAGTGATATAGCAAGCAACTAAGAGCCCGTAGATAACTACGGATGAAAACGGTGCTAATACCTTCCCTTTTCATAACCTACCCCTCGAACTCAAGAAAATATCTCTAAAGGTCTTTCCTGTTATTTTCACCCTTTCCTTATTGGATAAAAGAAAATTCGGTAGCGACTCTTGCTATTCGCAACAATTGCGAACAAATGCAAAACACCCAAGTCAGTTCTCCCACTGTGTTACAGAACTGGCGACTCTTCTGGGGATTCCTTAACAAAAAAAGTGGGGTTACCTTAGGGCTAGATCACCTTTACTTGCTTTCTTTGTTTGACTTGTTTGCTTTACATTTTTTTGGGTCTTTGCTTGGGCTTTTGTTAAAGATCCTATACCCGGATATAGGGCACCTTTTTAGGTAAGTAGCAATAAATCATGGAAGTTGTACCGCGTAGACCGATATGGAAAAAGTGATAGCTATGTTAGTGTGATACTCTAGCTTGTACTAATGTTCCTTGAGTCAGTCAAGGATAACATTAGGCTTCCTTATAGTGTCATTAAGCGCTAACTAACCTTTAGAACCTTTACTTGACTCATCCTAAGCCATTAGAAAGTAGTGAGATAGTCGGCTTTGGTTCCGACCAAAATTTGGATGATCCTCGATGCTACACTCATTGAGATTCGAATTTTGGGATATTCTGGCCGCAATACTTTGGTTATTGAGCTAGAACAATGCCTAAACGAAAGGTCAGTGACATGAGACTCCTTAGAACTCCGTTACTTTTAATAGGACAGGTTGAGCCAACTAAACTTCAAGAGGGTACTTACCTTTAAAAACTCACGCAAGCCACTAAACCAAGGGTCTTTTGTGAGACTTGCTTGATATGTCTGTGATTTCAAAGCATAACCATAACATCATAAACATCATGACATACACGCTCACCATTTCAAGGGGTTGGAGATTTATCTTTCCTTTTTGTTTTATAGGGTATGGATTCAACTCGGAGGAAGACCATCCGAATCAATGGTCCCTCCTAAGCTCAAAGAATTGGTCCTAAGAGTTCCCGAGAGCTCATCGTTCAACAAGAGATATGGTCACTTTCTCAATTTGGTTACTACTGGGTTTGACGAAGGTCTGATGAGTGTTTTGTTCTAGTTCTTCGACCCTAAACACCATTGCTTCACTTTTCCAGATTATCAGTTGGTGCCTACATTGGATGAATTCTCCAAAATACTTGGGTCACCAATATTGGAGAAAGTACCTTTCACCGGTTTAGAACAAGATCTAGTTGCTGAAAGTGTTTCCATAGCTTTGCATTTGAAACCATCTGAAATTGAATCCAATTGGGAAAGAAGAAGTGGTGTTAAGGGCCTCCTTGCAAGTTTTCTAATGAAGAAGGCTCAAATATTCTTAGATGATATGAGTTACCATGCCTTTGAAGATGTCCTAGCTCTCTTAATATATGGATTTGTTATGTTCCCTAATTCAGACCAGCTTATAGATGTCAATGCCATCAACATCTTCCTTGCTCGCAATCCAGTGCCCACATTGCTCGGAGACATGCTGCATTCACTCCACACTCGTACCGTGAAGAAATGAGGGACTCTTATGTGTTGTACGCCTTTTCTCTATCGGTGGTTTATTTCTCACCTCCCTCAGTCAATAATGAAGAATGAGTTAGGCTTAAGGTGGAATCAAAGGATAATGTCCCTTTCTCACTCTGATATCTATTGGCGCCCTCGCTCTCAAGAAGACATCTCTTTTATCGATCGCTGCAGAGAGTTCCCTAATGTGCCACTCCTTGGCATTAGAGGAGGCATCACTTACAACTCTTCTATGGCCCTACGTCAATTAGGCTACGCCCGTAGGGATGGTCCCCACGATATGCTCATCCATGGTATTGTGTTTGACTATTCAAATGATTTGCAAGGTTATCGCCAGAGGTTCATTCGCGCGTGAGGCATGGTAAAGAAGACCGATAACAGTGCTTTGGGACGCAAAAACTCCATCCCTTTGGAGCCTAACCTAAAATGGGTGTGAGCTCGTGCTCAAAGTCTTATGATGCCATACACTGCTATCTTGACAGTGATCTCAGAGTCTGTTGATCAAGGAGACGAACCTCGCATCAATTTTCATCCTAATATGCCAACAAGCTTCGAAGAGTTACAAAAGTCTTGGATCCAGCTCAAGGAAGAACGAGACAACTTTGAGAATCAATTCTACACCAGTGAGAAGAAGGTCCTGGGTCTCACGAAGCATCTTCATGAAGAGCGAAGTTTGAACACCTATATTGCGCCGAAGAGGATGCGTTCGACCTTTCTGTCTTAGGAGTTTTATTTCTGTATTTTATTTCTTCCATTGTAAGCCCCGAGAGGCATGATGTAATCAACTTTGATTTATTAATACAATGTGTGTTTCTTTCTGTCTAAGCAAATTTAAATCTCCTAGTTTCCTTGAAATCATTTGCATATGCACTTTCATTCATCATAACACAAACAGGTTTTCACAAACAGGTCTCCTTATCTTTCTACTGTTTATTTCAGTGAGATGGATATTGAACAGACAGTAAAAGATCTTCAAGCATAGAATGCTCAATTCCAACAAATGCTCTTGGCTCTGGCTAAAGGACAAAAGGACTTGAAGGCTCTTATGATCAAAGATAATAAGAAGAAGGTGAAGAAACCAGTCGGTGTTTTGAATCTAGGAAGAATGCTCAAAGGACCAGCCAGGCGAACTCTAGAATTTGAAACCTCGCCAGGTGAAGGAGATAATCAAGAAGGGAAGAACAAGGAAGGAAATTACCACCCAGAGTCTAAAGAAGAAGAAGAGGTTGACTATTCTGAAGAACAATATCCTCCTGCTGATGATAAATAAAAATAGTTGGAGGATCGCCTCAATGCTATGGAGATCCAGAGGGTACCCGGGCT
Organism: Vicia faba; assembly: GCA_948472305.1. Classification (NCBI taxonomy): domain Eukaryota; kingdom Viridiplantae; phylum Streptophyta; class Magnoliopsida; order Fabales; family Fabaceae; genus Vicia; species Vicia faba. The sequence goes on from OX451737.1 coordinate 1,044,702,651, forward strand.
GGATTTTGAAGAGCTAGGACTTGTCTCAGGGGTTGTCATCCCGCAAAAATTCAAGGTCCACACTTTCGCTAAATATGACGGTGTCTCTTGTACAAAGCTGCATTTAAGGTCATACGTCAGGAAGATTCAACCCCATACTGCTGATAGGAACCTATGGGTACATTTCTTCTAAGAAAGCTTGTCAGGGACGCAATTGGATTGGTTCTATCAGTTGGAAGGAACCAATATTCACAATTGGGAAGATTTGGCTGCTGCTTTTTACAAGCAATACCAGTATAAAGCTGACCTAGCTCCAACTCAAACACAACTGCAAGGTATGTCTATGGGTGCTGGTGAAGGTTTCAAAATTTATGCCCAAAAATGGAGGGATCTCGTGGGAAGAGTCCAGCCCCTTTATCCGACAGAGAATTGGTGGATATGTTCTTAGGCTCTTTGTCTGGTCCATTCTTCACCATCTGATCGGAAGCTCTTCAGCTGGATTTACTGAACTAATCATGACTGGTGAGCGGGTGGAAGCCGGTATTAAGAGCGGAAAAATTCAAAGGGATGTATCCTCAAGCACGATGAAGAAACCCTTTACCGGAAAGAAGGAGGTCAGCGTTGCTTATGACCACAGGAATCAAAACAAAACTGAACGTTGCCCGATGGTATGGGCTGTCATAATTTCAAATCCTGTATCAAATCAACAACGAAACTATCAACATAGGCCAGAGGCGCCTATAAGACTATTCTCCTAGATCAACATGACCTTGTCTCAAGTTCTGCCACATCTATTGAAGTCCAATCTAGTGACTCTAAAGGAAGCTCCCGGGAACCCCAATACTGCTTCTCCTTGCTACAACCTGAATGCTTGATGTTCCTATCATTCTGAATGTCCGGGGCATGATACAAATGATTTTTTAGCCTTGAAGAATAAGGTACAAGACATTATCGAGGCGAAAGAGATTGAGTTTGACCCCCCAGAAACATCCAATGTAATAACGACACCAATGCCCAAACATGGTCATGGTGCCAACGTTGTTGGTGATGACTGTTTTGTTTCCTCCGTGGATGATTTAACTACTCCCCTTTTACCTGTTAAACGGAATCTATTGCAAGCCGGTCTGTTTCCGAGATGTGACGAAAGTTGTTGCTTATGTATGTCTCTACTAGATGTATGTTTGTTACTGAAGATGGGCGTCCAGCGCCTGATGGTTAACAAAGAAATCTTGTTCGAGAAAGTTCCTCTTGCCAGAAATTCTTGTGAAGATGTTTCAATAATCACCATTTCCAACAATCCTCCCAGGGTCTCCACCAAAAGACCCGTCAGGATTACATCTGTTCCAAAGTCTGCTCCCTTAATCATCACCATGCCGGGGCCAATACCATATTCTTCGGATAAAGTTGTTCCCTGGAACTATGGGGCTAACGTCTATTACCATGGCGTCAAGCAAGATCTATTGGCTATCAAAGACACTGATCCTGACGTTGACAATATCGTTAGGACCAGTAAGACAACAAGAAGTGGATGGGTTTTCTCCCCCGAGATCTCTCCAAAGACCATTACTACTCCTGTAATTATTCCCGCCACCGCTCCTACCAGCATTCCCAGTGATACTCCTATTGATAGTCCTATTGTTATCCCTGCTACTGAGACAAGGGGAAAAGAGGTATTGTTTGAGCCTGTCCAGAAGAAGGCACATCCAGAGGTCATTCTGGAAGCTTCTAGCTAGGAGAGGGAAGAGATACAAAAGATAATCAGGAAAAGTGACTACAACGTCGTAGAGAAGTTGGGGCAGACCCCCTCAAAAATATCAATGTTTGCTTTGCTTTTATGCTCTGAGGCCCATGCCAAGGCCTTAGTAAAATTTCTGAAGACCGCCCACGTGCCCCAAGAGACCTCCATTGATCAATTCTAGAATTGTGTGGCCAATCTAACTGTTGATAATGGACTGGGTTTTTCTAACGCTGATTTAACTCCCAAAGGAAAGAAACACAATGATGCCTTGCATGTCTCCATTGAGTGCAGGGGAACTACGTTAGCCCATGTTCTGGTGGATACAGGTTCGTCGCTGAATGTCTTACCCAAGAACGCTCTTGACCAGTTAGATTGCGAAAGACTCACATTAAATCCCAGCAACATTGCGTGAGGGCCTTCGATGGTTCTAAAAGAACAATGCACGAAGAAGTAGACATCCCTATCAAAGTTGGAACTCGGACTTTTGATTCAACCTTTTATGTGATGGATATACTCCCATCTTATTCCTGTCTATTGGGTCGACCCTGGATCCATGGAGCCGGTGCCATCACTTCTACCCTACATCAGATGTTGAAGTACCCAGTCAAGGGAAAGATTATCACAGTCCATGAGGAGGAGGAATACATGGTTAGCCACCTGAACTCTTTCAGGTATCTTGAAATGGACGGTGAGTTCATTGAGACCCCATGTCATAATTTTGAAGAGGTCCCATAGACGGTTGCTGCAACCAAGACTGCTACCAAATCTCTGAAGGTTACCAGACCTCCATTGAAAATAGCCTCTCTGAAGGATTCTAGAGCAGTAGTTAAGGAAGATGGGTGTACCATCTGGGGTCAAATTTCGAATATTCCCTACAATTACAACAAATTTGATTTGGGTTTTACTTTAGAGGTCCAAAGAGTTGTTCGACGTTCTCGCGTTACGGGACCACCTTTATGTATCAACAATCAGGGAGTCAATGCATTGGAAGACAATGATAGCAGTTGTGACATGGACGAGTGGATTTTTCCATCCATCGACGGCAGACTCAACAATTGGGAGGACAAATATTTTATTCCTATTACTTTTATTCACGAGTAATTGTCTCTTAAATTTTTCAGACTTGTAATATTTAAACAGTTTAGACTTTAAAACCTTATGTCTTACCCGAGGCACAATGGTCCATTTGTGAGGGTTGTTACTTCATCTTCATATGTCATTAATAAATAATGGGACATTTTTGCATGCAAACTTTACGATCTTTGTTTTTTCTTTTTCTACCTTTTATTTTATCAAAGATAGCTATGCTCTTACACACACTCACATATCGAAATGCAGATCCACATCCACTCAGGGTCCCATGGGTAACGATTCTGCTATGGCCTATCATGACTTTTAAAATATGATCTACCAAGCCAAGGACGAAGATGAGGAAGATTGTGAGGTACCAGGGGAACTTTCCAGATTATTACAACAAGAAGAAAGGACCATACAGCCCCAGAAAGAGCCGGTCGAAACAGTTAACTTAGGTACTGAAGATGACAAGAAAGAAGTCAAGGTAGATGCCAACCTGGAGCATAGCTCCAAAAAGCGCTTAACTTAGTTACTACATGACTATGTTGAGGTATTTGTCGGGTCATATGAAGACATGCCAGGACTCGACACTAATATCGTGGTCCATCGTCTGCCGACAAAAGAAGAATGCCCTCCGGTGAAACAAAAGGTTCGTCGCATGCAGCCAGAAATGTCAGAAAATCAAGACTGAAGTCATGAAGCAGTTCAACATAGGATTCTTAGTTGTCACCTCCTATCCATAATGGGTCTCCAATGTTGTTCCAGTACCTAAGAAAGATGGTAAGGTACGTATGTGTGTGGATTACAGAGACCTGAATAGGGCAAGCCCCAAGGATGACTTCCCGCTTCACCACATCAATATTCTGGTTGACAACACTGCACAACATAAAGTATTCTCCTTCATGGATGGTTTCTCCGGATACAATCATATCAAAATGACACCTGAGGACATGGAGAAAACGACCTTCGTTACACAATGGGGCACTTTATGTTACAAAGTTATGCCATTTGGGCTGAAGAACGCCTGGGAAACCTATCAGCGTGCCATGGTAGTTTGTTTCACGATATGATCCATCACGAAATAGAGGTCTACGTGGATGACATGATAGCCAGATCTCAAACTGAAGAGGAACACCTTGACCATCTGCAGAAACTGTTTGAAAGACTGAAGAAATACAAACTAAGGCTGAACCCGAATAAATGCACTTTTGGAGTGAGGTCTGTCAAGCTCTTAGGCTTCGTTGTCAGAGGTAAAGGTATTGAAGTGGATCCTGCAAAGGTAAAAGCAATACAAGAAATATCTGCTCCTCACAATGAGAAGGAAGTTAGGGGATTCTTAGGACGGCTAAACTATATCACCAGATTTATTTCCCATCTGACCGCTACTTGTGAACCAATCTTCAAACTATGGAAGAAAGATCAAGTGGTGGAATGGAATGAGGACTGCCAGGCTTCCTTTGATAGATCAAAGAGTACCTTCAAAAACCTCCCATTTTGATGCCACCAGTTGAGGAAAGACCTCTGATCATGTACCTAACAGTCTTGGAAAATTCGATGGGGTGTGTGTTGGGGCAACATGACGAGTTTGGCCAAAAAGAGCATGCAATATACTACATGAGCAAAAAGTTTACCGACTGTGAAACCAGGTATTCACTACTCGAGAAAACTTGCTGCGCTCTAGAATGGGCTTCTCGCCGGATAATACAGTAAATGCTGACTCACACTACCTTATTGATATCCAATATGGATCCAATTAAATACATATTCGAGAAGCTCGCCCTCTCTGGAAGAATAGCAAGATGGCAGATGGTCCTGACTGAATACGACATTCAGTACACTACCCAAAAAGCAACAAATGGAAGTGTACTAGATGATCACCTGGATCATCAGGCTGTAGATGACTATCAACCTGTGAATTTCAAATTCCGAGACGAAGACATCATGTTGGTAAATAATTGCGAAGAACTCAGACCGTATGACGGACCTGAACAAGGATCTCGATGGACCATGGTTTTTGACGGAGCTCCTAACTCACTCGGCAACAGCATCGAAGCTGTAAATATATCCCCTGAAGGCTTTCATACTCCCTTCACTGCTAGGCTATGTTTCAAGTGTACCAATAATATGGCGGAATATGAAGCGTGTATTATGGGTCTCAAAGCTGCCATAGATTTGGGAATCAAGTCCTTAAGTGTATTTGGAGACTCAACCTTAGTCATCAGTCAGATCAAAGGAGAACGGGTGTTGTAACCCAAAAATTTCCCTCTCATTTTCTCAAGTAATCTCTCACAAGATCTCCATTGATTCAAGACTGCACAAAATTTGATCAGCTCAAGACACCTCCTCTAACACTAATGACTGAAAATTAGGGTTTGAGTTTGCACAAGGTCAAATGGAATTTTAATTCCCCATATGACTTTCATGGATCATTTTGGACCCTCAATATTGCTCATGTCAAGTTTCAAGTCTTGGATCACATTTTTTGCTCAGTCAATTGATCAGATAACCTAAAATCATCTGTATTGGGGAAAAAGTCAACTGTGGACAGTTTACAGTCAAACTTCATAATTTTGGTCCATATCAACATTATGAACTCATATATGTCATTTGATTAAGTTTGGATCATAATTCCTCAAGAAATTTGATCAGATCATCAAAAGGGCAAAATGGTTAAAATTAGGGTTTTGACTGAGAAAGTGCAATTTCTGATATTTAACCTAGCAAATGACTTATTGTTTTGAGACATGATATCAAGGATTCTAATGTTTCATTTTTACCTAATGGCATGGCTCAAAACATTTCTCAATTTCAATTGATTGATAGTTGAATTTTAGTCAACTGATGAAAAGTCAATTGTACACTGAAAAGTCAAACTTTGACTTTTTGATCAAAATCAAGTTCCAAAGATCACAATTCATCAAGAAATGTCAAAATCTGAAACTTGTTCATCAATAAATCAAAAAGTCAAGATTTCATTTTGAAAAGTCAAAATTTCCAAAACTTAAGTGTTGAAAATTCATGTTTTTTTCATAACTTTAAGCCAAATTTCCACCGTGATGCAAAATGATTCAAAGGAAACTTCCAACATGAAACTTGTATATATAAATGAGATCTAAAACATTGTAGAACATAAATTTTTCTAGAAATGCATGGATTTCAAGTTATGCTTTTAAGAAGACATGTTCATGAAACTTAAAAAACTTAGTGAAATTTTGCCCTAGTTTAGGCAGGATTTTGACCTAACTTCATGGAAATTTTTCACATAGTTCTAAATTGAATTTTCAAAAATGTCCAATATAGGGGTTGTATAGGATGTTACAAGCTTTCCAAAATGTCCAAGAACTCATTGAGATCATATTTGAGCAAGGAGAATCGAAGGCAAGAAGTTAGGTTTTCATTCTTGAATTACAAGCCATTTCTTGATGAACACATAATCCAATTTCAATGTTAGGTTGCATAATCTTGCTTTGTAGACCTTCTAACTTCTATATCTATCCATAATTAATGGATTACACAATCTTTTGAGCTATAATCTAAGTGGTTTAAGCATTGTCCAATTTAAATTTCCATTTTGGGAAGAAATTTAACAATGCCATTCTTGAAAAGCAGTCTTTATGCACAAAGTCATTTCTTGAGCCTCTGACTTGTTCCATCTGATCATACTCCATCTACAAAGTCAGAAGCAAGTTTGATTAAAGCATAACCACTATACATTAACAAGTACAAAGGCATTGAAACTTGATTTTTCAAGAAAATCACATGTTGAGCTTAAACATGTGATTTTGAATTCTGATCAAATATAAGTCTCCAAACTTGTTGCTTATAAATAGAGGACCTATTTGCAAGCTAACACACGAGCTCAAGCATCCTGAAACTCTCCCAAACTCCCTTAAATCAGAATTTGCACAAAAACACCATTGATGCATAATTTTTTACTTTTAAACTAAAACTCACAATTCCCTCGTGCGTTTTCCTTCCTAATCAATCACAAAGCTCCTACACATCAAATATAGTCCATCTCCATCCTTATTCCAGAACTGTAACACCATTTTTATCAACCTCCATAACCAAAAAACAGAGTCTGCATATTGACTTGTCCAGGCCATTCCAGCCATCCATTGCTCAAGCTAATCATTGCATTAGCTTTCTGGGAACTTGAGGAAGCTAACCTGCTCATTGCAGCACCTTGAATCAAGCTCATTTGCATTTCACGATTTCCAGTTTTGAGGTATATTTTCTGAACTTCTATCTTTTCATTTAGGCATTGTTAAGCTTGCATTTGTGAAGATAAAATGTAGACATCATTGCCCTGAAGCTGTACATGTCCATAGATTTCATTTATATTGCTTGAGTAGTGAGAATTTTAAGTTTGAACTTTATGAAAAAATTAGGTCAGAATTTGGTACCATTCAAAATTCATGCTCATCTTTGATTTATAGTTTTAATAATTTATATTTTTGGAATCGTTATGAAATTTGGAACAAGTTTGATGTTTACATTTTTGCAAATGGATGAGAAATGAGCAAGTTACAGGATCCATGGTTGGAGGTTAAAGATGAAGTTCATTTTCAGGACTTGACTTGTGTTATGTATTATTTGTTTTGTTTATGTTACCGGATGTACAGTCACCCCAGTGGTAAAGGTAGCGTGCGTGTATGTTAGAGGTCATGGGTTCAACATCCAGCACTACCTTTTATTTTGTTTTTTTTCACATTTTCCTTCTTTTTTGCTTCAAACAGCCAGCGCCTGGACCTCCAATCAATGGGCCTTCCACTTTTGCTTACTTCTCACCCCTGCTTTAACTTTCACACACCTGGCCCAACTTTTTATTACTATTTCATTTTTCATTTTATTTTCCTTTTTCTTATTTTTATTTTATTTCAGTTTTCTTTATTATTTTATTATTATTATTATTATTATTATTATTATTATTATTATTATTATTATTATTAATAAAAAATCCAAAAATATTTTATTTATTATTTTCACATTTATATGTTTATTTTCTTTATAAAAACTAAAAAAGAACAAAAATATTTTATTAACATTTTAATTTCCTTTTTAATAAATAATAATTAGATTTAAGTTTAGTTTTTTTCTTTTTTTTCTTAATTAAAATTAATTTAGAGTTTAGGTTTCTTTTAATTAGTTAATTACCTTACTATTTTTATTAAAATTTAAAACCTTTTCATAAAAAACCCTAAAAAATGTTTCAAACTTAACTTCTTTTCTTAATTAGTTTAGGTTTAATTTTATTTAATTTTTATTAATCATTTTCTTAATTAGGTCAAAACTAAACCCCTTTCATTTAAAACCAAACAAAAATCATTTTTTCCATTTTCATTTATACATTATATTTTCAATTCTTATACATTATTCAATATGGTTGTAATAGTTAATTATGTAATTTTCTTGCAATCCGCATTTGTAAATTTGTATACCCCATCCCCTAATGATGGAATAGTGTAGTAATTTTACTTTCCGCAATTTATCACTTTATATAAATGCTAGTAAATTAGGGTTTGTATGGCAAGACTAAAATCAACAATTAGCAAACCCTAATTCAAGATAAACAATGCATGAAAATCAAACACATTTGAACACTTGCACCCTTAGGGTAATTCCACTTTGTTGCCTTACAAAAATGGCCATGTTATGCAAGTGAGATGTCTTAACAAAAAGCAATAAAAAATACAATATCATAGTCTCTCGATGACGCTATAAATGTTGCCTTTCAAAATGATCTTAGTCCCTCCAAGAGAAATGCTAAGACATCTTACAACATTGCTATCATGACTATACCATGACCCACGCTCGTCCCTTTACATCCAAAGATAAGGCTTCTTACCAAATCAATGGCAAGATAGCAATATCAAACGAAAGGAAGAAATGAACAAAGACCTTTGATTAGGTAGATTGATCCTAGTTGCTTGCTCATTTTCATATCAAACATCCTTGCTTATTTTAAAAAACAAACACCAAACACTTTCAAAAACACTTTCAAAACATTTTTCAAACATGAAATATTTTTAAAAGCCCAACACTTTATATACGTTCTTACGAACGAGAACTATTACAAAGTTTGCCTAAACGAAGGCGCCTTTTCAAAATACTTTCAAAACACCACAAAGCATATTTTCAAACAAAAGCAAGTGATATAGCAAGCAACTAAGATCCCATAGATAACTATGGATGAAGAGGGTGTTAATACCTTCCTGTTGTACCCCAAAATTTTCCCTCTCATTTTACTCAATACATGTCCATCAAGATCTTCAATTTGCTCAAGGTTGCCCAAGAGTGGACCAGACAAACTCTCTCTTAAGGCAGTGTACCTCAAATTAGGGTTTCCACTTTCAACAAGATGGGTGAACCACAATGGCCTCATATGCTCTCCAAGGTCCTAATATGTTCTCAATACCGTACATGTCAAGTTTCATGCCTTGCATAAGAAGTTTGCTCAGTCAACTACTCAGATGCTTGAGAATCGACTATATTAGGTCAAAATTCAACTGTGACCCACATACAGTCAAACTTCAATATTTTTGGTCAAAATTAACATTTTGAAGTGACTTTCATCATTTTATCAAGGGTTGATCATGATTCCCCAAGGAATGCTCCAAATTCATCAAAACCCAAAAGTTGCTAAATTAGGGTTTCTTAGTAAAAGTCAACCAAACTTTGACCAAGCATAACTTCCACATGCTTCATAAGAAATTTTACATCCAAGGCTCATTTTGAAGAGGATGCAATTCCCTACAACTCATCTTCAGTCCACAAGTTCAAAATATGCACTCATAAAAAGATATGAATTTCTACATTATGGGTCCTTTTGAAAAGTCAACAAAAACACCTTTTGGGTCAAAGCTTCTTAGATGAACATGGAAGACTCAATTGAGATTAGAACAAAAGGGTTGCTTAGGGGACATACTAATCTTTCTAAGAAGTCCAAGAACACCTCTCTAGGGTTAAAATTGGAGGAGTTATGCCTTGTCAAAGTTGACCCTTTTTGCAAAATTGCCAAAAGTCAAATGTTCTCAAAAATGTATTTTTTGCTAAATGGGGCTAACTTTATATGCTTGCACCTCACTTATAATGTGGTCCACGACTCAAATATTCATCCACCCATTTTTTGATTCGTTTTTCAATTTATTTTGATTTTTTATTAATTAAAAATTGAATTAAATCAAATAATTGATGAATAATAGCAAAGATATGATTTGATTTGGTTTTTGGACAGGTTGGCAATCAAAATATGCTGAGTTAACAAGGCCAAAACGAATCAAGCATAATTGCTACAAGAAAGGGATGATTTGGCTCAAAATAGCAAGTTTGCATATGGCTAAAGAATCAAAAAAAATCTCATCAAAACTTCAAGATTCAATCCAAGTTTGCAACCCTGATTCATCCCTAGGTATATATTGGACAAGAACAAAGCAAAAAACAAGGTTGGGCAGTCGTGAAAACACCAAACAAAATTCAAAGAAAGTGACAAAAAGTGTTGGATCGTTTTTGAACTTAGAGGCCAATTCAATCCATTCCAACGATTCCAATCGTTTCTTGGACCTTCCTAGAGGCTAATACGATCTGTTGCACGCATTCTCACGCCCAGAATCTTCCCCTAGCATTCACACGGTTTGCCCATATTTTCAAAATCGATTACTGTATTTCTTTCATCATTAGCATGTTTAAGTTATATATTTGTGATCCTCGCCGTGTGTGCAAGCTAACTAGATAATTTAATTGCATTTTTGAAGCCTGTACGTGCCTTTGCCATTTTTAGGGTTTATATGTGCAGTTTAGGGGTTTTGTCCACAGCTGAAATTAGCCAAAAAGAAGGTTACCATGATGTTCATGAGATCAAAACGATTGGATCTATATGGTTAGATATCATTTATCATGTGTCTTGTGCGTTTTGGAAATTTGCAGGGGCTATGGCTACGAACATGTGACTGTAGGTAAAAAGTATATACCTAATACGACGGTGGAGGAAGAAGATGATGATGTGCTCAACCATCATTGGGTCATTCAAATAAAACACGTGCTTTTGTTTTAATCCAGTAATCCATGTTATTTTCATATATTATATATCATTGTTATTATACTAACAACTAAAGCGCGTAGCACAGCTGGCAATGAGGCGTTGATATTGATCACAAGGACCTGGGTTCGACCCCAGGTCCCAACAATTCTCTTTATGTTATTTTCTTTCAACAGATCTAGCGCATTACTTGTCCTGGAAAACATCATACACCCTTGAGTCCAACCGTTTGATCAAGCAGGCTATCAGATCCAATGCTCCAACAGTGAGGGTCTGATACACCTTCGAATAAATGCTGCAAGGCATCTAGAGGCTGACCGGGCTTAAAGCGTTTTGGGCCTTAGAAAACTCAGATTGGCACCCCTCAGAATTGCTATTAAACACAGGCCCATTCTCTTTTTCTTTATTTATTTCTTTTATTTTAATTATTTAGTTTAATTATTTTTCACCAAATTAATTACCCTTTTTTATTAATCATAAAACCAATAAATCACAAAACAATAAAAAAAAGCATTTTTTTAAATAAAATATTTATTTTAATTTAATTAGAAATATAGGTTAATTTAATTTCTTTTTTTATAATTAAAAGAAATTAGAAATTAGGGTTTTTAATTAATGTGCAATTACATTTCTTTTCTCAAATAAAAAACCAAAAAATACACAAAATCTTTTTGTACAAAATATTTTATTTTCTTGAAATTATTTAATTTAGCTAGATTAGGTTAATTTTAATTTCTTTTTCATAATTAAAATAATTAGAATTAGGATTTTAGTCGTACATAACTCAATTAATTATTTTCTCAAAAATAACTTAATTATTTCTCAATTAAATTTTAGGGTTTTCAATTTCTCCTCGTATTTAATTCGCCACGCATTTAATCATTTCTCTACCATTATTTTTGTAACTGCCAATTGATGTAATAGTTAAATTAGGGTTTTATGTACTGCTTTAATCCTCGATTTTTTTGCTTATGTAATTAATCCCCATCCCCCGAAGCCTTGTAATAGCTAGGTTTATTTTTTCGCACTTTTAAATTCCTGCAAATATTTAACTGTCTAGATGTATGCTAAATAGGATTGTATGGTAAGAATATCTGAAATTAAAACGGTAGATCACCTAATGTGCAAAGATTAAATAACTGAAACAAATCATATGCACATATTCACTCCTAGGGTTTACCTCACTTCAGTTGCCTTCGGTAAACAATCATTAAGCATAGGAGATTTTAGTGGTTGCCCTCCTGTCTAAGAGATCAAAATGTCCCATTCGAATGTTGCCTCGGAAATGTTGCCTCGGAAAGATCTTAAGACTCTAGGTTTACTACTAAAGTTGTCTAACTATTGCTTTAGTGATTGTACTTGTCCCTTTCGAATGTCCCTTACAACTCCAACGACGGTGCTACCTACTCCTTAATAGTAGGATAACGTTGTCTAAAGGAAACGAGAACAAACAATCTTTTTTCAAGTAGGTAGAATCTTAAGTACTTGCTCAATAAATTTTTTTCACACAAACACCTTTCAAAACAATTTTCAAAACAAACTCTGTCACATCCTTGAGGACTGATACAAGGGTTATCACGAAGTAAAACATTTTCAAGACAAACACACACAAGCGATTTTAAAAATGAGCAAATACCTAAGAGCCCGTAGATAACTACGGATAGAAAGGGTGCTAACACCTTCCCTTTCTATAATCTACCCCCCGTACTTAGAATATCTCGAAAAAAGGTTTTTTCTGTTCTTTTTCCTTTTCCATGATTGGATGAAATAAAAGTCGATGGCGACTCTTGCTTACCGCGACATTTTGCGAACAAAAAAAAGCGCAAAACGCAAACCATTATTAAACAGTCGGTTCTGCCACCGTATCACAGAACTGGAGACTCTATTGGGGACAAATAAGTGGGGCATACCTTAAGATCTAGGTCATTAAATTGCTTCTCTTGATTGTCTTGATTTCTTTAGTTTTGAGGATTTGTTTGGGGTTACTATAGATCCTACACCCGGATCTGGGGGCACTCAGTAGGTAAACAGTAATAGATCATGGAGACTGTACGGCGTAGACCGATATGGTTTAAGTGATGGCTGTGTTGGTGTGATACTTTGGTTGGTACCGGTATCCTTCGTGGGGAAACGAGGAGAATACGGGGTCGCCGCATGGTGTCGTGAAGCACTTACGAACCTTAGAACCTTAGTTGAACAACCTTGGCCATTAGAAAGTAGTGAGATAGTCGGCCTCGGTGTAGAGCTGAGGATTGGTTGATACTCGATGCTACACTCATTGAGATCGGACTTTCGGGATATTTCGGCCGCAAGAAAAGATTGATTGAGCTGAAACAATGCCCGATAAAGGATGGTCAGTGATATTGAGATCCTCTAGAACCCGATTAATTTTTAAGACAGGTTTGAAACCAACTAAACTTCAAGAGGGTACTACCTTTAACCTCATGTATGCCTTAAACCTAAGGAATTTGTGTGATTTGGCTGTGTTTGCTATACCTATGTTTGCTATACCTGTGTTTTCTCATGACATCATGCATCATAACATAGCATCCATTCTTATTGCACTAACCATTTCAAAGACGAAGGGAATTTATCTTTGTTCTATTTTGCAGATCATGGCTTCCGTTCGTAGAAACACTATCCGAATCAGCTTTGTGAAGATACCTTCCCAACTCAAAGAGCTAGCATCAATGGTTTCTGAAACTTCTGCGTTCACTATCGGACATGGTTGACTTTTCAACCTGGTTACTTCAAACTTTAATGAAAAGATGATGAGTGTACTCTTCTAGTTCTTCGATCCCAAACACCACTGCGTCACCTTTCCAGACTATCAGTTGGTGCCTACCTTGGAAGAATTCTCTCAGCTGTTGGATATACCCATTCTGGAACAGTTTCCCTTCACAGGTCTAGAAGAAGTTCCTAATCCTGAAGTCATTGCCTCGGCTTTTCATCTGACACGGGCCGACGTGGTATCCAATTGGGAAACCAGAAGCGGAGTCAAAGGTTTCCTAGCTAAGTTTCTGATAGACAAGGCCCAACTGTTTTGGAATGATATGGATTTTCAGGCTTTTGAGTAGGTCTTGGCTCTTCTTATCTATGGTTTAGTTCTCTTCCCTAATCCGGACTCATTCATAGATGTGAATGCTATCAAGATTTTCCTCTCTTGCAACCCCGTGCCTACCTTGCTCGGAGATATTTTGCACACTCTCCATACTCGTACCATGAAGAGAAGAGGGGTTCTTATGTGTTGTATGCCAATTTTGTCGAGGTGGTTTATTTCTCACCTCCCTAAGTCCGTACTGAAGAATGAAGAAGGTATGGATTGGTCGCAAAGGATAATGTCACTCGCTCATACGATTATTCTTTGGTGTTCTCGAGCTATGGAAAACACTTCTATTATTGACCGCTGCAGGGAGTACCCTAATGTCCCATTACTTGGTATTAGAGGGGGTATAACCTACAATCCTTGTTTAGATCTGCGACAATTTGGTTACGCTCGAAGGGATGGTCCCCATGAGTTGCTTATTGAGGGCATTGTATTCAACTATGAGGATGATGTTAAAGAGTATCGCCGGAGGTTCATACGAGCCTGGGGCATGGTAAACCGATCTGACGATAGGGCTTTGGGGCCAAAGACTTCCATTCCTATGGAACCTTACCTCCAGTGGGTACGAGCTCGTGCCCAGAAGCTTATGATGCCCTATGTGGCCGTATTACCAGTGATTGTGGAACCCACTACTGAATAAGGCATTCCTTACACGATTCTCTATCCTTATATTCCCACGGATCTTGGAAAGTTACAGAGGTCTTGGATTCAGTTGATGAAGGAGCGAGATACTTACAGGGATCAGTTCCATGCTCAGGAGAGGAAGGTTTTAGAACTCACAAAGCAACTCCATGAGGAAAAAGGACTAAATGATTGTCTCGGCACAAAGAGGAAGCATCCATGGGTATTTTGATTTCTTTTCTAGTTTTAGATTTGTTTTTAATTGTAACGCCTAAAAGGCATTTGAACTTTAAATTCAGCTAATAAAATTTTTGTTTATTTTGGTTTGCAAATTTAAATTTCCCGAAGTCTTTGAAATCATTGCATGCGCATCCCATGATCATACACATCATTATAGGTACCATTACAGGTTTCTCATCTTCTTCACTGTTTATTTCAGCACGAAATATCTTCCGAGAAAACCATCAAGGACCTTCAGGCACATAATGCCCAGTTCCAACAAATGTTCATAAGTCTGGCAAAAGGGCAGGAGGATCTGAAAGCCCTCATCCTAAAAGAGAAGAAGAAAAAGAAGAAGGCTGTCGGTATTCTGAATATGGGCCGAAGGTTTGGAGAGCGGTTGAAACGACAAGTCGACCTGACCTATTCATCTAAGGAAGGGGAGAATCAGGAAGAAGAGAAGGATCCCAGTCCTGCAGTTTCTGACAATGATACCGATTATAATGATGAGCAATATCCTCCTATTGAGGATAGGTACAAACAGTTGGAATATCGTCTGAGTGCCATGGAAGTTTAGAGGATACCTGGACAGGATTTCGAAGAATTGGGATTGGTGTCGGGAATGGTCATCCCGCAGAAGTTCAAAGCTCCAGTTTTTGCTAAGTATGATGGGGTGCCCTGCCCAAAACTCCATCTCTTCTCTTATGTCAGAAAGATCCAGCCCCACACCGCTGATAGAAATATGTGGGTTCATTTCTTTCAAGATAGTCTATCATGGACTCAGCTTGAATGGTTCTACCAGCTGGAGGGAGCAAATATCCGAAACAGGGAAGATCTGGATGCTGCTTTGTACAAGCAGTATCAATATAACACCGACCTTGCTCCTACTCGTACTCAACTTCAGAGTATGTCCATGGGTGCAAGTGATGGCTTTAAATATTATGCAAAAAAATGGAGAGAATTGGCTGGGAGAGTTCAACCCCCGTTGTCTGATAGGGAGTTGGTCGATATGTTTTGGATATGCTATCTGGTCCATTTTTCAATCATTTGATTGACAGTGCATCAGCTGGTTTCACCGACATGATCCTAACTGGAGAAAGAGTAGAATTTAGGATTCGGAGCGGAAAAGTACAGAAGGATGCCTCTTCAAGTTCGGTAAAGAAGCCTTTTGCTGGTAAGAAGGAAGCCAGTGCCATCTATAGCCCGAGGGGCCAAAACAGGGCTGAACACCGTCAGACAGTAAGTGATGTGATGATACCTAGACCTACAGTTGCTCCACAACACAACAATCAACAAAGGGTGGAAAGATCACAACGGCGTTTTACCCGAATCCACATGACATTGGCTGAAGTTCTACCTCATCTGCTGAGATCCAACTTGGCAACCTTGAAAGAGGCTCTCAAGAATCCAAATACCACATCTCCCAGATATAATCCAAATTCCCAGTATGGTTATCATTCTGAGAGTCCTGGCCACGATACAAATGACTGCTGGACTCTGAGGAACAAAATACAAGACTTGATTGAAGCCAAGTGTGATGCGGTGGGAGAACTGACTTGAGGTTTTGCGTTTGTGTTCGCAAATGTTGTAATTAGCAAGAGTCTCCACCGACTTTTCTTTTATCCAAAAGGAAAGGTAAAAAAGCACAGGAAAGACCTTTGAGATATTTTCTTGAGTCCGGGGGGTAGATTATGAAAAGGGAAGGTTCTAGCACCCTTTTCATCAATGGTTTTCCATGGGCTCTTAGTTACTTGTTTAGATCACTTGCTTTGCTTTTGCAATTGTTTGAAATGGTGCTTTGTGTGGTTTTGAAAGTATTTTGAAAAGAGGCCATCGTTTAGGCAATCTTTGTAATGATTCTCGTTCGTAAGAATGTATACAAAGATGTTTGTCTTTTGAAAAATGTTTCAATGTTTTGAAAGGTGTTTGGAAATGTTTTGAAATGTGTGTGTGTTTTAGAAAATAGCAAGGATTGTTTTGAAGTTGATCAAGTAACTAGAAGCATTCTACCTACTCAAAAGTCTTTCTTGTACATTTTTATTCTTTTGACATTGTTGATTTACCATTGCTTTGGTAAACAACCCTATCTTTGGATGTTAAACGGGACGGGTGTGGGTCATCGTATGACCATGATAGCAATGTTGCCAAGTATCTTTAGCATTTTTAAGGGACCAAGATCATTTTTGTTTTTAGGCAACCTTTTGATAGCGTCATCGAGGGACTATGATCTTATTTTTTCGTTTTGTTTTGCCAAGATACATTGCATGCATACCATGGCCATTTTATTTAGGCAACCAAGTGGGTGAAACCCTAGAGGTGCTTGTGTGCAATGTGTGTTATTTTCATGCATTTGTCTTGTATTTGGTCTTGTCTATTTGTTTGATTTTTGTCTTATCATGCAAAACCCTAATTTACTACACATGGTATAAATGCGATAAATTGCGTAAAGTAAACTAAACTATTACAACAATTATTATGGGAGGGGGGATACAAGTTTTTGAATGGTGATATTTGCACAAAATAAAACCCTAAAATACTATTACAACCCAATTGAATTATTGTGCAAGATAAATAAATATACAAATATTTAAATATGCAAACAAAATGTAATTATGCAAAAATATTTTGTATTAATTTTATGTATGAGAAAATAAGATTATTTAAGTCCTAAAAATAAGAAAAAATAATATGGTTATTTTTGAAAGGGGAAACCCTAGTTTTTGATTTAAAAGAAAATTATGTTTTCTATTATTACTTTGTCTATTTTTTGTATAGGAAAATATAAATAATATTATATACAATATTAAAAATAAAAATATGTATGAAAATAATTATTTTATGTATGAAATAATAAAATAAAATGGTGAGCGTTTATTTATTGTATTTACAAGTTTTTTTATAAGAAAATAAATTCTATTTCTTAAAATAAAACTATTTCTATATGTGGAAAAAATAATAAAAATAAAATAAAATTGCAAAAAATTAAGAAAATTATTTTTGTGATTTTTAATGTTCAGAAAAAATTATTAAAGTCAAAAATATAAAAAATATGAGAAAATATGAAAAAATTAAAAATATGAAGCAGGGGGTGCAAAAGTAAACTGGGGGTGTGGAAAGTAGAAATAACAAGGCCCAGGCGCGCCAGGCCTAGATAGGTCATCCCTGTCCTCCAGCTCCCTCCTACGCGTGCGTTTTTGCCTTCAACCTGTAACTCCCTATTCTTTGCACAAAAAGAAAAACATGCAACATAAAAAATGTAGCTTGGAATCTCACGATTCCAATGATATAAAATTCATAATCTAACTCTCAAAGAACAGGGAGAATTTCAGTAGCCCTAATTTCTGACCTAGTTTTTTCATGAACTTTAAGCTTCAAATTCTCACTACTCAGTTAATATAAATGATAACTATGCATATGTACAGTTTCACCATGTTAAGGACTACATCTTTGCTTCACAAATCAAAGCTTGAGGATTCCTAAATAGAGAGATAGAGTTTTGAAAAATACCTTGTTCAGCTGAGTTTGGATATGGCAATGTGGGGGACTTTGAGTGAGGCCTGAGGATCGTGTGAGCTTCCTTGAAGTTCCCTCAAGCTACTCCAATGCTTAGCTTGCCTTGAGGATGCTTGAAACTCCCTGTAGAAGTCAACCTGCAACCTTCAAGTTTGAAAATGGTGATGTCTGAAATAGAGGTTACAACAACAGGACAAGGGCTTGGATGGTTTGGATATGATGTGGATGAAGTTTTTCAAAGGTTAAAAGGAAAAACGCACGAGCCAAAATGAAGTTGGCTTTGATTTTGTAGAAGCTACCCTGTTTGGGAAGAAATTTGTGTTTTTTTGGTTTGAGAGTGTTCGGGATGTTATCAATTCGTGTTCTATCTTGCAACAAGTTTGTGAAGTTGTTTTTTATGATGCCAAGCCCTCCCTTTATCAGCTTGTACAAGTTTTTGACTTTTGGCCACTTTTCTTGTTTTTGAAGAAAGGTTGAAGTGACCATGCTAAAGGCCTGTACTTGGCTATCTTGTGAGCTGCAAGAGTTGGTAAACCATGCCTGATATCTGTGGACAATGCTTTCACAAAAGGAATAAGTCCAAGGCTCAAGGCTGATAAAGTTTGCAAAAGCATGCTTTATGAAAATGGCAATGTGCCCTTTATGCCATTTATGGATTAATCTCTTGTACAATGCTCTAAAGGTCAAAATAAAGACATTATCCATTGAGTTAGCATTTAATTATGGAGTGTATAAGGGATTTAGGACCTGTAATGCAAGGTACAAGCATGCTTGATCAGATTTGCAACTTGATGCATTGTGAAAAATGGCTTGAACAAAAGTGACAAAATGCCATTTTCTCTTCTTCGATTCTCCCTAACCACAAATGATCTTGGAGATTTCTGGGACATTTTGGAAAGCTTGCAACATGATATACAATCCATCTTTGAAATGAATTTTGAGATACCTCTTGGAACTAAGTGAAAAATGTTCATGAAGTTGGGTCAAAAAACTACCTAAATTAGGGCAAATATTCACTAAGTTATTTAGTTCATGGACCCCTATTCACAAATTCATAACTTGAGATCCAAGCATCTTTTTGGAAAACTTTGTGAATAAAAGTTGTAGATTTCATGTAGGACTATAACATTCATGTTGGAGGTTTCCTTTGAATCAAATTTCATCATGGTGAAAAAGTGATGAAAAGTTAGGAAAAAATAAGAAATTTTCCATACTTAGAAAAATTCTAAGTTATGAAAAATTTCAAATTAAAACCCTAATTTGCAATTTTAGGTTTCTTGGTCAACAAGTTTCATGTTTTGACATATCTTGATGAATTATGACCCTTGGCACTTGATTTTGACCAAAAAGTCAAAGTTAGACTTTTCAGTGCACAGTTGACTTTCGATCAGTTGACTGCAAAATTCATCTGTCAATCCTCTGCATTTGAGATCTTTTGAACTATGTGATTAGGTCAAGATGATGCTATTGAGTCCTTGAAATCATTCTTGAACCCAATTGGCCATTGGCTAGGTTAAAAAATCAGAAATTGCTCTTTCTCAGTCAAAACCCTAATTTTGACCATTTTGCCCTTTTGATGATCTGATCAAATTTCTTAAGGAGTTGTGATCCAAACTTGATCAAATGGTTCATATGAGTCTAAAATGTTGTTGTGGATCAAAAATTATGAAGTTTGGCTGTAAATTGGCCATGGTTGACGTTTTCCCCAATACAGTTGATTTTTAGGTCAACTGTCCAATTGATTGAGCAAAAATGTGATTCAAAGCTTGAAACTTGTCATGAGCAATCTTAGGGGTCCAAGATGGTGTATGAAAGTCACATTAAGCATTGATGGTCCAAAAATCCTTGTGCAAACTCAAACCCTAATTTTGGGTTATCAGTGCAAGATGAGATGTCATGAGCTGAGCAAACCCTAATCTTGTCTTGAGTCCAAAAAGTCTTGTGAGGAAAATCTTGATAAATGAGAGGGAAAATTTTGGGGTACAACAGCTGCACCTGTTCAATCTTCTTGAACCTGAAGAGTTAGATTGGCGAATTTTTCCGTTCGTGACTCGAAGGTAAAAGATGATTGGACACTAGAGTGCCCATAAATTTGCACTCGTCGAAAATGTAGTTGAGGGAATGGGCTTAAAGATGCCATTTGGAGAGGCGACATAATCTTGTCGGAGATGGGCTTGTAGATGCCATCCAAGAATGTTTGTTGAATTGTAAGTTGTAAGTCAGAAGAATGAGTATTCAGAATGGTGTCCGTGTCTGGAACGTATCTGAACTGTATCTGGAGACTGAATCTGTATGAGCAAAGGAATAGCAGCCGTGTATGGAGTGTATCCGATCTGTGAATCTGAATAAGTAACAGAATGACTTCTGTGTCTGGAATGTATCTGAACTGTATCTGAAGGTTTGATTTGAATGAGAAATAGAATGGCTTCCGTGTCTGGAGCGTATCTAAGTTGGGGGAAAATCAGAATAAGTGACAGAATGGCATCCGTGTCTGGAGCGTATCTGGATTGTATCTGAACTAGGATTTGAATGAATAACAGAATGACTTCCGTGTCTGGAGTGTATCTGAACTTGAATCTGAAAGCTGAATCTGAATGAGTATCAGGATGGCATCCGTATCTGGAGCGTATTTGAACTGTATCTGAGATATGAGTCTGAATGAGTAACAGAATGACTTCCGTGTCTGGAGTGTATCTGTACTATATCATGATTGCTGAATCTTGAATGAGGGCCAGAATGACATCCGTGTGTGGAGCATATCTGAACTTAAAATCTGAATTAATAGCAGAATGACTTCTGTGTCTGGAGTGTATATGTACTGTATCATGATTGTATACTGTTTAACGGTAGCTTGTTAATCTTATCCTGAAAAGGGTAAAATGTTAGCTGAAACACAAAGTTATATTGCATGAAATGTATGATGCAATATATGTGTTTTATCAATGTTTATGATATATGGATGTAATGTATATGCATGTAAGCCGATTTACTGTATTGCTGAGGAAAATAAATCCTTGACAGCTGGGGATAATAAAACCATTGGCTGCTGCCGGGGAAAATAAATCCTTGACTGCTGAGGATAAGAAATCCTTAGTGACTGTTGGGGACAAGAAATCTTTGACAACTTCTGTGGGGATGTGAGGATCCTTCATGTCTTGAAGTTGGAGTATTGACAAAAATTCTGTCGCGAGCAATGCCAAATACTGCTGGAGAAATCTGCTTGGGAAATCCAAAGAACTTTGATGACTTCTACCGGGGATTACACAAAGGGAATCCTTATTCTGCTGGGGAATAAAGAAAACTCTGATGACTTCTGCGGGGAATTAAGAATGAGAATCTTCATTCTGTTGAGAAGCAATGAAAACTTTGGCGACTTCACTGGGGAATTAAGAATGAGAATCTTCATTCTGTTGAAAAATAAAAACTCTATGGGGAAGAAGGCTTACTGCTGGAGAGTAAGTTCGGGAGTTTTTGGTCGTCTTCCATTCTACTGGGGAATTATCCTGGGTTGGGGAGAGACAAAAGTTAACTGATATCTGATTGATTTTCAGGCTTCAAGATAACTTGCTGGGGAATTTGGAGAAACTGAATGGTTTCCGCTGGGGATTGATAGTTTAGAGGTTTTGGCTCCACTGGGTATTGAGAGTTTGAAGTTTTAACTCTGATGGGGATTAAGGGTTTGAAATTTTAGCTCCGTTGGGGATCTAGAGTTCAAAGTTTGGGCTCTGTAGGGGATTTTAATGACGTATTGTAGGGATCGCTCCTGAAATAGCCTAAAGACGTTTTCCTATCCTTTCAGTCTGTCAGTAATTTTTCTTTTCCATCCTGTTTATTTGTAAACAATAATTATGTTCAAATGCATATGCTCATCAATGAATCATTGGACGTTTTTGCAAATAAAAACACAAGTGTAAAAGAAAGAGGCAAATAGTTTTCTGTGCTTTGAAAGAGGTATCTATGTATTTACTTTGAATAAGTGTTTTGTACAAAGGAGACACACATCCTAGTAAGAGGATGGTGTCATAAAAGTAAGAAAAATTTATACAAAGAAAGATACTATGTGTAAAAATCCCATGGGTTTCCCATTCCGCTATAGCCTTCGTGTCTCCGAATATTCTGTCCATTCGCTGCTCCATCCGAAGATGATTGGATTGATCAGAAGCTCAAAGTTTGTTAGTGAAGAGATTATCCTTAAAGTGATCCGACGAGACATAGTCATACGCTTTAATTCCCTAACTTTTGCCTGGACCGCCCTTTTGGGTTTTTAGTCCACCAGGAAACCCTTTTTTGCCCAAGTCGCCCTTTCGGGTTTTCAACTTTCCGGGTGTACAGATTTTTTTGTTTTATCCCTAATTTTTTCCCGAACCTTTTTTGGTTTGCCGGGATGCCCTTGTTTTGCCTAGGTGTGTCAACCTAGCGGGTCATTTATGCATAGTATCTTTTAACTATGTCTGCGTTCGCAGGGTGCGGCAGGTCTTCGCCGTCCATGGTGGTTAAAATCATTGCCCCACCAGAAAAGATGTTCTTGATTACGAGTGGTCCTTCATAGGTAAGAGTCCATTTGCCCCTGGGATCACTTTGTGGAAAGATAATGCGCTTGATCACTAGATCTCCAATTTTATATACTTGGCGTCTGACTTTCTTGTTGAAATCTTTGATCATCCGTTTTTGATACGTCTGACCATGGTAAACAACAGTAAGTCTTTTCTCGTAAATTAAGTTCAAATGATCAAGACGACTCTCGATCCAATCGTCTTCACTCAAACCAGCATCTTTCATGATTCTTAAGGAGGGAATCTGAACCTCGATAGGTAAAACAACCTACATGCCATAAACCAAGGAATAGGGTGTTGCCCCAGTTGATGTGCGTGCCGTGGTACGGTACCCGTGAAGAGCAAACGGTAGCATCTCATGCCAGTCCTTGTAGGTGATTGTCATCTTTTGTATGATCTTCTTGATATTTTTGTTAGCAACTTCGACTGCACCATTCATCTTGGGCCGATAGGGGGATGAATTGTGATGTTGAATCTTGAACTGCTCGCACAAAGTGGTGATCATAGTATTGTTAAGGTTTGTACCATTGTCAGTGATGATCCTTTCGGGGATACCGTACCGGCAAATGAGATTCTGCTTAATGAAGCGGGCAACAACATTCTTAGTAACAGATGCGAAGGAAGTTGCTTCAACCCACTTGGTGAAGTAGTCAATGGCCAAAAGAATGAAGCGGTGTCTATTGGATGTTGTAGGCTTGTTCTATCCAATCATGTCGATTCCCCACATAGCGAAGGGCCAAGGAGTTGTTAAGAAATTTAGAGGAACAGGAGGCACGTGCACCTTGTTTGCATAGATTTGACACCTATGACAAGTCCGGGAGTGTTGATAGCAGTCAGCTTCCATGCTAGACCAGTAATAGCCTTCCCGTAGAATCTTCTTCTCCATCGTATGCCCGCTAGAGTGAGTACCAAAGGTACCCTCATGCAATCCAGCCATGATCTTTTCAGCTTCAATCTTGTCCACACAACGGAGCAGAATAGAATAATGATTACGCTTGTACAAGATGCCATTACTTAGGAAGAATTTTGCTGAGAATCTCCTTAAGAACTTTTTGTCGTTGACTGAAGCTCCTTCAGGATATTCTTGGGTCTCGAGATACCTTTTGACTTCATGAAACCACGACTTGTCCACTACTTCTTCGGTGTTAATCTCGTGACAATGTGTCGGTTCATCCATCCGTTCAATGGTAATTTGGGGAGCCTCATTATTCCAGTTAAGTTTAAACATGGATGACATTGTAGCTAGAGCATCTGCTAGATGATTTTCTTCTCGCGGGAAATGCTCGAAGGTAATCTGCTCGAAATGAGGTAACAATGTTAAAACATGTTCTTTGTAAGGGATGAGGTTTGGATGTTTAGTGTCCCACTCTCCTTTGATCATACTGATGACCAAGGCTGAGTCCCCAAACACATCTAAGGATTTGATTCCTAAGTCTATGGCGGCCTTGAGTCCAAAGATGCATGCTTTATACTCTTCCAGGTTGTTCGTACAGTTGAAGCAAAGTCTGGCAGTGAAAGGAGTATGTCATCCTTCTGGAGATATGAGCACAACACCGATACCGTTGCCAAGTGCATTGGATGCCCCATCAAAGTACAGGGTCCATCGGGATCCTTGTTCAGGTCCGTCATATGGTCTGAAATCTTCAACATTGTCCAATATCATGATGTCTTCGTCAGGGAATTCGAACTTCATGGATTGGTAATCTTCTACAGCTTGATGGGCTAGATGATCAGCTAGCACACTCCCCTTTATAGCCTTTTGGGTCGTATACTGTATGTCGTATTCCGTTAGGATCATCTGCCATCTAGCTATTCTTCCAGACAGAGCAGGCTTCTCAAAGATGTATTTTATCAGATCCATCTTAGATATCAGCAAAGTGGTATGAGTCAACATATACTGCCTTAGCCGGCGAGAAGCCCATACCAAAGCGGAGCAAGTTTTCTCGAGCAGTGAATATCTAGTTTCACAGTCAGTAAACTTTTTGCTAAGGTAATAAATGGCATGCTCTTTTCGGCTAGCCTCGTCATGCTGCCCCAATACGCACCCCATTGAATTTTCTACGACAGTAGGATACATGATTGCGGTCTTCCTTCGACAGGTGGCATCATTACAAGAGGTTCCAGCAAATAGTCCTTGATTCTATCGAAAGAAACTTGACATTCGTTGTTCCATCTGACTACTTGATCTTTCTTCAACAGCTTGAAGATTGGTTCACAAGTAGACGTTAGGTGAGAAATGAACCTAGCAATGTAGTTTAGGCGTCCTAAGAAACCTCTGACCTCCTTCTTAGTGCGAGGAGCAGGCATTTCTTGTATAGCTTCTACTTTGGCAGGATCAACCTCGATGCCTTTGTTGCTGACAATGAAACTTAAGAGTTTACCGGACCGGACTCCGAATGTACACTTGTTTGGATTCAGTCTGAGCTTGTACTCCTTCAACCTGACAAATAGCTTTTGCAAGTGATCAAGGTGTTCTTCTTCAGTTTGTGATCGGGCTATCATGTCATCTACGTAGACCTCTATCTCATGATGTATCATATCATGAAACAAAGCTACCATGGCGCGTTGATAGGATGCCCCGGCATTCTTCAGTCCGAATGGCATCACTTTGTAGCATAATGTACCCCACTGTGTGACAAATGTAGTTTTCTCCATGTCCTCAGGTGCCATTTTGATCTGGTTATAGCCTGAGAATTCGTCCATGAAAGAAAATACTTTGTGCTGGGTTGTATTGTCGACCAGGATGTCGATGTGCGGAAGTGGAAAGTCATCTTTAGGGCTGACCCTGTTTAAATCTCTATAATCTATGCACATTCTGACTTTGCCGTCTTTTTTAGGTACGGGAACAATGTTAGCAACCCATTATGGATAGGAAGTAACAGCCAGAAATCCAGTATTGAACTGTTTCATAACTTCTGCTTTGATCTTCTCGGACATGCCAGGTCTCATGCGGCGGACCTTCTGTTTCACTGGTGGACAGTCTTCTCTTGTGGGTAGACGGTGTACCACAATGTATGTATCAAGTCCAGGCATGTCTTTGTATGACCAAGCAAAGATCTCCACATAATCATGCAACAGCTGAATTAGGCGCTCCTTGACACTCAGCTCTAGATTGGTACCTATCTTGATTTTCTTTTTATCATCCTCAGTACCCAAGTTGATTGTATCCAACTTCTCCTCATGAGGCTGAATTGCTCTTTCTTCTTGTTGTAGTAGTCTGGCCAATTCCCCTGGCACCTCACAATCTTCCTCACCTTCGTATTCGGCTTGGTAGACTGGATCTTCAGAGTCACTGAAGGCTATAGCAGTATCGTTACCCATGGGATCCGGAATGGAAGGGTATCTACATTTGTGAGTGTGGGTGTGTGTAAGGTTATAGCCATCTTAAAACAACAAAATGCAAAAGAAAGACAATGAGCAAAAAGTGTATATGTGAAAAAGCGGCCATGATTCATTGAATGACATATGTAGATGAAATAAAAACCCTTACAAATGGACCATTGTGCCTCGGGTAAGACACAAGGTTTTTAAAGTGAAAATTATTTGTGAATTATTACAGTCCAACAGAAATGGAAAAGATAAATTACTGAGATGTGAAAGTAATCAGAACAAAGTCTTTTGCTTCCCAGTTGCACAGTCCTCCGCTGACAGTAGGAAATATCCAATCTTCCAGGCTGCCATCTTCTTCACTGTCCTCTAGCGCATTAACCCCTTGGTGGCTGATCTTCACAGGTGGCCCTCCGGCACGGGCGCGACGCACAGCCTTCTGACCAGTCGAAGTAAACCCCAAGCCGAACTTGTCTGATTTGTAAGGAATATCTGGAAGCTAACCGCAGATTATGCACCCCTCTTCTTCCACTACTTCCCTTGCATCCTTGAGAGATGACATCCGAGGAAGAGGTCTTGTGATCATAGGAGTTGAGGATACCGCGTTGGTCGCCGCTATTTCAGGAGAGACTTCTTCAAAATGTTGGAAAGGGGTCTATATGAATTCACCATCTAACTCCACATAACGGAAGGAATTCAAATGACTAATCATATATTCCTCTTCCCCATGGACAATTATGATCTTCCCTTGGACGGGGTACTTGAGCATCTGATGCAAGGTGGAGGTGACAGCTCCGGCATTGTGGATCCAGGGGCGTCCCAACAGACAGGAATAAGAAGGACGGATGTCCATCACATAGAATGTCGAGTTGAAAACCTGAGTTCCCACCTTGATTGGGATGTCCACCTCCCCATGGACCATCCTCTTCGATCCATCAAAAGCCCTCACCACTATGTTACTGGGTTTTAGAGTCATCCCCTCACAACCCAACCTATCAAGGGCTTTCTTCGGCAAGACATTTAAGGACGATCCAGTATCAACCAAAACATGAGCTAGGGTTGTTCCTCTGCACTCCACTGAGACATGTAGTGCATCGTTGTGTTTTCTCCCTCGGGGTGTCAAGTCAGCATCGGAGAAGCCCAGTCCATTATCAACTGTCAAACTGGCCACACAGTCTTCGAACTGGTCAGCAGACGTTTGTTGCGGCACGTGAGCTGTCTTCAGAAATTTGACCAAAGCATTGGCATGTGCTTCAGAGAAAAGCAGCAGGGCTATCATAGATATTTTTGAAGGGGTCCGCCGCAATTGTTCAACCACATCATAATCACTCTTCTTAATGATCCTCAGGATTTCGTCCATCTCCTTCTTGGATGTTTCAGGAATAGCTAGTGATTGAGCCTTCGTCAGGATAGGCTCCTCTTGAACGTTCTTTCCTTTATTCTCAGCAGCGGAAGTAGGGATATGCATTGTATTGTCTTTGTCTGTAGGTACACTTGCAGGTACAATCACTGGTGTAGAGGTAATCTTCAGAACGGCCACGGGTCCAAAGACTGCTGTTGGAGGAGCAATCTCTAGAGAGAAGATCCTACCATTGCGGGTGACCTTGCTTGTTCCGACAATGTTACCGATGTCAGAATTGTCTTCTTCGGAGCTTTCTTCAGCAGTCTGTTCAATCTGTTTAATACCATGATAGTAGATTTCTCCACCATAGTTCCATGGTACTGATTTATCTGATTTGTATGGGGCAGGCCCGGGCATTGTAATCTTAAGCGGAGCAGACTTTGGAACAGGTGTAATCCTAACGGGTCTTTTAGGAGCCCTGGAAGGATTGGCGTAGATGGTTATTATTGAAACTTCTTTCATTGGAACGGGTGAAACAGGAGCTTTTTCAAACAAAATTTCTTGGTTATCAATCAATTGTTGGATTCCTTTCTTCAACAGAGGACAGTCAAATGAGGAGGACAGGTAAACATGGCAGTCTTAGTCACAACCTGGGAAGATGCCTGCTTTTAGCAAATTCAACTTGATGGTCAGGAGCGGAGTCAACAATTCATCCACAGTAGCAACAAACAGATCTTCTTCAATAGCGTTGGCATTGTGACCATGCCTCGACATTGGAGCGGAAATAACATTCGGTTTCTCAGGAGCTTCAAACTCAACTTCCTTCGCGTCTATCAGATCTTGAATCTTGTTCTTCAGAGCCCAACAGTTGTTGGTGTCGTGCCCTGTACTTTCGGAATGGTACGCGCATCTGGAGTTGGGATGGTAATGTGGAGAAGTAGTATTAGGATTTTTGGGTGCCTCTTTCAAAGTGGCTAGGTTTAACTTCAAGAGATGTGGTAGCACTTGGGCTGGAGTCATGTTAATCTTGGTAAATTGCCGAACTGGCCTTACTACCCTTTGCTGATTAGTTCTTGGCTGGTCTGATGCAGGCTTCAGAATCATAACGGCCCCCATTGTCGGTCGGCGCTCGGTTCTTCCCTGGTTCCTCTGAGAATACACAGCAAATACTTCCTTTCTTCCATTGAAGGGCTTTTTTACAGCTGTTGAGGCAGACGCGTCCTTCTGAATCTTCCCATTTCTTATACCAGCCTCCACTCTTTCACCAGTTAGAATCAATTCGGTAAACCCTGCAGAGGAGCTTCCAATCATATGATTAAAGAAAGGGCCCGACAGAGTTCCCAAGAACATATCCACTAACTCCCTTTCAGATAAAGATGGTTGCACCCTTTCGGCTAGATCCCTCCACTTTTGGGCGTAGTCTTTGAAACCCTCGTTGGAAGCCATAGCCATACTTTGTAGCTGAGTACGGGTTGGCGCCAAGTCGGCGTTGTATTGATACTGTTTATAGAAGGATGCTACCAAGTCTTCCCAATTATGGACATCTGCTCTCTCCAACTGGTAGAACCAATCAAGCTGCGTTCTTGATAAATTGTCTTGGAAAAAGTGGACCCACAGGTCTTTGTCAGAAGAATGTAGTTGAATTTTCCTGACATAGGATCTGAGGTGCATTTTGGGACAAGACACCCCATCATAGTTAGCAAATAGTGGTACTTTAAACTTTGGAGGGATTACAATTCCTGACACCAACCCCAACTCCTCAAAATCTAGCCCTGGTACTCTCTGGATTTCCATAGCGCTTAATCGCTCTTCAAGGTGTTTGTACTTGTCATCAGCCGAAGGGTATTGTTGTTCAGAGTAGTCTTCCTCTTCCTCTTCTTCTTCTTCTTCTTCTTCAGAATCTGATGGTACTGCCGTTTCTTTTCCTTTTCTTCCCCCTTCATCAGATGTTGTTTGGAATTCCAAGGTCCTTTTGGCTTGTCCCTGGAATCTTCTGCCCATGAGAACCACACCAGTTGGCTTCTTTTTCTTTTTCTCTTTTTCTTTCTCTAGCAGAGTCTTCAATTCCTCCTGCCCCTTGGCTATGGTCACGAGCAACTATTGAAACTGTGAATTCTGAGCTTGCAAATCTTTGACCGTTTGTTCGATATCCATCTCGCTGAAATAAACAGCAGAGAGTTGAGGAAACCTGGTTTGAAAACCTGTTTATGCTTATGATGAATGATATGTATTCATGCAATGCTTTCAAGGATTCAGAAATTCAAATTTGTTTTAAACAAAAAAGAAACACATGTCATATAAGATAGAATTTGTTAGTACATTAATGCCCCTTGGGAAAAATAATACAAAACTCTAAGGTAAAAAGACGTTGCGCATCCTCTTTGGTGCAATGTAGGTGTTGAGAGTCTGCTCTTCGTGAAGTAGCCGAGTGAGTTCCAAAACCTTCTTCTCGCTTGCGTAGAATTGGGCTTCGAAAGTATCGCTCTCTCCCTTGAGCTATATCCAACTCCTTTGTAGGTCTTCGAGTGATGTCGGCATGTCAGGATGTAGGATGGTGTATGTGACCTCTCCTTCCTTAACAGGCTCTATAATCACAGGGAGAATGGAGGGATAAGGCATCATAAGACTTTGAGCGCGGGTTTGTACCCATTTGAGGTAAGGCTCAAGAGGGATGGAATTTTTGTGTCCGAGAGTCTTTCTATCCACCTTGTTTGGCTTCCTCCAAGCTCGGATGAATCTCTGACGGAGTCCTTAGTCGTCGTTGTCGAAGTCGAAAACCAATCCTTGAATCAGCATGTCATGTGGGCCATCCCTTCGGGCATAACCAAATTGTCTTAGATCCAAGCAAGGGTTGTAGGTGATGCCTCCCCTAAAGCCAAGTAGAGGGACATTAGGGAATTCCCCCCAACGGTCAATAATGATGGCATTCTCTTTGGATCGAGAACACCAATGAATATCTGAATGGTTAAGTGTCATTAACCGTTGTGACCACCTCAAACCTTGCTTATTCTTCAAGACGGATTAGGGAAGATGAGAAATAAACCATCTTGCCAGGAGAGGAGTACAACACATGAGAACACCTCTTTTCCTCATTGTACGAGTGTGAAAAGAGTGGAGGATATCCCCAAGCAATGTAGGCACTGGGTTGCGAGTCATGAAAATTTTGATAGCACTTAAATCTATGAGTTGGTCAGGATTAGGGAACAAGACCATCCCATAGATGAGAAGAGCTACAATCTCCTCAAAAGCTTGCAAGTCTATAGAATTCCAACAGCTTTGGTCCTTCTCAAACAGAAACTTTGACAAGAAGCCTTTGACACCACTTCTAGTTTCCCAATGTGTTGTGACATTAGACGAGTGCAAGTGCAGGGCTTGAGCAATCTCTTCTGGCTTTGGATCTATTTCTGTACCATTGAAGGGTATTTGATTAAGAATAGGAATCCTCAAGAGTTGAGAAAATTCCTCCAAAGTAGGCACAAGTTGATAGTCAGGAAATGTGAAGCAATGATGCAAAGGGTCAAAGAACTGGAAGAGAACTTTCATCATATCCTCCTCTGTGTTGGAAGTGACCAAGTTGAGTAGACGACCATGTCTCTCGGTGAACGGATACTTCTCAGGGATCCTTGAAGCTAGCTCCTTGAGTTGTGGAGGAATTCTTACAAGGTTGATTTGGACAGTTTTCCTGCGAAGTGAATCCATAACCTACAAAACAAGAACAAAGATGAATCTCCAGAATCCTTGAAATGGTTAGTGAATGCATATGATGCTTATGATGTTCATGATGTTATGCACAAGTATATATGTACAA
Source organism: Vicia faba (assembly GCA_948472305.1). Taxonomy (NCBI): domain Eukaryota; kingdom Viridiplantae; phylum Streptophyta; class Magnoliopsida; order Fabales; family Fabaceae; genus Vicia; species Vicia faba. The sequence goes on from OX451737.1 coordinate 1,044,733,969, forward strand.
GAAAATCACACAAGTTCCTAGTTTAGGCTTGCATGGGGTTTCATAGGTAAGTACCCTCTTGAAGTTTAGTTGGCTCAACCTGTCCTAGAAATAGTAACCGGGTTCTAAGGAGCTCAATATCACTGGATTGTTTCCTTGTTCATTGTTTCAATTAAGCCTCTTTACTGGAGAACGAAATATTCCAAAGAACCAACCCTCAATGAGTGTAGTATCGAGTATCTACCAACTTCGGACTGCACCAAAGTCGGTCATCTCACTACATCCTAAAAGGCCAAGTTGGTCAAGTAAAGGTTCTAAAAGTTCATTAGTGCTTCATGACATCACTCAACGGCCCCGTATTCTCTTTGATTGACTCAAAGGCTACTGGTACCCATAGATATGTCGCACTAATATAGCTATTTCTTAGACCATGTCGGTATACCCTACACAGTTTCCACAATGTATTGCTATTTACCTCTGAATGTTTCCCAAATCCGGGTAGAGGATTCAAACCCAAACAATAGAACCAAAGTGTAAAGCATATAAGTCAAACAAGATAAGCATGTAAAGGTGATCTAAAACCCCAAGGTAACCCCACTTTTATAAATTTCCCCAGCAGAGTCGCCAGTTCTGTCATGCGTTGGGAGGACTGACTTGAGGTTTTACGTTTGTGTTCGCAAATGTTTCGGTTAGCAAGAGTCGCCACCGACTTTTCTTTTATCCAAAAGGAAAGGTAAAAAAGCCCAGGAAAGACCTTTGAGATGTTTTCTTGAGTTCGAGGGGTAGATTATGAAAAGGGAAGGTGCTAGCACCCTTTTCATCCATGGTTTTTCATGGGATCTTATTTACTTGTTTAGATCACTTGCTTTGCTTTTGCAATTGTTTGAAATGGTGCTTTGTGTGGTTTTGAAAGTATTTTGAAAAGAGGCCATTGTTTAGGCAATCTTTGTAATGATTCTTGTTCGTAAGAATGTATACAAAGATGTTTGTCTTTTGAAAAATGTTTCAATATTTTGAAAGGTGTTTGGAAATGTTTTGAAATGTGTGTGTTTTAGAAAATAGCAAGGATTGTTTTGAAGTTGATCAAGTAACTAGAAGCATTCTACCTACTCAAAAGTCTTTCTTGTACATTTTTATTCTTTTGACATTGTTGATTTACCATTGCTTTGGTAAACAACCCTATCTTTGGATGTTAAACGGGACGGGCGTGGGTCATCGTATGACAATGATAGCAATGTTGCCAAGTATCTTTAGCATTTTTAAGGGACCAAGATCATTTTTGTTTTTAGGAAACCTTTTGATAGTGTCATCGAGGGACTATGATCTTATTTTTTTTGTTTTGTTTTGCCAAGATACTTTGCATGCATACCATGACCATTTTATTTAGGCAACCAAGTGGGTGAAACCCTAGAGGTGCTTGTGTGCAATGTGTGTTATTTTCATGCATTTGTCTTGTATTAGGTCTTGTCTATTTGTTTGATTTTTGTCTTATCATGCAAAACTATAATTTACTACACATGATATAAATGCGATAAATTGCGTAAAGTAAACTAAACTATTACAACAATTATTATGGGAGGGGGGATACAAGTTTTTGAATGGGGATATTTGTACAAAATAAAATCCTAAAATACTATTACAACCCAATTGAATTATTGTGCAAGATAAATAAATATACAAATATTTAAATATGCAAACAAAATGTAATTATGCAAAAATATTTTGTATTAATTTTATGTATGAGAAAATAAGATTATTTAAGTCATAAAAATAAGAAAAAATAATATGGTTATTTTTGAAAGGGGAAACCCTAGTTTTTGATTTAAAAGAAAATTATGTTTTCTATTATTACTTTGTCTATTTTTTGTATAAGAAAATATAAATAATATTATATACAATATTAAAAATTAAAATATGTATAAAAATAATTATTTTATGTATGAAATAATAAAATAAAATGGTGAGCATTTATTTATTGTATTTACAAGTTTTTTTATAAGAAAATAAATTCTATTTCTTAAAATAAAACTATTTTTATATGTGGAAAAAATAATAAAAATAAAATAAAATTGCAAAAAATTAAGAAAATTATTTTTGTGATTTTTAATATTCAGAAAAATTATTAAAGTCAAAAATATAAAAAATATGAGAAAATATGCAAAAATAAAAAATATGAAACAGTGGGTGCAAAAGTAAACTGGGGGGTGTGGAAAGTAGAAATAACAAGGCCCAGGCGCGCCAGGCCCAGACAGGTCGTCCCTGTCCTCCAGCTCCCTCCTTCGCGCGCGTTTTTGCCTTCAACCTATAACTCCCTATTCTTTGCACAAAAACAAAAACTTACAACATAAAAAATGTAGCTTGGAATCTCACGATTCCAATGATATAAAATTCATAATCTAACTCTCAAAGATCAGGGATAATTTCAGTAGCCTTAATTTATGACCTAGTTTTTTCATGAACTTTAAGCTTCAAATTCTCACTACTCAGTTAATATAAATGATAACTATGCATATGTAGAGTTTCACCATGTTAAGGACTACATCTTTGCTTCACAAATCAAAGCTTGAGGATTCCTAAATAGAGAGATAGAGTTTTGAAAATACCTTGTTCAGCTGAGTTTGGATATGGCAATATGGGGACTTTGAGTGAGGCCTGAGGATCGTGTGAGCTTCCTTGAAGTTCCCTCAAGCTATTCCAATGCTTAGCTTGCCTTGAGGATGCTTGAAACTCCCAGTAGAAGTCAACTTCCAACCTTCAAGTTTGAAAATGGTGATGTCTGAAATAAAGATTACAACAACAAGACAAGGGCTTGGATGGTTTGGATTTGATGTGGATGAAGTGTTTCAAAGGTTAAAAGGCAAAACGCACGAGCCAAAATGAAGTTGGCTTTGATTTTGCAGAAGCTGCCCTGTTTGGGAAGAAATTTGTGTTTTTTGGGTTTGAGAGTGTTTGGGATGTTATCAATTTGTGTTCTAGCTTGCAACAAGTTTGTGAAGTTATTTTTTATGATGCCAAGCCCTCCCTTTATCAGCTTGTACAAGTTTTTGACTTTTGGCCACTTTTCTTGTTTTTAAAGAAAGGTTGAAGTGACCATGCTAAAGGCCTGTACTTGGCTATCTTGTGAGCTGCAAGAGTTGGTAAACCATGCCTGATATCTGTGGACAATGCTTTCACAAAAGGAACAAGTCCAAGGCTCAAGGCTGATAAAGTTTGCAAAAGCATGCTTTATGAAAATGGAGATGTGCCCTTTATGCCATTTATGGATTAATCTCTTGTACAAAGCTCTAAAGGTCAAAATAAAGCCATTATCCATTTATTTAGAATTTAATTATGGAATGTAGAAGGGATTTAGGACCTGTAATGCAAGGTACAAGCATGCTTGATCAGATTTGCAACTTGATGCATTGTGAAAAATGGCTTGAACAAAAGTGACAAAATGCCATTTTCTCTTCTTCGATTCTCCCTAACCACAAATGATCTTGGAGAGTTCTATGAAATTTTGGAAAGCTTGCAACATGATTTACAATCCATATTTGAAATGCATTTTGAGATACCTCTTGGAACTAAGTTAAAAATGTTCATAAATTTGGGTCAAAAAACTGCCTAAATTAGGGCAAATTTTCACTAAGTTATTTAGTTCATGGACCCCTATTCACAAATTCATAACTTGAGATCTATGCATCTTTTGGGGAAACTTTGTGAATCAAAGTTGTAGATTTCATGGAGGACTACAACTTTCATGTTGGAGGTTTCCTTTGAATCAAATTGCATCATGGTGAAAAAGTGATTTCTAAGTTATGAAAATTTTCAAATTAAAACCCTAATTTGCAATTTTAGGTTTCTTGGTCAACAAGTTTCATGTTTTGACATATCTTGATTAATTATGACCCTTGGCACTTGATTTTGACCAAAAAGTCAAAGTTTGACTTTTTAGTGCATAATTGACTTTTGATCAGTTGATTGCAAAATTCATCTGTCAATCCTATGCATTTGAGATCTTTTGAACTATGTGATTAGGTAAAGATAATGCTATTGAGTCCTTGAAATCATGCTTGAACCCAATTGGCCATTGGCTAGGTTAAAAATCAGAAATTGCCCTTTCTCAATCAAAACCCTAATTTTGGCCATTTTGCCCTTTTGATGATCTGATCAAATTTCTTGAGGAGTTGTGATCCAAACTTGATCAAATGGTTCATATGAGTCTAAAATGTTGTTGTGGATCAAAAATTATGAAGTTTGACTGTAAATTGGCAATGGTTGACTTTTTCCTCAATACAACTGATTTTTAGGTCAACTATCTAATTGACTGAGCAAAAATGTGATTCAAGGCTTGAAACTTGTCATGAGCAATCTTAGGGGTCCAATATGGTGTATGAAATTCACATGAAGCATTGATGGTCCAAAATCCTTGTGCAAACTCAAACCCTAATTTCAGGCTATCAGTGCAAGATGATGTCTTGAGCTGAGCAAACCCTAAACTTGTCTTGAGTCCAAAGAGTCTTGTGAGGAAAATCTTGATAAAATGAGAGGGAAAATTTTGGGGTACAACACCAAGGAAATAGATTTCGATGCTCCGGAGAAGCCCAACGTCATAACTGCTCCCATGCCTAAACACGGTTGTGGAGTTAATGCTGTTGACACTTATTTATTTGTTACCTCTGCTGATGAAGTTTCCACTCCTCTCATGAATGTCAAGAAGAATTTGCTGTTGGCCGGTTTATTTCCGGGTTATGGTGAAGGTTGCCACATGTGTTCGTTTCTACCTTTTGGTTTCCGTTTGCTGAATTTAGGTGTTCATCGCCTGATAGATAGCAAAGAAATTATGTTTGAGAAAACTATGGTTCCCGCTATTCCATCTAAAGACGTCGCTATTATAACCATTTCCGCCAATTCGTCCAAGGTCTCCTCGAGAAGACCTGTTAGGATTACATCTGCTCCAAGAATTACTCCATTGATAATCACCGTTCCCGGTCCTGTCCCGTATGTCTCGAATAAAGTTGTCCCCTGGCATTATGGTGTCGATGTGTACTATCATGGCATCAAACAAGACCTGAAAGACGAAGAGGCTGATCCTGATATTGGTAAAATTGTCGGAACCAGCAAAGTTACCCGAAGTGGAAGGGTTTTCTCTCCCGAGATTTCCCCGAAGACTGTCAACAAGCCTATTGTTATTCCATTTGTTGTTCCTGTTAGTACATCAACTACTGTTCATGTTCTTACTCCAGTTATTACCCCTATCAACGAATCGTCTGATACCCGCGACAAGGATATTATAGGTGAGTCTGCCCGGACGGAGGTGCCTAAGAAAATTGTTGTGGAAGCCTCTAAGCAAGAAATGGAGGAAATACTGAAAATTATTAAGAAGAGCGACTACAATGTGGTCGAGCAGCTGGGGCACACCCCGTCAAAGATATCCATGTTGTCTCTGCTGTTGTGTTCTGAAGCCCATGCAAAGGCTTTGATTGCATTTCTCAAGACTGCGTATGTGCCGCAGGAAACCTTAGATGATCAGTTCAAAGATTGTGTGGCCAGCCTGACTGGTGATAATGGGCTGGATTTTTCATATGTGGATTTGACACCAAAGGGAAGGAATCATAATGATGCTCTGCATGTCTCGATTGAATGCAGGGGCACCACTATGGCTCATGTGCTGGTAGATACTGGGTCCCCACTGAATGTCTTGCCTAAGAAGGCGTTGGATCAGTTGGATTGCGAGGGTTTAACTCTAAAGCCTAGTAACATTTGTGTAAGGGATTTTGACGGATCGAATAGAATGGTGCACGGGGAGGTGGACATCCCTGTCAAAGTGGGTTCTCATACTTTTGGGTCCACTTTCTATGTGATGGATATCAGGCCGTCGTATTCTTGTTTGCTGGGTCGTCCTTGGATCCATGAGGCTGGGGTAGTCACTTTCATACTCCACCAAATGCTGAAGTATCCAGTGTAAGGAAAGATTTTCACAGTGCGGGGTGAAGAAGAGTATATGGTGAGCCACCTCAATTCTTTCCGCTACGTAGAGATGGACGGGGAATTCATAGAAACTCCTTGTTAGAACTTCGAAGAGGTCCCTCAGATATTAGCATCAACTGAAACTACGACCAATAAACCTCCTTTAAAGATGGCTTCTCTCAAGGACGCCAGGGCCGTGGTTGAAGAAGGTGGGTGTGCCAGTTGGGGTCAGCTCCCTGATTTCACTCAGAAAACTTACAAATTCGGTTTGGGCTTTACTACAGGGGATCAAAGGGATGTTAGACGCGCTCGGGCTGGGAGACCTCCCTTACGCATCAGAAATCATGGGGTTAATGTCATTGAAGACAGCGAAGAGGACTCAGACATCGACAGCTGGATCTACCCAACTACCAACGATGGACCGAGTAACTGGACGGCTAGGGACTTTATACCTGTTTCTTTTATTCCGCAGTAATTAACTTACTTATTTTGAGATTTGTAATAAACAATTTAAAACTTTACGGCCCTGTGCCTTGCCCGAGGCACATTGGCTCTGCTTGTGAGGGGCTATTATTTTTCATTTCATATATCATTAATAAATCATTGGACGTTTCTTGAATACAAATTTTGCGCTATCTGTTTTTCTTTTCTGTTTTCACTTTATCAAAACAACTATTCTGTTACACACACTCACGTATCATAATGCAGATCCATATCCACTCTGGATCCCATTGATAACAGCTTTGTTATTGCCAGTTATGACTTCAAAAATCCGATCAACCAAGCCGAGGACAAAGGTGAGGATGATTGTGAAGTGCCTGGAGAACTTACTAGACTATTATAGCAGGAAGAGAGGGCCATATAGCCTCATGAAGAGCCGGTTGACACAGTGAATTTGGGTACTGAGGAAGACAGAAAAGAGGTTAAAATAGGTGCAAATCAGGAGCTTATCGTCAAATAGAGGTTGATACAGATGTTGCACGACTACGCCTGGTCCTATGAAGACATGCCTGGTTAGGACACTGATATTGTGGTACATCGCCTGTCGACTAAAGAAGATTGTCCTCCGGTTAAGAAGAAGGTCTGCCGTATGCGTCCTGAAATGTAAGAGAAGATCAAGGAAGAGGACATGACACAGTTTGATGCAGGATTCTTGGTTGTCACTTCTTATCCATAATGGGTTGCTAATGTCGTACCAGTACCTAAGAAGGACTGTAAGTTACGGATGTGTGTATGTGATGCGATGGGAGAACTGACTTGAGGTTTTTGCGTTTGTGTTCGCAAATGTTGCGGTTTAGCAAGAGTCGCCACCGACTTTTCTTTTATCCAAAAGGAAAGGTAAAAAGGCACAGGAAAGACCTTTTAGATTATTTTTGGGTTCGGGGGGTAGATTATGAAAAGGGAAGGTGCTAGCACCCTTTTCATCCACGGTTTTCCATGGGCTCTTAGTTACTTATTTTAGATCACTTGCTTTGCTTTTGCAATTGTTTGAAATGGTGCTTTGTATGGTTTTGAATGTATTTTGAAAAGAGGCCTTTGTTTAGGAAATCTTTGTAATGATTCTCGTTCGTAAGAATGTATACAAAGATGTTTGTCTTTTGAAAAATGTTTCAATGTTTTGAAAGTTTGTTCGGAAAATGTTTTAAAAATGTGTTTGTGTTTGAAAATAGCAAGGATTGTTTTTGAAATGATCAAGTAACTAGAAGCATATCTACCTACCCAAAAGTCTTTCCTATACATTTTTATTCGTTTGACATTGTTGACCTACTATTGTTTTAGTAGACAATCCTATCTTTGGATGTTAAGCGGGACAGGCGTGGGTCATCGTACGACCATGATAGCAATAGTGCCAAGTATCTTAGCATGCTTAAGGGACCAAGATCATTTGTTTTAGGCAACTTGTGATAGCGTCATCGAGGGACTATAATCTTTTGTTTGTATTGTTTTGCCAAGATACCTAGCATGCATACCATGGCCATTTTGTTAAGGCAACCAAGTGGGTGAAACCCTAGAGGTGCTTGTGTGTAATGTGTTGTCATTTTTCATGCATTTTGTTTGTCTTGAATTAGGTCATTCTATTTGTTTGATTTTTGTCTTATCATACAAACCCTAGTTTACTAAACATGTATATAATGCGATAAATTGCGTAAAGTAAATCTAAGCTATTACAACAATATTATGGGAGGGGGGATACAAGTTTTTGAATGGGGATATTTGCACAAAATAAAACCCTAATTCACTATTACAACCCAATTGAATTTATTGTACAATAAATAAATAAACAATTATTTAAATATGCAATAAAAATGTAAATATGCAAAAATGTTTGGTAATTGTTTTATGTATAAGAAAATAACATTATCTAATTCCTAAAAATAAGAAAAAATAATATTATTATTTTTGAAAGGGGAAACCCTAATTTTTGTTTTAAAAGAAAATATTGTTTTCTATATTATTTTTGCCCATTTTTGTACAAGAAATAAATAAATAAAAATATTTACAAATATTAAAAATTAAAATATATGTGGAAAATAATATTTTATGTGTTAAATAATAAAAATAAAAATGTATAATATTTTAAGGTATTTACAATTTATTTTAAGAAAATAATTCCTATTCTATTTAAACTAATCAATATTTTATGCAAAAAAAATAAGATAAAAATAAAATAAAATGCAAAAAATTAAGAAAATATTTTTGGGTATTTTTTTATCATTAGAAAAAATGAATGCAAGCACAAAAAATAAAAATATGCATGAAAATACAAAAATATAAAATAATAAGTCAGGGGGGTGCAAAAATAATATGGAGGGTGCAAAAAGTAGCCAGCTAAAGGTCCAGGCCAAGGACAACTTCGTCCCTGACCTCCAGACAACAAATCTGTGTGTGCTTGCCTTCAAATCCTTTTCTTGCTCATGCTCGCATAAAATCAAAAACTCATAACATAAAAAGTGTAGCTTGTGAACTCACGATTCCAATGATATAAAATTCATGACCTAACTCTCAAAGATCAGGGAGAATTTTAATGGCCCTAATTTCTGACCTAGTTTTTTAAGCATGTTCAACAACCGAATACTCTTAGCTCAGTTAATATAAATGGAAACTATGCATATGTAAAGCTTAAGCAAGTTAAAGACTACATTTTTTCCTCACAAATCGTGACCTAAGGATGCCTAAATAGAGAGATAGAAACTTGAAAAATACCTTGTTCAGTTGAGTTTGGATATGGAAATGTGGGGGCTTTGAGTGACGCCTGAAGATCGTGTGAGCTTCCTTGAAGTTCTCTCAAGCTTCTCCAATGCTCAGCTTGCCTTGTAGATGCTTGAATCTTGCTGCACGAGTCAACCTGTAAACCTTCAAAATGAAAATGGTGAAGCTTGAAAGAGGGCACACAAGTGCAAGACAAGGGCCTGGACAGTTTAGGTGTGATGTATGGAAGATGTTTCAAGGGTTGAATCAAGAAACGCAGGACCCAATATTGATTTGGCTTAAGATTTGCAGAAGCTGCCCTATTTTGGGCAGAAATGTGGTTTTTTTGTGTTTTAGAGTGTTTGAGGTGTTATGAATTCGTGCTTAGGCTTGTTACAATGTTCTGAAGTTGTGTGAAATGATACCAAGGCTTGCTTTATCAGATGGATGAGTTGTATTGACTTTTGCAAGTTTCTTGCTTTTGAAGAAAAGTTTGAAGTGATAATACTAAAGCTTGTACTTGCTAGCTCATGGACTGCATAGAGTTGGTATGAGTTGCCTGATGTTTGTGGATCTTGTTTGCAACAAAAGATCAGGTCCATGGCTCAAGAAATGTAATGTTGTAAAAAGCAAGCTTTATGAAAATGGTATTGAGAACTTTATGCCATAAATGGATTAATTTATTGTGGAATGCTTCAAAAGTAAGAACAAGTCCATTATCCAATGTGTTTGCATTTAATTATGGAGTTTAGAAGGGATTAGGACCTTTAAAACCAAGTACAAGCATGTTTGAAACTGATTTGCAACTTGTAACATTGTGAAAATGCCTTGCACAAAAGTGATAAATTGCCATTTTCATTTCTTCGATTCTCCCTAACCATAAATGATCTTGGAGAGTTCTTGGACATTTTGGAAATCTTGTAACATGCTCTACAATCCATCTTTGAAATGCATTTTGAGATACCTCTTGGAACTAGGTGAAAAGTTGCCATGAAGTTCGGTAAAAAATCTGCCTAAACTAGGGCAAAATTTCACTAAGTTAAAAAGTTTATGGACCTCTATTCACAAAATCATAACTTGAGATCCAAGCATCTTTTGGGAAAACTTTGTGAATCAAAGTTTGACTTTTCAGTGTACAGTTGATTTTTGAACAATTGACTGTAAAATTCATCTGTCAATCATATGCATTTGAGATCTTTTGAACTATGTGATTAGGTCAAGATGATGCTATTGAGTCCTTGAAATCATGCTTGAACCCAATTGGTCATTGGCTAGGTTAAAAATCATAAATTGCCCTTTCTCAGTCAAAACCCTAATTTTGACCATTTTTCCCTTTTGATGATTTGATCAAATTTCTTGAGGAGTTGTGACCCAAACTTGATCAAATGGTACATAGGATCCTAGAATGTTGTTTTGGATTAAAAATTATGAAGTTTGACTGTAAATTGGCCATGGTTGACTTTTTCCCCAAAACATCTGATTTTTAGGTCAATTGTCCAATTGATTGGGCAAAAATGTGATTCAAGGCTTGAAACTTGGTATGAGCAATCTTAGGGGTCCAAGGTGGTGTATGAAAGTCACGTGAAGCATTGATGGTCCAAAAATACTTGTGCAAACTCAAACCCTAATTTCAGGTTAATAGTACAAGGAGATGTTTTGAGATGAGCAAACCCTAATCTTGTCTTGAGTCCAAGAAGTCTTGTGAGAAAAAATCTTGATAAATGAGAGGGAAAATTTTGGGGTAAAACAGCTGCCCCTGTTCAATCCTCTTGAACCTGAAGAGTTATATTGGCGAGTTTTCCGTTCGCGACTCGAAGGTAAAAGATGATTGGACACTAGAGTGCCCGTAAATTTGCACTCGTCCAAGTGTAGTTGAGGAAATGGGCTTAAAGATGCCATTTGGAGATGTGATAAAATATTGTTGGAGATGGGATTAAAGATGCCATCCAAGATTGTTTGTTGAACTGTAAGTTGTAAGTCAAAAGAATGAGTATTCAGAATGGTGTCCGCGTCTGGAACGTATCTGAACTGTATTTGGAGACTTGTAATGAGAAACATAATAGCATTCGTGTCCGTAGCGTCTCTGAACTGTATCTGGTAGTTGGAATTTGAATTAGCAATAGAATAGCATCCGTGTCTAGAGCATCTCTGAGCTATATTTGGTTTAAATCTGAATGAGCAATAGAATAGCATCTGTGTCTGGAGCATCTCTGAGTTGTATCTAGTCTGAATCTGAATGAGCAATAGAATAGCATCCGTGTCTGGAGCATCTCTGAGTTGTATCTGGTCTGAATCTGAATTAGCAATAGAATAGCATCCATGTCTGGAGCATCTCTGAGCTTTATCTGGTCTGAATCTGAATGAGCAATAAAATAGCATCCGTGTCTGGAGCATCTCTGAGCTGGGGACAATCAGAATAAGTGACAGAGTGGCAACCGTGTCTGGAGCGTATCTGGACTGTATCTGAAGTTTGAATCTGGATAAGTATCAGGATGGCATTCGTGTCTGGAGCGTATCTGAACTATCTCTAGAAGGAAATCTGGAATAAGTACATCCGTATCTGGTGCGTATCTAAACTATCTCTAGAAGGAAATCTAGAATAAGTATCAGGATGGCATCCGTATCTGGTGCGTATCTGAACTATCTCTAGAAGGAAAATCTGGAATAAGTATCAGAATGTCATCCATATTTGGTGCGTATCTGAACTATCTCTAGAAAGGAATCTGGAATAAGTATCAGGATGAATTCCATGTTTGGAGTGTATTTATATTGTAACTTGAAATATTTTATCATGGTTAATGGTAGCTGTTAATCTTATCCTGAAAAGGGTAAAATGTTAGCTGAAACACAAACTTATGTTGCATGAAATGTATGATGCAATATATGTGCTTTATCAATGTTTATGATATCTGGATGTAATGTATGTGCATGTAAGCTGATTTGCTGTATTGTTGAGGAAAATAAATCCTTGAGGGATGGGGATAATAGAAACCCCTGACTGCTGTCGGGGAAAATAAATCCTTGACAACTTCTATGGGGATGCAAGAATCCTTCATGTCTTGAAGTTGAAGTATTGACAAAAATCTGCTGTGAAAGTAATACCAAACTGCTGGAGAAATTTGCTTGGAGAATCCAGAGAACTTTGATGACTTCTATTGGGGGTTTACACAATGGGAATCCTTACTCGGCTGGGGAATAGGGAAAACTCTGATGATTTCTGCGGGGAACTAAGAATGAGAATCTTCAATCTGTTGAGGAGTAATGAAATCTTTGGTGACTTCACTGGGGAAATGAGTTTGAGAATCTTCAATCTGCAGGGGAGTAAAAATTCTGACAAATTCATGCTGGGGAGTAATGAAGATTCTGTGGGGAAGAGTTTACTGCTGGGAGTAGGTTTATGAGCTTTTGGTTGTCTTCCACTCTGCTGGGAAGTTATCCTAGGTTGGGGAGAGACAAAAGTTAACTGTTATTTGGTTGATTTCTAGGCTTTAAGATAAACTTGCTGGGGAAATTGGATGGTTTCCGCTGGGGATTAGAAGTCTTGACTCGACTGGGGATGAAGGTTTCAGCTCCACTGGGGGTCTGTAACTCAAAGCTTTGGCTCCGCTGGGGATTATGAGTTTGAAGTTTTGACTTGATGGGGATCAAGGGTTTGAAATTTAGCTCCGCTGGGGATATGTATTTCAAGGTTTTAGCTTCGCTGGGGATCTAGATGATGTACTGTAGAGATTGCTCCTGGAATAGCCTAAAGACGTTTTCCTATCCTTTCAACCTGTCAGTAATTGTTCTTTTTCATCCTGTTTATTTGTAAACAGTAATTATGTTCAAATGCATATGTTCATCAATGAATCATTGGACGTTTTTGTAAATAAAAACACAAATCTAGAAGAAAAAGGCAAATTGTTTTTTGTACTTTGAAAGAGATATCTTTGTATTTACTTTGAGTAAGTGTTTTGTACAAAGGAGATAGACATCCTAGTAAGAGGATGGTGTCATAGAAGTAAGAAAATTTTATACAAAGAAAGATAGCTATGTGTGTAAAAATCCCATGGGGTTCCGATTCTGCTATAGCCTTCGTGACTCTGAATATCTTGTCCATCTGCTACTTCGTCCGAAGATGATTGGATTGATCAGAAGCTCCAGGTTTGTCTGTGAAGAGATTGTATCTAAAGTGATGCGATAAGACATAGTCATACGCTTTAATTCCCTAACTTTTTCCTGGACCGCCCTTTCGGGTTTTTAGTCCACCGGGAAACCCTTTTTTGCCTAAGTCGCCCTTTCGGGTTTTCAACTTGCCGGGTGTACAGATTTTATTTATCCCTAATTTTTACCTGAACCGCCCTTTCGGGTTTTCGATTCACCGGGATGCCCTTTTTTTTGCCTAGGTGTGTCAACCTAGCGGGTCATTTATGCGTAGTATCTTTTGACTATGTCTGCGTTCGCAGGGTGCGGCAAGTTGTCGCTGTCCATGGTGGTTAAGATCATTGCCCCACCAGAAAAGATGTTTTTGATCACAAATGGTCCTTCGTAGGTAGGAGTCCATCTGCCCCTGGGATCACTTTGCGGCAAGATGATGCGCTTGATTACTAGATCCCCGACTTGATATACCTGGGGTCTGAATTTCTTGTTGAAAGCCTTGATCATCCGTTTTTGATACGTTTGACCATGGCAAACAGCAGTGAGTCTTTTCTCGTCAATTAAGTTCAACTGATCGAGTCGGGTTTGAATCCAATCGTCTTCACTCAAACTAGCATCCTTCATGATTCTCAAGGAGGGAATCTGAACCTCAATAGGTAGAACAGCCTCCATGCCATAGACCAAGGAATAGGGTGTTGCCCCAGTTGATGTGCGTGCCATGGTACGGTACCCGTGAAGGGCAAACGGTGGCATTTCATGCCAGTCCTTGTAGGTGATTGTCATCTTTTGTATGATCTTCTTGATATTTTTATTCGCAGCTTTGACAACACCGTTCATCTTTGGCCGGTAGGGAGATGAATTGTGATGTTGAATTTTGAACTGCTCGCACAAGGAAATGATCATAGTATTGTTAAGGTTTGTACCGTTGTCAGTGATGATCCTTTCGGGGATACCGTATCAGCAAATGAGATTCTGCTTGATGAAGCGGGCAACAACATTCTTAGTAACGGATGCGAATGAAGCTGCTTCGACCCACTTGGTGAAGTAGTCAATGGCCACCAAAATGAAGCGGTGTCCATTGGATGCTGTAGGCTTGATCTCTCCAATCATGTCAATTCCCCACATAGCGAAGGGCCAAGGAGTTGTTAAAACATTTAGAGGAACCGGGGGCACGTGCACCTTGTCTGCATAGATTTGACATTTGTGACAGGTGCGAGAGTGTTGATAGTAGTCAGCTTCCATGGTAGACCAGTAATAGCCTGCCCGTAGGATCTTCTTGGCCATCGTATGCCCGCTAGAGTGAGTGCCAAAGGTATCCTCATGCAATTCAACCATGATCTTTTCAGCTTCAGCTTTGTCCATACAACGGAGCAGAATAGAATCATGATTACGCTTGTACAGGATGCCATTGCTTAGGAAGAACTTTGCCGAGAATCTCCTTAAGAACTTTTTCTCATTGACCGAAGCTCCTTCAGGGTACTCCTGAGCCTCGAGATACCTTTTGACTTCATGAAACCACTGCTGGTCCACTACTTCTTCGGTATTAATCTCGTGACAAAGTGATGGTTCGTCCATCCGTTCAATGGTGAGTTGGGGAGCCTCATTATCCCAGTTAAGTTTAAACATGGATGACATTGTAGCTAGAGTATCTGCTAGCTGATTTTCTTCTCGCGGGAAGTGCTCGAAGGTAATCTGCTCGAAATGTGGTAACAATGTCAAGACATGTTCTTTGTAAGGGATGAGGTTAGGATGCTTAGTATCCCACTCTCCTTTGATCTGAGTGATGACTAAAGCGGAGTCCCCAAACACATCTAAGGATTTTATTCCCAAGTCTATGGCAGCCTTGAGTCCAAAGATGCAAGCTTCATACTCTGCCATGTTGTTCGTATAGTTGAAGCAAAGTCTGGCGATGAAAGGAGTATGTCAACCTTCTGGGGAGATGAGTGTCGCGCCGATACCATTGCCAAGTGCATTGGAGGCCCCATCAAAGTATAGGGTCCATCGGGATCCTTGTTCAGGTCCGTCATATGGTCTGAAATCTTCAATATTGTCCAATGTCATGATGTCCTCGTCATGGAAGTCAAACCTCATAGATTGGTAATCTTCGACAGCTTCATGGGCTAGATGGTCAGCTAGCACACTCCCCTTTATAGCTTTTTGGGTCATGTACTGTATGTCATATTCCGTTAGGATCATCTGCCATCTAGCTATTCTTCCAGACAAAGAAGGTTTCTCAAATATGTACTTGATCGGATCCATCTTAGATATCACCAGAATGGTATGAGTCAACATATACTACCTTAGCCAGTGAGCAGCCCATACCAAAGCGCAACAAGTTTTCTCGAGCAGTGAATATCTGGTTTCACAGTCGGTAAACTTTTTTTTAAGGTAATAAATGGCATGCTCTTTTCGGCCAGACTGGTCATGTTGGCCCAGTACGCACCCCATTGAATTCTCTAGGACGGCCAGATACATGATTAGCGGTCTTCCTTCGACGGGTGGCATCAAGATAGGAGGTTCTAGCAAATACTCCTTAATTTTATCGAAAGCAATTTGACAGTCATCATTCCATTTAACTACCTGATCTTTCTTCAACTGCTTGAAGATTGGTTCACAAGTAGACGTTAGGTGAGAAATGAACCTTGAAATGTAGTTTATGCGTCCCAAGAAACCTCTGACCTCCTTCTCAGTGCGAGGAGCAGGCGTTTCTTGTATAGCTTTGACTTTGGCAGGGTCAACCTCGATGCCTTTGTTGCTGACAATGAAACCTATAAGTTTACCGGACCGGACTCCGAATGTACACTTGTTTGGGTTCAGTCTGAGCTTGTACTCCTTCAACCTGACAAACAACTTTTGCAAGTGATTAAGGTGTTCTTCTTCAGTTTGTGATCGGGATATCATGTCATCTACGTAGACCTCTATCTCATGATGGATCATGTCATGAAACAAACCTACCATGGCACGTTGATAGGTTGCCCCGACATTCTTCAGTCCGAATGGCATCACTTTGTAGCATAACGTACCCCACTGTGTAACAAAAGTAGTTTTCTCCATGTCCTCGGGTGCCATTTTGATCTGGTTATAACCTGAGAATCCGTCCATGAAAGAAAATACTTTGTGCTGAGCTGTGTTGTCAACCAGGATGTCAATGTGCGGAAGTGGAAAGTCATCTTTAGGGTTGGCCCTGTTTAAGTCTCTATAATCCACGCACATTCTCACTTTTCCGTCTTTCTTAGGCACGACCACAATGAAAGCAACCCATTGTGGATAGGAAGTAACAGCCAGAAATCCAGCATTGAACTGCTTCATAACTTCTGCTTTGATCTTTTCGGACATGTCAGGTCTCATGCGGCGAACTTTTTGCTTAACTGGTGGACAGTCTTCTCTTGTGGGTAGACGGTGAACCATAATATCTGTATCAAGTCCCGACATGTCTTCGTATGACCAGGAAAAGATCTCCACATAATCATGCAATAGCTGAATTAGGCACTCCTTGACACTCAGCTCTAGATTGGCACCTATCTTGATTTCCTTTTTGTCATCCTCAGTACCCAAGTTGATTGTGTCCAACTGCTCCTCATGAGGCTGAATTGCTCTTTCCTCTTGCTGTAGTAGTCTGGCCAATTCCCCTGGCACCTCACAATCTTCTTCACCTTCGTATTCGGCTTGGTTGATCAGATCTTCAGAGTCACTGAAGGCTATAGCAGTATCGTTACCCATGGGATCCAGAATGGAAAGGTACCTGCATTTGTGAGTGTGGGTGTGTGTAAGGGATAGCCATCTTAAAATGTAAAAGAAAGATAATGAGAAAAAGTGTTTAAATATGAAAAAGCGTCCATGATTCATTAAATGACATATGAAAATGAAATAAGAACCCTTACAAATGGACCTATGTGTCTCGGGTAAGACACAAGGTTGAAAAAAGTACGAATTGTTTTGTGAATTATTACAGTCCAACAGAAATGGCAAAGATAAATTACTGTGGTGTGAAAGTAACCGGAACCAAGTCTTTTGCTTCCCAGTTGCACAGTCCTCCATCAATGGTAGGGAAAATCGAGTCTTCCAATTTGCCCTCTTCTTCACTGTCCTCTAGTGCATTAACCCCTCAGTGGCTAATCTTCACAGGTGGCCCTCCGGCACGGGAGCGGCGCACGGCCTTCTGACCAGTCGAAGTAAACCCCAGGCCAAATTTGTCTGATTTGAAAGGAAAGTCTGGAAGTTTCCCCCAGATTGTGGATCCGCCTTCTTCCACCACTGCCCTAGCATCCTTGAGAGATGACATCCGAGGCAGAGTTCTGGTAATTATGGGTACAGAGGACACTGCCTTGGTCGCCGCTATCTCTTCAGAGACTTCTTCAAAGTGTTGAAAAGGGGTTTCTATGAATTCGCCATCCAATTCTACATAACAGAAAGAATTTAGATGACTGATCATGTATTCCTCTTCGCCATGAAAAATTATGATTTTCCCTTTGACGGGGTACTTGAGCATTTGATGCAGAGTAGAAGTTACAGCTCCGGCATTATGGATCCAGGGGCGCCCCAACAGACAAGAGTAAGAAGGACGGATGTCCATCACGTAAAATTTTGAATTGAACGTTTGGGTACCCACCTTGATCGGGATGTCCACCTCTCCATTGACCATCCTCTTAGAACCATCAAAGGCTCTGACAATGATGTTGTTGTGTTTCAGGGCTAGGCCTTCACAATCTAACCTATCCAAGGCTTTCTTCGGCAAGACATTTAGAGACGACCCAGTATCAACCAAAACATGAGCTAGGGTGGTTCCCCTACACTCCACCGAGACATGTAGTGCGTCATTATGTTTTCTCCCTTTGGAGGTCAAGTCTGCATCGGAGAATCCCAGGCCGTTGTCAGCTGTTAAGCTGGCCACACATTCTTGGAATTGATCAGCAGAGGTTTCTTGTGGCACGTGGGCCGTCTTCAAAAACTTGACCAAAGCTTTAGCATGTGCCTCAGAGCACAACAACATGGCTAACATAGAGATTTTGGAGGGGGTCTTCCCCAGTTGCTCAACAACATCATAGTCACTTTTCTTAATGATCCTCAGGATTTCTTCTAACTCCTTCTTGGATGTCTCAGGAATGACTAATGACTGAGTCTTCGTCAAGACAGGATCCTCTTGAACATTCTTTCCTTTTTTCTCAGCAGCGGAAACAGGGATGGGAATTGCATTGTCATTGTTGGCGGGTACACTTGCAGGTACAATTACTGGGGTAATCTTCGGAATGGCCGCGGGTCCAAAGACTGCTATTGGAGGAGAAATCTCTGGAGAAAAGATTCTCCCACTACGAGTAATTTTGCTTGTTCCGGCAATGTTACTGATGTCGGGGTTATCTTCCTCAGAGCTTTCTTCTTCAATGGTTTATTCAATCTGTTTGACACCATGGTAGTAGATTTCTCCACCATAGTTCCATGGTACCATCTTATCTGATTTGTATGTGGTTGGTCCGGGAATTGTTATCTTTAACGGAGTAGTCACTGGAGCAGATGTAATTCTAACGGGTTTTTTAGGAACCCTGGAAGGATTGGCGTATATGGTCATTATTGAAACTTTTGGAACTGGAATGGGTGAGACAGGAGCTTTCTCAAACAAAATTTCCTTGTTATCAATCAGTTGTTGGATTCCTTTCTTCAATAGAGGACAGTCAAATGGGGAGGACATGCAAGTATGGAAATCTTGGTCACAACCTGGGAACACCCCAGCTTTCAACAAATTCAACTTGATGGTTAGGAGAGGAATTGACAATTCATCCACAGTAGAAACAAACAGATCTTCTTCAATAGCATTGGCATTATGTCCATGCCTCGACATCAGAGCGGAGATAACATTCGGCTTTTCAGGAGCTTCAAATTCAACTTCCTTTGCGTCAATCAAATCTTGAATCTTGTTCTTCAGGGCCCAACAATTGTTGGTGTCGTTCCCTGGACTTTCTGAATGGTACGCGCATCTGGCGTTAGGATGGTAGTGTGGAGAAGCAATATTAGGATTTTTAGGGGCCTCTTTCAAAGTGGCTAGGTTCAACTTCAAGAGACATGGTAGGACTTGAGAAGGAGTCATGTTTATCTTTGTGAATTGCCTTACAGGCCTTTCCACCCTTTGCTGGTTATTTCTCGGCTGATCATTTCTCGGCTGGTTGTTTCTCGGCTGGTCTGACGCAGACTTTTGAATCATAACGGCCCCCACTGTTGGTCGTCTTTCAATTCTCCCCTGGTTCCTCTGGGCATAGACAGTAGACACTTCCTTCTTTCCAGTGAAGGGCTTTTTTGTAGCAGAAGAGGCAGGCGCATCTTTCTGAATTTTCCCATTTCTAATACCGGCCTCCACTCTCTCGCCAGTTAGAATCAACTCAGTGAAACCTGCAGAGGAGCTCCCAATCAGGTGATTAAAGAAAGGACCTGATAGGGTTCCCAAGAACATATCAACTAGCTCTCTTTTTGATAAAGGTGGTTGCACCCTTCCGGCCAAATCCCTCCATTTTTGGGCGTAGTCTTTGAAGCCCTCATTGGTAGCCATAGCCATACTCTATAGCTGAGTACGGGTCGGCGCCAAGTCGGCGTTGTATTGATACTGTTTATAGAAGGCGGCTTCCAAGTCTTCCCAATTATGTACGTCTGCTCTCTCCAACTGGTAGAACCAATCAAGTTGCGTTCCCAATAAATTGTCCTGGAAAAAGTGGACCCACAGGTCTTTGTCAGAAGAATGTGGTTGAATTTTCCTGACGTAAGATCATAGGTGCATCTTTGGGCAAGACACCCCATCATACTTAGAAAACAGTGGCACTTTAAACTTAAGAGGGATTACAATTCCAGACACCAGCCCTAACTCCTCAAAGTCCAGCCTTGGTACTCTCTTTATCTCCATAGAAGCTAGACGCTCTTCCAAGTTCTTGTATTTGTCATCGACCGGAGGGTATTGCTGTTCAGAATAGTCCTCATCTTCTTCTTCTTCTTCTTCCTCAGAATCAGATGGTACTGCCGTTTCTTTTCCCTTTCTTACCCCTTCATCATATGTTGAGGGGAAATCCAAAGTCCGGCTGGCTTGTCCTTCAAGCCTTCTGCCCATGAGAACCACACCGTCTCGCTTCTTCTTCTTCTTCTTCTCTTTTTCCTTCTCTAACAGGGTCTTGAGCTCCTCCTTCCCCTTGGCCAAGGTCAAGAGTTGCTGTTGAAATTGTGAATTCTGAGCTTGTAAATCTTTGACAGTTTGTTCAATATCCATCTTGGTGAAATAAACAGCAGAGAGATGAGGAAACTTGGTGTGAAGACCTGTTTATGCATATGATGAATGATATGTATTCATGTAATGCATTCAAGGATTCAGAAATTCAAATTTGTTTTAAACAAAAAAAGAAACACACGTCATATTAATAAGATAGAATTTGTTAGCACATCAATGCCCCTTGGGCAAAATAATACAAAATTCTAAGGTAAAAAGACGTTGCGCATCCTCTTTGGTGAAATGTAGGTGTTGAGAGTCTTCTCTTTGTGAAGTTGACGAGTGAGTTCCAAAACCTTCTTCTCGCTTGCGTAGAATTGGGCTTCGAAAGTATCACGCTCTCCCTTGAGTTGTAACCAACTCCTTTGTAAATCTTCGAGTGATGTTGGTATGTCAGGATGTAGGAGGGTGTATGGAACCTCTCCTTCCATAACAGGCTCTATAATCACAGGGAGAATGGAGGGGTAAGGCATCATAATACTTTGGGCGCGGGTTCGTACCCACTTGAGGTAAGGCTCAAGAGGGATGGAATTCTTGTGTCCCAGATTCTTACTGTCCACCTTGTTGGGCATCCTCCAAGATCGGATGAATCTTTGTCGGAGTCCTTGGTTGTCATTGTCGAAGTCGAAAACCAAGCCTTGAATCAGCATATCATGTGGGCTATCCCTTCGGGCATAACCAAACTGTCTCAGAGCCAAGCAAGGGTTGTAGGTGATGCCTCCCCTAATTCCAAGTAGAGGGACATTAGGAAATTCTCCACAACGGTCAATGATGATGACATTCTCTCTGGATCGAGAACACCAATGAATATATGAATGGTTAAGTGTCATTAACTGTTGTGACCACCTCAAACCTTGCTCATTATTCAAGACTGGTCGGGGAAGATGAGAAATAAACCATCTTTCCAGTAGAGGAGTGCAACACATGAGAACACCTCTTTTCCTCATTGTACGAGTGTGAAAAGAGTGGAGGATATCCCTAAGCAATGTAGGCACCGGGTTGCGAGACATGAAGATTTTGACAACGTTCACATCTATGAGTTGGTCAGGGTTAGGGAACAAGACCATCCCATAGATGAGAAGAGCTACAATATCCTCAAAAGCTTGTAAGTCTTGATAATTCCAACATCTTTGGGCCTTCTCAAACAGAAACTTTGACAAGAAGCATTTGGCACCACTTCTAGTTTGCCAATGTGTTGTGACATCAGATGAGTGCAAGTGCAGAACTTGAAAAATCTCTTCTGGCTTTGGATCTCTTTCCGTACCGTTGAAGGGTAGTAGATTGAGAACAGGAATCCTCAGGAGTTGAGAAAATTCCTCCAAAGTAGGCACAAGTTGGTAGTCAGGAAATGTGAAGCAATGATGCAAAGGGTCAAAGAACTGGAAAAGAACTTTCAGCATATCCTCCTCTGTGTTGGCAGTGACTAAGTTGAGTAGACGACCATGTCTCTTGGTGAATGGAGAATTCTCAGGAATCCTTGAAGCTAGCTCCTTGAGTTGTGGAGGAATTCTTACAAGGTTGACTTGGATAGTTTTCCTGCGAAGTGAATCCATAACATACAAAACAAGAACAAAGATGAATCTCCAAAATCTTTGAAATGGTTAGTTGATGCATATGATGCTTCATGATGTCCATGATGTTATGCACAAGTATATATGTACAAGAAAATCACACAAGTTCCTAGTTTAGGCTTGCATGGGGTTTCATAGGTAAGTACCCTCTTGAAGTTTAGTTGGCTCAACCTGTCCTAGAAATAGTAACCGGGTTCTAAAGAGCTCAATATCACTGGATTGTTTCCTTGTTCATTATTTCAATTCAGCCTTTTTACTGGCGACCTAAATATTCCAAGGAACCAACCCTCAATGAGTGTAGTATCGAGTATCTACCAACTTCGGACTGCACCAAAACCGGTCATCTCACTACATCCTAAAAGGCTAAGTTGGTCAAGTAAAGGTTCTAAAAGTCCATTAGTGTTTTATGACATCATTCAGCGGCCCCGTATTCTCTTTGATTGACTCAAAGGCTACCGGTACCCACAAATATGTCGCACTAATATAGCTATTGCTTAGACCATGTCGGTATACCCCACACAGTTTCCACAACATATTGCTATTTACCTATGAATGTTTCCCAAATCCGGGTAGAGGATTCAAACCCAAACAATACAACCAAGGTGTAAAGCAAACAAGTCAAGCAAGAGAAGCATGTAAAGGTGATCTAAAACCCTAAGGTAACCCCACTTTTATAAATGTCCCCAGTAGAGTCGCCAGTTCTGTGATGCGGTGGGAGAACTGACTTGAGGTTTTTGTGTTTGTGTTTGCAAATGTTGCGGTTTAGCAAGAGTCGCCACCGACTTTTCTTTTATCCAAAAGGAAAGGTAAAAAAGCATAGGAAAGACCTTTGAGATTGTTTTTGGGTTCGGGGGGTAGATTATGAAAAGGGAAGGTACTAGCACCCTTTTCATCCATGGTTTTCCATGGGCTCTTAGTTACTTGTTTTAGATCACTTGCTTTTCTTTTGCAATTGTTTGAAATGGTGCTTTGTGTGGTTTTGAAAGTATTTTGAAAAGAGGCCTTTGTATAGGCAATCTTTTTAATGATTCTCGTTCGTAAGAATGTATACAAAGATGTTTGTCTTTTGAAAAATGTTTCAATGTTTTGAAAGTTTGTTTGGAAAATGTTTTGAAAATGTGTGTGTGTTTGAAAATAGCAAGGATTGTTTTTGAAATGATCAAGTAACTAGAAGCATATCTACCTACCCACAAGTCTTTCCTATACATTTTTATTCCTTTGACATTGTTGACCTACTATTGTTTTAGTAGACAACCCTATCTTTGGATGTTAAACGGGACGGGCGTGGGTCATCGTACGACCATGATAGCAATAGTGCCAAGTATATTAGCATGCTTAAGGGACCAAGATCATTTGTTTTAGGCAACTTGTGATAGCATCATCGAGGGACTATAATCTTTTGTTTGTATTGTTTTTCCAAGATACCTAGCATGCATACCATGGCCATTTTGTTAAGACAACCAAGTGGGTGAAACCCTAGAGGTGCTTGTGTGCAATGTGTTGTCATTTTTCATGCATTTTGTTTGTCTTGAATTAGGTCATGCTATTTGTTTGATTTTTGTCTTATCATACAAACCATAGTTTACTAAACATGTATATAATGCGATAAATTGCGTAAAGTAAATCTAAGCTATTACAACAATATTATGGGAGGGGGATACAAGATTTTGAATGGGGATATTTGCACAAAATAAAACCCTAATTCACTATTACAACCCAATTGAATTTATTGTACAATAAATAAATAAACAATTATTTAAATATGCAATAAAAATGTAAATATGCAAAAATGTTTGGTAATTGTTTTATGTATAAGAAAATAACATTATCTAATTCCTAAAAATAAGAAAAAATAATATTATTACTTTTGAAAGGGGAAACCCTAATTTTTGTTTTAAAAGAAAATATTGTTTTCTATGTTATTTTTGCCCATTTTTGTACAAGAAATAAATAAATAAAAATATTTACAAATATTAAAAATTAAAATATATGTGGAAAATAATATTTTATGTGTTAAATAATAAAAATAAAAATGTATAATATTTTAAGGTATTTACAATTTATTTTAAGAAAATAATTCCTATTCTATTTAAACTAATCAATATTTTATGCAAAAAAAAAAGAAGATAAAAATAAAATAAAATGCAAAAAATTAAGAAAATATTTTTGGGTATTTTTTTATCATTAGAAAAAATGAATGCAAGCACAAAAAATAAAAATATGCAAGAAAATACAAAAATATAAAATAATAAGTCAAGGGGGTGCAAAAGTAATATGGAGGGTGCAAAAAGTAGCCAACCCAAGGTCCAGGCCCAGGACAGCTTCGTCCCTGACCTCCAGACAACAAATCTGCGTGTGCTTGCCTTCAAATCCTGTTCTTGCTCATGCTTGCATAAAATCAAAAACTCATAACATAAAAAGTGTAGCTTGTGAACTCACGATTCCAATGATATAAAATTCATGACCTAATTCTCAAAGATCATGGAGAATTTTAATGGCCCTAATTTCTGACCTAGTTTTTTAAGCATGTTCAACAACCAAATACTCTTAGCTCAGTTAATATAAATGGAAACTATGCATATGTACAACTTAAGCAAGTTAAAGACTACATTTTTGCTTCACAAATCGTGACCTAATGATGCCTAAATAGAGAGATAGAAACTTGAAAAATACCTTGTTCAGTTGAGTTTAGATATGGTAATGTGGGGGCTTTGAGTGAGGCCTGAAGATCGTGTGAGCTTCCTTGAAGTTCTCTCAAGCTTCTCCAATGCTCAACTTGCCTTGTAGATGCTTGAATCTTGCTGCACGAGTCAACCTGCAAACCTTCAAAATAAAAATGCTGAAGCTTGAAACAGGGCACACAATTGCAAGACAAGGGCTTGGACAGTTTAGGTGTGATGTATGGAAGATGTTTCAAGGGTTGAATCAAGAAACGCACGAGCCAATATTGATTTGGCTTGAGATTTGCAGAAGCTGCCCTATTTTGGGCAGAAATGTGGTTTTTTGTGTTTTAGAGTGTTTGAGGTGTTATGAATTCGTGATTAGGCTTGTTACAATGTTCAGAAGTTGTGTGAAATGATACCAAGGATTGCTTTATCAGATGGATGAGTTGTATTGACTTTTGCAAGTTTCTTGCTTTTGAAGAAAAGTTTGAGGTGACAATACCAAAGCTTGTACTTGCTAGCTCATGGACTGCATAGAGTTGGTATGAGTTGCATGATGTTTGTGGATCTTGTTTGCAACAAAATATCAGGTCCATGGCTCAAGAAATGTAAAGTTGGAAAAAGCAAGCTTTATGAAAATGGTATTGAGAAATTTATGCCATAAATGGATTAATTCATCGTGCAATGCTTCAAAAGTCAGAACAAGACCATTATACAATGTGTTTGCATTTAATTATGGAGTGTAGAAGGGATTAGGACCTGTAAAACCAAGTACAAGCATGTTTGAAACTGATTTGCAACTTGTAACATTGTGAAAATGCCTTGCACAAAAGTGATAAATTGCCATTTTCATTTCTTCGATTCTCCCTAACCATAAATTATTTTGGAGAGTTCTTGGACATTTTGGAAAGCTTGTAATATGCTCTACAATACATGTTTGAAATGCATTTTGAGACACCTCTTGGAACTAGGGTAAAAGTTGCCATGAAGTTAGGTCAAAAATCTACCTAAACTAGGGCAAAGTTTCACTAAGTTAAAAAGTTTATGGACACCTATTCACAAAATCATAACTTGAGATCCAAGCATCTTTTGGGAAAACTTTGTGAATAAAAGTTGTATATTTCATGGAGGAATACAACTTTCATGTTGGAAGTTTTGTTTGAATCCAATTGAATCATGGTGAAAAAGTTACGGAAAGTTGGGAGAAAATAAGAAATTTCCATAACTTAGAAAAATTCTAAGTTATGAAAAATTTCAAATTAAAACCCTAATTTGAAAAATTAGGTTTCTTGGTTAACAATTTTAACATTTTGACATATCTTGATGAATTATGACCCTTGGCACTTGATTTTGACCAAAAAGTCAAAGTTTGACTTTTCAGTGTACAGTTGATTTTTAAACAGTTGACTGCAAAATTCATATGTCAATCCTATGCATTTGAGATCTTTTGAACTATGTGATTAGGTCAAGATGATGCTATTGAGTCCTTGAAATCATGCTTGAACCCAATTGGTCATTGGATAGGTTAAAAATCAGAAATTGCCCTTTCTCAGTCAAAACCCTAATTTTGACCATTTTGCCCTTTTGATGATTTGATCATATTTCTTGAGGAGTTGTGATCCAAACTTGATAAAATGGTACATAGGAGCCTATAATGTTGTTTTGGATAAAAAATTATGAAGTTTGACTGTAAATTGGCCATGGTTGACTTTTTCCCCAATACAGCTGATTTTTAGGTCAACTGTCCAATTGACTGGGAAAAAATGTGATTCAAGGCTTGAAACTTGGTAGGAGCAATCTTAGGGGTCCAAGATGGTGTATGAAAGTCTTGATAAATTAGTTGTCTTGAGCTGAGCAAACCCTAATCCTGTCTTGAGTCCAAGAAGTCTTGTGAGAAAAAATCTTGATAAATGAGAGGGCAAATTTTGAGGTACAACAGTGTAGATTACAGAGATCTGAATAGGGCAGGCCCCAAGGATGACTTCCCAATTCCTCACATTGATGTTCTCGTCGACAACACCGCGCAACACAAAATCTTCTCCTTCATGGATGGTTTCTCTGGCTACAACCAGATCAAGATGGCTCCTGAAGACATGGAGAAGACAACCTTCGTTACACAGTAGGGCACCTTCTGCTACAAGGCGATGCCTTTTGGGTTGAAGAACGCTGGGGCAACCTATCAGCGTGCCATGGTCGCTTTGTTCCACGATATGATTCACCATGAAATCGATGTTTATGTTGATATTATGATAGCCTGGTCTCAGACTGAGGAAGAGCACCTTGATCATCTCCAGAAATTGTTTGACAGGTTGAAGACATACAAGTTGAGGTTGAATTCGAACAAGTTCACCTTTGGAGTAAGGTCTGGTAAGCTTTTGGGTTTCATTGTCAGTGAAAAGGGTATTCAGGTAGACCCTGTGAAGGTAAAATCTATACAAGAGATGCTGGTTCCCCTCACAGAGAAGGAAGTTAGAGGTTTCTTGGGACGCCTGAATTACATCGCCAGTTTCATTTCACATTTGACTGCTACTTGTGAGCCAATCTTCAAGCTTCTGAAGAAAGATCAAGTGGTAAAGTGGAATGACAAATGCCATGCCGCCTTCGAAAGAGTCAAAGAATACCTTCAAGAACCGCCAATTATGATGCCTCCAGTTGAATGAAGGCCGTTGATATTATACTTAACAGTGTTGGACAATTCAAGGGGGTGTGTGTTGGGGCAGCATGACGAGTCTGGTCGAAAAGAGCATGCAATATACTACCTTAGCAAAAAGTTTACTGATTGTGAGACACGATAATCATTGCTCGAGAAAACTTGTTACACTTTGGCATGGGCTGCTCGACGATTGAGACAGTATATGCTGACTCACACTACCTTGTTGATATCAAAGATGGATCCAATCAAGTACATTTTCGAGAAGCCCGCTCTCTCCTGAAGGATAGCGAGGTGGAAGATGATCTTAACTAAGTACGACATCCAATACATAACCTAAAAAGCAATAAAGGGGAGTGTATTGGCTGATCATTTGGCTCATCAGGCCGTGGATGACTACCAGTCCATGAATTTTGAGTTCCCGGATGAGAATATTATGTTGGTGACTGACTTCGAAGAACTTGGACCGGATGAAGGACCTGAGGAGGAATCCCGATGGTCTATGTATTTTGATGGAGCCTCGAATGCATTGGGTAACAACATTGGCGCTGTAATCATATCCCCCGAGGGTTGTCATACTTTGTTCACCACCTAATTATGTTTCAACTGCACCAACAACATGGCGGATTATGAAGCATGTATCATGGGTCTTCGAGCTACTATTAACCTGAGGATTAATTCTTGAGTGTACTTGGGGATTCCACTCTAGTAATAAGTCAGATCAAAGGCGAGTGGGATATGAAGCACCCGAATCTCATTCCTTACAAAGAGTACGTACTAACATTGCTCCCACACTTTGAGGAGGTAACCTTCGAACATTTCCCACGAGAGGAGAACCAGTTAGCGGACGCACTAGCTACCATGTCTTCTATGTTCAAAGTTAGGTGGTACAATGAAGCTCCCCAGATTACCATTGAGAGGTTAGATGAACCAGCACACTATTGTGAGATCGATACCAAAGAAGGGGCAGACAAACCCTGGTTTCACGAAGTTAAAAGGTATCTCGAGGTTCAGGAGTTTCCCAAAGGGTCATCTGTCAATGATAAGAAGTTTCTGAGAAGGTTCTCTACAAAGTTCTTCCTCAGTAATAGAATCCTCTACAAACACAACCATGACTCCACACTACTACGGTGTATATACAAGAGCGAAGCAGAGAGGATCATGACAGACCTACATGAAGGCACCATCGGAACCCATTCTAGTGGACATACCATGGCTAAGAAGATCCTACGGGCAGGATATTACTGGTCCACTATGGAAGCCGACTGTTATTAGCACTCTCGTACCTGTCATAAGTGCCA
Organism: Vicia faba; assembly: GCA_948472305.1. Taxonomy (NCBI): domain Eukaryota; kingdom Viridiplantae; phylum Streptophyta; class Magnoliopsida; order Fabales; family Fabaceae; genus Vicia; species Vicia faba. The sequence continues at coordinate 1,044,762,645 of OX451737.1, forward strand.
AATCTACGCTGATAAGGTGCATGTGCCTTCGGTCCCCTTAAACGTCTTGACGGCTCCTTAGCCCTTTGCAATGTGGGGCATCACCATGATCGGAGAAATCAGGCCCACCGCTTCCAATGGACACCACTCCATCCTAGTAGCCATTGATTACTTCACAAAGTGGGTTGAGGCAGCCTCTTTTGCTACTGTGACCAAGAACTTTGTTGCACGGTTTGTCAGGCATAATCTGATATGTCGATATAGTGTGCCAAAGAGAATTATTACTGATAATGGTACGAATCTCAACAACACAATAATCACCAAGCTCTGTAAACAGTTCAAGATACAACATGATAACTCTTCTCCCTACCGGCCAAAGATGAATGGCCCTGTTGAAGCAGCTAACAAGAACATCAAGAAGATTATACAGAAGATGATGGTGACATATAAAGACTGGCATGAGATGTTACCATTCGCTCTTCATGGGTACCGTACCTCAGCACAAACGTTGACAGGGGAAACACCCTACTTTCTGGTATATGGCATGGAGGCAGTCCTACCCATCAAAGTCCAGATACCCTCTCTCAGGATTATGAAGGATGCGGGTTTGAACGAAGACGACTGGATCCAAACCCGACTTGATCAGCTAAATCTAATCGATGAAAAGAGACTTACCGCTATCTGCCATGGTCAGACGTATCAAAAGCGAATGATCAAGGCTTTTAACAAGAAAGTTATACGAAAAGAATATCAAGTCGGGGATCTAGTGATCAAACGCATTATACTGCCGCAAGGTGATCCCAGGGGCAAACAGACCCCCACATACGAAGGGCCATTTGTGGTTAAGAACATTTTCTCTAGAGGAGCTATGATTCTAACCACCATGGATGGTGACGACCTTCCTCACCCTGTCAATGCAGACATAGTGAAAAGATACTACGTGTTGCACCCCAAAATTTTCCCTCTCATTTCTCAAGGAATCACCCTGGATCCTCAAATTTTCTCTCATCCAATTCCAAGCCTTGAATTATCAATTTTTCTAAGCAAACCATTCACAAGGGCAAAATGGTTATTTGCATACTGAGAAGTCTAACTTTGACGTTTGGATCAAAATCAAATCTCAAAAATCATATTTCATCAAGACATGTTGGAATATGAAGTTTACTTCATCAAGTGTTTCAAAAGTCAAATTTTACTTTGGAAAAATCAAATTCTAAAAACTTAGAAAATTTTCTTTGTATTTAAGAAATATGACAATTTCAGAACTTCTGGGTCAATGTTCACACTCAACAAATTCTAGATAGTCTCAAGACAGTGTTCACAAAGGTTCAATCAGATTTTGCCAAGGTGAATCAAAGAAGATTACAAAGCATGGTGTAAGCTCACTGGAAAGTCTGAAAGATCCTTCAGAGTATGCTGAAGCCATAAGCTAAGAGGATCAGAAGATTGGATGCTACGTTGAAGTAGAACTTCTAATCCAGAGTTAAGTAAGGGTGCGGAGTTTCACATGGGAACTCATTTAATGCTCACAACCGCCTCTGAGTCTTTATCCAAGGGATTTTCTCCACGTGTACCCCTACTATCTTGGGAAGACAAACTTATGTGCAAAAGTATGCTAGACCCACGCGTTGTTTCTACTTTTCCTTAATTCACGCTGCCAAATCCAGCTGAGGCGTTGTTAACCATCCAACTTGATGCATTGAATCCCTACTTGTTTAAACTTACTTCAAGAGTAAGGAAGCATCTAGCATATGATGCTGACACCGCTTGACATCTCAAAACTACAAAAGCTTTGCCTATAAATAGAACACCATTGGCCACTGAGAAGGGGTCCAGAAAAATTTGTGAAAGAGGCGAGGGAATTGAGAAAGAAAGCTTTGAACCACTGCAAAAATTCTAAGAACCCAGGAAACTATAAACACAAAATACCAAAATCTTAGCATTGATTCCTTACATTCAAACGCCATTGTTTTCCTCAAGTGTTCTTAATTAAAGCCATCCACGCAGTTGCTGATTCACACATTAGAAGCTACCTTAACTCCTGTATTCCTATTTCCATACACTCTCCATTCATTTCCACCTCAAAGGAGTCAAAATATCACCTCTTGGATGTTCCAGAAGTTGTAAACTTCCATCCTGCTGAGTACGTGAAGAAGTTGCTCAGAACATCACCATAATTCAAGACCAACCTCCAGTTCACAGAATCCTTTCCAGCTGCAAGGTAAGTTCTCTTATGACTCTCATCATACTGATTAAGCATTGTCAGGTTTTTCATATTTAGCACAATGTAGATATTATGATCCTGATGATGTACATATTCTGAAAATTCATACATCTGCTTCCTTAAGTAGAAGAGATCCCTATTCAGAGTTTCATAAAGAAATTAGGACTCAGAATTAGAATTAGCAAATACATGTTGCTTCTGATTTGTGCTTCTGATATTTCATGAAATTTGTCATAATTATTATGTATGCAACTTATGTTTTGTAAGAAATGACTAAGCTGCAGATGCTCTGACTGGCATGGAGAGAGGCAAAGTTCTGACAGTTGCGTCAGAACTTCTGAAAACTTCTGAGTTCTCAGAAGATCCAGAACTTCTGAGCTTCCATATTTCTACTAACGTTGTTTCTGTTTGTGCAGCAAGTCAGAGTCAGAACTTCTGACCTCTTCTATTTTCAGCATTTTGTGCAGATTATGTTTTCTTTCTCTTTTATTATTTTGCCATCATATTATTTTTTTATTATTAATCAAAAAACACCAAAAATATTTTATATTTGCATGTTATATTTCTTTTAACAAAAAAAAGAGAGACAAAAAATATTTTCTTAAACAAAAGTTATTTTCCTTTTTTAAACAGACAAACATTTTACATTTCCTGTACATTCTTCCCTATTCAATATGGTTGTAATAGTAACCTAGGATTTAATTTGCAACCCCCATTTGAAGTGTGTACACCCCATCCCCCTAATGTTTGTAATAGCGTAGGACTTTACATTTTCACACTGTTATTGCTTTCAATATATGCTAGTAATTAGGGTGTGTATGACAAGATATGAAAATTGACAAATAGATCACTCTAATCAAGATAAATTATGCATGCAATCAAATACACTTTCACACTAGCACCCCTAGGGTTATTCCACTTGTTGCCTTACGAAAATGGCCATGTTATGCATGTGAGATGTCTTAGCACAAACAAATTGAAAATACAAGATCATAGTCCCTCGATGACGCTATCAAAGTTTCCTTTCAAAATGATCTTAGTCCCTGTTGTACCCCAAAATTTTCCCTCTCATTTATCAAGACTTCTCTCACAAGATCTCTTTGACTCAAGACTGAATTAGGGTTTGATTAACTCAAGACATCTCATCTTGCACTGATGACCCAAAATTAGGGTTTGGGATTGCACAAGGAATTTGGGACTATCAATTCCTCATATGACTTTCAAGCATCATTTTGAACCCCTAAGATTACTCATGACAAGTTTCAAGCCTGGAACCATATTTTTGATCAGTCAATTAGACAGTTGACCTAAAAATCAACTATATTGGGGAAAAAGTCAACCATGGCCAATTTACAGTCAAACTTCATAATTTTTTATCCACATAAACATTTTGGACTCATATGTATCATATGATCAAGTTTGGACCACAATTCCTCAAGAAATTTGATCAAATCATCAAAAGGGCAAAATTGTCAAAATTAGGGTTTTGACTGAGAAAGGGCAATTTCTGATTTTTGACCTAGCCAATGACCAATTGATTTGAAGCATGATTACAAGTTTTCATTTGTATCATCTTGACCTAATGATATGGTTCAAAACATTGCAATTTCATTGGATTGACATATGAAATTTACAGTCAACTGATCAAAAGTCAACTATATATTGAAAAGTCAAACTTTGACTTTTTGGTCAAAATCAAGTGCCAAGGATCACAATTCATCAAAACATGTCAATATGTGAAACTTGTTCATCATGAAATCAAAGATTGAATATTTGGTTTTCAAATTTGAATTTATCTTAACTTAGAAATTTTTCTAAGTATAGAAAATTTCTTATTTTTCTCAACTTTAAGCCATTTTTTCACCATGATACAAGATGATTCAAAGAAAGTTCCCAACATGAAAGTTGTAGACCTCCATGAAATCTACAACTTTTATTCATACTTTTTTCCCTAAATATGCTTGGATCTCAAGATATAATTTTGTGAATACATGCCCATGAACTAAAATAACTTAGTGAAATTTTGCCCTAATTTAGGCAGGTTTTTGACCTAACTTCATGGCAATTTTTCACCTAGTTCCAAGAGGAATCTTGAAATTCATTTCAAAGATGAGTTATAGAGAACATTGCAATCTTTCCAAAATGTCTAAGAACTCATTGAGATCATTTTTTAGTATGGATAATCGAATAGATGAAGTTGGCAATTTCTTACTTTGAGTTCAAGCAATTTCATGAAGAACAAAACTCCAATCTGAACCTATGCTGCCTAATCCTTGCTTTACAGGACTCAAACTTGTTTCTCACTTCATAATTTAATGCTTACACAGATGATAAAGTCTTAATCCAAGCACAAGAGTCTTTGTCCAAGCTTTAATTCCATAAATGGCACAAAGTTGCCATTGCCATTTTGGAAAAGCATAGCTTTTGCAACTTTACATTTCTTGAGCATTGGACCTGTTTTCTCTACACACACAAGTCCTAGAAACCAAATACAAGTTGTCTAGGACTTGTACCAACACCAAGCAGGCCAGTACAAGCATGTGGAGAGTTGTCTCTTCACCTTTCTTAAAAAGAAAGTAAGAGTGCAAAAAGGCTACAACTCAGAAATCTGTTGTGCAGTGGATTAGAAACCTTCTCTATACTAATACACAAATACATTACAACTTAGGGGACGATTGCTCAAGGCCAGAAACACCCTAAAACTCCCTATCACTAAAAAATTGTCAAAACTTGCAGTTTGTGTCCAAGCATAGCAATCCACAAATTTGCCCGTGCGGTTCAAGTTTTAATCATTCAAACACTTTACCTACCTCATATCTAAGTGATCCAGACCATCATCCCTGCACTGTAACTCCTCCTTCTTCATCTGCCATTTTTGTTTTTCAAGCTTGAAGGTTGACTTGGATAGAGAGATTCAGGCACTTTCAAAGCAAGGCAAGGATTAGAACACACTCAGATAGGTTCAGGCGAGCTAAAGGAATCTTCAGGCCGTCATAAAACTCACTCAAACTCCATTCAAGATCTCAGCTGAAAGAGGTAAGAACTCCAACTTTTATCTCTTCATACAAACATCCATTGGCCATGATTTGTGAAAGGAAAATGTAGATATTATTGTGCTAAAGCCAACCATGTGCATAGAATTCATTTATATTCATTGTGTATAGAGAATTTTAGAGTTCAAATTTCTGCAAAAATTAGGTTTAAAATTAGGGCCTTGAAAATTCGTTTTGATCTTTGATTGTTAGTTTCCATAAGTTACATGTTTGAAATCGTGGGAAAGAATACTATCATTTTCATGTTGGAAGTTTCCATTTTCATGGAGAAATGAGAAAGATACAGAGGTTCTGGCCAGCTTGAGGAAGAAGAAGAAGTACAGGGCAAGGAAGGGATTCATGTTATGTATTTTTGTGTTCATATGAAATAACGGATGTACAGCCACCCTAGTGGCAAGGCAGCGCGTTGAGAATGCCAAGGTCATGGGTTTGAGCCTTGGTGCCCGCCTTTTTGCATTTTTCACACTTTTGTTCATTTTTTTGATTTCTGGCAGCGCTGGGCCTCTCATTCTTGGGCCTTCTTGTTTTTTCTAACATATTACCCCCTGTTTTCTTGCAGCACCCCTGGCCCATGTATTTTTAATATTCATTTTATTTTCATTTCTATTTTTTAAAATATATTTTCCTTAATATTAAAAATCATAAAAAATATAAAAATGCTAAATTTATATTTTTGGGTCCATTTTATTTTATTTTTCTCATAGAAAATATTTTATTTTAGTTACATATATACTTTCTTTAATAAGCTAGTAAATAAAAAAATAGAATTAGGTTAATTATTTATTTTTTTCTCACACTTGTAAATATTTATTTTGACATATAAAAGACTAAATATTTTCATAAAATATTACTTATAAGTTTAAGACAAAAAATACACAAAGATAATACTTAAAAAGCTCTATTTTATTTTTACATTAGAAATTAGGGTTAACCATTTTTAAAGAATTAATTTCCTTTTCTTAAGATATTAGGACTAGGTCAAAATTCTTTTGCATATGAAAAATAAAACAATTTCTTTTCCTTACATATACATAACCTTGCATATTTAAATTATATTGTATATTTTTTATTCAAATGCTTGTACAAATTCGATTTGGTTGTAATAGCTTAATTAGATTTATATTATTGCAAATCCCCATTCACAATTTGTATTTCCCCTTCCCATAAAATGTTGTAATAGCGTAGTAATCTTTAAATTACGCAATTTACCACTTTTATATACCATGCTAGTAATTAGGGTTTGTATGGCAAGATAAAAACAAATCAAATAGAAAACCCTAATCTAAGACAAAAATCAAGCATGAAAATAACACACTTACACACAAGCACCCTTAGGGTTTCTCCACTTGGTTGACTTATACAAAAATGGCCATATTACGCATGTGAAGTATCTTGGCAAAACAAAACAAATATAAGATCATAGTCCCTCGAAGACGCTATTCAAAGTTGCCTTACAAAATGATCTTGGTCCCTCAAAAAATGCTAGGATACTTTGCAACATTGCTAATAATGGTCATACGATGACCCACGCCCGTCCCGTTTACATCCAAAGATAGGGTTGCTTACCAAATCAATGGTAAGACAACAATATCAAAGGAAAAGAAAATGAACAAGAAAGACATTTGAGTAGGTGGATTACTTCTAGTTACTTGCTCCATTTTGAACAACTATCCTTGCTATTTTCAAAATAAACACACACATTTCAAAACATCTTACAAACATTGAAAACATTTTCAAAAGACAAACATCCTTGTATACATTCTTACGAACAAGAATCATTACAAAGATTGCTTAAACAAAGGCCTCTTTTACAAAATACTTTCAAAACCACACAAAGTAAAATTTCAAAACAAAAATCAAGTGATCTAGAAAGTAACTAAGAGTCCATGGAAAAACATGGATGAAAAGGGTGTTAATACCTTCTCTTTTCATAATCTACCCCCCAAACTCAAGAAACAATCTCAAAGGTCTTTCCTGTGCTTTTTTCACCTTTCCTTTTGGATAAAAGAAAAGTCGATGGCGACTCTTGCTAACCGCAACATTTGCGATAAAAAGCAAAACCCTCAAGTCAGTTCTCCCACCGTATCACAGAACTGGCGACTCTGGTGGGGAAAATTATAAAAGTGGGGTTACCTTAGGGCTAGATCACATTTATTTGCTTACATTTTTTGACTTGTATGCTTTACATTATGGTTCTTTGTTTGGGTTTGAAATCCTCTACCCGGATTTGGAATACATTATAGGTAAATAGCAATACGTTATGGAAACTGTGCGGGGTATACCGACATGGTCTAAGAAATAGCTATGTTAGTGTGACATATTTGTGGGTACCGGTAGCCTTTGAGTTAATCAAAGAGAATACGGGGCTACTGAGTGATGTCATGAAGCACTAATGAACTTCTAGAACCCTTTACTTGACCAACTTGGCCTTTAGGATGTAGTGAGATGACCGGCATTGGTGCAGTCTGAAGTTGGTAGATACTCGATACTACACTCATTGAGGGTTGGTTTCTTGGGATATTTCGGTCGCCATTAAAGAGGCTTGAGCTGAAACAATGACCAAGGAAACAATCTGATGATATTGAGCTCCTTAAAACCCGGTTACTATTATTAGGACAGGTTTGAGCCAACTAAACTTCAAAAGGGTACTTACCTATAAAACCCCATGCAAGCCTAAACTAAGAATTTGTTTGTTTTGCTTGTATATGCATACTTGTACATAACATCATGGACATCATGAACATCATATACATCTACTAACCATTTCAAGGATTTTGGAGATTCATCTTTGTTCTTGTTTTGTAGGATATGGATTCGCTTCGCAGGAAAACTATCCAAATCAACCTTGTAATAATTCCTCCATAACTTAAGGAGCTAGCTTCAAGGATCTCTGAGAACTCTCCATTCACCGAGAGACATGGTCGTCTACTCAACTTGGTCACCTCCAACACAGATGAGGATATGATGAAGGTGCTCTTTCAGTTCTTTGACCCTTTGCACCATTGCTTCACATTCCCCGACTATCAGCTTGTGCCTACTTTGGAAGAATTCTCTCAACTCTTGAGGATTCCCATTCTCAATCAACTACCTTTCAACGGTACGGGAAGAGACCCAAAGCCAGAAGAGATTGCTCAAGCTCTGCACTTGCACTCATCTGATGTCACAAGTCGTTGGGTAAATAGGAGTGGTGTCAAAGGCTTCTTAGCAAAGTTCCTGTTTGAGAAAGCCCAAAGCTGTTGGAGTTCCTTAGACTTGCAAGCCTTTGAGGATATTGTGGCTCTTCTTATCTATGGGATGGTCCTGTTCCCCAATCCTGACCAACTCATAGATGTTAGTGCCGTCAAAATCTTTATATCACGCAATCCGGTGCCTACATTGCTAGGGGATATCCTACACTCTTTTCACACTCGCACAATGAGGAAAAGAGGTGTACTTATGTGTTTCACTCCTCTCCTGGAAAGATGGTTTATTTCTCATCTTCCCCAATCAGTCTTAAAGAATGAGCAAGGTTCAAGGTGGTCACAAAGGTTAATGACGCTCAAATATTCAGATATTCATTGGTGCTCTCGATCCAAAGAGAATGAGATCATTGTTGACCATTATGGGGAATTCCCTAATGTCCCTCTACTTTGAATTAGGGGAGGCATCACCTACAACCCATGTTTATCTTTAAGACAGTTTGGTTACGCCCGAAGGGATGGCCTGCACGAGATGCTGATTCAAGTTTTGGTATTCGACTACGACAACGACGGTCAAGGTCTTTGCCAGAGATTCATCCGAGCCTGGAGGATGCTAAACAAGGTTGATAGCAAGAATTTTGGGCACAAGAATTCCATCCCTCTTGAGCCTTACTTCAAATGGGTATGAACCTGTGCTCAAAGTCTTGTGATGCCTTATCCTTCCATTCTTCCGATAATTATTGAGCCTGTTAAGGAGGGAGAAGTTCCATACATTATCCTACATCCTGACATGCCCACATCTCTTAAAGACCTACAAAGGGATTGGATACATCTCAAAGGAGAGCGAGATACTTTCGAAGCCCAATTCTATGCAAGCGAGAAGAAGGTTTTGGAACTCACTAGGCTACTTCATGAAGAGCAGACTCTAAATGCCTACATTGCACCAAAGAGAATGCACATGACTTTTTAATCTTAGAGTTTTGTATTATTTTGCCCAAGGGGCATTGATGTACTCAAACTTTATCTTATCAATATAACGTGTGTTTCTTTTTTATCTAAATCGAACTTGAATCTTTAAAATCCTTGAAAACATTGCATATGCACATATCATTCATCATAACATAAACAGGTCTTTTGGAACGAGTTTCCTCATCTCTCTAGTGTTTATTTCAGTAAGATGGATCTCGAACAGACAGTCAAAGATCTCCAAGCTCAGAACACGCAATTTCAACAATTACTCATGACCCTAGCCAAGGGGAAAGAGGAGTTGAAGACTCTGCTGGCTGAGAAAAGAAAAAAGAAAACAAAGAAGGTCACCGGGGTTTTAAACATGGGGAGAAGGCTTCAAGGACAGACTAGAAGAACCTTGAATTTTGCAACAACATCTGGTGAAGGAGAGGGGAAAGGAAAGGAAACAGTGGTTCCGTCAGAATCTGAAGAGGAGGAAGAAGAGGAAGACTACTCTGAGGAACAATATCCTCCAGCTGATGATAAGTACAGACATCTTGAAGAGCGTTTGAGCGCTATGGAAATACAAAAAGTACCAGGTTTAGACTGTAAGTACGAAGTGCGCCTAAGAGGGGGGGGGGGGGGGGGGGGGGGTGAATTAGTTACTTTTAAAAATTCTGGTTTTTAGTGATGATGGTTCTTATTTTTCTGGTAATAAGTGAGTTTAGGAAAGTTTAAAGATGCAGAAAAATAAAGAGACACGGGCGATATATCCTGGTTCCCCTCACAGTCCGACAGTACTCCAGTCCCCTTTCAACATGAAAGAGATTTCCTTATTGTGGCAAACTTACACAAGAACTACCAACCAAACCAAGAACAATCCTCTTGGATTTTCACTAAGTTACCTATGAGAACAATCCTCTCAATGTAACTAAACTTGTATCCAGCAACTTGGAAAGACAAGATTTCAACAAAAACACTTAAACTTAATTCCAACAATCCTGGAAAATAAGTAAGTAATAATCAATTTGTGAGTTTGAGTGAGTGAAGTAATATTGATCACTGTTGTACCCCAAAATTTGCCCTCCCATATTCTTCAAGAAATTGCCAAATCAAGTCTCAAAGTTCCCCAAGGGTTGTACAGTTCAAGGGCCTCCTAAACAGTCAAAACTAGGGTTTGTGGTCTGATCAAGAAAAGGAAGTTTTCAAGGGCCCAATCAAGTCTCACATGCCTACAAATATGGTCAAGTATCCTCATATCAAGTTTCAAGGCATTCAGTACAAAATTGCACAGTCAAAAACCCTAATTGCACTACAGTCAACTGTAGGGGCAAAATGGTCATTTGACAGTCAAAAGTTCAAATTTTTGGTCAACATATCATTTTGAAGCCACAAACATCATTTGATCAATGCTTGATCATGATTCTCAAAACTTGGCTCAAAAATCATCAAGATGCAAAAGTTTCCTTATTTGGACAGTTGAAAAAGTCAACTGAAATTGACCTGGGCATAACTTTCACATGGATTATCAGAAAAATTCCATCCAAAGCTCATTTTGAAGAGAAACACATTTCCTACAACTCATCTTCATATTTCAAGTCCAAGAAATGCTCTCACAAAAAGTTATCAATTTCAACATTATAGGTCATTTTCAAAAGTCAACAAAAAGAGACTTTAAGTCAAAGGCCATAACTTGAGATTGGTAAATCAAAATGACATGGGACCAAAGGCATTGGTTAGAGGACTCAAAGACCTTTCCAAAATGTCAAATAACATGAGAAAAGCTTAAAAATTGAGCAAGTTATGCCTTGTGGAAGTTGGGAAATTTTTGGATATTTTGAAAAGTCAACGTTGATGCAAATGACCTAAAATTGCTAATGGGCCCATTTTTCTTCCATAATTCATCATCCATAACATGTGCACGACCACTTGGCCCAAAGGGAAGTATTTTCTCATTTTTTATTTATTTATTTGAATTTTTATTTATATTAACTCATTTAAATCATTTAAATATATGAAAAATACCTAACTTAACCTAATCAATCTTTTTATACATGTTTTACTCTCAAGATTTCGTGCTTGTACCAATATGGAAAGAATTGGACTGATTAGATCATGATTTGCACAAAAGCACATGGAAGAATATTTGAAAAAGATCCTAGAAAATCAATTTTCAAAATCAATGAATGCAATGGATTTGATTGAGTTTTTTTGACCTAATGCACTCAATACAAAAGCCTGAACACAACCCTAATCAAAAGACACACTAAGCTGCGCAAGAAAGCCATTCACAAACTTGAAAAAACTGTCAAAAAACTCAATTCTAAAAACAGCCTTCCAGGACGATTCAGGTCTCAATTCTTGTTCCAATAGCTTCCTCAAGCATCCCTGGACATATTCCAATCACAAACATTCATCCCAGCTTCAAGAATTGGTAACATGAACGCAAACTGTATCAAGAAAAATCCATGATCGTTTTTTAATTTCTAGACATTCTCATAGCATTTTAATGGTTGATTCATGTTCCTTGTGAAGTTTTGAAGCTAACCAATGCATTCAATTATGTTTTTATGCTGTATACACGATTTCACCATGTTTGCGTTTTAGGGTTTACAGGACCTCCAATTAGGGGTTTTTGACTGGGGAAAAATTGGCCCTCAAGACCACCACCATTCAAACCAGTGCACTTGGACGAAGGCAATGGAACCCTCGCGCTCAATTTATGAGCGTTAGAGGGCTAATCGCTATTTTCCCAAAAGCCACCTAACAAAACGCGTATAAAACCGTTGCCTGTTCTTTTATGTTTTCAGGAATATGAAGAAGACGAAGTCGTGTCAAATGGTGATAGGCCAGTTCAAAAATTCGCGCGCGTTTCCAAGCCATTAACCCACTTTCTTTTATATTATTTGTTTGTTTATTATATATCAAAACGCGTGATAGTGGTCCAGTGGCAAGGTGTGAACGTTGGCAATGCATATGACCTGGGTTCGAGTCCCAGGTCTACGTTAATTTCCATATTATTTTGCAATATATATTCATATGCAGTTTCAAAGGTGGAGCGCACCATACATCCTCTTAATCCAGTCATCCACGTGCACATTGGAATCAGATCAAAGGCTGAGAGTTGGAGTATACGCTACGCCCTAGTCAACGCTTCAGCATGCTAATTGGAAAAGTCAAATGGGCTCAGATTATTGGGCCAGATTATTCAAGATTACACCTCCACCTTGGGGACTACCACCCCCTAGGTTTGCAAATTTTTCTCTCTTTTTTATTTTTTATTCATTTAAATCTTTTACTTTTAATTATTATTTGTTTAAATTAATTATTTCATAAATATAAAAATACTTAAAAAAAATCAGAAAAGATAAAAAATATAAAATATCTTATTTTAATATTTTCTTGTGAATAAATTCATGTAAATAAATTTAGTTTTAAATTAGGTTGCAATTTCAATTCTTTTCATAATAAAATATAAAAGAAGTAGAATTAGGTTTAATTAATGTTTTTATTCCTTTTTTAATTTTTCTTTCTTACAATAATATTTATTTATTTTATTTATTTTTTATAATTAAATTTGCATGAAAATAACTTAGGTTTAATTTAGGTTTAATTCTAATGTTTTCTTAATAAATTAAAATAAAATAGAATTAGGGTTAGTAGTTAATTTTAATTAATTCTTTCTTTTTTCTATTAAATCTTAAAATACATAAAAATACCAAAAAAAAACAAAAACAATTTCTTTTCTTAATTAATTAATTCACGTAATTTTAATATTTTGCAAAAGGGTCCAACGCCCTCGTTTCGATTTAATTTCGCATATTTATTTTATTTTGCTTAAATAATTATGTATCTCTCCCGAAGCCTTGTAATTACTTCTCGCACTTTTAATTCTTTTAATTTCTTTATTTTTCTGTCAAATCGGGTCCTGGTTAATTTTGGCGATGTGGACCCGCGCCATTTGTAATAGCTTTAGATTTACTTTTCCTCGCAATTTTTAACTATTAAACAAAGCATGCAAGAATGAATGGCCTTAAATAAAAGCAAGCGTAGAACACCCATAACCTGACAAGATAAATGCAAATGAACATGACACACAAATCGCACACACCACCCCTAGGGTACGCCTCACTGTTGCCTTGCCCCGAAAGGTGATCGTCGAGTAGAGGATGTCTTAGTAAGTCCTCATGATCCAGGAACCTGGCATGAGGGTAGCTTCTAAGGTGTCTTCCTATTACTCGGTGATCCCACTATTGCCTTGTCCCTCGAAACGTGGTCGTCGACTATAGGACGTCTTAATGAGTCCTTGTGTCCATTGATCTAGTTGCCTTGAAACAAGTTGCCTCGGAATGGTTGCCTCGGAATAAAAGATCAATGGCATAAGGGTAGCTCCTAAGGTGTCTTACCTTTGCTCGGTGACCACAATGTCCCTAAACTCGAATTGATCCGAACACCTCTAACGGTGGTGCTACCTACCTCTCAATGGTGGGATGGCGCTACCTTAAGGACATTTACACAGCCTAATTCCTTAGGGTAGGTAGATGACTCGTAGATACTTGCTCTATTCAAAAATAAATCAAAAACCTTTTCACACCGACACTTTTCAAAAAGCTTTCAAAAGCAATTTTTCAAACACTCTTGAGGACTGATACAAGAGTCGAACTGGAATTTTCAAAGAAACTTTTTAAACCCACAGTTGAAAAGCAAACAAACCATTTTGAAAACACAAATGAGCAAGTATCTAAGAGCCCATGGATAACCATGGATAGAAAGGGTGCTAACACCTTCCCTTTCTATAACCTACCTCCCGAACCGAGAGCAATCTCTATAAGGAATTTTTCTGTGCTTTTGTCCTTTCCATTTGGAGAAAATAAAAGATGGTGGCGACTCTTGCTTCCGCGACATTTCTCGAACCAGCGTTAAACAGTCAGTTCCAGATCCACCGATCACAGAACTGGCGACTCTGCTGGGGATACTTTATAAAGTGAGGTGTACCTTAGGATTAAGATCACTGTGTTTTCAATTGTCTTCTTTGCTTGCTTTACTATTGTGGGTTGCATCGGAGTTACATAGATCCTAACCCGGATCTGGGGGATACCCTGTTTAGGTAGCATAAGCTGTGAGGGACCTGTCCGGCATAGACCGACACAGGTGAAGCAGTGGCTACGTTGGTGTGGCACCTTGGTCTGTACCGATATCCCTTGTGTCGCAACGAGGAGAATATGGGTCTTCTAAGGAGTCATTAAGCACCAACAACCTTAGAACCTTAATTGACACAACTTGGCCTTTAGAATTGTAGCAGTATGCTACGCCCATTGAGGCTAAAACTCTCGTGATGGTTCTGGCCGCAAGAAAAGATTGCGATGCTGGAGTTATGACCGATTGAGGGTAGTCAATGATATTGGGATCCTCTAAGAACCCGGTTACTTTTGATTAGGACAGGTATGAACCAAAAAACTGAAAGAGGGTAGTACCTAGACCTCATGCTGGCCTAAACTTTAGGGGCTTGCCTTGTGTGACTTGTGTGCCTTACCATGTTTGCCTTTGTATCTATTTGTGGTGTGCTTTATCATAACATCATAGCATCATGAGCATTGCATGCATCCTGCATAAGGACTGACCATTTCAAAGACAAGAGGGTTTCACCTTTGCTCTGTTTTGTAGGACATTATGATGCCTGTGCGAAGGAATACTATCCGGTTCAACTTTGTTCGTTCACCTGAGTTGCTTGATGAGTTGGTTAGCAGAATTCCAAATACCACTTCCTTCATTCAGAGGCATGGTTCCCTTCTCAGTTTAGTCACTGCAAAACGGGATCAACAGTTGATGAGTGTTCTGACACAGTTCTATGACCCTCTATACCAGTGCTTCACCTTTCAAGACTTCCAGCTGGTCCCTACCCTGGAAGAGTTCTCTGACTTGCTTGGTATCCCTATCTTGGATCAGACTCCCTTTACTGGTTGGGAAAAGACCCTCAGGCTTGAGGATGTTGCTGCAGCCCTTCCTTTGACCCATCAAGAGGTAACAGACAACTGGGTAACTAGAAGCGGAGTTAAGGGTTTCTTGGCCAAGTTTCTGATTGGTAAAGCTAACGGTTTCTGGAATGACCTGGACTTTAGGGCATATGAAGACATCTTGGCTCTCCTAATCTATGGGTTAGTCCTGTTTCCTAATCCTGACAACTTCATCAATGTCACTGCCATAAGGATCTTTATGTCTCGGAATCCTGTGCCCACTCTCTTGGGTGACATCTTGCAATAACTTCATGCCCGTACTACCCGAAGATGAGGAACCCTATGGTGTTGTATCCCTTTGTTGGTGAGGTGGTTTATTTCGCACCTCCCTAAGTTCGTACTGAAGAATCAAGAAGGAAGAGGTTGGGCTCACAGGTTAATGTCTCTCACCGACAAAGACATCATTTGGACTTGCAGAGGTTTGGATGAGATAGCTATTATCGATCGATGCGGGGAATACCCTAATGTTCCTCTGATTGGTACTCAAGGAGGGATCTCTTACAATCCATGTCTAGCACTCCGTCAGTTTGGAAGAGCGAGAAGAGCAGGTCCCCATGAGATGTTGGTGCCTCACATCAGTTTCGAGTTTCAGGTGGATAGTGACGAGCTGCGTCGTAGGTTCATCAAGGCTTGGGACAAAGTTCATAAAGCTGACCCACAGTAGTTAGGGCCAAAGACTTCTTTACCTATGGAAGCCTATTACAAATGGGTTCGCATCCGTGCTCAGAAGTTAGGTATGCCGTATGAAGCTGTCAGACCCGTCATTCTTGAGTGTCCTGACAAAGATGGTGTTACTCCAACTGTCCTTCCTCCTCAGATACCTACTGATTATGAGACATTGAAGAGATCGTGGTCGCAAATGCGAGAAGAGCGGGATTCTTACCGGGAAAAGTTCAACGAGCAGGAATCAAAGATCCAGAAGTTGACAAAACAGTTGGAGAATGAGAGAGCTCTGAATGCCTACATCTGTACTGAGAAGAGGAGACCATGGGATCAATAATGAGCTCCAGATGTGCTTTTACAGTTTTATTTCCTTTTCAGTATTTCCTTGCATGTAACGCCTAAGGGCAACCTGTTGAATAATTTCAGTTTCAAAGTTGAATCTAATGAAGTGTGTTCCTTTTTGTTTACGAAGTTGATTCCCGATTGTCTTTGAAAACATAATTCATACGCATTTCATACATCATGTGCATAGCAGGTTTTTCCCTTTTTCAGGTTGCTTACAGTTCTTCGCTGTTTATTTCAGCATCATGAATACCGACTCTGCATCAACTGAGACATCAATCAAGGCTCTTCAGGCGCAGAATGCGCAGTTTCAAGAATTAATCAAGGGTCTGGCTCAAGGCCAAGAAGAACTGAAGGCTATGCTCCTGAAGAAGGAGAAGAAGAAGAAGAGAAGAACTGTTCTGTTCAACTCGGGCCGAAGGTTTGGAAATACTCTGCAGCAGGAAGAGGCTGGTTCTTCTGTTGACAAGAGTTCTCCTCAGGCAGAAGCAAGGGTTCCTAGTCCGGTAGTCTCCGACAACGAGACAGATTTTGATGAAGAACAGTACCCTCCTGCAGACGACAAATACATGCAACTGGAGGATAGGTTGAAGGCCATGGAGGTTCAACAGGTACCTGGGCTGGATTTCGGAGATCTGGGTTTGTCAACTGGTGTGATCATCCCTCACAAGTTCAAAGCACCATCCTTCTCTAAGTATGACGGGACGTCTTGTCCCAAGCTGCATTTAAGGTCCTATGTTCGGAAAATTCAACCGTACTCTGCGGATAAGAATTTGTGGATCCACTTCTTCCAGGAGAGTCTTTCAGGGACTCATCTCGAATGGTTCTATCAGCTGGATGGGACCAAGGTTCGTAACTGGGAGGAGTTGGCTACTGCTTTCTATAAGCAGTATCAATATAATGCCGACCTTTCCCCTACACGTACCCAGCTCCAGGGTATGTCGTTAGGTGCAAGCGAAGGTTTTAAAGAGTACGCTCAGAAGTGGAGAGACCTGGCTGGTAGGGTACAGCCACCATTGACTGATCGAGAGTTGGTAGACATGTTCTTGGGGACCTTATCTGGGCCGTTTTTCAACCATCTGATCGGGAATTCTTCTGCTGGGTTCACTGATCTAATCTTGACTGGAGAGAGAATTGAAGCTGGGTTAAAGTCTGGAAAAATTCGGAAGGGTGCATCATCTAGTTCTGAGAAGAAACCCTTCAAGAAGGAGTCTAGTGCCGTGTATGGTTCCAGGAAATCAGAGAAACCTGAGCGCCGCCAATCTGTCAGTGCGGTAATGATTGCTAAGCCTGCTGCCGCTCCCCGGCCAAACAATCCTCAAAAGGTTGAAAGACCCCGGAGAGAGTTCACCCGCTTAAACATGACCTTATCACAGATCCTGCCCCCGTTGCTCTCAACCAATTTAGTGACTGTCAGGGAGGCGCCGAAGTTTCCAAATACTGCATCCCCCAAGTACAACCCGAATGCTCGTTGTGCTTACCATTCAGATAGCCCGGGGCACTCTACTGATGACTGTTGGGCATTAAGGAGTAAGGTGCAAGACCTTATCGACGCGAAAGAAATACAGTTCGAAGCGCCTGAGAGGCCGAATGTAGTTATTGCTCCTATGCCTCAGCATGGGGTAAATGCTGTGGATGAAGATGTTTATGCTATTTCTGTGGATGATCTAGCCACTCCTCTGAAGACTGTCAAAAAGAACCTGCTGCTGGCCGGTTTATTTCCAGGTTGCAGTGAGGGTTGCCTGTTCTGTGCTGTGTCCCTATCTGGTTGTCCCTTGCTAAAATTAGGCATCCAAAGCCTAATGGATAGCAAGGAGATTCTGTTTAAGAAGTCTGCTGTTCAATTGGTCCCGGTGGAAGAAGTTTCTGTGGTTACCATATTCAACAATCCGATCAAGGCTCTCTCGAAGAAGCCCATTCAAATCATGACTGTTGCACCTGTCGTTATCACTGTTCCGGGGCCCCTGCCCTATGTATCTGATAAAGCGGTCCCCTGGCATTATGGGGCAGATGTGTATGTGAATGGGATTAAACAAGAATTCAACGCGGGCGCCAGCATTTGTGACATCACTGGCCCAGCCAAGGTTACCCGCAGTGGCAGGCTCTTCTCGCCTGACATTGCCCCGCCTGCTGCCCGAAGACCACTTCTCATAACCCCTGCAAGTGTACCTATTCCTGCTGCTGATCCAATTGTTTCTCCTGCTGCCGAGTCATCCAATGCTCGGGGCAAAGGAGTTGAAGTTGAGCCTGCCCAGATGGAGGCACCTATACCTGTAACTGCTGAAGCCTCCCAACAAGAAATGGAGGAGATTCTAAAAATTATAAAGAAGAGTGACTTCAATGTTGTGGAACAGCTGGGGCATACGCCCTCTAAAATCTCCATGCTCTCTTTATTGCTGTGCTCCGAGGCCCATGCTAAGGCCTTAATCTCTTTCCTCAAGACGGCCCATGTGCCACATGAGACGTCTGCAGTCCAGTTCACTGATTGCGTAGCAAATCTGACAGCAGACAATGGCTTGGGTTTCTCAGATGCTGACTTGACCGCAAAGGGAAGAGACCATAATGAGGCTCTGCATGTCTCTATTGAATGCAGGGGTACGACCTTGGCACATGTGTTGGTGGATACTGGTTCATCTTTGAATGTGCTACCCAAGAAGGCTTTGGACCGTCTAGATTGTGAAGGCCTGGAATTAAAACCCAGCAATATCATCGTCAGGGCCTTTGATGGTTCAAAGAGGATGGTTCATGGAGAGGTTGACATTCCGATTCGTGTGGGCTCTCAGGTGTTCGACTCCACTTTTTATGTGATGGATATCCGTCCATCTTACTCTTGTCTATTGGGTCGACCTTGGATACATAAGGCTGGGGCAGTGACCTCTACCTTGCATCAGAAGCTGAAGTACCCCGTCAGAGGGAAGATCGTCACTGTGCAGGGAGAGGAGGAATATATGGTGAGCCACCTGAACTCCTTCAGATACATTGAGATGGATGGGGAGTTTATTGAAACCCCCTTTCAGCATTTCGAGGAGGTGCTTCCAATTACAGCAGCGTCAGAAACAGCAGAAGAAATTGTTCCTTTGAAGATGGCTTCCCTAAAGGATGCTCGGGCTGTGGTTCAGAAGAGTGAAAGTGCCAACTGGGGCAGACTTCCAGACTTTACTCAGAAGACTGATAAATTTGGGTTGGGTTTTACCGCAGAAGGTCAGAAAGCTATGAGGAAAGCGAAGATCGGAAGACCTCTGGTATTCATTACAAGTTCAGGAGTAAATGCTATTGGGGACGAAGACGAAGTGGATGAAGCGGAATTTAATAGCTGGATCTATCCAACGGCGGAAGGCGGGTTGAACAATTGGATTGCTAAGGACCATACCCCTGTTACCTTTGTGACGCAGTAATAAATTTCTTTGTGTCGTTATTTTGTAATAAACAATAAATAAACTCTACAGCCCGGTGTCTTACCCGAGGCACCGTGGTTTCATTTGTGAGGGCATATAAATTGTCATTTCATATATCATGAATGAAAATCTTGGACGTATTTTCGCATTACAAATATTGTGCTCCTTTTCTGTCTTTCTTTCCTTTACATATATTTCAAAACAGCTGTATTTACACACACACTCACTCATACAGGTTTCAATCCACTCTGGATCTCACTGATAACAACTCTGCTACTGCCAATTATGACTTCGAAAATCCGATCAACTTAGCCGAAGACGAAGGTGAAGATGATTGCGAAGTGCCTGGCGATCTTGCAAGACTGTTGCTTCAGGAAGAGAGGGCAATTCAACCCCATGAAGAGCCAGTGGAAACAATCAACCTGGGTACTGAGGCAGACAGTAAAGAGGTAAAGATTGGTGCCAACCTAGAGCTCAGCGTGAAGCAACGGTTGACTCGAATGCTGCATGATTATATGGAGATCTTTGCTTGGTCCTACGAAGACATGCCAGGGTTGGATACCGATATTGTGGTCCATCACTTGCCAACTAGGGAAGACTGCCCTCCGGTTAAGCAAAAGGTCCGTCGGATGCGTCCAGAGATGTCTGAGAAGATTAAAGCCAAAGTTATGAAACAGTTTGATGTCGGGTTCCTTGCAGTGACTTCTTACCCTCAGTGGGTTGCTAATGTGGTGCCGGTACCTAAGAAGGACGGTAAGGTCAGAATGTGTGTCGATTACAGGGATCTGAACAGGGCCAGCCCCAAAGATGACTTCCCCTTACCTCACATTGATGTCCTTGTTGATAATACAGCTCAGCACAAGGTATTCTCTTTCATGGATGGCTTTTCAGGTTACAATCAGATCAAGATGGCACCTGAAGACATGGAAAAGACTACATTTGTTACTCAGTGGGGCACCTTCTATTACAAAGTCATGCCATTCGGGCTAAAAAACGCTGGGGCAACCTACCAACGTGCCATGGTTGCTTTATTTCATGACATGATCCATCATGAGATAGAAGTGTATGTGGACGACATGATCGCAAGGTCCCAGACTGAGGAAGAGCACCTAGATCATCTGCAGAAATTGTTTGACCGGTTGAAACTGTACAAGCTGAGATTGAACCCGAACAAGTGCACCTTCGGGGTAAGATCGGGAAAATTGCTAGGCTTCGTGGTCAGTGACAAGGGAATTCAGGTGGACCCTGCCAAGGTCAAAGCTATTCAAGAGATGCCAGTTCCTAAGACAGAGAAGGAAGTCAGAGGCTTTTTAGGACGCCTGAATTACATTGCTCGATTCATCTCACATCTAACCGCTACCTGTGAGCCAATCTTCAAGCTGCTGAAGAAAGATCAGGTAGTACGTTGGAACGATGAATGTCAGGCTGCTTTTGACAAAATCAAAGAGTATCTCCAAGAACCACCCATCCTTATGCCATCGGTTGAAGGGAGACCTCTGATACTATACCTGACAGTGCTTGACAACTCAATGGGGTGTGTGCTGGGGCAGCATGACGAGTCCGGCCGAAAAGAGCATGCCATTTATTACCTTAGCAAAAAGTTTACCGACTGTGAGACCCGATACTCACTGCTTGAGAAAACTTGCTGCGCTTTGGTATGGGCTGCTCGCCGGCTAAGACAGTATATGCTGACTCACACTACCTTGTTGATATCAAAGATGGATCCTATAAAGTACATATTCGAAAAGCCTGCTCTGTCTGGGAGAATCGCAAGATGGCAAATGATCTTGACGGAATACGACATTTAGTACACAACCCAGAAAGCCATCAAGGGAAGTGTATTGGCGGACCACTTGGCACATCAGGCTGTAGATGACTACCAATCAATGAACTTCGAGTTTCCGGACGAAAGCATCATGATTGTGACTGATTGTGAAGTACCTGGACCGGATGAAGGACCTGAACCAGGATCCCGATGGTCTATGCACTTTGACGGAGCCTCCAATGCTTTGGGAAATGGTATCGGCGCCATAATCATATCACCTCAAGGTACTCATACTCCACTCACTGCCCGGCTATGTTTTAACTGTACCAACAACATGGCGGAGTATGAGGCGTGTATCATGGGTCTTCAAGCTGCGATCGACTTAAGGATCAAGTTTCTGAGTGTCTTCGGAGATTCCGCTCTTGTGATCAATCAGATTAAAGGAGAGTGGGATACGAAACATCCAAACCTGATTCCTTACAGAGAATGTGTGTTGGCCCTGATCCCCCACTTCACAGAGATAACCTTTGAGCACTTTCCCAGAGAAGAGAATCAGCTGGCGGACGCGTTAGCTACAATGGCTTCTATGTTCAAAGTTAAATGGGATAATGAGGCTCCCCGGATCATCATCTGGAAACTGGACGAACCGGCATACTGTTGTGATCTCGAGACTGAATTGGTAACCGAGAAGCCTTGGTACCATGAGGTGAAGAGATATCTAGAAACTCAGGAATACCCGGAAGGTGCATCTGTCAATGATAAGAAATTCCTGAGAAGGTTCGCAGCCAAATTCTTCCTCAGCAACGGCATCTTGTATAAGCGAAACCATGATTCAACCTTACTGCGTTGTGTGGATAAAACTGAAGCAGAAAGGATCATGGAAGAGCTACATGAAGGGACCTTTGGTACACATTCCAGTGGGCACACTATGGCTAAGAAGATCCTACGGGCAGGATACTACTGGTCCACGATGGAAGCTGACTGCTACCAACATTCCAGGACATGCCACAAGTGCCAGATTTACGCAGACAAGGTGCATGTTCCTCCGGTTCCCCTGAATGTTCTGACTGCGCCTTGGTCGTTTGCAATGTGGGGCATAGACATGATCGGCGAGATTAAACCTACGGCATCTAATGGGCATCGCTTCATCCTAGTGGCGATTGATTATTTTACGAAGTGGGTTGAGGCAGCATCCTACGCTACGGTAACCAAGACTGTTGTGGCACGGTTCATTCGACATAATCTGATCTGTCGGTACGGTGTCCCTGAATGAATTATTACAGACAACGGTACCAATCTGAATAACAAAATGATCGCTGAGCTCTGCGAGCAGTTCAAGATACAGCACCACAATTCTTCTCCTTACAGACTGAAGATGAATGGGGCTGTAGAAGCAGCAAATAAGAACATCAAGAAAATCATACAGAAAATGACAGTGACTTACAAAGATTGGCACGAGATGTTACCGTTCGCTCTACATGGGTACCGTACCTCAGCTAGGACGTCAACCGAGGCAACTCCTTTCTCTCTGGTTTATGGTATGGAGGCAGTCTTGCCGATCGAGGTGCAAATACCCTCTCTCCGGATAATGAAGGATGCAAATCTGAATGAAGATGATTGGATCCAGACACGACTTGATCAACTCAACCTCATTGACGAAAAGAGACTTGCTGCTATCTGTCATGGTCAGACGTATCAAAAACGGATGATCAGGGCATTTAACAAAAAGGTCAGACCACAAGAATATCAAGTTGGGGATCTGGTAATCAAGAGAATCATCCTTCCTCAGAGTGATCCAAGGGGCAAATGGACCCCTACGTACGAAGGGCCATTTGTGGTTAAACATGTGTTCTCAGGAGGAGCAATGATATTAACCAATATGGATGGTGACGACCTTCCTCACCCCGCCAATGCAGACATAGTAAAAAAATACTACGCATAAAAAAGGACCCGCTAGGCTGACATGCCTAGGCAAAAATTAGGGCTTCCCGTCGAACCAAAAGGGTTCGGGCAAAATGAAGGGATGAAAAATAAAAAAATCTGTACACCCGGCAAGTCGAAAACCTGAAAAGGCGGCTTGGGCAAAAATGGGTATCCCGGTGGACTGAAAACCCGAAAGGGCGGTCCAGGCAAAAATTAGGGATAAAAGCGTAATACTATGTCTCATTGGATCACTTTGCATCCAGAATCCGGTATCTACATTGAGTTCAGACGGCATCAATCAGTCAGCTTCACCTTCAACCAAGGTCATCAAGTGATGAGACGCTCAGAGTTATAAAGGCAATAGCAGAGTCGAAACCCAGTGGGATCATTCATTTCACACAGCTGTTTTATTTTCTCTTGTACAAAATCTGTATAAACTCTTTTGTTCGGCGACGTTCTCTTACTAGGACGTCGGCCTCTTGTACACAAAACGCCTATTTTCAGGCCATTCAAAAATCAATACAAATATGTTTTCAGTTAAACGTGCCAAGTGTTTTTCTTTTTCTGTTTTGTTTTGCGAAGAACGTCCAAGGTTCAATTTGTGATATATGCATTGACAATAATTTGCTAACTCATAAATATTTGTATACGAAACAAAGGATTTTATTACAGGTGACACTAGAAACAGGGGCAATAAAGAGTTGTCTGAGCAGTCTAATTGTTCTATCCTCCAAGGTACCAAGGTAGGTTCGGATAAAGAACACGACCAGTACATATTAAATCCCCAGAGAGTGGTTCAGCAAAACAGTACATTCCTCTCCAAGCAAAATTATCAAATCTCAAGGAAGTTGAGTATCCTCCAGCCGATCTCAAACATTCCCCAGCAGCATATATTCTTAACAAGCATCCCCGGCAGTCTTGGCCTAAAGACTGTTCCCCGGCGGTACATCAAACATTCAAAGGAATCACTTCCCCCACAGTTCAAAACTTCCCCAAGAGAGTCCAATCCAGTTCCCCAGAAAGTTGGGATTCATATCCCCAAGCAGCAAGCTTATCCCCAGTAGATTCTGGAAGCTTATCCCTCGCAGAGCACGAACGCGTCGCCCGACTTGATTTAAAGAGTTATTTCCTTAACAGGATATAACTGGGTTATCCTCAGCCAAAAGCCACGGAAAGAGCGTCCTCGACGAAGTCTTCTTACCCCAGCGAAGTCCATCAACATTTCCAACAACAAGGGTATCCCCAGCAAATTATTATCAACACTCAGGAAGGCATCCCTCTTCCCACAGAGTATTGCTTCCCAGCATGGCCGCTAGAGTATCTTTTTCTCCCCGCAGAATCTTCCATTGCCAAGTTTATTCCTCAACGGAGTCATCTTCTCCTACCGGTATTCTTGCAGTTATTACCCCCAGCGGAAGCGAAAGCTTATCCTTCAATATCAGCCCAGGATGTGACTTCCCGGCACCCGTCAAGGATTTACTTTCCTAGACGAAAAGCATACATAAAACATCACATACATCATTATAGCATGCATAACGCATCATATCATACAAATCTCATTTATGTTGAGAACATCATTGCTTGATCCATGTCATGCATTGCATATGACTGACCTTTACCTGTCAGGAAAGATGCAGTTGAAATTCTCAATCATATTTCAAGACCTAGACCGGTTTAGTTAATCGACTCCAAAGATTTCTTATCCAGTCCCAGGCCTTCTCTAGTCCAGCTAAATCGACTCCCAACAGATTTTCCTGATGAAGACTCAGTAGAAGTTATCAGACTATAATGGTTCTCTCTCCGACGGTGCATGAGATTTCCATTTGAGGTTTTTTCTTTGAGATTATATTTTCCTATTGGTTCTCTCTCCGACGGTGCATGAGATTTCCATTTTAGGTTTTTTCTTTAAGATTATATCTTCCTATTGGTTCTCTCTCCGACGGTGCATGAGATGATTCCATTTTAGGTTTTTCTTTAAGATTATAAGTTCCTATAATGGTTCTCTCTCCGACGGTGCATGAGATTTCCATTTGAGGTTTTTTCTTTGAGATTATATTTTCCTATTGGTTCTCTCTCCGACGGTGCATGAGATTTCCATTTTAGGTTTTTTCTTTAAGATTATATCTTCCTATTGGTTCTCTCTCTGACGGTGCATGAGATGATTCCATTTTAGGTTTTTCTTTAAGATTATAAGTTCCTATTGGTTCTCTCTCCGACGGTGCATGAGATGATTCCATTTTAGGTTTTTCTTTGAGATTATATTTTCCTATTGGTTCTCTCTCCGACGGTGCATGAGATTTCCATTTTAGGTTTTTTCTTTAAGATTATATCTTCCTATTGGTTCTCTCTCCGACGGTGCATGAGATGATTCCATTTTAGGTTTTTTCTTTAAGATTATAAGTTCCTATTGGTTCTCTCTCCGACGGTGCATGAGATGATTCCATTTTAGGTTTTTCTTTAAGATTATAAGTTCCTATTGGTTCTCTCTCCGACGGTGCATGAGATTTCCATTTTAGGTTTTTTCTTTGAGATTATAATTCCATTTTGGTTCTCTCTCCGACGGTGCATGAGATTTCCATTTTAGGTCTTTCTTTCAGATTATGTTTTCCTATTGGTTCTCTCTCCGACGGTGCATGAGATTTCCACTTTAGGTTTTTTCTTCGAGATTATAATTCCATCATGGTTCCCTCTCTGACGGTGAGTGAGGTGATAATTCCTTTTCAGATGGTTCCCTCTCCGACGGTGACTGAGGTGATAATTCCTTTTCAGATTGTAATTCCCTTTCAGATTATGATTTCCTTTGGTTCGCTTCCCGATACTGCGAAGATGGTAGTTCCCGCTAAGATTTTTCTCAACGAGCGTTGTTGAAGTTAAAGTCACCCAAGGTTCTCTTACCGTTCATGCTAAGGTAGTAACCATCCCTGGTTCATTCATCATCTTGTGAAGCTCCAGACTCAGCTCCTGTAACCAGTCAGGACACATCTATACCGAGCATTTGAAAACCAGCTCCTGCAACGTGTCAGGTACTCATTTTTCTTTTGCAGGTATGCAGGTTCTCGCTAAGGAATCTCTTACGCGATCAACATCCAGATGGCATCTATAAGCCCATCATCCTATTTCATCAATCTCTAAGTGGCATCTATAAGCCCATCCCCATCACACTGCCACTATGTGAGCGCAAATTTCTGGGCACTCTAGTGTTCAATCATCTTCTACCCTCGGATTACGAAAGGCACATCCGCCAATCTGCATCCTCAGGTCTAAGAAGATTGAACAGGGGCAACTGTTGTACCCCAAAATTTTCCCTCCCATATTCTTCAAGAAATTGCCAAATCAAGTCTCAAAGTTCCCCAAGGGTTGTATAGTTCAAGGGCCTCCTAAACAGTCAAAACTAGGGTTTGTGGTCTGATCAAGAAAAGGAAGTTTTCAAGGGCCCAATCAAGTCTCACATGCCTACAAATATGGTCAAGTATCCTCATATCAAGTTTCAAGGCATTCAGTACAAAATTGCACAGTCAAAAACCCTAATTGCACTACAGTCAACTATAGGGGCAAAATGGTCATTTGACAGTCAAAAGTTCAAATTTTTGGTCAACATATCATTTTGAAGCCACAAACATCATTTGATCAATGCTTGATCATGATTCTCAAAACTTGGCTCAAAAATCATCAAGATGCAAAAGTTTCCTTATTTGGACAGTTGAAAAAGTCAACTGAAATTGACCAGGGCATAACTTTCACATGGATTATCAGAAAAATTCCATCCAAAGCTCATTTTGAAGAGAAAGACATTTCCTACAACTCATCTTCATACTTCAAGTCCAATAAATTCTCTCACAAAAAGTTATCAATTTCAACATTATAGGTCATTTTCAAAAGTCAACAAAAAGAGACTTTAAGTCAAAGGCCATAAATTGAGATTGGTAAATCAAAATGACATGGGACCAAAGGCATTGGTTAGAGGACTCAAAGTCCTTTCCAAAATGTCCAAGAACATGAGAAAAGCTTAAATATTGAGCAAGTTATGCCTTGTGGAAGTTGGGAAATTTTTGGATATTTTGAAAAGTCAACATTGATGCAAATGACCTAAAATTGTTAATGGGCCCATTTTTCTTCCATAATTCATCATCCATAACATGTGCACGACCACTTGGCCCAAAGGGAAGTATTTTCTCATTTTTTATTTATTTATTTGAATTTTTATTTATATTAATTCATTTAAATCATTTAAATATATGAAAAATACCTAACTTAACCTAATCAATCTTTTTATACATGTTTTACTCTCAAGATTTCGTGCTTGTACCAATATGGAAAGAATTGGACTGATTAGATCATGATTTGCACAAAAGAACATGGAAGAATATTTGAAAAAGATCCTAGAAAATCAATTTTCAAAATCAATGAATGCAATGGATTTGATTGAGTTTTTTTGACCTAATGCACTCAATACAAAAGCCTGAACACAACCCTAATCAAAAGACACACTAAGCTGCGCAAGAAAGCCATTTACAAACTTGAAAAAATTGTCAAAAAACTCAATTCTGAAAACAGCCTTCCAGGACGATTCAGGTCTCAATTCTTGTTCCAATAGCTTCCTCAAGCATCCCTGGACATATTCCAATCACAAACATTCATCCCAGCTTCAAGAATTGGTAACATGAACGCAAACTGTATCAAGAAAAATCCATGATCGTATTTTAATTTCTAGACATTCTCATAGCATTTTAATGGTTGATTCATGTTCCTTGTGAAGTTTTGAAGCTAACCAATGCATTCAATTATGTTTTTATGCTGTATACACGATTTCACCATGTTTGCGTTTTAGGGTTTACAGGACCTCCAATTAGGGGTTTTTGACTGGGGAAAAATTGGCCCTCAAGACCACCACCATTCAAACCAGTGCACTTGGACGAAGGCAATGGAACCCTCGCGCTCAATTTATGAGCGTTAGAGGGCTAATCGCTATTTTCCCAAAAGCCACCTAACAAAACGCGTATAAAACCGTTGCCTGTTCTTTTATGTTTTCAGGAATATGAAGAAGACGAAGTCGTGTCAAATGGTGATAGGCCAGTTCAAAAATTCGCGCGCGTTTCCAAGCCATTAACCCACTTTCTTTTATATTATTTGTTTGTTTATTATATATCAAAACGCGTGATAGTGGTCCAGTGGCAAGGTGTGAACGTTGGCAATGCATATGACCTGGGTTCGAGTCCCAGGTCTACGTTAATTTCCATATTATTTTGCAATATATATTCATATGCAGTTTCAAAGGTGGAGCGCACCATACATCCTCTTAATCCAGTCATCCACGTGCACATTGGAATCAGATCAAAGGCTGAGAGTTGGAGTATACGCTACGCCCTAGTCAACGCTTCAGCATGCTAATTGGAAAAGTCAAATGGGCTCAGATTATTGGGCCAGATTATTCAAGATTACACCTCCACCTTGGGGACTACCACCCCCTAGGTTTGCAAATTTTTCTCTCTTTTTTATTTTTTATTCATTTAAATCTTTTACTTTTAATTATTATTTGTTTAAATTAATTATTTCATAAATATAAAAATACTTTAAAAAAATCAGAAAAGATAAAAAATATAAAATATCTTATTTTAATATTTTCTTGTGAATAAATTCATGTAAATAAATTTAGTTTTAAATTAGGTTGCAATTTCAATTCTTTTCATAATAAAATATAAAAGAAGTAGAATTAGGTTTAATTAATGTTTTTATTCCTTTTTTAATTTTTCTTTCTTACAATAATATTTATTTATTTTATTTATTTTTTATAATTAAATTTGCATGAAAATAACTTAGGTTTAATTTAGGTTTAATTCTAATGTTTTCTTAATAAATTAAAATAAAATAGAATTAGGGTTAGTAGTTAATTTTAATTAATTCTTTCTTTTTTCTATTAAATCTTAAAATACATAAAAATACCAAAAAAAACAAAAACAATTTATTTTCTTAATTAATTAATTCACGTAATTTTAATATTTTGCAAAAGGGTCCAACGCCCTCGTTTCGATTTAATTTCGCATATTTATTTTATTTTGCTTAAATAATTATGTATCTCTCCCGAAGCCTTGTAATTACTTCTCGCACTTTTAATTCTTTTAATTTCTTTATTTTTCTGTCAAATCGGGTCCTGGTTAATTTTGGCGATGTGGACCCGCGCCATTTGTAATAGCTTTAGATTTACTTTTCCTCGCAATTTTTAACTATTAAACAAAGCATGCAAGAATGAATGGCCTTAAATAAAAGCAAGCGTAGAACACCCATAACCTGACAAGATAAATGCAAATGAACATGACACACAAATCGCACACACCACCCCTAGGGTACGCCTCACTGTTGCCTTGCCCCGAAAGGTGATCATCGAGTAGAGGATGTCTTAGTAAGTCCTCATAATCCAGGAACCTAGCATGAGGGTAGCTTCTAAGGTGTCTTCCTATTACTCGGTGATCCCACTATTGCCTTGTCCCTCGAAACGTGGCCGTCGACTATAGGACGTCTTAATGAGTCCTTGTGTCCATTGATCTAGTTGCCTTGAAACAAGTTGCCTCGGAATGGTTGCCTCGGAATAAAAGATCAATGGCATAAGGGTAGCTCCTAAGGTGTCTTACCTTTGCTCGGTGATCACAATGTCCCTAAACTCGAATTGACCCGAACACCTCTAACGGTGGTGCTACCTACCTCTCAATGGTGGGATGGCGCTACCTTAAGGACATTTACACAGCCTAATTCCTTAGGGTAGGTAGATGACTCGTAGATACTTGCTCTATTCAAAAATAAATCAAAAACCTTTTCACACCGACACTTTTCAAAAAGCTTTCGAAAGCAATTTTTCAAACACTCTTGAGGACTGATACAAGAGTCGAACTGGAATTTTCAAAGAAACTTTTTAAACCCACAGTTGAAAAGCAAACAAACCATTTTGAAAACACAAATGAGCAAGTATCTAAGAGCCCATGGATAACCATGGATAGAAAGGGTGCTAACACCTTCCCTTTCTATAACCTACCTCCCGAACCGAGAGCAATCTCTATAAGGAATTTTTCTGTGCTTTTGTCCTTTCCATTTGGAGAAAATAAAAGACGGTGGCGACTCTTGCTTCCGCGACATTTCGCGAACCAGCGTTAAACAGTCAGTTCCAGATCCACCGATCACAATCACTAAGAGTGATTTGACAATGTATAGTCTTCTTCTTTCTATAATAATATTGTACAAAGACTCGATATATATTTGCTCAAAGTTTTCTGTTTAAAGTATGAAAATCTGCAGAAAACTTATGCATGAAAATGAAGAATGCTTGAGTTTTTATTTTGAAAGTTCAGAAAAATATTATGAAAGAAGGTGTTAGATTAGGATTTGAAATTGAATATTTATATGTTCATAACACCCTTTTGAAACATCATGAAGATCTGGAAAAGTATCATGAACAAATGCCAAGTTTGAGTGAAAAGATGTAATGAAAAGGCATGATCAAAAGGCATGAACAAAGCTATAATTTTTCAAATTCGTGCAGTGTGTAATCGATTGCACTTTTAGTGTAATCGATTGCACAAGGTTTTCAACAGCTATTTTTTCAAAAAATTTAAGAGTGCAATCGATTGCACAAACAATGTAATCGATTGCATGCAAAAACAGTAGAAAAAATTAACTGAGTGCAATCGATTGCATGCAGAAACAGAAGCAAAAGATTTGGAATTTTGAAGAGTGCAATCGATTGCACTAAGATGTCAATCGATTGCATGCAGAAGAAAAGTGAACTTTTATCTTTGAAAAGCTTGAGTAATGATCTTTAAACATTTCTTTTTCATTTTTGAGCATCTATATTTTAAGATCAAAGTAGATAATATTATTATACCTTTGAGAGCTTGAGTGAAGATATTATCCTTAGATGCTTAGATGCTTGACAAAATCTTTGCCTTCTTTGTAGCCATGGTTTGTCTTCATCAAAACAAAAGCTTATTTGAGAAGTTTGATTTTACATAGACTTTAAAGAATTGGGACTAGTGTCGGGGATCGTGATTCCTCCGAAATTCAAAGTGCCTTTGTTCGCAAAATATGATGGAGTGTCATGTCCTAAGATGCACCTCCGATCATATGTGAGAAAGATCCAGCCACACTCCGCTGATAAAGACTTGTGGGTGCATTGTTTCCAAGATAGCCTATCTGGAACACAATTTGACTGGTTTTATCAACTGGAAAGGCCCAACACCTATAATTGGGAAGATCTTGCGGCAGCTTTCTACAAGAAATATCAATATAATGTTGATTTAGCACCTACCCGTACTCAACTTCAGAGTATGGCTATGGCTTCCAATGAGGGTTTCAAGGATTACGCGCAGAAGTGGAGAGATCTAGCTGGAAGAGTTCAACCCCCTCTGTCTGAAAGGGAATTGGTAGACATGTTCTTAGGCACTCTATCGGGCCCTTCAACCATTTAATTGGAAGCTCATCTGCTGGAATTACTGAGTTAATAATGACCGGAGAAAGGGTGGAAGCTGGCATAAAAAGTGGAAAGATTCAGAAGGATTCATCTGCCCCTACAGCTGTGAGAAAGCCTTTTATTGGGAAGAAGGAGGTATTTGTTGTTTATCCACAAAGGAACCAAGAGAGAGTCGAACGCCGACCAATGGTAGGAGCTGTTATGATCCCAAAGCATACATCTGATCAACCAAGAAGTAATCAACCAAGGGTGGAAAGGCCAGTCCGGCAATTCACCAGAATCAATATGACTATGTCCCAAGTATTACCGCATCTTCTGAAATCCAATTTGGCAACTTTAAAAGAAGCTCCAAAGAACCCCAACACAGCGTCCCATCATTATCACCCAAATGCCCGCTGCGCATATCAGTCCGAAAGTCCGGGTCATGATACCAACAACTGTTGGGCCTTGAAAAACAAAATTCCAGACCTTATCGAGGCAAAAGAGATTGAGTTTGATGCGCCCGAGAAGCCAAATGTCATTTCTACTCCTATGCATAGACATGGTCACAACACCAATGCAATTGAAGAAGATTTTTTTGTTAGCACAGTTGATGAACTCTTGACTCCACTCCCAATCATTAAGATAAACTTGTTAAAAGCCGATGTTTTCCCATGTTGTAATGAAGACTGCCACCTCTGCTTATCCTCACCAACTGATTGCATTTTGTTGAAAACAAGCATTCAACGCTTGATAGACAACAAATAGATCTTGTTTGAAAGTACTCATGTTTCACCTGTTCCTGTTAAAGACGTTTCAATCATCACCATCTCCGCCAATTCTTCCAGGGTCCCTAAAAGACCCGTTAGAATTACATCGGTTCCAAAAACTACTCCTCTTATAATTACAATGCCTGGGCCAGTCCCGTATGAATCAGACAAAATTGTGCCGTGGAGTTACGGTGGGGACATCTACTACCATGGCATCAAACAAGATGGGCTGGCTACCGAAGAGTTAACTTCGAAGAAGAATACTCCGACATTAGCAATATTGCTGGAACCAATAAGATTACCCGAAGCGGTAGAATCTTCTCTCCATAAATTTCCCCCCCAAAGGAAATTTTTGGACCCGTGGCTGCTCCAAAGGTTATTTTCGTACCAATAATCATCCCTGCAAGTGCTCCTATTAACGAAGATGATACAAACCCTGTTGTCATTCCTACCAACACTCCTGCTACTAAAACTCGAGGAAAAAGTATTCAAGTAGAGCTTGTCTGGACGAAGGCTCAATCCCTGACTATCCCCAAAGCCTCCAAGAAGGAAATGGAGGAGATCTTGAAAATAATAAAGAGGAGCGACTATGACATAGTTGAACAGTTGGGGAAAACTTCCTCCAAAATCTCCATGCTGGCATTGTTACTGTGTACCGAGGTACATGTGAAAGTCCTGGTGAAGTGCCTAAATACAGCCCATGTGCCTCAAGAGACGTCTGCTGACCAATTTCAAGATTGTGTGGCCAGCTTGACGGCAGATAATGGCCTAGGCTTCTCGGATGCTGATCTGGCACCAAGAGGAAGAAAGCACAACGAGGTATTGCATGTATCTATGGAATGTAGAGGCACCACTCTGTCCCATGTCTTGGTGGACACCGGCTCATCTTTGAATGTTTTATCGAAGAAAGCTCTCGATAGACTAGACTGAGAAGGACTAATGTTGTAACCCAGTAACATAGTCGTAAGGGCATTTGATGGCTCAAAGAGGATGGTACACGGGGAGGTGGATATCCCCATAAAGGTTGTGACTCAAACTTTCAACTCAACTTTATATGTATTGGACATCCGCCCCTCTTACTCCTGTCTGCTAGGACGATCGTGGATCCATAATGCCGGCGCTGTCACCTCTACACTGCACTAGATGCTGAAATATCCGGTCCAGGGAAAGATTATCACTGTCCACGGAGAGGAAGAGTATATGATTAGCCACCTTAATTCTTTCCGGTGTGTGGAATTGGACGGCGAGTTCATTGAAACTCTTTTTCAACATTTCGAAGAAGTCCCCCAAGAGGTAGCAGTAACCAAGACGGTGTCCCAGATTCCCAAGATTACAAGACCTCCGCTCCGGATGTCATCTCTAAAGGACGCCAAAGTAGTAGTAGAGGAAGGAGGATGCACCATCTGGGGGCAACTTCCGGATATTCTGTATAAATCTGACAAGTTTGGTTTAGGGTTCACTTCAAGTGCTCAGAAGGTTGTACGTCGTGCCCGTGCTGGAGGGCCACCCTTGAAGATTAGCAACCAAGAGGTCAATACGGTGGAAGATGGTGAAGAGGATTGCAGCTTGGAGAATTGGATATTTCAAACTATCAATGGAGGACCTCACAATTGGGAGGCCAGAGACTTTGTCCCAATAACTTTCATCCATCAGTAATTTATCTTTACATTTCTGTTGGACTTGTAATATTCACAAACAATTCGCACATTTAAAACCTTGTGTCTTACCCGAGGCACAATGGTCCATTTGTAAGGGTTATTATTTCATCTTCATATGACATTCAATGAATCATGGACGTTTTTCGCATACAAATTTTGTGCTCATTGTTTTTCTTTTACATTTTATTTTTAAGGATGGCTATACCCTTACACGCACCCACACTCACAAATGCAGGTACCCCTCCATTCTGGATCCCATGGGTAAAGATACTGCTATGGCCTTTTATGACTCTGAGGATCTGATCTACCAAGCCGAAGACGAAGGTGAGGAAGATTGTGAAGTACTGGGGGAACTGGCCAGACTACTACAACAAGAGGAAAGAGTTATTCAGCCTCATGAGGAACCTGTGGATACAATCAACCTGGGTACCGAGGAGGATAAAAAAGAAGTCAAGGTGGGTGCCAATCTAGAGCCCAGTGTCAAGGAGCGTCTGATTCAGCTATTGCATGATTATGTTGAGATCTTTTCCTGGTCATATGAAGACATGTCGGGACTTGATACAGACATCGTGGTATATCGTCTTCCAATAAGAGAAGACTGTCTGCCAGTAAAACAAAAGGTCCGCCGCATGAGATCTAATATGTAAGAAAATATCAAAGCGGAGGTCATGAAGCAATTCAATGATGGATTCTTGGTTGTCACTTCCTATCCTCAATGGGTTGCCAACATTGTTCCCGTGCCTAAAAAAGACGGCAAAGTACGAATGTGCGTGGACTATAGAGATTTGAATAGGGAAAGCCCTAAATATGATTTTCCACTTCCCCACATTGATATCTTGGTTAACAATACGACACAGCACAAAGTATTTTCCTTCATGGACAGATTCTCGGGATATAACCAAATAAAAATGGCACCTAAGGACATGGAGAAAACTACATTTGTCACACAGTGGGGCACATTCTGTTAAAGGTGATGCCATTCGGACTGAAGAACGCTGAGGCAACCTATCAACACGCCATGGTAGCTTTATTTCACGACATGATACATCATGAAATAGATGTCTACGTAGACGACATGATAGCCAGATCACAAATGGAGGAAGATCACCTTGATCATTTGCAAAAGTTGTTTAAGAGACTGAAGAAATACAAGCTGAGGTTGAATCCAAACAAGTGCACATTCGGAGTACGGTCCGGTAAACTCCTAGGCTTTGTCGTCAGTAACAAAGGTATTGAAGTCGATCTTGCAAAAGTCAAAGCAATACAAGAAATTCCTGCTCCTCGTACTGAGAAGGAAGTCAGAGGATTCTTGGGACGCTTGAACTATATTTCTAGATTCATTTCTCACCTAACAGCTACTTGTGAGCCAATCTTCAAGCTATTGAAGAAAGATCAAGTAGTCAAATGGAATGAAGAGTGCCAGGTTTCTTTTGACAAAATCAAAGAGTACTTACAAGAGCCTCTTGTATTGTTTCCACCAGTCGAGGGAAGACTGTTGATCATGTATCTGACCGTTTTAGAGAACTCAATGGGCTGTGTATTGGGGATGCATGACGAGTCTAGCCGAAAAGAGCACGCTATTTATTACCTGAGCAAAAAGTTTACCAACTGTGAAACCAGATATTCACTGCTCGAGAAACTTGCTGTGCTCTGGCATGGGATGCTCGCTAGCTAAGACAGTATATGCTGACTCATACTACCTTGTTGATATCTAAGATGGATCCGATAAAATACATCTTCGAGAAGCCTGCTCTGTCTGGGAGAATAGTGAAGATGTGAAAAACACAAGAAGGGGGGTTGAATTGAAAAACTTAAATCAAAAGGCTTAACAACACAATATTTTTATCTTGGTTCGTTTGATCTCAAACTACTCCAGTCCACCCGTCAAGGTGATTTCGCCTCTCTCCAACGAGGTCTTAATCCACTAATCTCAAAGGATTACAACAGCTACTTTAACAACTGTTAAAGTCTTCTTGAGTATAACCACAAACCGGTTCATCTCAAGGAAATCTTTTACAAATAATTGAACAAGAGTGTGTTGTTGTTTTCTAACAAAACAGTATATCACAACTGTGATAGTTACACAAATTAAGCTTGGAATAAAATGAATTTGCTAAAGCTTTTGAATATGCGTGGTTTAGAAAGCTTGGCAAATTGTTGTGTGCGTAAGTACGTGCTTCTTTTCACAAGCAGACTTTTTTATATAGGCAAGGCAAAGATACGTTGTCCATAAAGCAAGTTTAATGATAATAACACACTTTCCTTTTGAAGAAGATCTTGTCTGAAGAAAGCCGTTAGCATTTAATTTTGTCTTGAATAATTAATAACGCTTCAGAGTCTTCTTTGCTTTAACTGCTGATAATGCTTCAGAGTGTTGATGACTTGGTAAAGATGTCTTTGATCAGAGTCAAAGTGTACTTGATTAGGCGCAGATTCTGGTCATCAAGCTTCAGCGTATAATCTGGTAGCTTCAGCGTGTAGCACATATTGCTGATCTTCTGATGCTGATTCCATCAGAACTTCTGCATATACAAAACATAATTTTAAGGAGCATAATTGTTCTTTTCATATATCTTTGTATTTATTTATTCTTTGTATTTTGTTATCATCAAAACTCTAATCCAGGGTTATAGAATCAAACTATGTTCTAACAATATCCCCATTTTTGATGATGACAAAAACCCGATTTTTCAATTAAGAATAAAGAATAAAAGGTATAGAATTAAGGAGAAAAAACTCCCCCTGAGTTGATTACTTCCCTTTAATTCCATGAGTCTTTGAGCATCAGAATTTAACTACGTATTTCATCAGAGTTTTGTACCTGTTCAAGCTTTTCAGAAGAAAGAAATTAAGTAGATCAGAATGTTTGAGACTTATGTCTCAGTAATCCGTTATTGAAAATATCTTATTCTTTCTCCCCCTTTTTGTCAGTTATCAAAAAGAACATATAATCAGAGCCAAAAATGATTTATATTAAAATTAGAAGCAACGATAAGAAGTTCAGAACAGCAGCAATGTAGAAAATATTACAGATAAACAAATCTTAAAACAAAGGAAAAATCTAAGATGGAGGAGGAAGGCGCGTGAACAAAGCTTCCAACAAGCCCTTGATCTGGGTGTTGGTTTCCTCTTGTTTGGTTAACATGCTCTTGATTTCCTAAATTTTATCATCCTGTTTATCCATTCTTTCCTGCATAATAATATATGCTCTCTTCAGTTCTTCCAGAGTCTGTCTTTCATAGGAGGAAGCTTGAGAATCTTCAGTAACTGGATGCTTCTCAGAGCATTCTACAACGTCATCTTTTTGAACCAGATTCTCTGCAGGAATCATCTGCTCTGGATTATCAGTCAGAATGAGACCTTCTGACTCTGGTTGAACTTTGTCTGCTGGATGATGTTCTGAACAGGGAGCATTGTCCAGAGGAAGAACTTCTTCCTTGAGCAGTTGGCTCAAAACTTGATCTTCAATTACCTTTAGCAGATTACGAAAATTCTGTTGAACATGTTCGTAGCTCTGTTCTTGCATCTTATGAGTTTCAGAACTTATCCATTTTCTGAAACTTGTCCAAAGATAATCTGAGGCAGCAGGATTGATCATCTCAAGATTAGCTTGCTTCAGGGAAGTTATCCACTTCTGCATTTCTGTTTCAAATTTCAATAAACTAGTACCAACATCTGGTGTGGGTTCAGATGGTTTTGGTTTTGGAATGGCTGTTTTGTGGGTTATGGCAGCAAGACGTTCAAAAACAGTTAAATCAATGACAGTTTTGGCATTGTCATCTGGATTGTTCTTTGGTGAGGGAGTGGGAGAGTCTGGAATAATTATTGGACTAGTTGGGGAATTTGGTGGAGTTGATTCTCGTGAAGAGGGAATTTGAGGAATATCCAGAATGGTCAGGGGCATACGGATGGCCAAAGGTTCAGTGATTCCAGGAATGGGAGTGGTATCAGAATCATCTATTTGGTTTGATTGAACGTTATGAGATTTTGGTTCATAGGATTCAGAAGGTTGGACCTCATAAGTTTGAACTTCTGGTTGTGATTGTTCAGGTTGTGGAGAAGGTGGATGAATTTCTGGTTGAGGAGATGAAGGTAGTCGTATTTCTGGTTGTGGAGAGAGGGGAATATCTGGTTGTGGTGCTTCTGAAATGGTTTCAGAGTTTGGATTTTCTGGTATGGGAGCAGAAATATTTTGGTCAAAAGTTTCAATATCTGACAGAACTTTTGCAAGTTCTGGTTGAGTTGAATCAGTATTTGGATTGATAGGTAGGGAGTGAGTGCCTCTAAGAGTTAAGGTTTCTGAGGGGTCAAACCCTATGTCAAAATCATCAAATGTTTGTGGGGTAGGAATTTCTGAATGGGTAGGTATTGGTTCAGATGTTGATAAAGATATTGATTCTAAAACATTAACGGTAGAAGGATTACCTTTCCTTTTAGCAGCTTTTGGAGTCCGCTGGGATGATCCTTCTGCTGCTGCCTTTCTTTTCTTGTTCTTCTTCAACACAACTTCTAGAGCCTTCTGTTGCAAGTCCTGAATATTTAGATCTGGTGCAGTTCCATCTGCCTTACATGCATCCAAATATCTGACGATGATCTCAGGCTTGGAATCAATTTTTGAGAATATAGGTAAATCATCCAGAGGGATTCTTCTGGAAGTAATGGTTGCAAAAGAAGTAACACTAGGTTCCTTCTTGATGTTCTCAATTATCTTCATCTTTTTCAGATTCTTCGCATTCAAAGGCTTTCCAGCAGTTACCTCTAAAGAGCTAATTTCCCGTGCTTCTGTTAGATGCTCTATCAGCCTATTCTCTGTCAGAATATCTGATATGAGCCTTCCAAGGGGTATCCAGTCCCTTTTAGTGCGCTCATCTTCTCTAGTCTCCTTAACACTGGTCCTCAGATGATTGAATAGTAAATGAGCCAGATTTACCTTAGTCTTCTTGGAGATAAAGTAAATCAGAAATTGCTGATCAATGTTTATGTAGTCAGGAGAGCTGGTTGGCTTCCTGTGGTTTATGCATCCCAGAATAATCTTAGCCCATATTTTGTGATGGTCCCTCAGATCCCTTATCTTGCTGGAGGGAAGACCTAGAGTGAAAATTTCTCTAGCAATTGAAGCGACATCAGCACATCTTTCAGCCATGTCTATACACCTTACGCCACCACCATTGTAACCTATCAGTTTTGCAATAAGTTCTTTAGTTATGACTATCTTCTTCCCCATTACATACGAAGTGACTTGATGGTTGGAGGATGAAGCATGAATCCAAAATTCCTTCACAAGGATTGGGAACGTTGGACCTAGAAGACGGTCAAAATACCTGTTCCATCCTTGAGCCTTTACTTCTTCAGAAAGATTTAACCCATTTTCTTGAAGACTTTCAAAGTCCACAATCAATTCTGAAAGTACTTATAGGTTGTCAATGGGCGTGAGAAGAGTTCTGAAAGGTTCTTCATATTGTTCTGTGGATTCTGTTCTCTGAGTACTGGTATTAGGGATGCTTGAGGAAGCCATGTTCACACAAAAATTTTTAGAAGAAAATGAAAGGGTTTTTGAGAGATGCAAACTGAAAACAATTAGATTGTAGAGAAAGTGAAAGTGAAAGAGTGTAAAGAGTGAAAAATGCGTTTAAATAGATTTTGAAAACATAAACTGCAAGAGAGAGAAATAAATAGTAATGATTATAAGCATTAATGACAGCTGATTTTAGGGGATTCAGAAAGATATTGGAACGGTTACCCATGACATGTCTCTCAATGCACCCAATCAGCGCTTTTGACCTTTCAGAAAAGTGAACGCGTGTTCAGCCTCAGAAGGTAGCTGATGAATGGATGACAACTGTTTTCTTATGTGAACAGCACACTTCTATCTTTGAAATGAAACGCTCAGATCTTCATGGATAGATTCTGATACAATCTGTACTTCTAAAATTCTGAAGGCAGGTTGATCAGCAGTTCACAGAAAATAACAAAAATTATGAAGATTAAGATATGTAAATAAAACAGTTTATTCTGGGCAAAGCTTCGTGCTGAGATGTTTCAAAATGAAGTTAAACTTATCTTCAGAAAAAGGTTTTGTAAAGACATCATCCCATTGATGGTCTGTGCTAATGAAATTTAAATTGAGAATCCCTTTCTGAATATAGTCCCTAATAAAATGATGTCTTATTTCTATATGCTTAGCTCTAGAATGCAAGATAGGATTTCTACTGAGACAGATAGCAGAAGTATTGTCACAGAGGATAGGAATGTTACTCTCAAATATATTGAAGTCCTCAAGTTGACTTTTCATCCAGAGCATTTGTGTGCTGCATCTAGCTACTGCTATGTATTCAGCTTCTGTTGTTGATAAAGCTATTGTGGATTGTCTTTTGCTGGACCATGAGATCAGATTTTCTCCCAAACTGGCAGTTTCCAGAAGTGATTTTACGTTCTACTATGTCTCCAGCAAAATCAGCATCACAGTACCCTACTAGGCTGTAATCATTTGATTTTCTATAAAACAAACCCATATTAGCAGTACCTTTCAGATACTTGAAAATTTGCTTAACTGTTGTTAAGTGAGATTCTCTAGGATCTGATTGGAATCTAGCACAAATGCAAACACTGAATAGAATGTCAGGCCTTGAAGCCGTCAAATAGAGAAGAGAACAAATCATACCTCTGTAGACCTTCTGCTCTACCTTTTTGCTTACCTCTTCTTTTTCCAGAATGCACGTGGGATGCATTAGAATCCTTGATGGCTTACATTCTGAGAGATCAAATTTCTTCAGAAGTTTTGTGACATATTTGCTCTGATGAATGTAAGTTCCTTTTGGGGTTTGATTAATCTGAATGCCCAGAAAGAATTTTAGTTCCCCCATTAGGCTCATCTCGAATTCTGCCTGCATACATTTAGCAAACTCTCTTCCCAGAGAGCGTTAAGTGGATCCAAATATGATGTCATCAACATAAATCTGACATACTAAAATGTCATTCTTAATTTTCTTACAGAACAAGGTTGTGTCCACTTTCCCTCTGGTGAATTCCTTTTCTAACAGGAATTTACTTAGTATTTCATACCAAGCTCTGGGAGCTTGTTTCAGACCATATAGTGACTTCTTTAATTTTAAAACATATTCTAGATTTTTGGAACTTTCAAAACCAGGGGGTTGGTGCACATAAACCTCTTCTTCTATATAGCCATTTAAGAATGCACTCTTGACATCCATCTGATACAGAGTGATGCCTTTATTAACAGCAAATGAAATTAAAAGTCTGATAGATTCTAACCTGGCAACTGGAGCAAAGGTTTCTGTATAGTCTATCCCCTCTTGCTGACTATAACCTTGTGCTACCAGCCGTGCTTTGTTTCTGATGACTTCACCTTGTTCGTTCAGTTTGTTTCTGAACACCCATTTTGTACCAATGACGTTGAATCCTTTTGGTTTGGGAACAATATCCCATACGTCATTTCTTGTAAATTGATTTAGATCCTCTTGCATTTCCAGAATCCAGTCATTGTCCAGAAGTTCTTCATCAATTGTTGTTGGTTCAATCAGAGAAACCAGTCCCATGAGGGATTCTTCAGAGTTTCTGAAGGTAGATATTGTTCTGATTGGATCTTCCTTCCTTCCTAAGATTGTTTCTTCTGGGTGATCAATGTTTCTTCTGGATGGTCTTTTCTGGAGTTGATCAACAGAAGGTGTTGGGTTTCTTGCAGTGACTCTTTCTGATGTTGAGGGAGTGTCTCTGTTAAGAGCTTCTGATGATTTGTCTTCAGTACCTGTGAGTTCATCTTCCATACCTGCAAGGAATTCATTCTGCTTTGACTTTTGAGAGTCAAGCTTATCATCAAACCGAACACTGATTGACTCTTCAACAATCTGTGTTTCTTTATTGTATACTCTGTACCCTCTTGAGCATTCAGAGTATCCTAACATAATACACTTTTGTGCGTTAGAGTCAAACTTGTTCAAATAATTTTTTGTATTCAAAATAAAACATCAACATCCAAATGGGTGAAAATAAGAAATGTTGGGCTTTCTATTCTTCCACAATTCATATGGAGTCTTTTCCAGAATAGGTTTTATGGAGATTCTATTCTGAATGTAACACGCTATGTTTATTGCCTCTGCCCAGAAGATCTTAGCAACGTTAGTCTCGTTGATCATGGTTCTGGCCATTTCTTGCAATTTTATGTTCTTTCGTTCTACAACTCCATTTTGCTGGGGAGTTCTAGGACAAGAGAAATCATGCAGAATGCCTTTTTCATTAAAGAATAACTCAAAATCTTTATTTTCAAATTCTCCACCATGATCATTTCTGACTTTGACGATTCTAAGATCCTTTTCATTATGAACTTGGTTGCAGAAGGTAACAAACACAGAGTGTGACTCGTCCTTGTGCCTTAAGAACTTTACCCATGTCCATCTGCTATAGTCATCTACGATTACTAACCCATACTTCTTACCACTGACTGAAGCAGTTTTTACTGGTCCAAATAAGTCAATGCACAGAAGTTCTAATGGCTTAGAGGTGGAAACAACATTTTTGGATTTGAAAGCAGGTTTTGCAAACTTGCCTTTCTGACATGCTTCACATAGAGCATCTGAATTGAACTTCAGGTTAGGAAGTCCTCTGACCAGATTGAGTTTGTTAATCTGAGATATTCTTCTCATACTAACATGTCCCAATCTTATGTGCCAGATCCATTGCTCATTGTTAACCGACAGAAGACACTTTACATTCTGACTTTTTAGTTCAGAAAGTTTGATTTTATAGATGTTGTTTTTCCTCTTTCCATTAAATAGGATAGTCTCATCTTTCTGACTAACAGCTTTGCTAGAATTTTGATTGAAGATTATATCATAACCGTTATCACTTAATTGACTTATGGATAACAGGTTATGCATTAATCCATCAACTAATAAAACATTACTTATAGAGGGAAGATTTACATTACCTATTGTTCCAGATCCAATGATCTTTCCTCTCTGATTGCCTCCAAAGCCTACGTGGCCTCCAGGCTTAAGTTCCAGGCTTTGGAACATATTCCTTCTTCTCGTCATGTGTCGTGAGTAGCCAGAGTCCAGGTACCATGATTGGTGTCTTTGCTTTGTTGCTAAGGATATCTGCCACATGTATTATTTTATCCTTAGGTACCCACATTTTCTTGGGTCCTGATTTGTTAGTTTTACCAAAACTCTGGTTGAATTTTGGTTTGACAGAGTAATCACTACTTGTATATTTTATGTCATGTGTGTGCCCATATATAAAGTGTGAATCAAGTGGAGTACATTTTATAACTAAATCCATGGCATTTTTTGGTGTAGGTACCTTACCTTGATATCCTATCCCTTTTCTGCCATTTCTGCTAACTCCATAGATCATTGAAGCCATTTTGCTTCTGTCTATGTTTTTAGCTAGAAACTTCTGAAAGTTGTGATCATACTCCTTGATGATCTCATCAGCATTGTTGGGAGTTTCAGGGATTGTTTCCTTCTGAGAGTTTTGCAATTGGTTTTCTAATTTTGAAATTTTATCTTTTAACTCAGAATTCTCCAATTTGAGACTCTCAGTCTTATCAGAGCCAGAAGCAAGATTCATTTTCAGGTTTCTGAATTTGACTCTGATCTGCTGATATCTTTCCAGAATTTCATTAAGGCTTTCAGCTAGTTCAGCCTTAGTAAAGTTTATAGTAAAGTCATGGAATATCTCGTATGTATCTAATTCAGAGTCTGACTCAGAAGCTTCACTGTCTTCAGTTACATTTGCCATGAG
Source organism: Vicia faba (assembly GCA_948472305.1). Classification (NCBI taxonomy): domain Eukaryota; kingdom Viridiplantae; phylum Streptophyta; class Magnoliopsida; order Fabales; family Fabaceae; genus Vicia; species Vicia faba. The sequence continues at coordinate 1,044,806,754 of OX451737.1, forward strand.
AGCTATGTTTTCTCTTTCATCATCTGATTCTGAGTCAGCTTCAGATGTGTCAGAATCATCCCATGTAGCCATGAGACTTTTCTTATTTTCCTTGCCAAACTTCTTTTTGGGCTTCTCCTTCTGAAGCTTTGGGCAATCACTTTTGTAGTTCCCTTGCTCGTTACATTCATAGAAGATGATGTCTTTGTTGTTTGGCTTTCTGTATCCTGAAGAACCTTCAGATCTTCTGTGTCCAGAGGAGGATTCTGACCTTCTGTATCTGGAGGAAGATTCATTCTGATTTTCTGATCTTCTGGGATTCCTGAACTTCCTTTGCCTCTGCTTCCACAATTGGTTCACCCTTTTGGAGAGGAGAGATAGTTCATCTTCTTCTGATGAGGATCCATCAGAGGTTTCTTCCACAGCCTGCAAAACTTTGGAGTCAGATTTTCTGTTAGATTTTAAAGCTAATGGATTACCTTGCTTTTAAGGTTCATCTGCTTCTAGCTTTATCTCGTGACTTCCGAGGGAGCTGACAAGTTCCTCCAGAGAGATTTTGTTGAGATCCTTGGCTAGCTTAAGCGCTGTGACCATTGGCCTCCACTATTTTGGCAAGCTTTTGATGATCTTCTTAACGTAATCAGCAGTGGAATACCCATTGTCAAGAACTTTTAGACCAGCAACAAGAATTTGAAATCTTGAAAACATAGTTTCTATTGATTCACTATCTTCCATCTTGAATGCCTCATAATTCTGAATGAGCGCAAGGGCTTTGGTTTCTTTGACTTGAATGTTGCCTTCATGCGTCATTCTCAGAGAATCAAACATATTCTTGGTAGTTTCTCTGTTTGATATCTTCTCATATTTTGAATAAGAGATGGCGCTGAGAAGAATTGTTCTGGCCTTGTGATGATATCTGAACTCACACTTTTGCTGATCAGACATCATTTTCCTGTCAATCTTCTGACCACGTCCATCTACTGAGTGCGTGTATCAATCAGTCACCATGTCCCACAGATCAGCATCATGGGCCAGAAAGAAACTCTCAATTTTGTCTTTCCGGTAGTCAAAGTTCTCTCCATCAAATACTGGAGGTTTGCCACTAAATCTGTCCCTTTCTTCATTGTTGTCATTGCTGATGTTTTGACTTGGTCCTGCCATTGTGTTTTTCTGACGCTGGATCTTGTACTGACACGGTTAAGTGTTATAAGCTCAGAACCAGGTGCTCTGATGCCAATTGAAGATGTGAAAAACACAAGAAGGGGGGGTTGAATTGAAAAACTTAAATCAAAAGGCTTAATAACATAGTATTTTTATCCTGGTTCGTTTGATCTCAAACTACTCCAGTCACCCGTCAAGGTGATTTTGCCTCTCTCCAATGAGGTCTTAATCCACTAATCTCAAAGGATTACAACAGCTACTTTAACAACTGTTAAAGTCTTCTTGAGTATAACCACAAACCGGTTTATCTCAAGGAAATCTTTTACAAATAATTGAACAAGAGTGTGTTGTTGTTTTCTAACAAAACAGTATATCACAACTGTAATAGTTACACAAATTAAGTTTGGAATAAAATGAATTTGCTAAAGATTTTGAATATGCGTGGTTTGGAAAGCTTGGCAAATTGTTGTGTGCGTACGTACGTGCTTCTTTTCACAAGCAGACTTGTTTATATAGGCAAGGCAAAGATACGTTGTCCATAAAGCAAGTTTAATGATAATAACACACTTTCCTTTTGAAGAAGATCTTGTCTGAAGAAAGCCGTTAGCATTTAATTCTGTCTTGAATAATTAATAATGCTTCAGAGTCTTCTTTGCTTTAACTGCTGATAACGCTTCAGAGTGTTGATGACTTGGTAAAGATGTATTTGATCAGAGTCAGAGTGTACTTGATTAGGCGTAGATTCTGGTCATCAAGCTTCAGCGTATAATCTGGTAGCTTCAGCGTGTAGCACATATTGCTGATCTTCTGATGCTGATTCCACCAGAACTTCTGCATATACAAAACATAATTTTAAGGAGCATAATTGTTCTTTGCATATATCTTTGTATTTATTTATTCTTTGTATTTTGTTATCATCAAAACTCTAATCCAGGGTTATAGAATCAAACTATGTTCTAACAGATAGCTAGATGGCAGATGATCCTAATAGAATATGACATACAATATACTACCCAGAAAGCTATAAAGGGCGGTGTATTGGCTGATCACCTTGCTCACCAAGCTGTAGAAGACTATCAGTCTATGAAGTTTGAATTCCCGGATGAAGACATCATGACATTAGATAACTGTGAAGAAATCAGGCCATATGATGGACCTGAACAAGGATCCCGATGGACCCTGTTCTTTGATGGGGCATCCAATGCACTTGGTAATGGTATCGGCGTTGTACTCATATCTCCAGAAGGGTGTCATACTCCCTTTACTTCCAGACTTGGCTTTAATTGTACAAACAACATGGCGGAATACGAAGCATGCATCTTTGGTCTCAGAGCTTCCATAGACTTGGGAATCAAATCTTTAGATGTGTTTGGAGATTCAGCTTTGGTCATCAGTCAGATCAAAGGGGAATGGGACACTAAGCACCCAAACCTTATCCCTTACAAAGAACACGTTTTGACAATGTTACCACATTTTGAGAAGATTACCTTTGAGCATTTCCCGCGAGAAGAAAATCAGCTAGCAGATGCTCTAGCCACAATGTCATCTATGTTTAAACTTAATTGGGATAACGAGGATCCCCAGATCACCATCGAACGAATGGATGAACCAGCATATTGTCACGAGATTAATATTGAAGAGGTAGTGGACCAGCCTTGGTTTCATGAGGTCAAGAGGTATCTCGAGGCTCAAGAATATCCAGAAGGAGCTTCAATCAATGATAAGAAGTTCTTAAGGAGATTCTCTGCTAATTTCTTCCTTAGTAATGACATCCTGTACAAATGCAATCATGACTCCATTTTGCATCGGTGCGTGGATAAGGTTGAAGCTGAAAAGATCATGGCTGAATTACATGAAGGTACTTTTGGCACCCATTCCAGTGGGCATACGATGGCGAAGAAAATCCTACGGGCAGACCATTATTGGTCTACTATGGAAGAAGATTGCTATCAACACTCTCGGACCTATCATAAGTGTCAAATTTATGTTGACAAGGTGCACGTACCTTCGGTTCCTCTGAATGTCTTGACGGCTCCTTGGCCCTTTGCTATGTGGGGAATTGATATGATTGGAGAGATCAAGCCTACAGCCTTTAATGGACACCGCTTCATCCTAGTGGTCATTGACTATTTTACAAAGTGGGTCGAAGCAGCTTCCTTCACTTCCGTTACTAAGAATGTTGTTTCCCGCTTCATCAAGCAAAACCTTATTTGCCGGTATGGTATCCCAGAAAGGATCATCACTGACAATGGTACAAATCTTAACAACACTATGATCACCGCCTTGTGCGAGCAATTCAAGATTCAGCATCACAATTCTTCTCCTTATCAACCAAAGATGAATGGTGTTGTCGAAGCTGCGAATAAAAACATTAAGAAGATCATACAGAAAATGACAGTCACATACAAAGACTGGCATGAGATGCTACCATTCGCTCTCCACGGGTATCGTACCACGGCTCGCACATCAACTGGGGTAACACCCTATTCTTTGGTTTACGGCATGGAGGTTGTCTTGCCTATTGAGGTTCAGATCCCCTCTCTTAGAATTATGAAGGATGCAGGATTGAATGAAAACGATTGGATCCAGACTCGACTTAATCAACTGAACTTAATTGATGAAAAAAGACTTACTGTTGTTTGCCATGGTCAGATGTATCAAAAACGGATGATCAAGGCTTTCAACAAGAAAGTCAGATGCCAAGTATATCAAGTTGGGGATCTAGTGATCAAACGTATCATTTTGCCACAAAGTGATCCCAAGGGCAAATGGACTCCTACCTATGAAGGACCATTTGTAATAAAAAACATATTCTCCGGTGGGGCAATGATCTTGACCACCATGGACGGTGATGACTTGCCACACCCTGCGAACGCGGACATAGTCAAAAGACACTACGCATAAGAGACCCGCTAGGTTGACACGCCTAGGCAAAACAACGACATCCCGACGATCCAAAAAGGTTCAGGCAAAAATTAGGGATAAAATAAAAAAATTTGTACACCCGGCAAGTTGAAAACCTGAAAGGGCAACTTGGGAAAAAAGTGGTTTCCAGGTGGATTGAAAACCCGAAAGGGTGGTCCAGGCAAAAGTAAGGGAATTAAAGCGTATGACTATGTCCCATCAGATCACTTTACAAACAACCTTTGGCTTCCACTGGAAAATCAGAGGTTCTGATCAATTCACTCATCTTCGGACGAGGCAACAAATAGACAAGATGCTCAGAGATACGAAGACTATAGCAGAATGGAAACCCCATGGGATTTTTGTACACATAGATATATTTCCTTTGTATCAAAAAAAAAATTTCTTTTTTACGACAGCATTCTCTTACTAGAATGTTTGTCTCCTTGTACAAAAATACTTATTCAAAATCAATACAAAGATACCCCTTTGAAAGTGCAAAAACTATTTGTCTTCTCTTTACGATTGTGTTTTGTTTGCAAAAACGTCCAATGATTCATTGATGAGCATATGCATTTGAACATAATTATTGTTTAAAAATAAACAAAATGAGAAAGACAATTACTGATAGGTGGAAAGAATAGGGAAATGTCTCTAGGATGTTACCCAAGAAATCCCCACAGTATGACATTTGAATCCCCAACGGAAATAAACTTCAAATTATTAATCCCCAGTAGAAATCGTAAAATTTCTCAAGATTCCCCAAGCAGATCTTACAAGCAGTACATGGCATTGCCCTTACAACAGAATTTACTTCTCTCAACAAGAGTTCGTCAATACTTCAACTTCAAGACATGAAAATTCAACATATCCTCAGCAGAATTCAAGGATTTATTTTCCTCAATCGAACAGCAATACAGCAAATCAGCTTACATGCGCATACATTGCATCCACATATCATAAACATTGATAAAGCGACTACATTGCATCATACATTTCATGCAACATAATTTTGTGTTTCAACTAACATTTTACCCTATTCAGGATAAGATTAACAGCTACCATTAACAATATGCAATCATGATATAGTACGGATATGCTCCAGACACGGATGCCATTCTGATACTCATTCAGATTCCAAATTCAGATACAGTACAAATACGCTCCAGACACAGATGCCATTCTGATACTCATTCAGATTCAACTCTCAAGATACATTACAGATACGCTCCAGACATGGATGCCATTCTGATACTCATTCAGATTCCAAATTCAGATACAGTACAGATACGCTCCAGACACGGATGCCATTATGATACTCATTCAGATTCAACTCTCAAGATATAGTACAGATACGCTCCAAACACGGATGCCATTCTTATACTTATTCAGATTCCAAATTCAGATACAGTACAGATACGCTCCAGACACGGATGCCATTCTGGCACTCATGCGGATTCAATTTTCAGATATAATACGGATACGCTCCAGACATGGATGCCATTCTGATACTCATTCAGATTCAACTTTTGATACAATTCAGATACGTTCCAGACACAGACACCATTCTGATACTTATTCTTTCAGCTTACAATTTACAATTCAACAAACATTCTTGGATGGCATCTACAAGCCCATCTCCGACAAGATTCTATCACTTCTCCAAATGGCATCTTTAAGCCCATTCCCTCAACTACACATCGTCGAGTGCAAATTTCTGGGCACTCTAGTGTCCAATCATCTTTCACCTTCGAGTCACGAATGGAAAAGCTCGCCAAACTAACTCTTCAGGTTTAAGAAGATTGAACAGGGGCAGCTGTTGTACCCAAAAATTTTCCCTCTCATTTATCAAGACTTCTCTCACAAGATCTCTTTGACTCAAGACTGGATTAGGGTTTGATCAACTCAAGACATCTTATCTTGCACTAATGACCCAAAATTAGGGTTTGGGATTGCACAAGGAATTTGGGACTATCAATGCCTCATATGACTTTCAAGCATCATTTTGAACCCCTAAGATTACTCATGACAAGTTTTAAGCCTGGAACCACATTTTTGATCAATCAATTGGACAGTTGACCTAAAAATCAGCTGTATGGGGGGAAAAGTCAACCATGGCCAATTTACAGTCAAACTTCATAATTTTTTATCCACGTCAACATTTTGGACTCATATGTATCATTTGATCAAGCTTGGACCACAATTCCTCAAGAAATTTGATCAAATCATCAAAAGGGCAAAATGGTCAAAATTAGGGTTTTGACTGAGAAAGGGAAATTTCTAATTTTTGACCTAGAAAATGACCAATTGATTCGAATCATGATTACAAGGTTTAATTTGTATCATATTGACCTAATGACATGGGTCAAAACATTGCAATTTCATTGGATTGACAGATGAAATTTGCAGTCAACTGATCAAAAGTCAATTGTATACTGAAAAGTCAAACTTTGACTTTTTAGTCAAAATCAAGTGCCAAGGATCACAATTCATCAAAACATGTCAATATGTGAAACTTGTTCACAAAGAAATCAAAGATTGAAGATTTGGTTTTGATATTTGAATTTTTCTTAACTTAGAAATTTTTCTAAGTATAGAAAATTTCTTATTTTTCTCAACTTTAAGCCATTTTTTCACCATGATACAAGATGATTCAAAGAAAGTTCCCAACATGAAAGTTGTAGACCTCCATGAAATATACAACTTTGCCTCACACATTTTTCCCTAAAGATGCCTGGATCAAAATATATAATTTTGTGAATACATGCCCATGAACTAAAATAACTTAGTGAAATTTTGCCATAATTTAGGCAGGTTTTTGACCTAACTTCATGGCAATTTTTCACCTAGTTCCAAGAGGAATTTTGAAATACATTTCAAAGATGAGTTATATAGAACATTGCAAGCTTTCCAAAATGTCTAAGAAATCTTTGAGATCATTTTTTAGTATGGAGAATCGAAGAGATGAAGTTGGCAATTTCTTACTTTGAGTTTAAGCCATTTCATGACGAACAAAACTCCAATCTGAACCTATGCTGCCTAATCCTTGCTTTATAGGCCTCAAACTTTTTTCTGACTTCATAATTTAATGCTTACACAGATGATAAAGCCTTAATCCAAGCACAAGAGTCTTTGTCCAAGCTTTAATTCCATAAATGGCACAAAGTTGCCATTGCCATTTTGGAAAAGCATAGCTTTTGCAACTTTACATTTCTTGAGCATTGGACCTGTTTTCTCTGCATACACAAGTCCTATAAACCAAATACAAGTTGTTTAGGACTTGTACCAACTCCAAGCAGTCCAGTACATGTATGTGGAGACTTGTCTCTTCACCTTTCTTAAAAAGCAAGTAAGAGTGCAAAAAGGCTACAACTCAGAAATCTATTGTGAAGTGGATTAGAAACCTTCTCTATACTAATACAAAAACACATTACAACTTAGGGGACGATTGCTCAAGGCCAGAAACACCCTAAAACTCCTTATCATCAAAAAACTGTCAAAACTTGCAGTTTGTGTCCAAGCATAGCAATCCAAAATTTTGCCCGTGCATTACAAGTTTTAATCATTCAAACACTTTACCTACCTCATATCTAAGTGATCCAGACCATCATCCCTGCACTGTAAATCCTCCTTCTTCATATGCCATTTTTGTTTTTCAAGCTTGCAGGTTGACTTGGATAGAGAGATTCAGGCACTTTCAAAGCAAGGCAAGGATTGGAACACACTCAGGGAGGTTCAGGCAAGCTAAAGGAATCTTCAGGCCTTCATAAAACTCACTCAAACTCCATTCACGATCTCAGCTGAAAGAGGTAAGAACTCCAACTTTTATCTCTTCATACAGGCATCCATTGGCCACGATTTGTAAGAGGAAAATGCAGATATTTTTGTGCTAAAGCCAACCATGTGCATAAAATTCATTTATATTCATTGTGTATAGAGAATTTTAGAGTTCAAATTTCTGCAAAAATTAGGTTTAATATTAGGGCCTTGAAAATTCGTTTTGATCTTTGATTGTTAGTTTCCATAAGTTACATGTCTGAAATCATGGGAAAGAATACTATCATTTTCATGTTGGAAGTTTACATGTTCATGGAGAAATGAGAAAGATACAGAGGTTCTGGCCAGCTTGAAGAAGAAGACGAAGTACTGGGTAAGGAAGGGATTCATGGTATGTATTTTTGTGTTCATATGAACTAACAGATGTACAGCCACCCCAGTGGCAAGGCAGCGCGTTGAGAATGCCAAGGTCATGGGTTCGAGCCTTGGTGCCTGCCTTTTTGCATTTTTCACACTTTTGTTCATTTTTTTTATTTCTGACAGCGCTGGGCCTCTCATTCTTGGGCCTTCTTGTTTTTTCTAACATATTACCCCCTGTTTGCTTGCAGCACCCCTGGCCCATGTATTTTTAATGTTCATTTTATTTTCATTTCTATTTTATTAAATATATTTTCTTTAATATTAAAAATCATAAAAAAATATAAAAATGCTAAATTTATATTTTTGGGTCCATTTTATTTTATTTTTCTCATAGAAAATATTTTATTTTAGTTACATATATACTTTCTTTAATAAGCTAGTAAATAAAAAAATAGAATTAGGTTAATTATTTATTTCTTTTCTCACACTTGTAAATATTTATTTTGACATATAAAAGACTAAATATTTTCATAAAATATTATTTATTAGTTTAAGACAAAAAATACACAAAGATAATACTTAAAAAGCTCTATTTTCTTTTTACATTAGAAATTAGGGTTAACCATTTTTCAAGAATTAATTTCTTTTTCTTAAGATATTAGGACTAGGTCAAAATTCTTTTGCATATGGAAAATAAAACAATTTCTTTTCCTTACATATACATAACCTTGCATATTTAAATTATATTGTATATTGTTTATTCAAATGCTTGTACAAATTCGATTTGGTTGTAATAGCTTAATTAAATTTACATTATTGCAAATCCCCATTCACAATTTGTATTTCTCCTTCCCATAAAATGTTTTAATAGCGTAGTAATCTTTAAATTACGCAATTTACCGCTTTTATATACCATGCTAGTAATTAAGGTTTGTATGGCAAGATAAAAACAAATCAAATAGAAAACCCTAATCTAAGACAAAAATCAAGCATGAAAATAACACACTTACACACAAGCACCCTTAGGGTTTCTCCACTTGGTTGCCTTATAAAAAAATGGCCATATTACGCATGCGAAGTATCTTGGCAAAACAAAACAAATATAAGATCATAGTCCCTCGATGATGCTATTCAAAGTTGCCTTGAAAAATGATCTTGGTCCCTCAAAAAATGCTAGGATACTTTGCAACGTTGTTAATCATGGTCATCCGATGACCCACGCCCGTCCTGTTTACATCCAAAGATAGGGTTGCTTACCAAATCAATGGTAAGACAACAATATCAAAGGATAAGAAAATGAACAAGAAAGACATTTGAGTAGGTGGATTACTTCTAGTTACTTGCTCCATTTCAAACAACTATCCTTGCTATTTTCAAAACAAACACACACATTTCAAAACATCTTACAAACATTGAAAACATTTTCAAAAGACAAACATCCTTGTATACATTCTTACGAACAAGAATCATTACAAAGATTGCCTAAACAAAGGCCTCTTTTACAAAATACTTTCAAAACCACACAAAGTAAAATTTCAAAACAAAAATCAAGTGATCTAGAAAGTAACTAAGAGCCCATGGAAAACCATGGATGAAAAGAGTGCTAATACCTTCTTTTTTCATAATCTACCCCCCGAACTCAAGAAACAATCTCAAAGGTCTTTCCTGTGCTTTTTTCACCTTTCCTTTTGGATAAAAGAAAAGTCGGTGGTGACTCTTGCTAACCGCAACATTTGCGATAAAACGCAAAACCCTCAAGTCTGTTCTCCCACCGTATCACAGTCCCTAAATAAAAAGTGCTAAGTCATCTCACAACATTGCTATCATGGTCATACGATGACCCAACGCTCGTCCGTTCACATCCAACGATGGGGCGTCTTGCCAAATCAATGGTAAGGTAGCAACATCTAAAGGAGGAGGAAAAGCACATCTAAGACCTTTTGAGTAGGTAGATTACTTTTAGTTACTTGCTCACTCTCAAAACAAATATCCTTGCTATTTTCAAAATAATCACACGCACTTTCAAAACAACTTCAAAACAGTTTCCAAAACATGAAATATTTTCAAAAGCTCAACACTTTGCATACATTCTTACGAACGGGAATCATTGCAAAGTTTGCCTAAATGATGGCACATTTTCAAAATACTTTCAAAAACCACACAAAGCACATTTTCAAACAAAAGCAAGTGATCTAGAAAGTAACTAAGAGCCCATAGAAAACCATAGATGAAAAGGGTGCTAATACCTTCCCTTTTCATAATGTACCCCCCGAACTCAAAAACATCTCTAAAAGGTCTTTCCTGTGCTTTTTCACCTTTCCTTATTGGATAAAAGAAAATTCGGTGGCGACTCTTGCTAAACCGCAACATTTGCAAACACAAACGCAAAACCTCAAGTCAGTTCTCCCACCGTATCACAGAACTGGCGACTCTGCTGGGGAACCGATTACTAAAAGTGGGGTTACCTTAGGGATAAATCACATTTACTTGCTTACATTACTTGATTTGTTTGCTTTACATTTTGGTTCCTTGTTTGGGTTTGTTTTAAATCCTACACCCGGATTTGGGGACACCTTTTAGGTAAGTAGAAATAAACTGTGAGGGAACTGTGCGGGGTATACCGACACAGTTGAAGCAGTAGCTACGTTTATGTGGCACTTTGGTTGGTACCGGTAACCCTTGAGTCAGTCAAGGAGAGTACGGGGCCGCCGCGTGGTGTCGTAAAGCATCAACTGACCTTAGAACCTTACTTGACCAACTTGGCCATTAGAACGTAGTGAGATGACCGACTTTGGTGCAGTCCGAAGTTGGTAGATACTCGACACTACACTCATTGAGGTTTGACTCTTGAGTTTTGTTTGGTTGCGAGTCAATCGCTTATTGAACGAAACTTGGGGGAAAGATCAGTGATATTGAGATCCCTTAGAACCCGGTTACTATTAACTAGGATAGGTTGAGCCAACTAAACTTCAAGAGGGTACTTACCTACAAACTCCATGCAAGCCTAAACCTAAGGACTTGTCTGCTTTGTGTGAATATGATTATTTCTATATACACTTGCTTACCTCGCATACTTGTACATAACATCAGGGACATCATAACATCATATACATCCACTAACCATTTCAAGGATTTTTGGATTTATCTTTGTTCTATTTTGTAGGACATGGCTTCCACTCGTAGGAGCACTATCCAAGTCAGCCTCGTGAGGATACCTCCACAACTCAAGGATTTAGTATTAAGGGTCCCTGAGGATTCTCCATTCACCAAAAGACATGGTCGACTCCTTAGTCTGGTTACCTCAAGTATTGAAGAAGATATGGTAAAGGTGCTTGTCCAATTCTTCGATCCTTTGCATCATTGCTTCACTTTTCCCGATTACCAACTTGTGCCCACTTTGGAAGAATTTTCTCAACTCATGGGGATCCCTATTCTCAATCAGTTACCTTTCAACGATATTGAAAGAGACCCTAAACCTGAGGAAATTGCTCGAGCTCTACATTTACAACCATCTGACATAGTAGCAAATTGGGTAACAAGGAGTGGTGTCAAAGGGTTCCTAGCAAAGTTTTTGTTGGAGAAGGCCCAAGAATGTTGGAATACTTTGGATATACAAGCCTTTGACGAAATTTTGGCTCTTCTCATCTATGGATTGGTACTATTTCCCAATCCTGACCAATTTATAGATGTGAATGCGATCAAAGTTTTCATATCTCGTAATCCGGTGCCTACATTACTTGGAGACACCTTGCATTCTCTTCACTCTCGCACTTTGAATAAAAGGGGGACTTTGATGTGTTGCACTCCTCTTTTGGCTAGGTGGTTTATTTCGCACCTACCTCAATCTGTGGTGAAGAATGAACAAGGTATGAGGTGGTCTAAAAGATAGATGTCACTTTCACATGCTGATATCCGTTGGTATTATCGTTCTTCGGAAGACATTACCATCATTGACCACTGTGGGGAATTCCCTAATGCCCCTCTACTTGGAATTAGGGGAGGCATTACTTACAACCCTTGTTTAGCTTTTCGACAATTTGGATACGCCAGGAGAGATGGCCCTCATGAGGTACTCATCCAAGGAATTGCATTCGACTACGAAAGTGATACCCAAGGTTACCGTCAAAGATTTATACAAGCTTGGGGTATGGTTAACAAGGTTGATAGCAAGACGTTGGGGCATAAGAATTACATTCCTTTGGAACCTTATCTTAAATGGGTAAGGGCTCGCGCACAAAGTCTTAAGATGCCTTATGAAGCCGTCTTACCTGTTATCATGGAGCCAGTAGTTGAGGGAGACGTTCCACATACTATCCTCTATCCTGATATGCCTACTACTCTTGAAGATTTGCAAAACGCTTGGATTCAGTTAAAAGGAGAGAGAGACACCTTTGAAGCTAAGTTCTATGAGGGCGAGAGGAAGATATTAGAGCTCACAAGGGAGCTTCATGAAGAAAGGAGCTTAAACACCTACATTGCGCCAAAGAGGATGCGCACAACTTTTCTGTATTAGGAGTTTACTTTATGTATATTTTTGTTGTTGTAAGCCCAAGAGGCATGTTTGTATTCAAATTAGAACTCTTTTAATCCAAGTTAACGTTTGTTCACTCTTTGTCTATACAAATTTAAATTCTTTAAATCCTTGAAATCATTTGCATATTCATGCATCATTACATGACAGGTTTCCGCATAACAAGTTTCCTTATCTCTCCGCTGTTTATTTCAGCAATATGGATCTAGAGAAAAATGTGACGGAACTCCAGGCCCAGAATTCTCAATTTCAGGAAGCTTTACTCGCCCTGGCCAAGGAGCAGAAGGATATGATGGCCTTGTTGGCCGCTAAGAAAAAGCCAAAGAAGAAAGCTCTACTCAACATGGGTAAAAGGTTCAAAGAGACAATCCGTCAAATTCCAGTAGAGGAAGAATCATCTGAAGAGGACGAGAACCAAATTGGTGAGGTCAAGAGTACTCAGGCTGACTGTATCAATGACCAAGAATCTAATGATGATTATTTCAATGAACAATATCCACCCGCAGACATCAAATACAAGCAGCTAGAAGACAGGTTGAAAGCGGTTGAAATCCAAGCTATTCCCAGATTAAATTTTGACGATTTGGGCTTAATCTCTGGGGTAGTCATTCCCCACAAGGTAAAAATACCAACCTTTGCAAAATACGATGGGTTTTCTTGCCCAAAGCTCCATTTGAAGTCCTATGTGCACAAGATACAACCGCACACTACTGATAAAAAACTTTGGATTCACTTTTTCTAAGAGAGTCTGGCTGGAACACAACTTGAATGGTTTTATCAGTTGGATGGCTCTCGCATCAATAATTGGGAGGGTCTAGCTACTGCCTTCTACCATCAATATCAGTACAACACCGACTTGGCACCAACTAGGGTTCAATTGCAAGGTATGACCATGGGGAAGAATGAGGGATTTAAGGAATATGGCCAAAAGTGGAGAGACCTTGCCAGTAGGGTCCAACCTCCCTTGACTGATAGGGAACACATTGACATGTTCATGAACACATTATCTGGTCCTTTATTTAATCTATTGGTTGGATGCTCTTCTTCTGGTTTCACTGAAATAATTCTAATCGGTGAAAGAGTCGAAAGTGGCATTAAAAGTGGAAAGATCTCTGTGGCATCTACTTTCACTCCCAATCCTGTCAAGAAACCTTTTGCCGCAAAGAAAGAAGTTAATGCTGAGTATGGAGTAAAGGCCCATACCAAAACGAATAATCATCCGTCTGTCAATGATGTCTGAATCTCCAATCTGGCCGCTACTCAAAGACCATCTGCAAATTATCAACGTGTTAAAGCTCCAAGAAGACAGTTTACAAGGTTAGGCATGTCATTATCTCAAGCCCTTCAACATCTGCTCAGGGCTAATTTAGTGACATTGTGGGATCCTCCCACCAACTCTGACACCTCGTCACCGAGATATAATCCAAATGCAAAGTGCGCTTACCATTCAAATAGTCCTGGGCATGAGACTGATCAGTGTTGGGCTTTGAAGAACAAAATCCAGGATTTAATTAACAACAAGACTATTAAATTCGATCCTCCTCTGACGCCAAATGTAATTACCGCTCCAATGCCGAAACACGAAAAAGGTGTTAATGTTGTCAAAGACACAATTTTCATTGCCTCTGTTGAAGAATTAACTACCTCGTGGAATATAATCAAGAGAAATATGTTGAATGCTGGGATTTTCCCTGGCTGTGAAAAAGACTGTATGTATTGTATGAGACAACCCGATGGGTGTGAAGAGTTGAAGAAAGGTATACAACGCCTAATGGATGACCGCGAAATTCTATTCGAAAAGATTCCCATCATCAAAAATTCAATCGACAAAGCTGAAGATTTGGCCATCATAAAAATTTCAAACAAACCTCTTAGGATCTCATAAAAAGGTCCTATCAGTATTTCAAATGAACCAATCGTTGCTCCTCTCATAATCACTGCTGCCGGACCTATTCCATACACCTCTGATAAAGCGTTACCATGGAATTACGGTGCCGAGGTTTATTACCATGGGGTAAAACAAGATTCTTGGATTTATAATAATGAAGCTGGTGTTACTAATATTACTGGTTCTAGTAAAGTTACAAGAACATGAAGGGTCTTTTTGAAGATGTGAAAAACACAAGAAGGGGGGTTGAATTGTTAAAACTTGAAATCAAATGCAGACAACACGTTATTTTTATCCTGGTTCGTTTGATCTCAAACTACTCCAGTCCACCCGTCAATGTGATTTCGCCTCTCTCCAACGAGGTCTTAATCCACTATATTTAACTGAATACAAATTTGCTTTAACAACTGCTAAAGCCTTCTTGAGTCTAAACCACAGACCAGTTTCTCAAGGAAATTCTTTTACAAAAAAAATGAACAAATGTGTGTTGAATGTTTTTTAGAAAAAAACGCTATATCACAACTGTGATAATACACAAAATAAAGCTTAGATGATACTAGATTGCTAGAGCTATAGAATAATCAATTGAGAGCTTTTAGCAAAAGTGAGAACGAGCTTGATGATGATTGCTTTTGGCGTGTATATGCGTGTAAGGTACTGTAGAGCATTAGCCATTTCACTTCTCACTGAACTGTTTAAATACTTCTTGGAATAGATACGTTGATGCCAATAATTCCATTTTAATGCTCATTACGTTCTTTCCATTTTTAGAAGATCTTTGTCTTGGAATAAAGCCGTTGGTAATTAATCTGCCTTGAATGCAGTAACGTTAACACTTCAGAATGTTCTACTTGATTATGATTAGAGTGTTCTTTGGCTTTTAGCTTATTATGATTTCTTCTGAGTGCTGATGACATTGATAAGATCCTGATCAGAGTCAGAGTGTGTTGAGCGCAGATTCTGTTCATCAGACTTCAGCATAGCGCATGTATTAATCTTTTGATGCTGATGTTGATATTGATGTTCTGATGCTGATTTCATCAGAGTTTCCTGTAAATACACAACATAATTTTAAGTAGCATCTATGTCTTATATAACACTCATAATTCATTTAATCTTGTATTTTGTTATCATCAAAACTCTAACTGAGGGATGTAGAATCAAACTATGTTCTAACAATTTCCCCCTTTTTGATGATGACAAAAACTAGATTTTTTCAATTAAAATAAAGTGATGAAAGTATCAGAGTTTAAGAATATAGAGGAAACAGTATCAGAGCTAATCAGATAATGAGAAAAAGTTATCAGAGCTGAGAGGGTAAGAAATAAAAAGTATCAGAGTAAAGATGAGAAAAGCTCCCCCTGAGTTGATTATTTCCTTTTGATTCCTTGAGTATCAGAACTTTATTGAACCTTTCTTTAAGCATCCGAATTTTGCTTTATCATAGTTCTTCAGATTCTTGTACCTGTAAGCTTTTCAGAACAAAGAACTTCAAATATATAAGAATGTTAGAATGTTTGAGACTTTTGTCTCAGTAAACCGTTATTGAAAAATATCATTCTTTCTCCCCCTTTTGTCAGCTATCAAAAAGCATAATTAATCAGAGTTAAAAAGGATTAGAGCAAAACACGTTTATATTGAAACAGAAGCAATGAGAGTTTAGAACAAGTAGAAATAATACAGACAAACATGTAAACAGAACAAGGAAAACATAATAAAAATCTAAGAAGAAGGAGGAAGTCGTGTGAACAACGCTTCCAACATGCTCTTGATTTATTCGCTGGTTTCGGTTTGCTTTGCTACCATGTTTGCAATGGATTCAATCTTGATATCCTTCTTGTCCATCCGTTTATTCATCAGCATGTCTGATCTCTTCAGATCCTCCAGAGTCTGCCTATCAACAGAGGAAGATTGAGGATCTTCAGATACAGTCTGCTTACCGGAGCTTTCTGTAGCTTCTTCTGCTAGACCCAAGTCTTCAGCTTGAATAACCTGTTCTTCTGCAGCTTGAACTTGAGATGCTGGACGCTTTTCAGACCAAGGCTCACTGTCCAGATGCAAAACTTCTTCCTTCAGCAACTTGCTCAGAACTAGACCTTCCATTTCCTTCAGCAGATTGCTGAAGTTCTGCTGAACCTGTCCATAGCACTGGTCTTGTAGCTTGAAGGTTTCAGTGCATACCCATCTTCTGAATTGAGTCCAGAGATGATCTGATATAGTAGGATCAACAACTTCCAGAGTTGCTTGTTTCAAAGAAGATATCCATTTCTGCATATCTGATTTAAAGTTCATCATGCTGGAACCAACATCTGGTTGTTTCGGTTTGGGGATGGCAGTTTTCTGGTTTATCTGCAGCTTGAACTTGAGATGTTGGACGCTTTTCAGACCAAGGCTCACTGTACAGATGCAAAACTTCTTCCTTCAGTAACTTGTTCAAAACTGGACCTTCCATTTCCTTCAGCAGATTGCTGAAGTTCTGTTGAACCTGTCCATAGCTCTGGTCTTGTAGCTTGAAGGTTTCAGCGCATACCCATCTTCTGAATTGAGTCCAGAGATGATCTGATATAGCAGGATCAACAACTTCCAGAGTTGTTTGTTTCAAAGAAGATATCCATTTCTGCATATCTGATTCAAAGTTCATCATGCTGGAACCAACATCTGGTTGTTTCAGTTTGGGGATGGCAGTTTTATGGTTTATTGCAGCAAGGCGTTCAAGGATTGTTAGATCAATGATTGTCTTGCTGTGGTTTTCTGTATTTTTCTTAGGTGAGGGAGTAGGAGAATCAGAAATAATGATTGGACTATGTGGGGTGTTTGGAGGAGTTGTTTCTGGTGAGGATGGTAGTTGAGACATATTAACAGTTGTACCACAAGGAAGTTGAATGGCCAAGGGTTGTGGTTCAGGGGACTCAGAGGTTTGAGCCTCAGAGTTTTGAGTCTCAGGCTGTGGTGATTGTGCATGTGGAGGAGATGATGGATTATTTTCTGGTTGGGGAGAGGAAGGTTGTGGTATTTATTGTTCTAATATTGGAGTGAGTGGAGTTTCTGGAATTGGTGATAGTGGAATGTCAGGTTATGGAGAAATGGGAATTTCAGAGTTTGGATTTGGATTTTCTGGTTGTGTATTTGGATTGTTTGTTTCCGGAGCGGAAGAATGTTGTTCAATATCAGACAGAACTTCTGCAAGTTCTAGTTCTGGAATGGTTGTAGTGTTTAGATTTTGTGGTTTGGAGCGGGATCTTCTGAGGGTTAATGACTCAGAAGGGTCAAAGTCTTCAAAATCTTCAAAGGTTTGGGGTGTTGGGATATCAGATGGAATTGGAGTTGGGGTAGGAATGGATGTGGAACCAGCAGTTGAATTTAAAACAGATACAAAAACAGGATTACCTCTTTTCTTTGGAGTCTGTTGTGATGATCCTTCTAGAGCGGCTTTTCTCTTCTTAGTCTTCTTCACAGCAACCTCTGGTGCCTTCTGCTGAAGATCTTGAATGTTTAGATTGGGTGCTGTTCCATCAGCTTTGCACGCATCCAAGTATCTCAGAACTATTTGAGGCTTGGAGTCAATCTCTAAGAACATAGGGAAGTCGTCCAGAGGAATTATTCTATTGGAGATTTCAGCAAAAGGAGTAACGCTGGGCTCCTTCTTAATGTTCTCTATCAGCTTCATCTTCTTTAGATTCTTGGCATTCATCTGCTTGCCAACAGAAGGTTCCAAGGTGTTGATTTCTTGTGCTTCTGTCAAGTGCTCAATCAGCCTATTCTCAGCCAGAATATCTGATATCAATCTGCCCAAGGGTATCCAATCCCTTTTAGTGCGTTCCTCTTCCCTTGTCTCCTTGACGCTAGTTCTCAGATGGTTGAACAGAAGATGAGCTAGATTAATCTTTACCTTCTGATTAATAAAATAAATCAGAAACTGCTGATCTATGTTTATGTAATCAGGAGGGCTTGTAGGCTTCCAGTGGTTGAAGCAGCCCAGAATAATCTTTGCCAAAATTTTGTGCTTATCTTTCAGATCCCTTATCTTGCTGGAGGGAAGCCCCAGCGTGAAAATCTGCCTTGCTATAACAGCAACATCTGAACATCTTTCAGCCATGTCTATACAACGAATACCACCACCATTGTAGCCAATCAGACGAGCAATCAAATCTTCAGTTATTACAATCTTCTTCCCCATGATGTAAGAAGTGACTTGGTGATTTGAGGAAGAGGCATGAATCCAGAATTCCTTAACCAAAATAGGGAAAGTTGGACCCACGAACCTGTCAAAGTATCTCTCCCAACCTTGAGCTTGAATCTCTTCTGATAAGTCAAAACCATTTTCCTTCAAACTGTTGAAATCCACTATTATCTCTAACAGAACTTCAAGGTTCTTGACTGGAGTGAGTAGCGTTCTGAGAGGAACCTCATATTGCTCAGCTGATGCATCTTTCTGGGAACCTGAAGAGATATTGCTGGAAGACGCCATTGTTCACATGAGGTTTTGAGAGAAAAAAAATTGAAAGGGTTTTCTTGAGCAGTAAGAACACAGACACAGATATCAGAAAAATTGATTGAAAATGAAAGTAAGGGTAAAAGTTTTGAATGTGTGTTAGTGGTGTTTAAATATATTTTGAAAAAGTTTTTGAAAACATAAACGCTTAAGAGAGAGAAATAAATCATGATTAATAGCATTAATTGATTGCTGATTTTAGGGGATTTCAGAAAGATACTTAAAGGGTTACCAGTGACATGTGTCTCAATGCAACCAATCAGCGCTTTGCCTTTTCAGAAGCGTGAACACGTGTTCAGCCTCAGGAACCAGCTGATGACTGGATGACACTTGTTTGCTTTGAGTGAACATCACTTCTATCCTTGAACTGGAGAGCTCAGAGCTTCATGGATATATCTGATACAATCTGTATTTCTAAAAATCTGAAAGAGGATTGATCAGAAGTTCACTGAGTAATAAACATGATTCTGAAGGTTAATATATAAAATTAAAACAGTTTTATTCTGGACAGAGCTTCATGCTGAGATGTTTCAGAATGAAGTTGAACCTATCTTCAGAAAGTGTTTTTGTAAAGATATCAGCCCACTGATGGTCTGTATCAATAAATTTTAAGTTTAAAATGCCTTTCTGAATATAGTCCCTAATAAAATGATGTTTTATTTCTATATGCTTAGCCCTAGAATGCAAAATTGGATTTCTACTTAAGCAAATGGCAGAAGTATTATCAGAGTATGGGAATGTTACTCTCATAAATCTGGAAGTCCTCAAGTTAACTTTTCATCCAGAGCATTTGTGTGCTGCATCCAGCTGCTGCTATGTATTCAGCTTCTACTGTTGATAGAGCAATCGTGGATTGTCTTTTGCTGGACCATGAGATCAGATTTTCTCCCAAAAACTGGCAGCTTCTAGAAGTGCTTTTACATTCTACTCTGTCTCCAGCAAAGTCAGCATCACAGTAACCTACTAAGCTGTAATCACCATATTTTCTATAAAACAAACCCAGATTAGTAGTACCTTTCAGATACTTGAAAATTCGCTTAACAGCTGTTAAGTGAGATTCTCTAGGATCTGATTGGAATCTTTCACAAATGCATACACTGAATAAAATATCAGGCCTTGAGGCTGTCAGATAAAGAAGAGAGCCAATCATACCTCTATAGACTTTCTGTTCTACCTTTTTGCTTACCTCTTCTCTTTCCAGAATGCACGTGGGATGCATTGGAATCTTTCATGGCTTACATTCTGAGAGATCAAATTTCTTCAGATGTTCTCTGACATATTTGCTCTGATGAATGTAAGTTCCTTCTGGGGTTTGATTGATCTGGATGCCCAGAAAGAATTTTAGTTCCCCCATCTGGCTCATCTCAAATTCTGTCCTGCATACACTTAGCAAATTCTCTTCCCAGAGAGGGTTTAGTAGATCCAAATATTATATCATCAACATAAATTTGACAAACTAAAATTTCATTCTTAATTGTCTTACAGAATAAGGTTGTGTCCACCTTCCCTCTGGTGAATTCCTTTTCTAACAGGAAGTTACTTAGTCTTTCATAGCAAGCTCTGGGAGCTTGTTTCAGACCATACAGTGACTTCTTCAGTTTGAAAACATATTCTGGATTTTTTGAACTTTCAAAACCAGGGGGTTGGTGCACATATACCTCTTCTTCTATATATCCATTTAAGAATGCACTCTTAACATCCATCTGATACAGAGTGATGCCTTTATTAACAGCAAAAGAAATTAAAAGTCTGATAGATTCTAACCTGGCGACTGGAGCAAAGGTTTCTGTATAGTCTATCCCCTCTTGCTGACTATAACCTTGTGCTACCAATCGTGCCTTGTTTCTGATGACTTCACCTTGTTCATTCAGTTTGTTTCTGAACACCCATTTTGTTCCAATGACGTTGAATCCTTTTGGTTTAGGAACCAGATCCCATACGTCATTCCTGGTGAATTGATTTATCTCCTCTTGCATTGCTAGAATCCAGTCATTGTCCAGAAGTGCTTCATCAATTGAGGATGGTTCAATCAGAGAAACAAGTCCCATGAGGGATTCTTCAGAGTTTCTGAAGCTGGCTCTTGTTCTGATTGGATCTTCCTTTCTTCCCAAGATTGTTTCTTCTGGGTGATCCATGCTGCTTCTAGATGGTCTTTTCTGAGGTTGATCAACAGAAGATGCTGGATTGCTTGCAGTGTCTCTTTCTGATGTTGAGGGAGTGTCTCTGTTAAGAGCTTATGATGACTTGTCTTTAGTACCTGTGAATTCAACTTCCATACCTGCAAGTGATTCATTCTGCTTTGACTTTTGAGAGTCAAACTTGTCATCAAAACAAACACTGATTGATTCTTCCACAATCTGTGTGTGATCGGTGGAAATAGAACTGACTGTTTTGGAATGTTGGTTTGCGTTTGCGTTTCGCAAAATGTCGCGGTAAGCAAGAGTCGACACCGTCTTTTATTTAATCCAACAAGGAAAGGACAAAAGCACAGCAAAATTCCTTTTCGAGATGTTTCTCGGGTTCGGGAGGTAGATTATAGAAAGGGAAGGTGTTAGCACCCTTTCTATCCGTGGTTATCCACGGGCTCTTAGTTACTTTCTCACTATGTTTTCAAAAAGTTTTGCTTTTCTTGTGTTTGTGGGTTTTGAATAGAGTTTTGTTTGAAAAACTTCGATTTAACTCTTGTTTCTGTCCTCAAGAGTGTATGAAGTGTTATTGAAAACTTTGTTTGAAAAGTGTAAGTGCAAAAGATTTGTTTTGTTTTGTTTTGAAAGAGCAAGTACCTGAGAACCTCTACCTACTCAAAAGGAATTAAGCTGTGTAAATGTCCTTTAAACAGTACTATCCCATTATTGAGAAATAGGTAGCACCATCGCTGGAGTTTTTCGGGTCAATTCGATTATGGGACATGTGGTCACTAAAGAAATGGTAGGACGCCTTAGCGGTAACCCTAATGTCCTAGATCATTTTTATCCGAGGCAACCGTTTCGAGGCAACTTTGATCTTTAGACAGGAGGGCAACCTCTAAAATACCCTATACTCAATGACCACGTCGAGGCAACCAAGTGAGGCGTACCCTAGGAGTGGCATGTGCAAATGTGTCAGCTTTCAGTTAAGTTATCTTTGTACATGTTATGGTGAGCTACGGTTGATTTTAAATTAAGAGAGATCTTGTCATGCATAGCCTATTAGCATACATCTAGCAGTTAATGGTTGCGGAAAATAAAACTAAGCTATTACAAGATGTCGGGTATTTACATCGCCAAAAACAAACCCTTAAAAAAGTAAATTGCGGGAAATTAAATGAAAGCGATAAAAAGTCCTAATTAAAGCTATTACATCCTCGGAGCAAATACAATTATATGATAAAAAATTAATCAAAAATAATATGCGCAAGGGAAAAATTGAATCGGGGAGTTTCTTAGGGTTTTGACCCTTTTTTGAAATAAGGAGATTTTTATTATTTATGTATTAAATTAAACCTAAACTAATTAATTAATTAAAAGAAATATTTTTTTTTGGTTTTTAAATGTTTTAAGGAAATAAAAAAAAATGATTAAAAGTTATCAAAAAAACCCTAATTCTATATTAATTTTAATTTTTTACAAAACTATTAAAATTAACCTAATTACAAACTAAATTAATTAATTACTTATTTATTTACAAAATAACTAATTAAGTTTAATAAATAAAAATATTATATTTTTTTATGTTTTCTGAATTTTATTATGAAAAATAAATTATTTGGTTAATTAAGTAATAATAATAGTAATTAATAAAAAAACAATTAAATATAAAATATAAAAGAAGAAAAAAGAGAAATAAACCCAGGGGGTGTTGGCCCAAATCAGGAGGTAGAATCAGCAATTCTGAAGCCCACTAAGCATTAGCCTGTTTGACTTTCTGAGTTTGCTACGCATGCATTGGCCAGGGAGTATGGTGGTCCTTCAACTTTGGCCATTGGATCCAGGCTTGGAGACACCTGGTGCACTGGGATTTGAAGTGTATGGTGGATCACGCGTGGGATGCTGCACATGAATATGGGAAGAAAAATTGAATAAATATTTTGGGGGGACCTGGGATTCGAACCCAGGTCCCAATGCTTTTCTATCCACCTGCTTGCCAACTCAACCAGCGCGTTTATTCATTATGAGAATAGCAAATAAACATAATATATGAAAATCAACTAATATACTGTAAACAAAAATTAAAGCGCGCGCTTTTCAAATAAACCAACCATATGCCAACACATCAGCGTCTTCAACCTTGGTTCTGTGTAAAAGAGAATCAGATAGCGGGGGTTTTCAACCTCCATTACCTCCTGCAAGGAAAAATAGCGAATAGAAATATAGCAAACATAAATATTTCGCGAGGTATGGGTTGTGTTCGTCTTGGTCTCACGATTTCAGCCATGTATCTCACTGGTCCCAATTTTTCCTGGTTCAAAAAGCCCTATTTGAAAGCTTGAAAACCCTAGAAATTTGATCATGGCATCTCACGATTCAGGGCACTATAGTTCAATTAATTCCTTCCATTAGCTTTGTATGATCTCTAGCAATGCAAAACAATCACAAAAACATGTTAAATGTGCATGAATCAAGAGATACAGTTTTGAATTCTAAAGGCAAACCGTGAGATGGTATGTAGCGATTCCTTGCGCTTTGATACTTGAATTTGATTGAAAATCAATCCTAGTGCTTCCTGCAATGTATTTGGATGAACAAAATGCCTTGAATTGATCTAGAATGCAAGAACAGGTTTTGACTTTTCTTGAAAATTCTTGAATTTGCTATGGCCGTTTCTGCAGCTTTCAATCGCGTCCTAGGTCATGGTTGGCTTGCATACATATAAGAGAATCAAATTAGGTCAAAATTTTGGATCCAACCCATGTGCATTGAAGATTAAATCCTTGATTGAAAATCAAATATTCTTGATTTTTCATGATTGAACAATGTTGACAAAATTGGATTTTTTTGTATCTTTGACTTGTGCACGAATTTGCCAGCATGTTTTGATCATATTTGCTTCATAAATTGATTTAAAAATCAAATCTTCTATTTTCTTATAATTTAAATTAATTAAATGAATTAATATGTATTAAAAATCCAATTAATCAATAAATTTAAGAAAATAAATCCAATTTAACTTGGTGGGTCGTGCATAGGTCATGGGTGAAGTTTCAACAAGAGATTTGAGGCCCATTATCAAAAAGAAGGTGTTTTGGGCAAAGTTGACTTTTGCGAATTCATGAAAATTTCCCAACTTCTCTAATGCACAACTTGCTCAATTTTGATCATATGACCATGTTCTTTGACATTTTGGAAAGCTCTTGAAGTCCTATAACCAATGCCTTTGGTCCCATGTCATTTGGATTTACCAATCTCAAGTTATGGCCTTTGACTCAAAATGTGCTTTTGTTGACTTTTGAAATTGACCTATAATGTAAAAATTGGTAACTCTTTGTGAGAGCATTTCTTTAACTTGGAGTGTGAAGATGGATTATAGGAAATTTCATCCTCTTCAAAATGAGCCTTGGATGGAATTTTTCTGATAAACCATGAAAAAGTTATGCCCTTGTCAAAGTACAGTTGACTTTTCTACTGTCCAAAAATAGTAACTTTTGCATCTTGATGATCTTTTGAGCTATTCTTGATGAATCATGATCAAGACTTGATTAAATGATGATTGTGAACTCAAAATAAGATGTTGACCAAAAATTCTGACTTTTGACTGCAAAATGACCATTTTGCCCTTGCAGTTGACTGTAGGTCAAATGGAGCTTTTGACTGTGCAAATTGGCAATGTGAATCTTGAGACTTGGCATGTAGGTGCTAGAGAATGCATATAGGCCTATGAGACTTGATTGAACCATTGGAAACCCCAAATTCCTTGAAAGAACCAAAACCCTAATTTCAGTTGTCTTAGGAGATGGTTTGACTGTCTACCTCTTGAGCCATCTTGAGTAATTTGAAGATTATTCTTGACAAATCTTGAGGAATATGGGAGGGCAAATTTTGGGGTACAACAGTTGCCCCTGTTCAATCTTCTTAAACCTGAGGATATGGATTGTCTTTCGAGCCTTTCGTGATCCGAAGGTAGAAGATGATAGAACACTAAAGTGCCCAGAAATTTGCACTCGCATGGTGTAGTATCAACAATGTGATGTCGGGAATGGGCTTACAGATGCCATTTGGAGAGATGATGGATAGGAGGATGGGCTTATAGATGCCACCTAGAGATTGTTGATAGGTAGTTTTGTCTTCGTTGACGGGTTGTCTTCATTGACGGGTTGTCTTCATTGACGGGTTGTCTTCGTTGATAGGTTGTCTTCATTGACGGGTTGTCTTCATTGACAGGTTGTCTCTATTGACGGGTTGTCATCAGAAAAATCTTTAGGAATCGATTTAACTGGACTTGTCTTCTTTGGATCAGCGTCAGAAAAATCTTTAGGAATCGATTTAGCTGGGTTTGTCTTCTTTGACTGGATTGCCTCAGAAAATCTTTAGGAATCGATTTAACTGATTTTGTCTCCATTGACTGGCTTCAGAAAAATCTTTAGGAATCGATTTAACTGGTTTTGTCTCCATTGACTGTCTTCAGAAAAATCTTTAGGAATCGATTTAACTGGTTTTGTCTCCATTGACGGGCTTCAGAAAAATCTTTAGGAATCGATTTAACTGGTTTTGTCTCCTTTGACTGGCTTGTCTCAGAAAAATCTTTAGGAATCGATTTAACTGGTTTTGTCTCCATTGATAGAATTGGCCTCAGAAAAATCTTTAGGAATCGATTTAACTGATTTTGTCTCCATTGACTGAATTTGTCTCCTTTGACTGGATTTGTCTCCATTAACGAGTTTGTCTCCTTTGACTGGATTTGTCTCCTTTGACTGATTTGTCTCCTTTGACTGCTGAGAACTTTAACTGTATCTTTCCTGAAAAGCAAAGGTCATTCGTATGTAATGCATGATATGGATTAAGCAATGATGTTCTCAATATAAATGAGATTGTATTATATGATGCGTTTAAGCATGTATCAAGATGTATGAAAATGTGATGTTTTAGCTGGGGAAAATAAATCCCGGATAGCTGCTGGAGAATGATGTTGAATTCTTTGCTTCCGCTGGGGATGATGAACAAAGATGATTGCAAGAATAAACCTGTAGGAGAAGATGACTCCGTTGGGGAATAAACTGGCGAAGAGATTACTCTGCGGGGAACTACTCTGTGGGGAAGAGATATTTCGCTGAGATTTTAATGATAAACTTCGCTGGGGATTCCGTTGATAAGCTCTATTGGGGATTTTGATGATGAACTCCGCTGGGGATAGAAAGAACTTCGCTGGGGATGATCCTTCAGTTGCAACTTGCTGAGGATAACCCAGTTAGACTCTTGTGGGGATAACCTTCTGAATATGGTTGGGGAGACTTATTTGTAATCTGCAGGGGACAAGCTTCCAGAATCTACTGGGGAAGATGATTCAACTCTGGCGGGGAAGCTTTTTTAGACTGTGTTGGGAAATGGCTCCACTAGGGGTATCTTGTATTCCACCGGGGAACATTCTTATATTTCGTTGAGGAATATTAAGACTACCGGGGATACTTGCTGAGGAATATCTGTACACTCCGCTGGGGAATATTAAGACCTACTGGGGATACCCAACTTTTTCGGGACTGACGGTAGACTAACTCTGCTTGGGGGAGAGTATTGCTGATTTGTTCGTAGTTGCAAGTCTTAGTGGGGAGAGCTTCCATTACTGTCTTGCTCTGCGGGGAGTGAAGGTATCCTGGTTACATTCTTCAGCCGAAACTAGCTTGGTACCTTGGTGGATGGAGCAACTAGACCTCTCAGACAATTCTTATTGCCCCTACTTCCAATGTCACCCGTAATTAGTCCTTTGTTTCGCATGCAAATATTTATGAGTAGCAATTAATGTCAAATGCATATATCAAAAATGAACATTGGACGTTCTTTGCAAAACAAAACAGATAAAGGAAAAACAATTTGCAATTTGTCTGAAAAGTGAATTTGTATTGATTTTGAAGTTTTCCTGTAAATAGGCGTTTTTGTACAAGAGGTTGACGTCCTAGTAAGAGAACGCCGCTGAGCAAATAGGATATATACATTTTGTAAAAAAGAAAACAAAACAGCTATGTGAAAAATCCCACTGGGTTCCAACTCTGCTATCGTCTTTATGTCTTCAAGCATCTCATCACTTTGCTGCTTAGTTGGAGATGAAGCTGATTGACTGGTGTCGTCTGAGCCTGATAGTTGATACCAAAGTCTAGATGCAGGGTGATCCAATGAGACATAGTGTTACGCTTATCCCTAACTTTTGCCTGGACCTCCCTTTCGGGTTTTCAGTCCACCGAGATACCCATTTTTGCCCAAGCCGCCTTTTCAGGTTTTCGACTTGCCGGGTGTACAGATTTTTTTTATTTTCATCCCTTATTTTTGCCCGAACCCTTTTGGTTCGCCGGGAAGCCCTTATTTTTTCCTAGGCCAGTCAACCTAGCGGGTCTTTAATTATGCGTAGTATCTTTTCACTATGTCTGCATTGGCGGGGTGAGGAAGGTCGTCACCATCCATGGTGGTTAGAATCATCGCTCCTCCTGAGAAGATGTTCTTAACCACAAATGGCCCTTCGTACGTAGGGGTCCATTTGCCCCTGGGATCACTTTGAGGTAGAATGATGCGCTTGATTACCAGGTCCCCGACTTGATACTCTTGTCGTCTGACCTTCTTGTTAAATGCCTTGATCATCCGTTTTTGGTACGTCTGACCATGACAAATAGCAGTGAGCCTCTTTTCGTCGATTAGGTTTAGATGATTAAGTCGGGTCTGAATCCAGTCGTCTTCGCTCAAACCTGCATCCTTCATCATTCGAAGAGAGGGTATATGAACTTCAATGGGCAGGACTGCCTCCATGCCATATACCAAGGAATAGGGTGTTGCCCCTGTCGACGTTCGTGCTGAGGTACGGTACCCATGAAGAGCAAATGGTAACATCTCGTGCCAATCTTTGTAGGTCATTGTCATCTTCTGCACAAACTTCTTAATGTTCTTGTTAGCCGCTTCTACAGCCCCATTCATCTTCGGCCGGTAGGGAGAAGAGTTGTGGTGCTGTATCTTGAATTGCTCGCTGAGCTCAGTGATCATCTTGTTGTTAAGATTGGTACCATTATCTGTAATGATCCTCTCTGGTACACCGTATCAACAGATCAGGTTGTGCCGAATGAACCGTGCCACGGCGTTCTTGGTTACGGTGGCAAAGGAAGTTGCTTCAACCCACTTTGTGAAGTAATCAATCGCTACCAGGATGAAGCGATGCCCGTTGGATGTCGTGGGTCTGATCTCGCCGATCATATCAATGCCCCACATTGCGAAAGGCCAAGGTGCCGTCAAGATGTTCAAAGGAACTGGAGGGATGTGCACCTTATCAACATAGATCTGGCACTTGTGACATGTCCGAGAATGCTGATAACAGTCGGCTTCCATTGTGGACCAGTAATATCCTGCCCGAAGGATTTTCTTTGCCATGGTATGTCCACTGGAGTGAGTTCCGAAGTTACCTTCATGCAGCTCTGCCATGATCCTTTCTGCTTCAATCTTATCCACACAATGCAGTAAGGTTGAATCATGGTTACGTTTGTAAAGAATGCCATTGCTGAGGAAGAACTTTGCCGCGAATCTTCTCAGAAACTTCTTGTCATTAATAGACGCGCCCTCGGGGTATTCTTGAGCTTCAAGATACCTCTTTACTTCATGATACCAAGGCTTTTATGTTACCTCTTCAGTCTCGAGATCACAACAATATGCAGGTTCATCCACTTTCCAAATAATGATCCGGGGAGCCTCGTTGTCCCATTTGACTTTGAACATAGAAGCCATTGTAGCTAGCGCGTCCGCCAACTGATTCTCATCTCTTGGGAAGTGTTCAAAGGTTATCTCCTGAAAGTGGGGAAGCAACATAAATACATACTCCTTGTAAGGAATAAGATTTGGGTGTTTCGTATCCCACTCGCCTTTGATCTGACTGATCACGAGAGCGGAATCTCCGAAGACACTCAGAAACTTGATCCTTAGGTCAATTGCAGCTCGAAGACCCATGATGCATGCTTCATACTCCGCCATGTTGTTGGTGAAATTGAAACATAGTCGGGAGGTAAGTGGAGTATGGGAGCCCTTAGGAGATATGATCACAGCGCCAATACCATTACCCAAAGTGTTTGAGGCTCCGTCAAAGTGCATAGACCATCGGGATCCTTTCTCAGGTCCTTCATCCGGTCCAGGTAATTCACAATCAGTCACTACCATGATATTCCCGTCTGGAAATTCGAAGTTCATAGACTGGTAATCATCAACTGCCTGATGTGCCAAATGGTCTGCCAATACACTTCCCTTGATTGCTTTTTGAGTTGTTTACTGGATGTCATACTCAGTCAAGATCATCTGCCATCTTGCTATTCTTCCGGACAAGGCAGGCTTTTCGAAGATATACTTGATTAGATCCATTTTTGAAATCAATAGAGTAGTGTGAGTCAACATATACTGTCTTAGCCGGCGAGCAGCCCATACCAAAGCGCAGCAAGTTTTCTTGAGCAGTGAGTATCGGGTCTCACAGTCGGTAAACTTTTTGCTAAGGTAATAAATAGCATGTTCTTTTCGGCCAGACTCGTCATGCTGACCCAGCACACATCCCATTGAGTTGTCAAGTATTGTCAAGTATAAGATTAGAGGTCTCCCTTCAACCGGTGGCATAAGAATAGGTGGCTCTTGGAGATACTCTTTGATTCTTTCGAAAGCGGCCTGGCATTCATCGTTCCAACGTACTACTTGATCTTTCTTCAGTAGCTTGAAGATTGGCTCACAAGTAGCAGTTAGATGTGAGATGAATCGGGCAATGTAGTTCAGCCGTCCTAGAAAGCCTCTGACCTTTTTCTCAGTCTTGGGAGCTGGTAACTCTTGGATAGCTTTCACTTTGGCAGGGTCCACTTGGATACCTTTGTCGCTTACGACGAAACCTAGTAGTTTTCCAGATCTCACCCCGAAGGTGCACTTGTTCGGGTTTAATCTCAGATTGTACAACTTCAACCGGTCAAACAGCTTCTGTAGATGGTCAAGGTGTTCCTCTTCCATTTGGGACCTTGCAATCATATCGTCGACGTATACTTCAATCTCATGATGGATCATGTCATGAAACAAAGCAACCATGGCACGTTGATATGTTGCCCCAGCATTTTTCAACCCAAAAGGCATGACCTTGTAGCAAAAGGTACCCCACTGAGTAACAAAAGTGGTCTTCTCCATGTCTTCAGGAGCCTTTTTGATTTGATTATAACCGGAGAAACCGTCCATGAAGGAGAATACCTTATGCTAAGCAGTGTTGTCAACCAGAACGTCGATGTGAGGCAGAGGGAAATTATCCTTAGGGTTTGCCCTGTTCAAATCCCTGTAGTCAACACACATTCGGACCTTACCATCTTTCTTCGGTACTGGAACCACATTGGTGACCCACTGAGGGTAAGCAGTTACTGCTAGAAAACCGGCGTCAAATTGTTTCATAACCTCAGCTTTGATTTTCTCGGACATCTCTGGACGCATGCGGCGGACCTTCTGTTTTACCAGAGGGCATTCTTCCTTGGTAGGCAGGTGATGAACCACAATGTCGGTATCCAACCCAGGCATATCTTCGTAAGACCAGGCAAAGATTTCCACGTAGTCATGCAGCATTTGAATCAACCGTTGTTTCACACTGATCTCCAGGTTTGCACCAATCTTGACTTCCCTTTTGTCTGTCTCAGTACCCAGATTCACTATTTCCACTAGCTCTTCTTGTGGCTGAATGACCCTCTCTTCCTGGAGTAACAGCCTTGCAAGTTCACCAGGCACTTCGCAATCATCTTCACCTTCGTCTTCGGCTAAGCTGATCAGATTTTCGAAGTCATAATTGGCAGTAGCAGAGTTGTTACCAGTGAGATCCATAGTGGAATTGGACCTGTATATGTGAGTGTGTGTAAATAGCTGTTTTGCAATATATAATAAAGAAAGACAAGGAGCGCAAGATTTGAAATGCAAAAACGTCCAATTCTTTTATTAATGATATATGAAAATGACACACAAAAGCCCTCACAAATGAATCCACGGTGCCCCGGGTAGGACACCGGGCCATAAAGTTTCATAATATTGTCTGTTACAAATTCAAAACAAAAGAGTTCATTACTGAGTGACAAAAGTAATAGGGACAAAGTCTTTTGCTGTCCAGTTGCTTGGTCCACTATTAGTTGTAGGGTAGATCCAGTTGTCGAATTCAGATACTTCCACGTCATCTTCGATGGCATTGACTCACGAGTTGCTGATGAATACAGGAGGTCTTCCAATCCTTGCACTACGAACAACCTTCTGAGCTTTTGTAGTGAAACCCAAGCCAAATTTGTCAGTCTTCTGAGTGAAATCAGGAAGTCGGCCCCAGTTTGCATACTCACCCTTCTTGATAACAGCTCGGGCATCCTTTAAGGAAGCCATCTTCAAAGGAGAATCTTCGATCACAGTCTCAGCTGATGCCAGTGTCTGAGGAACTTCTTCAAAGTGTTGAAATGGGGTCTCAATGAATTCCCCATCCATCTCTATGTACCGGAACGAGTTGAGGTGGCTGACCATGTACTCTTCCTCCCCCTGTACTGTCACAATCTTCCCTCTGACCGGGTACTTCAACTTCTGATGGAGTGTGGAGGTCACAGCTCCAGCCTTATGGATCCATGGACGACCCAGCAAACAAGAATAGGACGGTCGAATATCCATCACGTAGAATGTTGAGTCGAAGACCTGAGAACCAACTCTAATTGGAATATCGACTTCACCATACACCATCCTTTTAGACCCATCAAAGGCCCGGACAACAATGTTACTTGGCTTTAGCTCCAACCCCTGGCAATCCAACCTGTCTAGAGCTTTCTTGGGCAAGACGTTCAATGAGGAACCAGTGTCAACCAACACATGTGCAAGAGTAGTGCCCCTGCATTCAATGGAGACATGCAGGGCATCGTTATGGTTCTTCCCTTTAGCAGTCAGATCAGCATCGGAGAAACCCAAACCATTATCAGCAGTTAAGTTGGCAACACAATTAGTAAACTGATCAGCTGACGTTTCTTGTGGCACGTGGGCCGTCTTTAGGAAGGTAATCAAAGCCTTGGCATGGGCCTCTGAACACAACAACAGTGATAACATAGAAATCTTGGAGGGGGTTTGCCCCAGCTGCTCAACCACATTATAATCACTCTTCTTGATAATCTTAAGAATCTCTTCCATCTCCTGCTTGGAAGCTTCAACATTGATTGTCTTTGGTGCCTCCATCTGGGCAGGTATATCAGTGGCGATCCCTTTGCCTCGAGCGTCAGATGACTCGGCAGCAGGGGTAGAAATAGGAACTGGATCAGGAAGGGAAGTAGGCACACTTGCAGGTGTGATGGCAGTAGGTCTTCGGACAGTCGGTGGCGCAATATCAGGTGAGAAAAGTCTACCACTGCGGGTGACTTTAGCAGGCCCAGTAATGTTGCTGATGTCGGTACTAGTATCAAACTCTTGCTTAACTCCAAGAACATAAACATCAGCCCCATAGTGCCACGGGACAGCTTTGTCGGATGTATAGGGGATGGGCCCGGAACAGTGATAATTATAGGTGCAATCTTCTGGACAAGCGTAATTCTGACAGGCTTCCTTGAGGGAGCCTTGGGAGAATTGTTGAAAATGGTGACAATGGAAACTTCTTCAGTATGAGTAGCAGGAACAACGATCTTCTCAAACAAGATTTCTTTATTATCCATCAGGTTTTGGATATTTGACTTCAAATATGGGCAACCAGTAAGTGAAACAGAACACAAACGGCAACCTTCACTACATCCCGGAAATAAACCAGCTAGCAACAGGTTCCTCTTGACGGTCATCAGCGGAGTAACAATATCATCCATAGAGGCTATAAACAAGTCTTCCTCTACAACATTTACTACTTGTTTGGGCATGGGAGAAGTCACAACGTTAGGCCTCTCGGGCGCCTCAAACTCAATCTCTTTTGCATCAATCAAGTCTTGGACCTTATTCTTCAAAGTCTAGCAATCATCCGTATTATGCCCCAGGCTCTCAGAATGATAAGCGCAGCGAGCGTTGGGGTTATACTTTGCTGATGTAGTATTCGGATTCTTTGGGGCTTCCCTTAGAGTCACCAAATTGGTCTTTAGCAACTGTGGCAATATCTGGGACAAGGTCATGCTGAGACGAGTGAACTGCCTTCTAGGTCTCTCTCCCCTTTGTTGGTTATGATGCTGAGGAGCACCAGCAGGTTTTGAAATAACCACCGCGTTGACAGCTTGGCGGTGTTCGGATCTATTCTGTCTTCTTGAACCATAGACAGCACTAGATTCTTTCTTGAACGGCTTCTTTTCAGTGCTCGAGGAGGCACCCTTCTGTATTTTCCCAGCCTTGATACCAGCTTCAATCCTCTCACCAATCAAGATAAGGTTTGTAAACCCGGCTGAAGAATTTCCAATCAAATGGTTAAAGAATGGACCAGACAGGGTCCCCAAAAACATATCAACAAGTTCACGGTCAGTTAAAGGTGGCTGCACCCTTCCAGCAAGGTCTCTCCACTTTTGAGCATACTTTTTAAATCCTTCACCCGTCCCTATTGACATACCCTAGAGTTGGGTACGCGTAAGAGCAAGGTCGGAATTATACTGATACTGCTTATAGAATGCAGTAGCCAAATCCTCCCAGTTACGGATACTGGCCCCATCCAGCTGATAGAATCACTCCAACTGAGTCCCTGAAAGACTGTCCTGAAAGAAATGGATCCACAAATTCTTATCAGCTATGTAAGGCTGGATCTTCCTTACATATGACCGGAGGTGCAGCTTTGGACAGGAAGCTCCGTCATATTTGGAAAAGGCAGGCGCCTTGAATTTATGGGGAATCACCACCCCAGAGGATAAGCCTAGGTCTCCAAAGTCCAACCCGGGCACATTCTGTATCTCCATGGCACTCAAGCGGTCCTCCAACTGTTTGTACCTATCCTCAGAAGGAGGATACTGTTCTTCATCATAATCCGTCTCGTTGTCGGAGACTACGGGGCTAGGAACCCTTCTCTCTTGTGGGCTGTCTTTCCCTACAGATGAGGTAGTCAGATCAACCTCATTCTGCAGTCCATTCCCAAATCTGCGTCCAATGTTAAACAAGACGGTCCTCTTCTTATTCTTCTTCTTCCTCTCTTTCAGAATCAGAGTCTTCAAATCCTGTTGACCCTGGGCTAGGCTCATAACCAACTCTTGGAACTGGGCATTCTGGGCCTGGAGGGCCTTGATAGCTTGCTAAGTGGAAGGTTCAGTAGACATGATGATTGCTGAAATAAACAGCGAAGAAGATAAGTGACCTGTAAAAAGGGTACCTGTTATGCATATGATGAATGGTATGCTATTTATGTAATGCATTCAAGGGTTCAAAAATTCAAATTAGTTGCAGACAAAAAAAGAACACATGTCATATTAAGAAGTAATTTGTTTAGTACATAAGTGCCTCATGGGCGAAATATTACAAAAGACTTAATGTAAAAAGACATTGTGCATCCTTTTTGGAGCGATGTAAGTGTTGAGGGTCTCTTCCTCGTGAAGTCGACGGGTAAGCTCCAAAACCTTCTTCTCACTGGCATGTAAGCTGGCTTCAAAAGCATTTCGTTCTTCCTTTAGTTGGATCCAACTCTTCTGCATTTCTTCCCATGATGTTGGCATGTCAGGATGTAGAATGGTGTATGGAACCTCTCCTTCGATAACAGGCTCTTTGATCACAGGGAGAATGTGGGGATATGGCATCATAAGATTCTGGGAGCGGGTTTGTACCCACTTGAGGTAAGGCTCAAGGGGGATGGAATTCTTGTGCCCCAGTGTCTTACTATGTACCTTGTTAGGCATCCTCCAAGCTCTGATGAACCTTTGTCGAAGTCCTTGCGCATCGTTGTCGAAGTCGAAGACTATGTCAGGAATCAGCATGTCATGAGGGCCATCCCTCCGAGCATATCCAAATTGTCTCAGAGCCAGACAGGGGTTGTAGGTAATGCCTCCTCTAATTCCAAGTAAAGGAACATTAGGAAATTCTCCGCAACGATCAATGATAGTGACATTTTCTCAGGACCGAGAACACCAATGTATATCAGAATGTGTGAGATTCATCAATCGTTGTGACCACCTTAAACCCTGCTCATTCTTCAAAACTTATTGTGGAAGGTGAGAAATAAACCACCTTGCCAGGAGGGGAGTACAGCACATGAGAACACCTCTTTTTCTCATTGTTCGTGTGTAAAATGAGTGGAGGATGTCCCCAAGCAATGTAGGTATGGGATTCCTGGACATGAAAATCTTGACAGCATTCACATCTATAAGTTGATCAGGATTTGGGAACAACACCAACCCATATATAAGGAGTGCCACAATCTCTTCAAAGGCTTGTAGATCAAGAGAATTCCAACATTCTTGTGCCTTCTCAAACAGAAACTTTGCCAAGAATCCTTTGATACCACTTCTGATTTCCCAGTGCCCCTTGATGTCAGATGGTTGCAAACGTAATGCTTGAGCAACATCTTCAATTTTTGGTTCCCTTTCCGTACCGTTGTAGGGTAGTTGACTAAGAATAGGAATTCTCAGAAGTTGAGAAAACTCCTCCAAAGTAGGCACCAATTGATAATCATGGAATGTAAAACAGTGGTGTAGGGGGTCAAAGAACTGGAAGAGAACTTTCATCATGTCTTCTTCAATATTGGTGTTGACCAGGCTGAGGAGTCTACCATGTTTTTCACTGAAGAGAGAGTTCTCGGGAATCCTGGATGTAAGCTCCTTGAGTTGAGGAGGGATCCTTACAAGGTTGACTTGAATTGTTTTCCCGCGGAGAGACTCCATGTCCTACAAAACAAGAACAAAGATGAAGATCCAAACCCTTGAAATGGTTAGCAAATGCATATAATGCTTTATGATGTTATGCTCATGTATGCAAAAGTAAGTAAGTGTATATACAGACAGTCATATTCACATAAAGCAAACAAGTCCTTAGGTTTAGGCTTGCATGGGGTTCGTAGGTAAGTACCCTTTTGAAGTTAGTTGGCTCAAAACCTGTCCTATAGTAACCGAGTTCTAAGGAGCTTAATATCATTGGATTGTTTTCTATGTTCATTGTTTTGATTTATCCACTTGACTGGCGACCAAAATATTCCAAGAAAACAATCCTCAATGAGTGTAGTATCGAGTATCTACCAACTTCGGACTGCACCAAAGTCAGTCATCTCAGTACCCCTAAAAGAGGCCAGGATGGTCAAGTAAGGTTCTAACGTCAGTTGATGCTTCACGACACCACGCGGCGGCCCCGTACTCTCCTTGACTTGACTCAAGGGTTACCGGTACTCACCAAAGTGCCACATCAACATAGCTACTGCTTCAACCATGTCGGTATACCCCGCATAGTTCCCTCACAGTTTGTTGCTACTTCTAAAGGGTATCCCCAGATCCGGGTTAGGATCTATAAGACTCCGATACAAGCCCATAAAATTAAAGCATACGAGTCAAGCAATTGAAAACACAAGTGATCTAGTCCTAAGGTACACCTCACTTATAAATATCCCCAGCAGAGTCGCCAATTCTGTGATCGGTGGAAATAGAACTGACTGTTTTGGAATGCTGGTTCGCGTTTGCGTTTTGCAAAATGTCACGGTAAGCAAGAGTCACCACCGTCTTTTATTTAATCCAACAAGGAAAGGACAAAAGCACAGCAAAATTCCTTTTCGAGATGTTTCTCGGGTTCGGGAGGTAGATTATAGAAAGGGAAGGTGTTAGCACCTTTTCTATCTGTGGTTATCCACGGGCTCTTAGGTACTTGCTCACTATGTTTTCAAAAAGTTTTGCTTTTCTTGTGTTTGTGGGTTTTGAAAAGATTTTTGTTTGAAAAACTTCGATTTAACTCTTGTTTCTGTCCTCAAGAGTGTATGAAGTGTTATTGAAAACTTTGTTTGAAAAGTGTAAGTGCAAAAGATTTGTTTTGTTTTGTTTTGAAAGAGCAAGTACCTGAGAACCTCTACCTACTCAAAAGGAATTAAGCTGTGTAAATGTCCTTTAAACAGTACTATCCCACTATTGAGAAATAGGTAGGACCGTCGCTGGAGTTTTTCGGGTCAATTCGATTATGGGACATGTGGTCACTAAAGCAATGGTAGGACGCCTTAGCGGTAACCCTAATGTCCTAGATCATTTTTATCCGAGGCAACCGTTTCGAGGCAACTTTGATCTTTAGACAGGAGGGCGACCTCTAAAACACCCTATACTCAATGACCACGTCGAGAAAACCAAGTGAGGCGTACCCTAGGAGTGGCATGTGCAAATGTGTCAGCTTTCAGTTAAGTTATCTTTGTACATGTTATGGTGAGCTACGGTTGATTTTAAATTAAGAGAGATCTTGTCATGCATAGCCTATTAGCATACATCTAGCAGTTAATGGTTGCGGAAAATAAAACTAAGCTATTACAAGGCGTCGGGTATTTACATCGCCAAAAACAAACCCTTGAAAAAGTAAATTGCGGGAAATTAAATGAAAGCGATAAAAAGTCCTAATTAAAGCTATTACATCCTCGGAGCAAATACAATTATATGATAAAAAATTAATCAAAAATAATATGCGCGAGGGAAAAATTGAATCGGGGAGTTTCTTAGGGTTTTGACCCATTTTTGAAATAAGGAGATTTTTATTATTTATGTATTAAATTAAACCTAAACTAATTAATTAATTGAAAGAAATATTTTTTTTTGGTTTTTTAATGTTTTAAGGAAATAAATAAAAAAATAAAATGATTAAAAGTTATCAAAAAAACCCTAATTCTATATTAATTTTAATTTATTACAAAAGTATTAAAATTAACCTAATTACAAACTAAATTAATTAATTACTTATTTATTTACAAAATAACTAATTAAGTTTAATAAATAAAAATATTATATTTTTTTATGTTTTCTGAATTTTATTATGAAAAATAAATTATTTGGTTAATTAAGTAATAATAATAGTAATTAATTAAAAAGACAATTAAATAAAAAATATAAAAGAAGAAAAAAGAGAAATAAACCCAGGGGGGTGTTGGCCCAAATCAGGAGGTAGAATCAACAATTCTGAAGCCCACTATGCATTAGCCTGTTTGACTTTCTGAGTTTGCTACGCATGTGCTGGCCAGGGAGTATGGTGGTCCTTCAACTTTGGCCACTAGATCCAGGCTTGGAGACACCTGGCGCACTGGGATTTGAAGTGTATGGTGGATCACGCGTGGGATGCTACACATGAATATGGGAAGAAAAATTGAATAAATATTTTGGGGGGACCTGGGATTCGAACCCAGGTCCCAATGCTTTTCCATCCACCTGCTTGCCAACTCAACCAGCGCGTTTATTCATTATGAGAATAGAAAATAAACATGATATATGAAAATCAACTAATATGCTGTAAACAAAAATTAAAGCGCGCGCTTTTCAAATAAACCAACCATATGCCAACATATCAGCGTCTTCAACCTTGGTTCTGTGTAAAAGAGAATCAGA
Organism: Vicia faba; assembly: GCA_948472305.1. Lineage (NCBI taxonomy): Eukaryota > Viridiplantae > Streptophyta > Magnoliopsida > Fabales > Fabaceae > Vicia > Vicia faba. Next base: position 1,044,845,452 of record OX451737.1, read on the forward strand.
TAGCAGGGGTTTTCAACCTCTATTACCTCCTGCAAGGAAAAATAGCGAATAGAAATATAGCAAACATAAATATTTCGCGAGGTATGGGTTGTGTTCGTCTTGGTCTCACGATTTCAGCCATGTATCTCACTGGTCCCAATTTTTCCTGGTTCAGAAATCCCTATTTGAAAGCTTGAAAACCCTAGAAATTTGATCATGACATCTCACGATTCAGGGCACTATAGTTCAATTAATTCATTCCATTAGCTTTGTATGATCTCTAGCAATGCAAAACAATCACAAAAACATGTTAAATGCGCATGAATCAAGAGATACAGTTTTGAATTCTAAAGGTAAACCGTGAGATGGTATGTAGCGATTCCTTGAGCTTTGATGTTTGAATTTGATTGCAAATCAATCCTAGTGCTTCCTGCAATGTATTTAGATGAACAAAATGCCTTGAATCGATCTAGAATGCAAGAATAGGTTTTGACTTTTCTTGAAAATTCTTGAATTTGCTATGGCCGTTTCTGCAGCTTTCAATCGTGTCCTAGGTCATGGTTGGCTTGCATACATATAAGAGAATCAAATTAGGTCAAAATTTTGGAACCGACCCATGTGCATTGAAGATTAAATCCTTGATTGAAAATCAAATATTCTTGATTTTTAATGATTGAACAATGTTGCCAAAATTGGATTTTTTTTGTATCTTTGAATTGTGCACGAATTTTCCAGCATGTTTTGATCATATTTGCTTCACAAATTGATTTAAAAATCAAATCTTCTATTTTCTTATAATTTAAATTAATTAAATGAATTAATATGTATTAAAAATCCAATTAATCAATAAATTTAAGAAAATAAATCCAATTTAACTTGGTGGGTCGTGCATAGGTCATGGGTGAAGTTTCAACAAGAGATTTGAGGCCGATTAGCAAAAAGAAGGTGTTTTGGGCAAAGTTGACTTTTGCAAATTCATGAAAATTTCCCAACTTCTCCAATGCACAACTTGCTCAATTTTGATCATATGACCATGTTCTTGGACATTTTGGAAAGCTCTTGAAGTCCTCTAACCAATGCCTTTGGTCCCATGTCATTTGGATTTACCAATCTCAAGTTATGGCCTTTGACTCAAAGTGTACTTTTGTTGACTTTTGAAATTGACCTATAATGTAAAAATTGGTAACTTTTTGTGAGAGCATTTCTTGAACTTGGAGTGTGAAGATGGATTATAGGAAATTGCATCCTCTTCAAAATGAGACTTGGATGGAATTTTTCTGATAAACCATGAAACAGTTATGCCCTTGTCAAAGTACAGTTGACTTTTCTGCTGTCCAAAAATAGTAACTTTTGCATCTTGATGATCTTTTGAGCTATTCTTGATGAATCATGATCAAGACTTGATCAAATGATGATTGTGAACTCAAAATAAGATGTTGACCAAAAATTATGACTTTTGACTGCAAAATGACCATTTTGCCCATGCATTTGACTGTAGGTCAAATGGAGCTTTTGACTGTGCAAATTGGCACTGTGAATCTTGAGACTTGGCATGTAGGTGCTAGAGAATGTGTATAGGCCTATGAGACTTGATTGAACCATTGGAAACCCCAAATTCCTTGAAAGAACCAAAACCCTAATTTCAGTTGTCTTAGGAGATGGTTTGACTGTCTACCTCTTGAGCCATCTTGAGTAATTTGAAGATTATTCTTGACAAATCTTGAGGAATATGAGAGGGAAAATTTTGGGGTACAACATTGTGTTTCTGTATTTTATACTTTGTACCCTCTTGAGCGTTCAGAGTATCCTAACATAATACACTTCTGTGCTTTAGAGTCAAACTTGTTCAAATAATTCTTAGTATTTAAAATAAAACAAGTACATCCAAATGGATGAAAATATGAAAGGTTGGGCTTTCTGTTCTTCCACAATTCATATGGAGTCTTTTCCAGAATAGGTCTTATAGAGATTCTATTTTGAATGTAGCACGCTGTGTTTATTGCCTCTGCCCAGAAGATCTTAGCAACGTTAGTCTCGTTGATCATGGTTCTGTCCATTTCTTGCAATGTTATGTTCTTTCGTTCTACAACTCCATTTTGCTGGGGAGTTCTAGGACAAGAGAAATCATGCAGAATGCCTTTGTAATTAAAAAATGATTTAAAATCTTTGTTTTCAAACTCTCCACCATGATCACTTCTGACTTTGACGATTCTAAGATCCTTTTCATTCTGAACTTGGTTACAGAAGGTGACAAACACAGTGTGACTCGCCCTTGTGTCTTAATAACTTTACCCATGTCCATCTGCTATAGTCATCTACGATTACTAACCCATACTTCTTGCCACTGACTGACGCAGTTTTAACTAGTCCAAATAAGTCAATGTGCAGAAGTTCTAATGGCTTAGAGGTGGAAACAACGTTTTTAGATTTGAAAGCAGGTTTTGCAAACTTGCCTTTCTGACATGCTTCACACAGAGCATCTGAATTGAACTTCAGGTTAGGAAGTCCTCTGACCAGATTGAGTTTGTTAATCTGAGATATTCTTTTCATACTAACATGCCCCAATCTTCTGTGCCAGATCCACTACTCGTTGTTAACAGACAGAAGACACTTTACATTCTGACTTTTCAGTTCAGAAAGTTTGATTTTGTAAATGTTGTTTCTCCTCTTTCCATTAAACAGGATAGTCCCATCTTTCTAACTAACAGCTTTACATGAATTTTGATTAAAGATTATATCATAACCGTTATCACTTAATTGACTTATGGATAACAGGTTACGCATTAATCCATCTACTAATAAAACATTACTTATAGAGGGAATATTTCCATTACCTATTATTCCAGAGCCAATGATCTTTCCCCTCTGATTGCCTCCAAAGCCTATGTGGCCTCCAGGCTTAAGTTCCAGGCTTTGGAACATATGCCTTCTTCCCGTCATGTGTCGTGAGCAGCCAGAGTCCAGGTACCATGACTGGTGTTTCTTCTTTGCTGCTAAAGATATCTGCAACATGTATTATTTTATCCTTAGGTACCCATACTTTCTTGGGTCCTGATTTGTTAGTTCTACCAAAACTCTGGTTGAATTTTGGTTTGACAGAAAAATTACTACTGGTATATTTAATGTCGTGTGTGTGCCCATATACAAAGTGTGAATTAAGAGGAGTTCGTTTAATAACTAAATCCATGGCATTCTTTGGTGTAGGTACCTTACCTTGGTATCCTATTACCTTTCTACCATTTCTGCTAACTCCATAGATCATTGAATCCATCTTGCTTCTATCTATGCTTTTAGCTAGAAACTTCTGGAAGCTGTGATCATACTCCTTGATGATCTCATCAGCACTACCGGGAGTTTCAGGAATTGTTTCCTTCTGAGAGTTTTTTAATAGATTTTCTAATTTTGAAAGTTTATTTTTCAACTCAGAATTCTCAAATTTGAGACTCTCAGTTTTATCAGAGTCAGAAGCAAGATCCCTTTTCAGGTTTCTGAATTTGACTCTGATTTGCTGATATCGTTCCAGAATCTCATTGAGGCTTTCAGCTAGTTCAGCCTTAGTAAAATTAATAGCAAAGTCAGGAAATACCTCTTCTGTGTCTGATTCAGAGTCTGATTCAGAGTCTGATTCATAAGCTTCACTGTCTTCTGCTATGTTCGCCATGAGAGCTATCTTTGCTCTCTCATCATCTGATTCTGAGTCAGCTTCAGATGTGTCAGAGTCATGCCATGTAGCCATGAGACTTTTCTTCTTTTCCTTGCCAAACTTTCTTCTGGGCTTTTCCTTCTGAAGCTTTGGGCATTCACTCTTGTAGTGTCCTAGCTCATTACACTCATAATAGATGATGTCTTTGTTGTTTGGCTTTCTACTTCCTGAAGAGCCTTCAGATCTTCTGTGTCCAGAGGAGGATTCTGATCTTCTGTATCTAGAGGAGGATTAGTTCTGGTTCTCAGATCTTCTGGGATTCTTGAACTTTCTTTTCCTCTGCTTCCATAGTTGGTTCACCCTTCTGGAGAGGAGAGACAATTCATCTTTTTCTGATGATGACCCATCAGAGGTTTCTTCAACAGCCTGCAAGACCTTAGAGTCAGATTTTCTATTAGATTTTAAAGCTAATGGCTTACATTGCTTTTGAGGTTCATCAGCTTCTAGCTCTATCTCGTGACTTCTGAGGGAGCTGACGAGTTCCTCCAGATAGATTTTGTTGAGATCCTTGGCTAGCTTCAGCGCTGTGACCATTGGCCTCCACTGTTTTGACAAGCTTCTGATGATCTTCTTAACATGATCAGCAATAAAATACCCTTTGTCCAGAACTTTGAGACCAGCAACCAGAATCTGAAATCTTGAGAACATCGTTTCAATAGATTCACTTTCTTCCATCTTGAATGCCTCATACTTCTGAATGAGCGCAAGAACTTTAGTTTCTTTCACTTGAAGGTTGCATTCATGCGTCATTATGAGAGAATCAAACATGTTCTTGGAAGTGTCTCTGTTTGATATCTTTTCATATTCAGAGTAAGAGATAGCACTGAGAAGAATGGTTCTGGCCTTGTGATGATTCTTGAAATCACGCTTTTGTTGATCAGACATTGCTTTCCTATCAATCTTCTGACCACTTGCATTCACAGGGTGCGTGTGTCCATCTGTCACCATATCCCACAGATCAGCATCATGGGCTAGAAATAAGCTTTCAATTCCGTCTTTCCAGTAATCAAAGTTCTCTCCATCAATGACTGGAGGTTTGCCACTGAATCTGTCTCTTTCTTCATTGTTGTCATTGCTGATGTTTTGATGTTGTCCTGCCATAGTGTTTTTCAATGCTGGATCTTGTACTGACACGGTTAAGTGTTATGAACTCAGAACCAGGCGCTCTGATGCCAATTGAAGATGTGAAAAACACAAGAAGGGGGGTTGAATTGTTAAAACTTGAAATCAAATGCAGACAACACGTTATTTTTATCCTGGTTCGTTTGATCTCAAACTACTCCAGTCCACCCGTCAAGGTGATTTCGCTTCTCTCCAACGAGGTCTTAATCCACTATATTCAACTGAATACAAATCTGCTTTAACAACTGCTAAAGCCTTCTTGAGTCTAAACCACAGACCAGTTTCTCAAGGAAATTCTTTTACAGAAAAAATGAACAAATGTGTGTTGAATGTTTTCTAGAAAAAAACGATATATCACAACTGTGATAATACACAAAATAAAGCTTAGATGATACTACATTGATAGAGCTATAGAATAATCAATTGAGAGCTTTTAGCAAAAGTGAGAACGAGCTTGATGATGATTGAAATTCTGGTGTATGCCAGTCTTCAGATGTTATACTCAATGTCTAGACATCTGATATGACATAATAAATACACTGAAAGGTAGATACCCAATTTTTCGTGATTCAGTACAGAAGCACAGTTTTATCCAAGCTGCGCCAGATATACTTTGAAGGTGCAGAGGATAGAACACACTATGTACCTAGTTCTGTTCATCTGTTGCACATGATCAGCAGAGAGCAAACAACCTTCACAGTTCTGTTTCTCCTGCACAGATATCAGCATGATGTCTTAACATGTTCTGAGACATCATCTGTCACAACATTACAGTTTTACCTTGATATATAACAGACAGAATTATAAAGTGTTGAAGGTAAAAACACAAATCAGTTGTTGACCCAGTTCGGTGAAACACGCCTACTCTGGGGGCATACCAAGCCAGGAAGAAGATCCACTATCAGCAATATTAATTCAGGACTAAACTTCACAAGTTCCCATCCCTCACTTAATCATTTACCCAGTGCAACCTATACCTAGGAACTCCTAGATAGAAACCTACCAGTTTCCATTCCTATTGCCGCAACAACAGAAGTCTTACTCCTACTCAAGAAGTAGTGCCCTCCCACTTGGTTTCCTACATTACAATGAATATGAAGTAATGCAAAAATACTTAGACTTGCTTCACAGCTTCGTCCAAGAACACTCAAACTCTTACCTACAGGTATCGAGTTATACACATGGTAACCTTGCCACAGACCGACAGGTTTACCTAACAGAACACCCCCAATATTACATTATATGAGCCTTTGCAAACCCTAGGTTACAATCTGCTATTTATAACCTATTACCCAACTGGATTTGGGCCTTCAAAATCGCAGCAAGCTTTACTCCTTGCTGTTACAAAACAGCAACAAACTTCTGCTACAATCAAGGTCTTCAATCTTCTAGTTCCTAAAATATCTCCATATTTAGAAACAACATTTTCTTCAAATATTCTGATTGATTCTTGATTGATCTTCAGATTCTCCATAAGTAACGCCACATATATTCTCAGAATATTTAAGTACCAGAACTGTAACTGAATTACCAATTCCGTTGGCGTGATGTCTAGTCAGATGTCATGACATTACATCTAACATGTTATCCCAGATGTTGAACTTCTTCAATACAACATGTTTAGGAGAACCACGCTCATTTGCTGATACAACAAATAACCTATTTCATAAATTAGATCACTTAAAACAATTAGGTTACAAGTCACAGTTGTTACAAACATTCAACATATAACATAGTTAACTAATATTAACTTAATTTCAGGCGCGATGTCATATGCTGATGTTGTGACATCTTACATAACATGTTGGTCCAGATGTTGAACTTCTTCAACCCAACATATTAAAACAACAGAGAGAATATGGGTAAACTTGCTTTCTTATTTGTTTTACAAATGAAGCCAACTCTCCAGCCAGGGCACTTACAATCTCCCCCTTTGGTAAATTTTGGCTAAAACAAATAAGTGCAAGTTGCATATTGGGACCAGGCCACAACACAGTTGAGATGTTACAACATCTTATCCAACATCTTCTTTGCAGAGACTGATGTCCTTTGAGCAAACAACAAACCTATATCCCTCATTTGTGAGCCACTCCAAGCCATCGATGGCCCAAGAGGATTTCTTTTCTCTCAATTATTGTTGATAATCTTGATACTATATTACATAGATCATGTAACTCAGATCACAAGTCACAACTATCCTCTTAACTCAGAACACAAGACACAAACAAAGTCACTTAGTTAGAGCGTTCCATTCAGCATGTTGGACATTGTCGTCTGTTTCTTTCACCTGAGTCTCGCCTGAGTCTGGGTCCCTATCTTTCTCCCCCTTTTTGGCCAGAATTTGACAAAGACTGCCCATACAGATCCATACCCATGCACAATTTTCCCAGATGCTAACAAACTTCATATTGCTGAAACCCTCTGATGAAGAGAAAGAATAGAGAGAGTCTTCATAAATAATGCAACTTTGGCATAGATAGTAACGACCTTGGTACTTTACTCTGACAGTTTCAGTACCCTAGGACTGGTTTTAATGCAGGTACCTACCCTTGGGTTTGACCCTTTGACCATGTCAGGATGAAGTATGTCTTGCCCTTTTAAAAACAGACATTTGTCTTTTAGAACAGACTACTCCCTTTATGTACTCTGCCTCAGTTATATAATACCTTTATTAGATGACAAGTTATCACCTAAACATTCCAGCTCACTAAACTGCTTCATAATGAGACACAACCGCCCTGTTTTCTTAGCAGATGAAAACATGCTCAAATCCTATGTCGTCATACATTCTGCTATTTTCATATTAGCAGCTTGAAACCATTCCATTTTCACAAAGAGGATGGTTACTCCCTCTGAGTCATACAACTGTACACACATGGGTTTATTAATAATAATCCACAATTCATCCAATTTTCCTCCTGTCTGTAGTTTTAGAGGAAATTAGGATCAATGTCATTAGGCAATGTGATGACATTCGGTCAGACATAGTCCTCTTCAGTCTTGAACACATCATCCCAATAGTTAATAAAGTGCCACACTTTATATCCTACGAGTTTGATGAAGACTTTTCGTACAAACCAATACTCCCCCTGTTAGGGACAATCACTTCTCCTCATGGAAACAAGTAGGTCACATTCATTACTCAGTTGGACCTTCAAGACAACTTCTGATTCAAAGTAAATAAGACCCCTTGATGAATGGAAAACATAAGACGCATCTTCATGTCTTCAAGAGAGCACCCTCTGTTCAACAATATTGGTTGAACGCATTCATACTCTGAATCAAACTTTCTCGATAATAATCAGCTGCCACATGTTGATTATCTTGATTCTCTGAATCCACTGCTGAGATAGACCAAATGCCACTGTTTGATTATCTCCTTCATGAATCCTCATATGAAAAAAATCAAATGCCACCTTTTGACTTCTCCATGTTTATCAGACTTCTCCCAAAGATATTCTGATCTTCCAATTGAAATTTGAAGATCATCCTATCTTAAGTTGATGTGCCACTTCACCAACCAAGAATCTGATGTTGAACCAAATGTCACAACATTATGTTATAACATCTAGTTGTTGAATTCAACTCCTTCTCTAATTTACTTCCTTACCTAGATCAGAACCAGACTGATCCAAGTAACCATCATCAAGATTATGATGTCTTCTTCTTCTTGTAGCTTCAAGTCTGAACACGTTTACAGGAAACCTTTTCAAGGATCAAATGATTTTGCTGTCACCAAAGAGATAGCTCTAAAGCATCACTCTTCCTGTGATTCTTCACAGGGTCTAGAAGAAGGAATGTTCCCACATCTTTAAGAACATCAGTTATCTTGAACTCCAAGGATAATCAATTAAATACTTGTACTTGTCACAAATAGCAATTGATCATAAATCCTTCCCATTATCCTGTAAGATACTTTCACCATTTGAATACTTTGACATACTCTTCGTGTGTTAATATCTTCTTCTTGCAAGCACTTTCTTTGAGAGACCAAAGAGTTGAGATATCTAGGTTGCCACCCTTGACTCAAGTAAATAGAATTTTCTCTGAACAAACTCTACTCACCTCAACAGATTTGAAACTCCTACCAGATCAGATTCATCCTTAGGAATGAGAGAGATGAATCCTTCCTTGCAAATATGTCACACAACACCCAGAACCCATGTGACATAGGTCAACAGCCAGCTAAACACCAGGCTGAACTAATGTGAGGAGGTTAACCAAATCTCCCCCTCAAACTACCAATCATGGAAGCTCCACACAAAATATCCATGCATTGTACATAAATGTCTCGACATGACATATGACATCCCTACCAGATTCAAGTAACTTCAAGAGGTATACCTGTTCATACTCCAATCACACCAATCAGACTTCAGATGACCTTAAGTACTTCAGATAAGACAACAACACCAATCATCAGCAGATATGTATTGCCAGAACATACTACCTTAACCAAATTCTGAGTCTTCAAATTCTCACATCTTGAAAGATCTTCCACTTCTAATCATGATGTTTAAATGACAAGATTCATGATCCCAATCTACTTCTATGAAGGAGCAATAATGCTGCACCATCATTGACTTTTATTAACCAATGAGCTTGTCTTTCTTCACACCATAGTACTCCAGGGAACAACTGCTCAGCCCTGATCAATGTCACATCTCAACCAGCTTCACTTCTAGAGTTCTGACTCCTAAAAGTAACCTTCGGGAGCACACAGACATAGTTGACTCTATCATTGTCAACTTTACACACACAGATGTCTCCTCTTCCAGGTCAGGAGTAGGTTCCAAACAAAAGTATCCCTTTGTTTGACACCCAAAACATATGCTCTTCAACTAGTAGCTGCATACTTGTTCCATCATCACATAGAACATCAGTTCCATCACCTTGGAACAAGGCCCTCCTTGAAATTCTTCAAGGTCTTCGTATAACACTAATCCGTGATTATGTGATTCTTACCATCCTGAACGAAGAACGTCTTCATGAGTGGACTTGAGAGGACTCAAGTATTTGTGACATCTTCAATAGTTTATGTTGAATTCTTGAATACAGTAGCCTTCAATCCACAAGAGGGAAAACACATCAGAGCTTGAGTTTTGCCAAGTATTACACAGCGGAAGAACATAATACAACTCAATCTTTGCACACACACTTTAGGCGTACACAAATCCTAGGTTTGAAAATAAATCAAGCCTAGAGCAGCTACCACACAACCAGGCCAAATGCCAATCACCAAAGACAGGTACACATAGTTCCTGTCATGAATAGTCCATCCTCCCACTTTAAGGGACCATTCAGGGAAATAACAAACCTTTCCAGGTTACAATCTCCAGTACTAAGATTGACCTTGCAGATACCAGAAAGTATCACCCATGGATCTCATCCAGAAACAGAACAGGATGCCTGCTTTGATACCAATTGAAATTCGGGTGTATGCCAGTCTTCAGATGTTATACTCAATGTCTAGACATCTGATATGACATAATAAATACACTGCAAGGTAGATACCCAATTTTTCGTGATTCAGTACAGAAGCACAGTTTTATCCAAGCTGCGCCAGATATACTTTGAAGGTGCAGAGGATAGAACACACGATGTACCTAGTTCTGTTCATCTGTTGCACATGATCAGCAGAGAGCAAACAACCTTCACAGTTCTGTTTCTCCTGCACAGATATCAGCATGATGTCTTAACATGTTCTGAGACATCATCTGTTACAACATTACAGTTTTACCTTGATATATAACAGACAGAATTATAAAGTGTTGAAGGTAAAAACACAAATCAGTTGTTGACCCAGTTCGGTGAAACACACCTACTCTGGGGGCATACCAAGCCAGGAAGAAGATCCACTATCAGCAATATTAATTCAGGACTAAACTTCACAAGTTCCCATCCCTCACTTAATCATTTACCCAGTGCAACCTATACCTAGGAACTCCTAGATAGAAACCTACCAGTTTCCATTCCTATTGTCGCAACAACAAAAGTCTTACTCCTAATCAAGAAGTAGTTCCCTCCCACTTGGTTTCCTACATTACAATGAATATGAAGTAATGCAAAAATACTTAGACTTGCTTCACAGCTTCGTCCAAGAACACTCAAACTCTTACCTACAGGTATCGAGTTATACACATGGTAACCTTGCCACAGACCGACAGGTTTACCTAACAGAACACCCCCAATATTACATTATATGAGCCTTTGCAAACCCTAGGTTACAATCTGCTATTTATAACCTATTACCCAACTGGATTTGGGCCTTCAAAATCGCAGCAAGCTTTTCTCCTTGCTGTTACAAAACAGCAACAAACTTCTGCTACAATCAAGGTCTTCAATCTTCTAGTTCCTAAAATATCTCCATATTTAGAAACAACATTTTCTTCAAATATTCTGATTGATTCTTGATTGATCTTCAGATTCTCCATAAGTAACGCCACATATATTCTCAGAATATTTAAGTACCAGAACTGTAACTGAATTACCAATTCCGTTGGCGTGATGTCTAGTCAGATGTCATGACATTACATCTAACATGTTATCCCAGATGTTGAACTTCTTCAATACAACATGTTTAGGAGAACCACGCTCATTTGCTGATACAACAAATAACCTATTTCATAAATTAGATCACTTAAAACAATTAGGTTACAAGTCACAGCTGTTACAAACATTCAACATATAACATAGTTAACTAATATTAACTTAATTTCAGGCGCGATGTCATATGCTGATGTTGTGACATCTTACATAACATGTTGGTCCAGATGTTGAACTTCTTCAACCCAACATATTAAAACAACAGAGAGAATATGGGTAAACTTGCTTTCTTATTTGTTTTACAAATGAAGCCAACTCTGCAGCCAGGGCACTTACAATCTCCCCCTTTGGTAAATTTTGGCTAAAACAAATAAGTGCAAGTTGCATATTGGGACCAGGCCACAACACAGTTGAGATGTTACAACATCTTATCCAACATCTTCTTTGCAGAGACTGATGTCCTTTGAGCAAACAACAAACCTCTATCCCTCATCTGTTAGCCACTCCAAGCCATCGATGGCCCAAGAGGATTTCTTTTCTCTCAATTATTGTTGATAATCTTGATACTGAATTACATAGATCATGTAACTCAGATCACAAGTCACAACTATCCTCTTAACTCAGAACACAAGACACAAACAAAGTCACTTAGTTAGAGCGTTCCATTCAGCATGTTGGACATTGTCGTCTGTTGCTTTCACCTGAGTCTCGCCTGAGTCTGGGTCCCTATCTTTCTCCCCTTTTTTGGCCAGAATTTGACAAAGACTGCCCATACAGATCCATACCCATGCACAATTTTCCCAGATGCTAACAAACTTCATATTGCTGAAACCCTCTGATGAAGAGAAAGAATAGAGAGATTCTTCATAAATAATGCAACTTTGGCATAGATAGTAACGACCTTGGTACTTTACTCTGACAGTTTCAGTACCCTAGGACTGGTTTTAATGCAGGTACCTACCCTTGGGTTTGACCCTTTGACCATGTCAGGATGAAGTATGTCTTGCCCTTTTAAAAACAGACATTTGTCTTTTAGAACAGACTACTCCCTTTATGTACTCTGCCTCAGTTATATAATACCTTTATTAGATGACAAGTTATCACCTAAACATTCCAGCTCACTAAACTGCTTCATAATGAGACACAACCGCCCTGTTTTCTTAGCAGATGAAAACATGCTCAAATCCTATGTCGTCATACATTCTGCTATTTTCATATTAGCAGCTTGAAACCATTCCATTTTCACAAAGAGGATGGTTACTCCCTCTGAGTCATACAACTGTACACACATGGGTTTATTAATAATAATCCACAATTCATCCAATTTTCCTCCTGTCTGTAGTTTTAGAGGAAATTAGGATCAATGTCATTAGGCAATGTGATGACATTCGGTCATACATAGTCCTCTTCAGTCTTGAACACATCATCCCAATAGTTAATAAAGTGCCACACTTTATATCCTACGAGTTTGATGAAGACTTTTCGTACAAACCAATACTCCCCCTGTTAGGGACAATCACTTCTCCTCATGGAAACAAGTAGGTCACATTCATTACTCAGTTGGACCTTCAAGACAACTTCTGATTCAAAGTAAATAAGACCCCTTGATGAATGGAAAACATAAGACGCATCTTCATGTCTTCAAGAGCGCACCCTCTGTTCAACAATATTGGTTGAACGCATTCATACTCTGAATCAAACTTTCTCGATAATAATCAGCTGCCACATGTTGATTATCTTGATTCTCTGAATCCACTGCTGAGATAGACCAAATGCCACTGTTTGATTATCTCCTTCATGAATCCTCATATGAAAAAAATCAAATGCCACCTTTTGACTTCTCCATGTTTATCAGACTTCTCCCAAAGATATTCTGATCTTCCAATTGAAATTTGAAGATCATCCTATCTTAAGTTGATGTGCCACTTCACCAACCAAGAATCTGATGTTGAACCAAATGTCACAACATTATGTTATAACATCTAGTTGTTGAATTCAGCTCCTTCTCTAATTTACTTCCTTACCTAGATCAGAACCAGACTGATCCAAGTAACCATCATCAAGATTATGATGTCTTCTTCTTCTTGTAGCTTCAAGTCTGAACACGTTTCCAGGAAACCTTTTCAAGGATCAAATGATTTTGCTGTCACCAAAGAGATAGCTCTAAAGCATCACTCTTCCTGTGATTCTTCACAGGGTCTAGAAGAAGGAATGTTCCCACATCTTTAAGAACATCAGTTATCTTGAACTCCAAGGATAATCAATTAAATACTTGTACTTGTCACAAATAGCAATTGATCATAAATCCTTCCCATTATCCTGTAAGATACTTTCACCATTTGAATACTTTGACATACTCTTCGTGTGTTAATATCTTCTTCTTGCAAGCACTTTCTTTGAGAGACCAAAGAGTTGAGATATCTAGGTTGCCACCCTTGACTCAAGTAAATAGAATTTTCTCTGAACGAACTCTACTCACCTCAACAGATTTGAAACTCCTACCAGATCAGATTCATCCTTAGGAATGAGAGAGATGAATCCTTCCTTGCAAATATGTCACACAACACCCAGAACCCATGTGACATAGGTCAACAGCCAGCTAAACACCAGGCTGAACTAATGTGAGGAGGTTAACCAAATCTCCCCCTCAAACTACCAATCATGGAAGCTCCACACAAAATATCCATGCATTGTACACAAATGTCTCGACATGACATATGACATCCCTACCAGATTCAAGTAACTTCAAGAGGTATACCTGTTCATACTCCAATCACACCAATCAGACTTCAGCTGACCTTAAGTACTTCAGAGAAGACAACAACACCAATCATCAGCAGATATGTATTTCCAGAACATACTACCTTAACCAAATTCTGAGTCTTCAAATTCTCACATCTTGAAAGATCTTCCACTTCTAATCATGATGTTTAAATGACAAGATTCATGATCCCAATCTACTTCTATGAAGGAGCAATAATGCTGCACCATCATTGACTTTTATTAACCAATGAGCTTGTCTTTCTTCACACCATAGTACTCCAGGGAACAACTGCTCAGCCATGATCAATGTCACATCTCAACCAGCTTCACTTCTAGAGTTCTAACTCCTAAAAGTAACCTTCGGGAGCACACAGACATAGTTGACTCTACCATTGTCGACTTTGCACACACAGATGTCTCCTCTTCCAGGTCAGGAGTAGGTTCCAAACAAAAGTATCCCTTTGTTTGACACCCAAAACATATGCTCTTCAACTAGTAGCTGCATACTTGTTCCACCATCACATAGAACATCAGTTCCATCACCTTGGAACAAGGCCCTCCTTGAAATTCTTCAAGGTCTTCGTATAACACTAATCCGTGATTATGTGATTCTTACCATCCTGAACGAAGAACGTCTTCATGAGTGGACTTGAGAGGACTCAAGTATCTGTGACATCTTCAATAGTTTATGTTGAATTCTTGAATACAGTAGCCTTCAATCCACAAGAGGGAAAACACATCAGAGCTTGAGTTTTGCCAAGTATTACACAGCGGAAGAACATAATACAACTCAATCTTTGCACACACACTTTAGGCGTACACAAATCCTAGGTTTGAAAATAAATCAAGCCTAGAGCAGCTACCACACAACCAGGCCAAATGCCAATCACCAAAGACAGGTACACATAGTTCCTGTCATGAATAGTCCATCCTCCCACTTTAAGGGACCATTCAGGGAAATAACAAACCTTTCCAGGTTACAATCTCCAGTACTAAGAATGACCTTGCAGATACCAGAAAGTATCACCCATGGATCTCATCCAGAAACAGAACAAGATGCCTGCTCTGATACCAATTGAAATTCTGGTGTATGCCAGTCTTCAGATGTTATACTCAATGTCTAGACATCTGATATGACATAATAAATACACTGCAAGGTAGATACCTAATTTTTCGTGATTCAGTACAGAAGCACAGTTTTATCCAAGCTGCGCCAGATATACTTTGAAGGTGCAGAGGATAGAACACACGATGTACCTAGTTCTGTTCATCTGTTGCACATGATCAGCAGAGAGCAAACAACCTTCACAGTTCTGTTTCTCCTGCACAGATATCAGCATGATGTCTTAACATGTTCTGAGACATCATCTGTTACAACATTACAGTTTTACCTTGATATATAACAGACAGAATTATAAAGTGTTGAAGGTAAAAACACAAATCAGTTGTTGACCCAGTTCGGTGAAACACACCTACTCTGGGGGCATACCAAGCCAGGAAGAAGATCCACTATCAGCAATATTAATTCAGGACTAAACTTCACAAGTTCCCATCCCTCACTTAATCATTTACCCAGTGCAACCTATACCTAGGAACTCCTAGATAGAAACCTACCAGTTTCCATTCCTATTGTCGCAACAACAGAAGTCTTACTCCTACTCAAGAAGTAGTGCCCTCCCACTTGGTTTCCTACATTACAATGAATATGAAGTAATGCAAAAATACTTAGACTTGCTTCACAGCTTCGTCCAAGAACACTCAAACTCTTACCTACAGGTATCGAGTTATACACATGGTAACCTTGCCACAGACCGACAAGTTTACCTAACAGAACACCCCCAATATTACATTATATGAGCCTTTGCAAACCCTAGGTTACAATCTGCTATTTATAACCTATTACCCAACTGGATTTGGGCCTTCAAAATTGCAGCAAGCTTTTCTCCTTGCTGTTACAAAACAGCAACAAACTTCTGCTACAATCAAGGTCTTCAATCTTCTAGTTCCTAAAATATCTCCATATTTAGAAACAACATTTTCTTCAAATATTCTGATTGATTCTTGATTGATCTTCAGATTCTCCATAAGTAACGCCACATATATTCTCAGAATATTTAAGTACCAGAACTGTAACTGAATTACCAATTCCGTTGGCGTGATGTCTAGTCAGATGTCATGACATTACATCTAACATGTTGTCCCAGATGTTGAACTTCTTCAATACAACATGTTTAGGAGAACCACGCTCATTTGCTGATACAACAAATAACCTATTTCATAAATTAGATCACTTAAAACAATTAGGTTACAAGTCACAGCTGTTACAAACATTCAACATATAACATAGTTAACTAATATTAACTTAATATCAGGCGCGATGTCATATGCTGATGTTGTGACATCTTACATAACATGTTGGTCCAAATGTTGAACTTCTTCAACCCAACATATTAAAACAACAGAGAGAATATGGGTAAACTTGCTTTCTTATTTGTTTTACAAATGAAGCCAACTCTCCAGCCAGGGCACTTACAATGATTGCTTTTGGCGTGTATATGCGTGTAAGGTACTGTAGAGCATTAGCCATTTCACTTCTCACTGAATTGTTTAAATACTTCTTGGAATAGATACGTTGATGCCAATAATTCCATTTCAATGCTCATTACGTTCTTTCCATTTTGAGAAGATCTTTGTCTTGGAATAAAGCCGTTGGTAATTAATCTGCCTTGAATGCAGTAACGTTAACACTTCAGAATGTTCTGCTTGATTATGATCAGAGCATTCTTTGGCTTTTAGCTTATTCTGATTGCTTCTGAGTGTTGATGACATTGATAAGATCCTGATCAGAGTCAGAGTGTGTTGAGCGCAGATTCTGTTCATCAGACTTCAGCGTAACGCATGTATTGATCTTCTGATGCTAATGTTGATATTGATGTTATGATGCTGATTTCATCAGAGTTTCCTGTAAATACACAACATAATTTTAAGTAGCATCTATGTCTTATATAACACTCATAATTCATTTAATCTTGTATTTTGTTATCATCAAAACTCTAACTGAGGGATGTAGAATCAAACTATGTTCTAACACTTTTCCCCTGTTATCTCACCACCAACCACTACCACAGTTCCAGTCCGCATAACCAATGACAATTCTGATGCCAGTACTAAAGGGAAAGGGAAAGAAAGTGAGTCTTCTAGGGAAGAGGCGCCTGCTAAAAAGTCTGTTATGGGAGAACCATCCACTTAAGAGATGGAAGAGATTCTGAAAATCATCAAAAAGAGCGACTTCAAAATAGTAGAGCAGTTGGGGCAAACCCCTTCTAAAATATCAATGTTGTCCTTATTGCTATGTTCCGACACCCATGCACAAGCATTGATTAAGTTCTTGAAAAGGGCTCATGTGCCTCAAGAAACCACAGTCGACCAATTTGAGAATTGCGTAGCAAGTCTGACAGCTGACAATGGTTTAGGGTTCTCTGATGCAGATTTAACTCCCATGGGAAAGAATCATAATAAAGCCTTGCATGTTTCTGTTGAATGTAAGGGGACCACTCTGGCACATGTTTTGGTGGACACAGGCTCATCTTTAAACGTGTTACCTAAAGGCGCTTTAGATCAGCTAGACTGTGAAGGTTTGGTTTTGAAGCCAAGTGATATTATTGTGAGGGCATTTGATGGGTCGAAAAGGATGGTTCATGGAGAGGTGGATCTCCCAATTAAGGTTGGTTCACAGATTTTCAACTCCACATTCTACATAATTGACATACGGCCTGCGTATTCTTGCTTGCTTGGACGCCCGTGGATCCATGGGGCAGGTGCGATCACTTCTACTCTCCACCAGAAGTTAAAATATCCAGTTCAAGGGAAGGTTGTCACTGTTTGTGGTGAAGAAGAATTTATGGTAAGCCATCTCAATTCTTTCAAGTACGTAGAAATGGATGGCGAATTCATAGAAACTCCTTGCCAGACATTTGAAGTTGTGGCAACCACCAAAATCTCCTCCGACACTCCAAGAGCTGATAAAGTTATCCCCAAGATGGTTTCTCTTAAAGATGCTCGTGTTGTGGTAGAAGAAGGAAACAATGAAATGTGGGGCCAACTCCTCGATATCCCGTTCAAGGCAGACAAGTTTGGGTTAGGTTTCACCTCCAAAGCTCAGAAAGAAATTAGAGGTGCTCGTACTGGAAAGCCGCCTCTCCACCTCAAAAATCACAAATTAAACGTTGTAGAAGACTCTGATGATGAGTGTGCTTTTGAAGACTGGATCTACCCAACAACTGAAGGGAAGCTCAACAATTGGCATGCAAAGGATTTCACTCATGTTTCTTTCATTGAGGAGTGATTACTGTTTACTTTTCTGTCAATTCAGGAACTCTATGTCTGTAATATTATCTCCAAACAACGACTTTTAAGCCATGTGCCTTGCCCGAGGCACTTTGGTCCTTTTGTCAAGGGTTTTATTTATGTTTATCGAATCATATGATCATTCAGCACATTGGACTCTTTTGCATTCAAATATTTGTGTTCATTGTCTTTCTTTCCTTTCCAATGCATTTCCAAAAAAATAGCCATGTGTCTTACATGCACACACACACACACACACACACACACACACACACACACACACACACACACACACACACATACACACACACACTTTTGCAGGTCTACATCCACTCTGGATCATATTTCCAATGACTCTACTATTGCCAACTATGACTTTGAATATCCTATCAACCAAACCGAAGACGAAGGTGAGGAAGATTGTGATATACCAAGAGAACTAGCCAGACTTCTATTACAAGAAGAAAAGGCTATTCAACCACATGAAGAGTCGATTGAGATTATCAACTTGGGTACTGAGTCAGATAAGAAGGAAATCAGGATCGGCGCTAATTTGGAAAGTAGTGTTAAGAGCCGCTTGGTGCAGATGTTGCGCGATTATATGGAAGTATTTGCTTGGTCGTATGAAGATATGCCTGGGTTGGATACCAACATCGTGGTTCATCGTCTACCAACTAAAGAAGACTGCCCTCCTGTTAAACAAAAATTTCATCGCATGAGGCCTGACATGTCTGAAAAGATCAAAGCCGAAGTGATGAAACAGCTTGATGCATGATTCCTAGCTGTAACGTCCTATCCTCAATGGGTGGCCAATATAGTGCCAGTGCCAAAGAAAGACGGGAAAGTTCGCATGTGCGTAGACTATAGGGATCTAAATAGGGCAAGCCCCAAGGATGATTTCCCTCTACCACACATTGACGTCTTAGTCGACAATACCGCTCAGCATAAGGTTTTCTCATTCATGGATGGCTTCTCGGGCTATAATCAAATAAATATGGCTCCCGAGGATATGGAAAAAACTACTTTTGTTACGCAATGGGGCACCTTCTGCTACAAAGTCATGCCTTTCGGATTAAAAATGTAGGGGCAACATATCAAAGGGCTATGGTGGCTTTATTTCATGACATGATTCATCATGAGATAGAGGTATATTTGGATGATATGATTGTTATATCACAAACCAAAGAAGAACATCTCGATCACCTGCACAAACTATTCGAGAGGTTAAAGAAGTACAAGCTGGGGTTAAACCCTAACAAGTGCATATTTGGAGTACGCTCTGGGAAGCTTCTAGGTTTTGTTGTCAGCAATAAAGGCATTGAAGTTGATCCTGCCAAGGTAAAGGCCGTCCAAGAAATGCCAGTCCCTCATTCTGAAAAAGAAGTTAGAGGATTCTTGGGTCGTCTCAATTACATTTCCCGTTTCATATCACACTTAACTGGTACTTGTGAGCCACTCTTCAAACTCTTGAAGAAAGATCAGGTAGTCAGGTGGAACGATGAATGCCAAATTGCTTTTGACAAAATCAAAGAATACCTACAAGAACTTCCTATTCTCATGCCTCCAGTTGAAGGAAGACCTTTGATCATGTACTTGACAGTACTAGAGAATTCTATGGGGTGCGTTTTGGGCCAACATGACGAGTCTGGCCGAAAAGAGCATGCAATTTACTACCTAAGCAAAGAGTTTACCGACTGTGAAACTAGATATTCACTTCTCGAGAAAACTTGTTATGCTTTAGCGTGGGCTGCTCACCGGCTAAGGTAGTACATGTTGACTCATACCACTTTGTTGATTTCTAAGATGGATCCGATTAAGTACATCTTCGAGAAACATACCCTTTCCGGACGAATAGCCAGATGGAAAATGATCTTGACTGAGTACGACATTCAATACACAAATCAAAAAGCCATCAAAAGAAGTGTACTAGCAGATCAGTTGGCCCATCAAGCTGTGGATGATTATCAGTCAATGAACTTCGACTTCCCTGACGAGAATATTATGCTGGTAACCGACTGTGCGAAACCTAGACCATATAACGGACCTGAACAAGGATCCCGATGGACTATGGTATTCGGTGGAGCTTACAACGCCTTAGGTAACGGAATTGGTGTTGTGATCATCTCTCCTGAAGGTTGCCACACTCCTTTCACTGCCAGACTATGCTTCGATTGCACAAATAATATGGATGAGTATGAAGCATGCATCTTAGGTCCAAAAGCTGCTATTGACTTAAGGATCAAGCATTTGGATGTGTTTGGAGATTCTGCCTTGGTGATCAGCCAAGTAAAAGGAGATTGGGACACTAAACACCCTAATGTTATCCCTTACAAGGAACTTGTGTTATCCCTGATTCCTCACTTTGAAGAAATCACTTTTGAACATTTCCCTAGGGAAGAAAACCAGTTGGCTGATGCTTTGGCAACCATGTCCTCAATGTTCAAAGTCAGATGGGATAACGAAGCCCCTATGATTAAAATTGAAATATTTGATGAACCTGCACATTGCTATGAGCTTGACACCGATGCGGAAAAGCCATGGTACCATGAGGTAATGAGATACCTTGAAGCACAAGAGTATCCAGAGGGAGCATCTATCAATGACAGAAAGTTCTTGCGAATATTTGCAGCCAAAATCTTCCTAAGTAACAGGATATTGTACAAACGCAACCATGATTCAACTCTACTCCAATGTGTGGATAAGAGGGAGGCAGAGGAAATTATGGAAGACATGCACAATGGCCTTTTTGGTACTCACTCAAGTGGACACATGATGGCTAAAAAAATCTTAAGAGCAGGTTACTATTGGTCAACGATAGAGACCGATTTCCATCAACATTCAAGAACTTGTCACAAATGCCAAATCTACGCTGACAAGGTCCATGTACCTCCAATCCCTCTGAATGTCATGACCACTCCGTGGCCATTTGTGATGTGGGGCATTGACGTGATCGGAGAAATCAAATCTATTGCTTCCAATGAACATTGTTTCATTCTTTTCGCCATCGATTATTTTACTAAATGGGTCAAAGCCGCCTCATTTGCCTCAGTCACCAAGAATGTGGTAGCCAGATTCATCAGACACAACCTCATCTGTCTTTATGGTATCCCCGAAAGGATCATCATCGACAATGGGACTAACCTCAACAATGCCATGATCAGGGAGTTGTGCACTCAATTTAAGATCAAACATCACAATTCTTCTTCGTATAGACCAAAAATGAATGGCGCAGTCGAAGCGGCCAACAAAAATATCAAGAAGATTTTGTAGAAAATGGTAGTGACCTATAAGGATTGGCCTGAGATGTTATCGTTTTCTCTACATGGCTACCATACTTCAGCCAGAACATCAACTAGGGAAACTCCATTCTCTCTAGTCTATGGCATGGAAGACGTTTTGCCAGTGGAAGTTCAAATTTCCTCGCTGAGAATTATGATCGAGGCAGGCCTAGGCGAAGACGAGTGGATTCAAACGATATTCGATCAGATAATATTGATCGATGAAAAATGATTAGCTGCTATTTTCCATGGTCAGACGTACCAAAAACAGATGGTCAAGGCTTTCAACAAAAACTTCAAGCCTCGAGTATATCAAGTTGGTGACCTGGTGATAAAACACATCATTTTACCACAAGGTGACCCCAGAGGAAAATGGACTCCCACCTATGAAGGGTTGTTTGTTGTCAAGAGAGTTTTCTCTGGCGGTGCCATGATACTGACCACCATAGACGGTGAAGATTTCCCGCATCCTATAAACGCGGACATAGTCAAAAAATACTACGCATAAGAGACCCGTTAGGTTGACACGCCTAAGAAAAATAAGGGCATCCCGGCAAACCAAAAGGTTTGGGCAAAAATTAGGGATATATGCAAAAGATTGTACACCCGGCAAGTTGAAAATCCGAAAGGGCGACTTGGGAAAAAAAGGGTATCCTGGTGGACCGAAAACCCAAAAGAGCGGTTCAGGCAGAAATTAAGGATTAAAAGCGTACAACTATGTTCCATGAAATCAACACGGTCAATGCTATCACCAAGGTCCAAGTTCAAATGGTCCAGGATCAATCCAATCAACTTCGATCAACGGCGAGGGATGTTCAAAGACATTGGGGCAATAGTAGAGTTGGAAGGCAATGAGATCATTTCACATGGCTATTTGTTTTCATTCTCAATTTTGTTTTCCTTTTTGGAGATTTCCTCTTACTAGGATCTCCGCCTTTATGTACAAAAACGCCTATTCATGGGAAAAATATCAATACAAATACACTTTGAAGTGCAAAATTTTCTGTCTTTGTTTTAAATGCAAATTTGTCCAATGACTAAAATTGAATGAACATATGCATATGAACATAATTAAAACTATTTGGCACATGTGTCCTGCTAAGCAGCAGCATCAACAACAGAGCATCAGCGCACATCAGCAGTAAGCATCCCTTTAATGTATATGAAGTAGCCCCACAGAGTTATCTCATCATCATTATCCCCATAGGGACAGCAACAATAAATCTTTTCCCCAGCGGAGTTGCCTACAAAAACCTCTTCACATAGGATAATCCCTGGCCAGAGTCTCAATCTCTTGGCAACTTTCTCCCCAGCTAAGTCAATTTTTACAAGATTGAAGCCTCAGGGATCTCTTCCTAAAGGAAATTCACTTCCTCAACAGGGTCTATTTCCCCAACAGAGTTATTTCCCTAGCCAAGTGCAAATTTCTCAAACATACAACAATCAAGACACCACAAATTCCACAGTTGAGTATATCTTCTCCAACTGAGCCTAGGTTCCCCAGCTGAGCCCAGGTTCTCCAGCTGAGCCAAAATTACCCAGCTGAATACGTCTTCTCCAACCGAGGCTATCCTCCCCAAATGATCCCACCATTGCCCAGATGAGCCCATCATCCCCAACTGAGTATATCTTCCCCAGATGAGCCCATCATTGCCCAGATGAGCCCATCATCCCCAACTGAGTATATCTTACCCGGCTGAGCCCATCACCCCAAGTTAGGCGTATCCTCCCCAAACTGAGTCTGCCTTACCCGACTGAGTCTGCACTCTCCAGTGTGAATTTCCCTTTCAAATTACTGCAAATCACATGGCCACAACCCCTAATCCCCAGTAAAGCCTTCAGCAAAGCCTTTACTATTTCCCAGATGCTATGAAGCCTGGATCCGACCAGATATTAGCACCATTTTCAAGTTTACTGAAGCCTGGACCCGACCAGATAACTGTTTGAATTCTTCAATTACTGAAACCTGGACCCAACCGGATAACAGATGATCTCAATTTCAAAAAGCTATGAAACTTGGACCCGACCAGATAATAGCCTAGCTCTTCAAAGATATAGAAGAACTTGAACTTAATCCGACCAAGGTTTAATTTATTTTCCCCAGTAGAGTTGTCTCTCTATCCCCAACAAATGGCTGCAAAACCTGGACCCGACCAGATATCAGTTCTCATTTCCATCCTTTCAAGGAAGCCGTTGCGAAGCCTGGATCCGACCAGATAGCAATCATCCTCAGAGATTCATTGTGAAACCTAGAAACCGAACAGATAACAACTAAATCCCCAAGCAGTTTATTGTGAAGCCTGGACCAGACCAGATAACAATTAACCTCATCAAAGAAATATGCAAAGCCTGGACCCGACCAGATAATAGTTTTCAACCAGTTTATTGTGAAGTCTGGACCCGACCAGATAACAATTAACTTCATCAAAGAAATCTGCAAAGCCTGGACCTGACCAGATGACAGTTTTCAAACAGTATATTGTAAATCCTAGACCCGACCAGATAACAATTAACCATGATTCCCGGAAAGACACTATGAAGCCTAGATTCGACCAGATAATAGTACAGATTTCCAAAAGACCATAAAGCTTGGACCCGACCAGATGACTATTCAATTTCGAGGAGTTTTCTGCAAAGCCTGGATCCGACCAGATAATAGTTAATTCATCTTTTCCTCCGGTAAGTTACTGTGAATCCTGGATCCGACCAGATAACAGTTAACTTCCGCATCCCCAGCAAGTTGTTGTGAAGCCTGGACCCGACCAGATGACTATTCAATTTCAAGGAATTTTCTGCAAAGCTTGGATCCGACCAGATAACAGTTAATTCATCTCTTCTCCCAGTAAGTCGCCGTGAAACCTGGATCCGACCAGATGGAAACCGACTACTTCATCCTCAACAACTGTGAAGCCTGGATCCGACCAGATAACAGTTGATATTTGGGTGATGTTCCCCAGCAAAAGCATCCCTTCAATAAAATTTGAAGATATGCATATTCTTCATTTCCAACAGGCAATCAAGGATTCAACCTCCGAAGATTTCCTCAGAAGTAGTCAGGGATTTATTTTCCCGGACGAAAACACACATTTCACATTCATACATCATAGCATGTACATACCAATGCATTTAGCATGATACCACATCTGGTGAACATCATGCAAGCATCTGCATTTTACTAACCCCTTTTCTCACAGGTAAAACATCAAGTTTAGTATGAATCAACAAGAGATTGGTGCTAATACTTCTTCCAGTGTTTACCAACATTCCTCCAAATGGCATCTATAAGCCCATTCACCATCCATCTTCGAGTGCAAATTTATGGCCACTCTAGTGTTCAATCATCTTTCACCTTCAAGTCACGAATGGCGGATCCGCCAATCTAACTCTTCAGGTTCAAGAAGTTTAAACAGGGGCAGCTGTTGCACCCCAAAATTTTCCCTCTCATTTCTCAAGGAATCACCCTGGATCCTCAAATTTTCTCTCATCCAATTCCAAGCCTTGAATTATCAATTTTTCTAAGCAAACCATTCACAAGGGCAAAATGGTCATTTTCATACTTAGAAGTCTAACTTTGAATTTTGGATCAAAATCAAATCTCAAAAATCATATTTCATCAAGACATGTTGGAATATGAAGTTTACTTCATCAAGAGTTTCAAAAGTCAAAATTTACTTTGGAAAAATCAAATTCTAAAAACTTAGAAATTTTTCTAAGTATTTAAGAAATATGACAATTTCAGAACTTCTGTGTCAGTGTTCACACTCAGCAAATTCTGGATAGTCTCAAGACAAAGTTTGGTCAGAACTTCTGGGCCAGTGTTCACAAAGGTTCAGTCAGAGTTTTCCAAGGTAAACCAAAGAAGATGACAAAGCGTGTTGTAAGCTCACTAGAATGTTTGAAGGATCCTTCAGAACATGCTGAAGCCATAAGCTAAGAGGATCAGAAGATTGGATGCTACGCTGAAGCAGAACTTCTAATCCAGAGTTAAGCAAGGGTGCATAGTTTCACATGGGAACTCATTTAATGCTCACAACCGCCTCTGAGTCTTTATCCAAGGGATTTTCCCCACGTGTACCCCTACTGTCTTGGAAAGACAAACTTCTGTGCAAAAGTATGCTAGACCCACGCGCTGTTTCTACTTTTCCTTAATTCACGCTGCCAAATCCAGCTTATGCGCTGTTAACCATCCAACTTGATGCATTGAATCCCTACTTGTTTAAGCTTACTTCAACAGTAAGTCAGCATATAGCATATGATGCTGGCACCGCTTGACATCTCAAAACTACAAAAGCTTTGCCTATAAATAGAACACCATTGGCCACTGAGAAGGCGTCCAGAAAAATTTGTGAAAGAGACGAGGGAATTGAGAAACAAAGCTTTGAACCACTGCAAAAATTCCAAGAACCCAGGAAACTATAAACACAAAATACCAAAATCTTAGCATTGATTCCTTACATTCAAACTCCATTGTTTTTCCTCAAGTGTTCTTGACTAAAGCCATCCACGCAGTTGCTGATTCACACATTAGAAGCTACCTTAACTTCTGTATTCCTATTTCCATACACTTTCCATTCATTTCCACCTGAAAGGAGTCAGAATATCACCTCTTGGCTGTTCCAGAAGTTGTAAACTTCCATCCTGCTGAGCACATGAAGAAGTTTCTCAAAACATCACCAGAATTCAAGACCAACCTCCAGTTCACATAATCCTTTCCAGCTACAAGGTAAGTTCTCTTCTGACTAACATCATACTGATTAAGCATTGTCAGATTTTGCATATTTAGCACAATGTAGATATTCTGATCCTGATGATGTACATATTCTGAAAATTCATACATCTGCTTGCCTAAGTAGAAGAGATCCCTATTCAAAGTTTCATAAAGAAATTAGGACTCAGAATTAGAATTAGCAAATACATGTTGCTTCTGATTTGTGCTTCTGATATTTCATGAAATTTGTCATAATTATTATGTATGCAACTTCTGTTCTGTAAGAAATGACTAAGCTGCAGATGCTCTGACTGGCATGGAGAGAGGTAAAGTTCTGACAGTTGCGTCAGAACTTCTGAAAACTTATGAGTTCTCAAAAGATCTATAACTTATGAGCTTCCATATTTCTACTAATGTTGTTTCTGTTTGTGCAGCAAGTTAGAGTCAGAACTTCTGACCTCTTCTATTTTCAGCATTTTGCGCTGATTATGTTTTCATTCTCTTTTATTATTTTGCCATCATATTATTTTTTTATTATTAATCAAAAAACACCAAAAATATTTTATATTTGCATGTTATATTTCTTTTAACAAAAAAAGAGAGACAAAAAATATTTTCTTAAACAAAAGTTATTTTCCTTTTTTAAACAGACAAACATTTTTACATTTCCTGTACATTCTTCCCTATTCAATATGGTTGTAATAGTAACCTAGGATTTAATTTGCAACCCCCATTTGAAGTTTGTACACCCCATCCCCCTAATGTTTGTAATTGCGTAGGACTTTACATTTCCGCACTGTTATGGCTTTCAATATATGCTAGTAATTAGGGTCTATATGACAAGATATGAAAATTGACAAATAGATCACTCTAATCAAGACAAATTATGCATGCAATCAAATACACTTGCACATTAGCACCCCTAGGGTTATTCCACTTGTTTCCTTACGAAAATGGCCATGTTATGCATGTGGGATGTCTTAGCACAAACAAATCGAAAATACAAGATCATAGTCCCTCGATGACGCTATCAAAGTTGCCTTTCAAAATGATCGTAGTCCCTAAAGAAAAGTGCTAAGTCATCTCACAACATTGATATCATGGTCATACAATGACCCAACGCTCGTCCCTTCACATCCAACGATGGGGCTTCTTGCCAAATCAATGGTAAGGTAGCAACATCTAAAGGAGGAGGAAAAGCACATCTAAGACCTTTTGAATAGGTAGATTACTTTTAGTTACTTGCTCACTCTTAAAACAAATATCCTTGCTATTTTCAAAACAATCACACGCACTTTCAAAACAACTTCAAAACATTTCCAAACCTTGAAATATTTTCAAAGCTCAACACTTTTCATACATTCTGACGAACGGGAATCATTGCAAAGTTTGCCTAAACGGTGGCACCTTTTCAAAATACTTTCAAAAGCCACACAAAGCACATTTTCAAACAAAAGCAAGTGATCTAGCAAGTAACTAAGAGCCCATGGAAAACCATGGATGAAAAGGGTGCTAATACCTTCGCTTTTCATAATCTACCCCCCGAACTCAAAAACATCTCTAAAAGGTCTTTCTTGTGCTTTTTCACCTTTCCTTATTGGATAAAAGAAAAGTCGGTGGCGACTCTTGCTAAACCGCAACATTTGCGAACACAAATGCAAAACCTCAAGTCAGTTCTCCCACAGTATCACACTACGCCTAATCAAAGACCCACTAGGTTGACTGGCCTAGGCAAAAATAAGGGTTTCCCGGCGAACCAAAAGGGTTCGGGCAAAAGTAAGGGATGAAAACAAAAAAAATTTGTACACCCGGCAAGTCGAAAACCCGAAAGGGAGGCTTGGGCAAAAAAGGGTATCCCGGTGGATTGAAAACCCGAAAGGGCAATCCAGGAAAAAGTTAGGGATTGAAGTGTATCACTATGTCTCATTGGATCATCTTACGACCAGACTTCGATACCAACTATTAAGCTCAGACGGCACCAACCATAATGATCAACCTTCGGCCAAGTAGCAAAGTGATGAGACGCTTGAAGATATAAAGGCAATAGCAGAGTTGGAACCCAATGGGGTTGTTTCACATAGCTGTTTTTCTTTATTTTACATAAATTGTATAATTTCTATCTTTCAGTGGCGTTCTCTTACTAGAGCGTCAGCCTCTTTGTACAAAAAACGCCTATTACAGGCCAACTTCAAAAATCAATACAAGTCATTTTCACAAAACTTCAATTTGTTTTTTTTCTTTTTGTTTTGCAAGAACGTCCAATGATTTATTTTTTATGTAGGCATTTGAAAATGATTACTTCTCATAAATATTTACATAAGAAACAAAAGACAGTTACTCGTAATTCCAGAAACAGGGAAAAACAAGAAGTGCCAAACCCGGCGGTTACTCTGCCCATCAAGTATCGGGATAGAGTCAGCTTTAGAACACAATCACGGGTACATACATTCCCCACAAAGTAAAAGTATTCAAAGGCATTGATGTCAGCTTTCCCGAAACAAGACATAATTATCCCCAGCCAATGTTCATAATCGCGGGCGAGTCAGTAAATTTCATCCCCTAAACGGAGTTTATTTCTCCAACCGAGCTCAACACCTCCAGCAATGAATTTCATCCCCAGCTGAGTTTATTCCTCCAGATCAGCGGGTCTACTAACAGAGAATCTCTTTCCCCTTAAGTCTGGTCCCGGCAGAGTTTATTCTCCATCATCTCTTCCCGACAGAATATTTACAAATCTCCAGCAACCGTCAGGGATTTATTTTCCCAAGACGCAAGCATACCCCAATAGCATTTCATGAACATACATTATGACATACGCATACATATCATATACAGCATAATCTCATTCATTTTGAGAACATCATCTCACCCTGCATTTCATGCATAGCATATAACTAACCCTGATATCTTTTAAGGAAAAAAGGACTAGCTTCAACAAAGTCAGCAGTTATACAGATCACGTCTACAGACGACTAATGGAAACTCAGTTCCCAAAATCAAACGGGTCAAATAATCTATACTATCACTTTGAAGTAACCCTACGATCCAGGTTTCTTCCCACAAGCCCTACTATCCAGGCTTTCATATCGAAGTAACCCGACTATCCAGGTTCCTTCTTACAGCCCTACTATCCAGGCTTTCATGTCGAAGTAACCCTACTATCCAGGTTCCTTCTCACAGCCCTACTATCTAGGATTTCATATCAAAGTAACCCTACAACCCAGGTTCCTTCTCACAGCCCTACTATCCAGGCTTTCTTATCGAAGTAAACCTAATATCCAGGTTCCTTCTCATAGCCCTACTATCCAAGATTTCATATCGAAGTAACCCTACGAACCAGGTTCCTTCTCACAGCCCTACTATCCAGGCTTTCATATCGAAGTAACCCTACTATCCAGGTTCCTTCTCACAGCCCTATTATCCAGGCTTTCATATCAAAGTAACCCTACTATCCAGGTTCCTTATCACAGCCCTACTATCCAGGCTTTCATATCGAAGTAACCCTACTATCCAAGTTCCTTCTCACAGCCCTACTATCCAGGCTTTCATATCAAAGTAACCCTACTATCCAGGTTCCTTCTCACAGACCTACTATATAGGCTTTCATATCGAAGTAACCCTACTATCCAGGATTTCATATCAAAGTAACCTTACGACCCAGGTTCCTTCTCACAACCCTATTATCCAGGCTTTCATATCGAAGTAACCCTACTATCCAGGTTCCTTCTCACAACCCTACTATCCAAGCTTTCATGTCGAAGTAACCCTACTATCCAGGTTCCTTCTCATAGCCCTAATATCCAGGCTTTCATATCGAAGGAAACCTACTATCCATGTTCCTTCTCATAACCTTACTATCCAGGTTCCTTCTCTCTTATCTCCAGACAACAATTTACAACACTGTAAGACCAGGACCTGATCAAACACGATTGGTTTCGCATTTCCCCAGTAAGTCACGGTGCAACATATATCCTGACCAGATATGCAGTTCACTTCCGCTTCTTCAAGTCGGAGTTATTTCCCCAGTAGAATAACGGACAACTGAAGCTCCTAAAATTCTATTTCTCCCAAGATAGATACCAACGTTCCTCAGCAGATTCCTCATCAACAACAATAACAGGAACTCTCATCAAAGAAATGTCTCGGGAAATCAACATTCTCTAGATGGCATATTTAAGCCCATCTCCAACGGTGTTCCGCCACATCTTGGATGGCATCTTGAAGCCCATCTCCGACAATTCTCTAGCAGTTGCAGAATGGAATCTATAAGCCCATTCTCAATATCATAAATCAAGTGGAACTTCCTGCGAGTGCAAATTTCTGGGCACTCTAGTGTTCAATCATCTTCCACCTTCAAATCACGAAAGGCGGGCTAGCCAATCTACATCCTCAGTTTTAAGAAGATTGAACAGGGGCAGCTGTTGTACCCCAAATTTTCCCTCTCATTTTACTCAATACATGTCCATCAAGATCTTCAATTTGCTCAAGGTTGCCCAAGAGTGGACCGGACAAACTCTCTCCTAAGACAGTGTACCTCAAATTAGGGTTTCCACTTTCATCAAGATGGGTGAACAACAAAGGCCTCATATGCTCTCCAAGGTCCTAATATGTTCTCAATACAATACATGTTAAGTTTCATGCCTTGCATAAGAAGTTTGCTCAGTCAACTGCTCAGATGCTTGAGAATCGACTGTATTAGATCAAAAGTCAACTGTGACCCACATATAGTCAAACTTCAAGATTTTTGGTCAACATTAACATTTTGAAGTGAATTTCATCATTTAATCAAGGGTTGATCATGATTCCCCAAGGAATGCTCCAAATTCATTAAAACCCAAAAGTTGCTAAATTAGGGTTTCTTAGTAAAAGTCAACCAAACTTTGACCAAGCATACCTTCCACATGCTTCATCAGAAATTTTCCATCCAAGGCTCATTTTGAAGTGGATGCAATTCCCTACAACTCATCTTCAGTCCACAAGTTCAAAATATGCACTCATAAAAAGATATGAATTTCTATATTATGGGTCCTTTTGAAAAGTCAACAAAAACACCTTTTGGGTCAAAGCTTCTTACATGAACATGGAAGACTCAATTGAGTTGATACAAAAAGGGTTGCTTAGGGGACATCCTAAGCTTTCTGAATAGTCTAAGAACACCTCTCTAGGGTTAAAATTGGAGGAGTTATGCCTTGTCAAAGTTGACCCTTTTTGCAAAATTGTCAAAAGTCAAATATGCTCAAAAATGCATTTTTTGCTAAATGGGCCTAACTTTTTATGCTTGCACCTTACTTATAATGTGGTCCACGACTCAAATACTCATCCACCCATTTTTTTCTTCATTTTTCAATTTATTTTGATTTTTTATTAATTAAAAATTGAATTAAATCAAATAATTGATGAATAATAGCAAAGATATGATTTGATTTGGTTTTTGGACAGGTTGGCAATCAAAATATGCTGAGTTATCAAGGCCAAAAAGAATCAAGCATAATTTGTCCAAGAAAGGGATGATTTGGCTCAAAATAGAAGTTTGCATATGGCTAAAGAATCAAATCAAAACTTCAAGATTCAATCCAAGTTTGCAACCCTGATTCATCCCTAGGTATATATTGGACAAGAACAAAGCAAAAAACAATGTTTGGCATTCGTGAAAACACCAAACAAAATTCAAAGAAAGTGACAAAAAGTGTTGGATAGTTTTTGAACTTAGAGGCCAATTCAAGCCATTCCAACGATTCCAATCGTTTCTTACACCTTCCCATAGGCTAATACGATCAGTTGCACGCATTCTCACGCCTAGAATCTCCCCCTAGCATTCACACGGTTTGCTCATATTTTCAAAATCGATTATTGTATTTCTTGCATCATTAGCATGTTTAAGTTATATATTTGTGATCCTCATCGTGTTTGCAAGCTAACTGGATAATTTCATTTCATTTTTTAAGCTTGTACGTGCCTTTTCCATTGTTAGGGTTTATATGTGTAGTTTAGGGGTTTTGTCCACAAGTGAAATTAGCAAAAAAAAAAGGGTACCATGATGTTCAAGACATCAAAACGATTGTATCTATATGGTTAGATATCATTTATCATGTGTCTTGTGCGTTTTGGAAATTTGAAGGGGCTATGGCTACAGACATGTGACTGTAGGTAAAAAGTATATACCTAATACGACGGAGGAGGAAGAAGATGATGATATGCTCAACCATCATTGGGTCATTCAAATCAAACGTGTGCTTTTGTTTTAATCCAGTAATCCACGTTATTTTCATATATTATATATCATTGTTAATATACTAACAACAGAAGCGCGTAGCACAGCTGGCAATGAGGTGTTGGTATTGATCACAAGGACCTGGGTTCGACCCCCAGGTCCCAACAATTCTCTTTATGTTATTTTCTTTCAACAGATCTAGCACATTACTTGTCCTTGAGAACATCATACACCCTTGAGTCCTACCGTTTGATCAAGCAGGCTATCCGATCCAACGCTCCGGCAGTGAGGGCCTATGATACGCCTTCGAGTCAACGCTGCAAGGCATCCAGAGGCTGACCGGGCTTGAAGCTTTTTGGGCCTTAGAAAACTCAGATTGGCACCCCCCAGAATTGCTATTCAACACAGGCCCATTCTCTTTTTCTTTATTTATTTCTTTTATTTTAATTATTTTGTTTAATTATTTTTCACCAAATTAATTACCCTTTTTTATTAATCATAAAATCAATAAATCACAAAACACCAAAAAAAAGCATTTTTTTAATAAAATATTTATTTTAATTTAATTAGAAATATAGGGTAATTTAATTTCTTTTTTTATAATTAAAAGCAATTAGAAATTAGGGTTTTTAATTAATGTGCAATTACATTTCTTTTCTTAAATAAAAAACCAAAAAATACACAAAATCTTTTTGTACAAAATATTTTATTTTCTTGAAATTATTTAATTTAGCTAGATTAGGTTAATTTCAATTTCTTTTTCATAATTAAAATAATTAGAATTAGGATTTTAGTCGTACATAACTCAATTAATTCTTTTCTCAAAAATAACTTAACTATTTCTCAATTAGATT
Organism: Vicia faba; assembly: GCA_948472305.1. Classification (NCBI taxonomy): domain Eukaryota; kingdom Viridiplantae; phylum Streptophyta; class Magnoliopsida; order Fabales; family Fabaceae; genus Vicia; species Vicia faba. The sequence goes on from OX451737.1 coordinate 1,044,878,963, forward strand.
TTAGGGTTTTCAATTTCTCCTCGTATTTAATTCGCCGCGCATTTAATCATTTCTTTTCCATTATTTTTGTAACTGCCATTGGTTTGTAATAGTTAAATTAGAGTTTTATTTACTGCTTTAATCCCCGATTTTTTTGGTTATGTAATTAATCCCCATCCCACGAAGCCTTGTAATAGCTAGGTTTATTTTTTCGCACTTTTAAATTCCTGCAAATATTTAACTGTCTAGATGTATGCTAAATAGGATTGTATGGCAAGAATATCTGAAATTAAACGGTAGATCACCTAATGTGAAAAGATTAAATAACTGAAACAAATCATATGCACATATTCACTCCTAGGGTTTACCTCACTTCGGTTGCCTTCGGTAAACGATCATTAAGCATAGGATATTTTAGTGGTTGCCCTCCTGTCTAAGAGATAAAAATGTCCCATTCGAATGTTGTCTCGGAAAGATATTAAGACTCTAGGTTTACTACTAAAGTTTTCTAACTATTACTTTAGTGATTGTACTTGTCCCTTTCGAATGTCCCTTACAACTCCAATGACGGTGCTACCTACTCCTTAATAGTAGGATAGCGCTGTCTAAAGGAAACGAGAACAAACAATCTTTTTTCGAGTAGGTAGAATCTTAAGTACTTGCTCAATAAAAACTTTTCACACAAACACCTTTCAAAAAAATTTTCAAAACAAACTTCGTCACATCCTTGAGGACTGATAGAAGGGTTATCATGAAGTAAAACATTTTCAAGACAAACACACGCAAGCAATTTGAAAAATGAGCAAATACCTAAGAGCCCGTAGATAACTACGGATAGAAAGGGTGCTAACACCTTCCCTTTCTATAATCTACCCCCGTACTCAGAATATCTCAAAAAAAAGGTTTTTTCTTTTCTTTTTCCTTTTCCATGATTGGATGAAATAAAAGTCGGTGGAGACTCTTGCTTACCGCTACATTTTGCAAACAAAAAAAAGCGCAAAACGCAAACCAGTATTAAACAGTCGGTTCTGCCACCATATCACACTTCCCTTTTCATAATTTACCCCCCGAACTCAAGAAATAATCTCAAAGGTCTTTCTTGTTCTTTTCAGCCTTTCGTGTTGGATAAAAGAAAAGTCGGTGGCGACTCTTGCTAACCGCAACATTTGTGATAAAATTCAAAACACCCAAGTCAGTTCTCTCACCGTATCACATAACTGGAGTCTCTGCTGGGGAGTAACTTAAAAGTGGGGTTACCTTAGGTCTAGATAACCTTTATTCGCTTTCATTGTTTGACTTGATTGCTTTACATTTTGGTTCCTTGTTTGGGCTTATTTTAATCCTCTACCCAGATTTGGGATACCTTATAGGTAAGTAGCAATACATTGTGGAAATTGTGCGGGGTATACCGACATGGTCTAAGCAATAGCTACGTTAGTGTGACACATTTGTGGATACCGGTAGCCCTTGAATAGTCAAGGAGAATACGGGGCCATTGTGTGGTGTCATGAAGCACTAACTGACTTTAGAACCTTTACTTGACCAACTTGGCCATTAGGAAGTAGTGAGATAGCCGGCTTTGGTGCAGCCCGAAGTTGGTTGATACTCGATACTACTCTCATTGAGATCAGACTTCTTGGGATAGTTTGGTCACCGTGAAAGAGGCTTGCGCTGAAACCATGCCCAACAAGAAAGATCAGTGATATTGAGATCTCTTAGAACCCGGTTACTATTTCTATGACAGGTTTAAGCCAACTAAACTTCAAGAGGGTACTTACCTATAAGACTCCATGTAAGCCTAAACCTAAGGACTTGTTTGTCTTGTTTGTATATGTTTATTTGTACATAAAATCATAAACATCATAACATCATACTCATTCTCACTAACCATTTCAAGGATTATTTGGATTTATCTTTGTTCTGTTTTGTAGGATATGGCTTCTATACGCGGGAATACTATCCAAGTCAACCTCGTAAGGATTCCTTCTTAACTCAAAGAGTTAGCATCAAGGGTCCCTGACAACTCTTCATTCACCGAAAGTTATGGTCGCCTCTTAAACTTGGTTACCTCTAGCACGAACGAAAATATGATGAAGATGTTTTTCCAGTTCTTTGATCCTCTACACCATTGCTTCACTTTCCCCTATTATCAGCTTGTACCTACTTTGGAAGAATTCTCCCAACTCTTTAGGATTCCCATTCTCAATCAACTACCCTTCAACCGTACGGAAAGAGATCCAAAACCTGAAGAGATTGCCCGAGCATTACACTTGCAACAATCTGATGTCACGACTAATTGGGAAACAAGGAGTGGTGTCAAAGGGTTCTTAGCCAAGTTCTTATTTGAGAAAGCTCAAGATTGTAGGAACTCTTTGGATTTAAAAGCTTTTGAATAAATCTTGGCCCTTCTCATCTATGGGATGGATTTGTTTCCAAACCCTGACCAACTCATTAATGTAAATGCTGTCAAAATCTTCATGTCTCGCAATCTGGTGTAAGTCTCAGAGTGCCTAAGAGGGGGGGGGGGGTGAATTAGGTCTTATAAAATTTATTCGGTTTTATGAGAATGCTTGGTAGTAATTTTTGGTTAAGTGTTTGAAGGTTTTGATTATATCTTTATCTTTTCCTGATTATGGTGATGAAAGCGATAAATGCGGAAAAGTAAAGAACACGGTGATATATCCTGGTTCCCTTCACAATCCGAGAGTACTCCAGTCCCCTTTCCAACACGAAAGAGATTTCACTATAGTTAGAATGATTGTACAGCCTATGCTTACTATCTAACCTATAGGGTGATCAAAGGTTCTTAACACCTTTAAGACCAAACAAACAGTAATGTGAATGAAGAATAATCCTCTTCAAATCACAACACTTACTTCCAACAATCCTGGATAGTAAGGGAAAACCTTTAAGTAATACAATGATTTAGTTTGAAGTATATGGAGAGCTTTATCAATCTTCAATTGATCTTCTTCTTCAAGATAAAAACAATTCTCAACAATGTATATAAATGTTCACAATGTATGAATGAAACTTGTAATGATAATGAAAGTGGATATTGTTAGAACAATGTTTGAATCTACTACCCTATATTTGAGTTTTGATGATAACAAAGTGAAAAGATATAGTATTTATATGTTTCATGATTGAACTATATGCTGCCTAAAATTACTATGCTCTGACTTGCAGATACGCTGATTAAGATAAGCAAGATCACTTATTCAGCATCAGAATTTGATTTCATACACCAGCATCAGAAGTTGCTGAATCAGAATGTCAAGATCAGATGATCAACTCACGTACATGCTGAAGCTTGATGAACAGAACTGCGCGTAAACACTCTGATACAGAAACAAAATAGTTCATCAGCAGCGAAGCAGAATCAGAATGAGCCAAGCCAGAACGTGCATTGAAGAAGCAACGGTACTGTGCATTGAAAGCTAATCAATTCCAACGGCCTCATTCCAGACAAGATCTGCTCAAAAAGGAAAGCTTGTTAATAGCATTGAATCAAGAATATTGCATTCAACGTTCATCTTCTCAAGTGCTATATAAACAAAGCTTCGAAGATTATAATGGCTAATGCTCTCAAAATCTTTACACGCACAAAGATGAACAATAATCTTCATCTACCAGTTTTGCTAAACCACAAACTCTGATACTCCATTAGTGTTTAGCAACCTAGTATTCTAAGCTTCATTTGTGTATACATCACAGTTGTGATAAAGTTTTGTTGAAAACATTCACACACATTATTTTATACCTTTGTAAGAAAGTGTTGCCTTGACAAACCGGATTGTGGTTTGAATCAAGAAGGCTTTAGCAGTTGTTAAAGCAGTCTGTAATATTTAGTTGAATATAGTGAATTAAGACCTCGTTGGAGAGAGGCGAAATCACCTTGACGGGTGGACTGGAGTAGTTTGAGATCAAACGAACCAGGATAAAAATATCTTGTCAATTGCTTTAAGATTTCAGTTTTACAATTCAACCCCCCCTTCTTGTGTTTTTCACCCCTTCAATTGGCATCAGAGCGCCTGGTTCTGAGCTAAAACACTTAACCGTGTCAGTACAAGATCCAGCGTCAGAAACACACAATGGCAGGAAACAACTCTCATTTCAGCAATGACAACAATGAGGACAGAGACAGATTCAGCGGCAAACCTCCAGTTTTTGATGGAGAAAACTTTGATTACTGGAAAGACAGAATTGAAAGCTTCTTTCTAGCACATGATGCTGATCTGTGGGATATGGTGACAGATGGATACACGCACCCTGTGAATGCAACTGGTCAGAAGATTGATAGAAAATCAATGACTGATCAACAAAAGCGTGACTTCAAGAATCACCATAAGGCCAGAACCATCCTTCTCAGTGCCATCTCCTATACTGAGTATGAAAAGATCTCCAACAGAGAAACAGCTAAGAACATCTTTGATTCTCTCAGAATGACGCATGAGGGCAACGTTCAAGTCAAAGAAACAAAAGCTCTGGCGCTCATTCAGAAGTATGAGGCGTTCAAAATGGAAGAATCTGAATCCATTGAAACTATGTTCTCTAGATTCCAGATTCTGGTAGCTGGTCTCAAAGTTCTGGACAAAGGATACTCTACTGCTGACCATGTCAAGAAGATAATCAGAAGTTTACCCAAGCAGTGGAGGCCTATGGTTACTGCTCTGAAGCTAGCGAAAGATCTCAATAAAATCACTCTGGAGGAACTTATAAGCTCCCTCAGAAGTCATGAGATAGAGCTAGAAGCTGACGAGCCTCAGAAGCAAGGTAAGCCTTTAGCTTTAAAATCTAACAGAAAATCTGAGTCTAAAGTTTTGCAGGCAGTTGAAGAAACATCTGATGGATCCTCATCAGAAGAAGACGAACTTTCCCTTCTCTCCAGAAGAGTAAATCAACTGTGGAAGCAAAGACAAAGGAAGTTCAGGAATCCCAGAAGATCTGATCAGAACGAGTCTTCTTCCAGATTCAGAAGGACAGATTCTTCCTCTGGATACAGAAGATCTGAAGGCTCCTCCAGTAGCAAGAAGCCAAATACAAAAGACATCATCTGCTACGAGTGCAATGAGCAAGGACACTACAAGAGTGACTGCCCAAAGCTTCAGAGGGAAAAGCCCAAAAAGAAGTTTGGAAGAGAGAAGAAGAAAAGTCTCATGGCCACATGGGATGACTCTGACTCGTCTGAAGCTGACTCAGAATCAGATGATGAAAGGGCAAACATAGCGCTCATGGCTAACATTCCAGATGATAGTGAAGCTTCTGAATCAGACTCAGACTCAGACACAGAAGAGGTGTTCCCTAACTTCGCTGTTAATTTTACAAAGGCTGAACTTGCTGAAAGCCTCAATGAAATTCTGGAACGTTATCAGCAGATTAGAGCTAAATTCAGAGACCTGAAAAGGAATCTTGAATCTGACTCTAATAAGTCTGAGAGTCTCAAATTGGAAAACTCTGAGCTGAGAGATAAAATTTTAAAATTAGAAAACTCTTTACAAAACTCTCAGAAGGAACCAATTTCTGAAACTCCCAGCAACGCTGATGAGATCATCAAGGAGTATGATCACAGTTTCCAGAAGTTCCTTGCTAAAAGCATAGATAGAAGCAGAATGGCTTCAATGATCTATGGAGTTAGCAGAAACGGCAGGAAAGGAATAGGATACCTAGGTAATGTTCCTACACCAAAGAATGTCATGGATTTAACCATTAAACACACTCCTTTAAATTCACATTTTGTGTATGGTCACACACATGACATCAAATATACTAGTAGTAAACACTCTGTGAAACCAAAATTCAACCAGAGTTTTGGTAAAACTAACAAATCAGGACCCAAGAAGATCTGGGTACCTAAGGATAAAATAATACATGTTGCAGATATCTTTAGCAGCAAATCAGAAACACCAGTCATGGTACCTGGACTCTGGCTGCTCACAACACATGACGGGAAGAAGGCATATGTTCCAAAGCCTGGAACTTAAGCCTGGAGGCCACGTTAGCTTTGGAGGCAATCAGAGGGGAAAGATAATTGGCTCTGGAACTGTAGGTAATGGAAATCTTCCCTCTATTAATAATGTTCTGCTAGTAGACGGATTGATGCATAATCTGTTATCCATAAGTCAATTAAGTGATAACGGTTATGATATAATCTTTAATCAAAAATCATGTAAAGCTGTTAGTCAGAAAGATGGGACTATCCTGTTTAATGGTAAGAGGAAAAACAACATTTACAAAATCAAACTTTCTGAACTAAAGAGTCAGAACGTAAAATGTCTTCTGTCTGTTAACAACGAGCAGTGGATCTGGCACAGAAGATTGGGGCATGTTAGTATGAGAAGAATATCTCAGATTAACAAACTCAATCTGGTCAGAGGACTTCCTAATCTGAAGTTCAATTCAGATGCTCTGTGTGAAGCATGTCAGAAAGGCAAATTTGCAAAACCTTCTTTTAAATCCAAAAATGTTGTTTCCACCTCTAAGCCATTAGAACTTCTGCACATTGACTTATTTGGACCAGTTAAAACTGCTTCAGTCAGTGGTAAGAAGTATGGGTTAGTAATCGTAGATGACTATAGCAGATGGACATGGGTAAAGTTCTTAAGACACAAGGACGAGTCACACTCTGTGTTTGTTACCTTCTGTAACCAAGTTCAGAATGAAAAAGATCTTAGAATCGTTAAAGTCAGAAGTGATCATGGTGGAGAATTTGAAAATAAAGATTTTGAGTCATTCTTTAATGACAAAGGCATTCTGCATGATTTCTCTTGTCCTAGAACTCCCCAACAAAATGGAGTTGTAGAACGAAAGAACAGAACATTGCAAGAAATGGCCAGAACCATGATCAATGAGACAAACGTTGCTAAGACTTTCTGGGCAGAGGCAATAAACACAGCGTGCTACATTCAGAATAGAATCTCAATAAGACCTATTCTGGAAAAGACTCCATATGAATTGTGGAAGAACAGAAAGCCCAACATTTCGTATTTTCATCCATTTGGATGTACTTGCTTTATATTGAATACGAAGAATTATTTGAACAAGTTTGATTCTAAGGCACAGAAGTGTATTATGTTAGGATACTCTGAACGCTCAAGAGGGTACAGAGTATACAATACAGAAACACAGATTGTGGAAGAATCAATCAGTGTTCGTTTTGATGATAAGCTTGACTCTGAAAAGTCAAAGCAGAATGAAATTTTTGCAGGTATAGAAATTGAATTTGCAGGTTCTGAAGACAAGTCATCAGAAGCTCTCAACACAGACATTCCTTCAACGTCTGAAAGAAGCAATGCTAGAAATCCTACAACTGCTGCTGATCAACCTCAGAAGAGATTACCCAGAAGCAGTTTGGATCACCCAGAAGAGACTATCCTAGGAAGAAAGGAAGATCCAATCAGAACAAGAGCAAGCTTCAGAAACTCTGAAGAAACTCTTATGGGACTTGTGTCTCTGATTGAACCTTCTTCTATTGATGAAGCACTTCTGGATAATGACTGGATTCTGGCAATGCAAGAAGAGCTGAATCAATTCACCAGAAACGACGTATGGGATCTCGTTCCAAGACCAAAAGGATTCAACGTCATTGGAACAAGATGGGTGTTCAGAAACAAGCTCAATGAACAAGGTGAAGTCGTCAGAAACAAGGCACGACTGGTTGCACAAGGTTATAGTCAGCAAGAGGGGATAGACTATACAGAAACCTTTGCCCCAGTCGCCAGGTTAGAATCTATCAGACTTTTAATCTCATTTGCTGTTAATAGAGGCATCACTCTGTATCAGATGGATGTCAAAAGTGCATTCTTAAATGGTTATATAGAAGAAGAAGTTTATGTTCACCAACCCCCTGGTTTTGAAAATACAAAACATCCAGAACATGTTTTCAAACTAAAGAAGTCACTGTATGGTCTGAAACAAGCTCCCAGAGCTTGGTATGAAAGGCTAAGTAACTTTCTGCTTGAAAATGAATTCACCAGAGGGAAAGTGGACACTACTCTATTCTGTAAAACAGTTAAGAGTGACATTTTAGTCTGTCAAATTTATGTTGATGATATCATTTTTGGTTCTACTAATCCTTCTCTTGGAAGAAATTTTGCTAAGTGTATGCAGGCAGAATTTGAGATGAGCCTCATGGGGGAACTGAAATTCTTTCTAGGAATTCAGATCAATCAAACTCCAGAAGGAACTTACATTCATCAGAGCAAATACATCAGAGATCTTCTGAAGAAATTTGACCTCTCAGAATGTAAGCCATCAAAGATTCCAATGCATCCCACGTGCATTCTGGAAAGAGAAGAGAAAATCTAGTGATTACAGCTTAGTAGGCTACTGTGATGCTGATTTTGCTGGAGACAGAGTGGAACGTAAAAGTACTTCTGGAAGCTGCCAGTTTCTGGGAGAAAATCTGATCTCGTGGTCCAGCAAAAGGCAATCAACAATTGCTCTGTCAACAGCAGAAGCTGAGTACATAGCAGCAGCAGGATGTAGCACACAAATGCTCTGGATGAAAAGTCAGCTTGAAGACTTCCAGATTTTTGAGAGTAACATTCCTATTCTTTGTGATAATACTTCTGCTATTTGCTTAAGTAAGAATCCTATTTTACATTCTAGAGCTAAGCATATAGAAATAAAACATCACTTCATTAGGGACTATATTCAGAAAGGTATTTTAAACTTAAAATTTATAGATACAGACCATCAATGGGCTGATATCTTTACTAAACCCCTTTCAGAAGATATGTTTAATTTCATTCTGAAACAACTCAGCATGAAAGTATGCCCAGAGTGAAAATGTTTTAATTCCATATATTTACTTTCAGAATGTAATTATTTTGCTGTGAACTTCTGATCAATCTCCTTTCAGAAAGATAGAACATGCAGATTGTATCAGATGCAAGTCTAAAGATCTGAGAGTCTAATCTCAAAGACAGACGTGCTGATCACTACATCAAACAAGTGTCATCCAATCATCAGCAAATCTCTGAAGCAGAACGCGTGCACGCTTCTGAGAAGGCAAAGCGCTGATTGGGTGCATTGAGACACATGTCTGGTAACCGTTTTTAAGTATCTTTCTCAAATCCCCCAAAATCAGCAAGCATTTAATGAAAAGTAATCACGCTTGTTAATGGCAATCATTATTTTTTTCTCTCTCTTAAAAACGTTTAATTTTTCAAAATAATTTTTGAAAACTCTATTTAAGCACACTAATCCTTCATTCTTATCCTTTACGCTTTCACATAATCATTCAAGTATTTTCTGCATATTTCTGAGTTTATCTCCTACAAACCTTTTTCTCTCAAATCATTCTCAAAGCTTTTTAGTGAGAACAATGGCATCCTCCAGCATTTCTGCAGGGAATCAGAAGAAAGAAACTTCTGAGCAATATCAGGTGCAACCCTCAGAAGAAGACAAGACCCTTCAGGAAGAAAATCAAGCAGAAGATGTCGCTGAAAGTTCTGAGAAGCCTCCTCCTTCTGAAAGTTCTCAAGCTGCCTTGGACAGGCAGGCTCTGGAAGAATTAAGGCTGAATGACTTGCGTCTCCAGCAGCGGATGGACGACAATGATCAGAAAATGAAAGCAAGAATGGATGTACAGGACAGCAAAATTGACACTGTTGTCACCATGGTTCAGAAGCAGAATGAAACTTCTGAAAAGATTCAAGCAATGCTGGAAAGCCTGTTCTCACGCATGCCCCCTCAACCTTAAATCTTTTTCATGCATAACTTTTTCATGTTTTCTTCATTTTCTGATGTACTGTTTTGACTATGTTTTTGTAATGTTCTTTTGCTCTGATTCTGAACTATTTTAATATAATTCGTTTTTCTGATCTAAACTGTTTTAGCACATCACCAACACTTTTTGATTGCTGACAAAAAGGGGGAGAACAAGAATGATATTTAAAATCAATAACGGCTAACTAGACAGAAATTCTCAAACATTCTAACTCTATTACTTGAAATGTTTTTCTGTTTTGTTTAAAAGTCTACAGGCACAAGGAAGCTCCTGAACACTATGAAGACTATAAGCTAGAAGCTCTGATCAAAATGTAGAAGCTCATGTTGCTCTGATCAAATATGAAGTTCTGATCGACCTAACACTCTGATCCAAAGCAAAGCTCTGACAGGAAAAGCTCTGAAGCTCTGCTCTCTGATAAGTCAAAAACTTATAATCTGATGTTCAAAGAAAGAAAAAGATCTGATCCTGAAGAACACGTATATCAAAGGGAAGTAACAAACTCAGGGGGAGTATCTCTTAACTCTTATTTCTCCTTACTTCTTAACTCTGAAACATTTCCCAGATACCTTTTCACGTTATTTTTCATTTAAAATATCTAGTTTTTGTCATCATCAAAAAGGGGGAGATTGTTAGAACAATGTTTGAATCTACTACCCTATATTTGAGTTTTGATGATAACAAAGTGAAAAGATATAGTATTTATATGTTTCATGATTGAACTATATGCTGCCTAAAATTACTATGCTCTGACTTGCAGATACGCTGATTAAAATAAGCAAGATCACTTATTCAGCATCAGAATTTGATTTCATACACCAGCATCAGAAGTTGCTGAATCAGAATGTCAAGATCAGATGATCAACTCACGTACATGCTGAAGCTTGATGAACAGAACTGCGCGTAAACACTCTGATACAGAAACAAAATAGTTCATCAGCAGCGAAGCAGAATCAGAATGAGCCAAGCCAGAACGTGCATTGAAGAAGCAACGGTACTGTGCATTGAAAGCTAATCAATTCCAACGGCCTCATTCCAGACAAGATCTGCTCAAAAAGGAAAGCTTGTTAATAGCATTGAATCAAGAATATTGCATTCAACGTTCATCTTCTCAAGTGCTATATAAACAAAGCTTCGAAGATTATAATGGCTAATGCTCTCAAAATCTTTACACGCACAAAGCTGAACAATAATCTTCATCTACCAGTTTTGCTAAACCATAAACTCTGATACTCCATTAGTGTTTAGCAACCTAGTATTCTAAGCTTCATTTGTGTATACATCACAGTTGTGATAAAGTTTTGTTGAAAACATTCACACACATTATTTTATACCTTTGTAAGAAAGTGTTGCCTTGACAAACCGGATTGTGGTTTGAATCAAGAAGGCTTTAGCAGTTGTTAAAGCAGTCTGTAATATTCAGTTGAATATAGTGAATTAAGACCTCGTTGGAGAGAGGCGAAATCACCTTGACGGGTGGACTGGAGTAGTTTGAGATCAAACGAACCAGGATAAAAATATCTTGTCAATTGCTTTAAGATTTCAGTTTTACAATTCAACCCCCCCTTCTTGTGTTTTTCACCCCTTCAGATATGGCAAGTTTCACAAAATTATGAACACATGAAAGTTTATGTGCAAATTTGAATGAATGAGAAAATTGTTTATTGAAGAAGGTTTTTTGTTGTATGAAAATGTTATATGTGTTCTTGTTTAAAATCTGAAAATTCTGCATTTTATAAAGTCATAAGAACCTCTTCATTCATGCCAATTCATGTGAAAAGTTGCAATGCATTCATGAAAAGATACCACTTGAAAAATGTTTAAAAACCAAAAGAAAAGATGCACTGTTTCGCTAGGAACCGGTTCCGACACTGACAGAACCCGGTTCTTAGTGAACGTTATAAGTTGAAATTCAAATTTATCACGCAGGAACCGGTTCCCCTATTGGTACAACCCGGTTCCTGGTACAAAAACCAGGGACAAGTTTTTTGAGAAAAGCTGGAACCCGGTTCCCTGTTAGGGAGGAACCGGTTCCTAAAGGATTATTTTCAAAAATACATTTTGAAAGATATTTCAAACCAAGTTTTTTCTTGATGTTAAAGTTATGGAATATGTATATGTTGATGAATGCATATTGTGAACATTTATATTCAAGATTTTAAGAATTATTTATACCATATTGACATTTGATGATTTCTTCAATAATTCTTCAATAATCTTCAAGACTTTTATTTGATGTTGATAAGCTTTTTGCACATCCTTTGAAAGTTGATGTCCATGTTGTCTTCATCAAAACACATGCTTTAAATATGACTTGAGAAGCTTGCAATTACATTCTCCCCCTTTTTGATGATGACAACCAAGTCTTGAAAATGATTCTTGAATTGTTTTATGTTGTTTTGTGTAGCAAACATGTTGAGCAAATGCAAGCCTCCCCCTAAATTGTATGCTCCCCCTAAGTCCATTATTCCTTGAATTTTGGAGTGAGTTTGATATTTATTTGGGCCTGCAATTTCTTTGAAACAAAACAACGCACATGCATATTCTTCTCCCCCTTTGTTAACATAAAAAAGGATGGGGAAAAAGAGTGAAATAGATACATATAAAAATTAAGACGTGTATAGATTCTTCCATAGTTAAAGTTCTTTTATTATAAATTCTATATGCTTTACTAGAAAGCGAATAACCAAGAAATATACCTTCGTCGGATTTTTCTTCAAACTTACTAAGATTATCCTTGTCATTATTAAGAACAAAGCACTTGCATCCAAAAATGTGAAAGTGAGCAATGTTTGGCTTTCTTCCATTGAAGAGTTCATATGGAGTCTTCTTTATTATAGGTCTAATGATAACTCGATTTCCAACATAACATGCCGTACTAACCGCATCCGCCCAAAAATATTTAGGAAGATTTGCATCACTAAGCATTGTTCTTGCAAGTTCCACTAGAAACCTATTCTTTCTTTCAACTACTCCATTTTGTTGTGGAGTTCTAGGTGCTGAAAAATTATCAGAGATACCATGTTCTTCACAAAATTCTTCAAATTGAGCATTTTGGAATTCTCCACCATGATCACTTCTTATGGATACAATCTTTAGTGATTTTTCATTTTGGATTTACTTAGCATACTTCTTAAAGGCTTTAAAAGCATCAGTTTTCTGCACAAGAAACAAAGTCCAAGAATATCTAGAAAAATCATCAATAATGACTAAAGCGTATACATTACCTCCGAAGCTTTTTGTTCTTGATGGACCAAAGAGATCCATGTGTGACAATTGTAGTGGTATTTTAGTAGACACCACATTCTTAGATTTGAAAGTTGTTTTGGTCTGTTTGCCCTTTTGGCATGCATTACATAATTTGTCCTTGATGAACTTCATCTTTGGTAGACCAATAACTAAGTCATGCTTAACCAATTTGTTCAAGTGCTCCATGTGAATGTGAGCAATCCTCTTGTGCCATAACCAAGCATCATTGTTGTTTACCATAAGACATTGTACCTTCAGAGACAAATCATCTAAAGTAATCATAAAAATATTGTTAGTTCTTATACCTTTGAGTTTTACCTCATTGGTTGCCTCATCCATAATGAGACATTCATCTTTGTTGAATTTGATCTTGAACCCTCTATCGCAAAGTTGACTTATGCTAAGAAGATTGTGTTCTAATCCTTCAACATAGAGAACATCCTCAATTTGAATGGATGGAGGTGTGCCAACTATTCCAACGCCAAGAATCTTTCCTTTGGTGTTGTCTCCATAGGTGACATACCCTTTGGCTTTATGTACTAGATATGAAAATTGGTGTACATCTCCTGTCATATGCTTTGAACATCCACTATCAAGATACCAAACATTTGATGTGGATTTCAAGCATACCTACACAAACAAACTATTCTTTGTTAGGTACCCAAGTTGCCTTGGGTCCTTCATAGTTAGTTCCCTTTTTCACCCACACATAATGCCCACTTGCTATACTAAAGTTTCTAACATAGCAAGCATTAGGTGTATGGCCTTTAATACCACAATAAAAACAAGTAGGTTCAAAGTTACTTCTATATCTAGAAGGATAAGATTTCTTCTTAGGAAATGTTTTCTTTTTCGATACATTACCCTTTTTCTTTTGATGATTATGAACAACTTGCTTATTTTCTACTTTCTTGGGTTTGGAACTATTACTAGCCTTTACAAAAACAGTGGGATTGTTACTTGGTTTCTTAGAATTCACATAACCAAGACCCCTTTTATCATTTGGATAGCGTTGTTGGCTTAGTAATCCTTCCAATCCTATTTGTCCTTTTTCATATCGTTCAATGACTCTTTTCAATTGAACAATTTGAAAGACATTTGATTCACACATGGAGCATGCAAAGTTTTCTTTTTCTTTAATAAAATTCTGTTTTTGAAGATCAAAATCTTTAGTCATGGTGTCAGTTTTTCTAAACAACTTAGAAGTTCTTTTTCTTGATTTGACACCTTTTTGTATAAACTTTTGCATTCTTTCAAGAGTTCATCAATAGCATCTTGAACATCATCATCAAAAAGATTAAATTCATTACTAACCTCTTTTTCATTGTCGGAGTGATGTGAAGCCATTAATGCTAGATTTGCACATTCCTCGATTTCTGAATCGGATGAAGAACTTATCTCATTATCTTCCCATGCAACATAAGCCTTTTTGTTCTTGAACTCCTTTTTGCCTTTCAATCCATTTTTCTTGGAGAGTTTTGGACAATCCGGCTTTATGTGACCTTGCTTTCCACATTCATAACATGTGACATCTTGTGTTGATGTGGAGGCTTCTTTATCTTTATGATTATAAAATTTCTTCCTCTTGACAAAGTTAGCATTATGAAGATTATTTTTATGACCAAAATATTTTCCTAACCTTTTTACAAGAAGCAAGAAGTTTTCATCTTCCTCCGATGCATCTTTATCTTGACTTTCTTTTGAATCAACTTTCAAAGCAATGCATTTGGATTTCTTCTCTAAATTTTCATGTTTTTCAAGTCTACCGAGTTCCGTTTCGTATTCTTGAAGTTTGCCAAATAATGTAGCGGAAGTTATTGCGGAGAGACTCTTCTTTTCTGAGATTGCCGTTACCTTTGGTTGCCATTCCCTAGTCAATGATCTAAGGATTTTCAAGTTGAGTTCATCATTTGTCAAGGTTTTACCAAGAGCATTTAAGTGATTTGTCAAATGCACAAATCTCTTTTATAAGTCAAGAATGGATTCTCTGGGCTGCATTCGAAATAGTTCATATTCTTGACTCAAGGTATTTAGCCTTGATCTTTTTACTTCAATCGTTCCTTCATGAGTTTGAACCAGGGTATCCCATATTTCTTTTGCTGTCTTGCAGTTCGAGACACGGAAAAATTCGTCCATACTGAGTGCACCTTGAAGAAGGTTTATTGCCTTTTTGTCATAGAGAACTTTCTTTTTATCATTGTCGTCCCATGCAGTTTTGGGTTTTACAGAACCAGTGCCACTAATTACTGATATTGGGATAAATGGACCATTTTCAACAGCATCCCATACTTCCTCTCCTTGTGCTTCTAAATGCGCCTTCATGCGTATTTTCCAGAAGTCAAAATATTCACCACGGAATAGAGGAGGCTTGTTGTTACTACCACCATCTCTGAAGACTGGTTGATGATTTGCGGAAGCCATTCTGGATCTTTAGGAACAAGTTACCTATAACTCGCTCTGATACCAATTGTAAGTCTCAGAGTGCCTAAGAGGGGGGGGGGTGAATTAGGTCTTATAAAATTTATTCGGTTTTATGAGAATGCTTGGTAGTAATTTTTGGTTAAGTGTTTGAAGGTTTTGATTATATCTTTATATTTTCCTGATTATGGTGATGAAAGCGATAAATGCGGAAAAGTAAAGAACACGGTGATATATCCTGGTTCCCCTCACAATCCGAGAGTACTCCAGTCCCCTTTCCAACACGAAAGAGATTTCACTATAGTTAGAATGATTGTACAGCCTATGCTTACTATCTAACTTATAGGGTGATCAAAGGTTCTTAACACCTTTAAGACCAAACAAACACTAATGTGAATGAAGAACAATCCTCTTCAAATCACAACACTTACTTCCAACAATCCTGGATAGTAAGGGAAAACCTTTAAGTAATACAATGATTTAGTTTGAAGTATATGGAGAGCTTTATCAATCTTCAATTGATCTTCTTCTTCAAGATAAAAACAATTCTCAACAATGTATATAAATATTCACAATGTATGAATGAAACTTGTAATGATAATGAAAGTGGATATGGCAAGTTTCACAAAATTATGAACACATGAAAGTTTATGTGCAAATTTGAATGAATGAGAAAATTGTTTATTGAAGAAGGTTTTTTGTTGTATGAAAATGTTATATGTGTTCTTGTTTAAAATCTGAAAATTCTGCATTTTATAAAGTCATAAGAACCTCTTCATTCATGCCAATTCATGTGAAAAGTTGCAATGCATTCATGAAAAGATACCACTTGAAAAATGTTTAAAAACCAAAAGAAAAGCTGCACTGTTTCGCTAGGAACTGGTTCCGACACTGACAGAACCCGGTTCTTAGTGAACGTTATAAGTTGAAATTCAAATTTATCACGCAGGAACCGGTTCCCCTATTGGTACAACCCGGTTCCTGGTACAAAAACCAGGGACAAGTTTTTTGAGAAAAGCTGGAACCCGGTTCCCTGTTAGGGAGGAACCGATTCCTAAAGGATTATTTTCAAAAATACATTTTGAAAGATATTTCAAACAAAGTTTTTTCTTGATGTTAAAGTTATGGAATATGTATATGTTGATGAATGCATATTGTGAACATCTATATTCAAGATTTTAAGAATTATTTATACCATATTGACATTTGATGATTTCTTCAATAATTCTTCAATAATCTTCAAGACTTTTATTTGATGTTGATAAGCTTTTTGCACATCCTTTGAAAGTTGATGTCCATGTTGTCTTCATCAAAACACATGCTTTAAATATGACTTGAGAAGCTTGCAATTACATCTGGTGCCTACTTTGTTGGGAGACATCCTACATTATTTTCACTCTCGCACTATGAGGAAAAGAGGGATCCTCATGTGTTGCACTCCTCTCTTGGAAAGATGGTTTATTTCACATCTTCCTCGGTCTATATTGAAGAACGAGCAAGGTTTGAGGTGGTCTCATAGGCTGATGACGCTCGGACATTCAGATATTCATTGGTGTTCTCGATCCTTGGAGAATGTTACTATCATTGACCGTTGTGGGGAATTCCCTAATGTCCCTTTGCTTGGCATTAGAAGAGGCATCACTTACAACCCTTTCTTAGCCTTACGATAGTTAGGTTATGCCCGAAGGGATGGTCCTCAGGAGATGCTCATCCAAGGAGTGGTATTTGACTACGAGAGTGACGATCAAAGATACCTTCAGAGGTTTATACGAGCTTGGAGGATGGTGAGCAAAGTGGATAGCAAGACGTTGGGACAGAAGAATTCCATTCCCCTTGAGTCTTACCTTAGGTGGGTACGAGCTCACGCTCAGAAAATTGTGATGCCTTATCCCTCCATCTTACCAGTTATCATGGAACCTGTGGTTGAAGGAGATGTCCCGTACACTATCCTCCATCCCGACATGCCTACTTCTCTTGAAGACTTGCAAAAGGGTTGGATTCAGATGAAGGAAGAACGAGATACCTTCGAAGATTAATTCTATGCTAGTGAGAAGAGAGTCTTGGAGCTTACAAAGCAGCTACATGAAGAGCAAAGCGTGAACGCCAACCTTGCGCCAAAGAGGATGCGTTCAGTCTTTTTATCTTAGAGATTTATTTTGTAAGCCCAAGAGGCCTGTTGTAGTCATTTTTAACTAATTAATGAAATTTGACGTTTGTTCATACTTTGTCTATACAAATTTAAATCTAATAAATCCTTGAAATCATTTGCATACACATCTTTCACGCATCATAACATAACAGGTTTTCACACAACAGGTTTCCTTATCTTTCCGCTGTTTATTTCAGCAAGATGGATCTAGAAAAAACTGTGAAGGACCTTCAAGTACAAAACTCTCAATTCCAAGAGACTCTACTGGACCTAGCCAAGGGATAATAAGATATGATGGCATTGCTGGCAGTCAAGAAGAAAGCTCTGGTCAACATGGGTAGAAGGTTCAAAGAGTCGGTTCGTCAGATCCCGGTAGTGGAAGACTCGTCTGAAGAAGACGAGAATCAGATTGGTGAAGTTAGGACTACCCAGGTTGACTGTATTAATGATCAAGCGTCTGATAATGATTATTTTGACGAGCAGTATCCACCCGCCGATGTCAAGTACAAGCAGTTAGAAGACATATTGAAGGCCGTCGAGATCCAAGTCGTCCCCGGTTTAGATTTTGATGATTTAGGTTTGATCTCTGGGGTGGTTATTACCCAAAAATTCAAAATACCAGTCTTTGCAAAGTACGATGGAGTTTCCTGTCCAAAACTTCACTTGAAATCTTATGTGCGAAAGATACAGCCGCACACTGCTGATAAGAAACTCTGGGTTCACTTTTTTCAAGAAAGCTTGGCTGGAACACAACTAGAGTGGTTTTACCAGTTGGATGGTTCCCGTATCAATACATGGGAGGACTTAGCCACTGCTTTCCACCACCAGTACCAGTATAATGCCGACTTGGCGCCGATAAGAGTTCAGTTGCAAGATATGACAATGGGGAAGAATGAAGGATTCAAGGAATATGCACAAAAGTGGAGAGACCTTGCCAATAGGGTTCAACCACCTTTGACTGATAGGGAGCACATTGACATGTTTATGGGCACTTTATCTGGTCCGTTATTTAACTTGTTGGTTGGTTGTTCTTCTTCCGTTTCACCGAGCTAATCTTAACCGATTAAAGGGTTGAAAGCGGCATCAAGAGTGGGAAGATCCCCATGGCATCTGCCATGTCATCTGCCTTCACTTCCAATCCTGTAAAGAAATCTTTTGCTGCAAAGAAGGAAATCAATGTTGTGTACGGGGAAAGAGCCCGTACCAAGAAGAATGACCATCCGTCTGTTAATGTTGTCTGAATCTCCAATCCAACTCTTGCTCAAAGACCATATGCTAATCATCAACGGTTTGAAACTCCGAGAAGACAATTCACGAGGTTAGGCATGTCATTATCCCAAGCCTTACAATACTTACTAAAGGCTAATTTGGTTGACATTGCGTGATCCTTCGGCCAATCCCGATACCTCTTCACCGAAGTACAACCCGAACGCCAAATGTGCTTACCACTCAAGTAGCCCCGGGCATGAGACTGACCAATGTTGGGCCTTGAAGAATAAAATCCAAGACTTGATCGATAACAAGACCATTGAATTTGATCCTCCTCCAACTCCGAATGTAATCACTGCACCTATGCCGAATCATGGCAAGGGTGTCAATAAAGTCAACACTGTAGGTGGTTCTGATGATGAAGCTGCATTTGAAGATTGGGTGTATCCTACTACAACGGAACTCAACAATTGGCATGCAAAGCACTTCGTGCCCATCTCCTTCATTGAGGAGTAGTCTACTTTTTTATTGCTTTTATTAATTCAAGAATATTTTGTGTATAATATTTAACAATGACTTTTAAGCCATGTGCCTGGCCAGGGGCACTCTGGTCCATTTGTCAAGGATTTTATTTATGTTCATTTTATCATATGATCATTCAATACAAATCATTGGACTCTTTTGCATTCAAATCTTTATGCTCATTGTCTTTCTTTTTATTCAAATACATTTCTCAAAATAGCCATGTATCTTACATGCACACACACGCACTTTTGCAGGTCCTCATCCACTCTGGATCTCATTTCCAATGACTACTATTGCAGACTATGACTTCGAATGTCTAATTAACCAAGCCGAAGAAGAAGGCGAGGAAGATTGTGAAATACCGGGAGAACTAGCCAGACTTTTATTACAAGAGGAAAAAGCTATTCAACCGTGCGAAGAGTCAGTTGAAGTCATCAATTTGGGTACCGAGACAGATAAGAAAGAGGTTAAGATTGGTGCTAATTTAGAAGACAGTGTCAAGAGCGGGTTGGTTCAAATGTTGCATGACTATGTGGAAGTGTTTGTATGGTCGTATGAAGATATGTCAAGGTTGGATACCGACATCGTAGTTCATCATCTGCCGACAAAAGAAGATTGTCCTTCTATCAAACAAAAGGTTCATCGCATGAGGCCTGATATGTCTGAGAAGATAAAAGCTGAAGTGAAGAAACAATTTGGTGCAGGGTTCCTAGCTGTGACATCCTATACCCAATGGGTTTCAAATGTCGTGCTAGTACCAAAGAAAGACGGAAAAGTTCGCATGTGCGTAGACTATAGGGATCTGAATAGGGCAAGCCCCAAGGATGACTTCCCTCTACCTCACATTGATGTCTTGGTTGATAACACTGCCTAGCATAAAGTCTTCTCTTTCATGGATGGCTTCTCAGGCTATAATCAAATTAGGATGGCTCCCAAAGATATGGAGAAGATAACTTTCGTTACGCAATGGGGAACCTTTTGCCACAAGGTCATGCCATTCGGATTGAAGAATTCAGGGGCAACATATCAAAGGGCTATGGTAGCTTTGTTTCATGAAATGATACATCATGAAATAGAGGTATATGTGGATGATAGATTTCCAGGTCGCAGACTGAAGAGGAATATCTCGATCACCTGTACAAGCTATCCGAGAGGTTGAAAAAGTACAAGTTGAGGTTAAACCCTTGTCATACCCCAATTTTTGACCTAAGATATCACCTCCCATCTGCATCATTACATTGCAAGTGTTCACAAGCGATTTGACCTATTTTTTATCAATTTTCAAAGCAGATTTTAAAAATTCATAAGTTCTTCAAATTTCGACATTTTTGAGCGGTTGTATTTGCACATGATTCTCCTTGACATTATCTACAATTTTTCTTTATAAGTCAAGGGTTGATTATCCTTTGAAAAGCCAAAAAAAAAATTAAAATAATAAATAGAAACGTTAGAAATCGTTTTATGAATTTAGGAAAATTTGATTTTTATTGTGTTTTATTCAAGATTTCTTTTCCATTAAAAAAATATTAAAAAAAAAAGAGCACTTAGCATCATGTCATTTTTTATTTACTATTTTTACTTCTTTATTCAAAAGAAAAATATAAAAATATGGTCTTTTATTAATTCTATTTAAATTTATATGTCTGTATCACTTTATTTGAAAAAAATCCAAAAAAATATATGTGATTAGCGTCATCTTTATTTTAGTTGTATTTACATTCAGAAAATCTCAAAGAAAAATATATAGTTAATACCATTTTCTTTTATTTATATTTTATTAGTCATTATAATTTTAGTTCCTTTTTAATTTTGATTTAGTTCTAATATTAATTGAATTTCTTAAATTGAATTATTGTTATTACTAAACACAATTTTTTTGTGTCTCTAATTTTCATTTCTTGTACTTTTAGTTTAGTTGTCATTAACAATTTCCTCTTTTTTGGTTAATTATTATTACTATTTTTCTTGTTGATAATTTTTTTTTATCCGAAAAGAAAGAAAATATAAAGTTGGAGGAGAGTCACAGTTTACAACAACAATTTTATCCCATCTCTTGTCATGCTGCACATCTAAACACAACTGTCCAAAATTTGCTTCAACTCTTGCCAAATCTGTCCAAGGAGAAACCAATGATATGTTGCAATATGGTGAGAGAATCAGTCCAAAAATTCTGTTGTGATACTGCTGCCCAATTTCCACAACCAAGAACCTGCAAGATAACAGTCCAAAAACCTGTGAACACCAATCCAAAATTCTGCCATATGCACTGTTGACCATTATTGTCAAAAAGAGTCCAAAATCTGCACTATATCAAGACAAACATTACACCAAAATAGGAGGGCAAGAAACTGCATCAAAAAGTGTCGAAAACAGGGTATTGCATATGTTCAAACTCACCAATTTTTCCCTCCGATTCTATCATATATTCACTATAAAAAACACAAAAAATAGAAAGAAAAGACAGTCAAATTAATCATAATTTCCTCCAACAATCTTCATTCATCAACAACACCTGCATAATACAACACATAAACATAGCAACGTTATACTTTTAACTCTCCATAAAAGTCACTTCAAGTTCACAACCCGCAATACATCAGAACAACAACAGATCCCATTCATGCGCAGTCTTCAACGTTTTTTCACTACTGACAGTAAATCAAGACACAAGAAACAAAAGCTTATAAAATTAACATATACCTCAACAATATTCGACGAAAATCTCCTCGTCGTAGGTAACTTGATTTCCAGCTTCCGATTTCGTTATAGCTATGTTGTTGTAGTTCGATGTTATATTTATGAGTATGTATGCTTGTTTGTTGCTATTCTGAGAATTTTTTATTGTTTTTCTATGTTTCTATAATCTCATATGCCTCTTTTGTTGTTTATGAAACGACCAAAACCGCAGAGAGTTTTAGCAGAGAGTAAGACCAAAGGAAAACTGGAATCAATAAAAAGTTTTTATTGTCAAATAGAGTGAAGCTTCACAAAGTGATACTACTCAGAACAGAACCCTTCATATCAACACTCTCTTTCTCCATGGCCAAGAAAACCCTCTCTTCTTCTCATGCTTCATCTCAAAACTCACATGCACACAAAACCCTTCCAGATCCAACACAATCACCACCCATTCCTTCAAAACCCTCATCACTCTCTTGTCAATCTCACACACATCAAACTCAAGCACTTTCCACTTCAAACTCTCCCCGCCCTAACCGTTCAAAGAAGCCCACACCCGTCATTGCCGCCTCTGAATCCTCCAAAAGGTCCCAGAGAGTCTGCTTCACTCCTGACGATGTGTTTCTCATTCTTAAATCCATTTCAGATTTCAAATCCAAAACTGGAAAAGACCCGGTCAAACACATCACTGATTTTCATTATTCATTGAAGAGTTCTCTCAAGATCAAAACTACTGAAAGGAAACTCAGAGAGAAGATTCGGGTGTTGAGGATCAAATTCCAGAAGCAATGTGAAACTGAATAAAAATACATTTATTTTTCAAATACTTTTGAAGAGCAAGTTTTTGAGCTTTCTAAGGAATTTTGGGTAAAGATAATCAAATTGAAGAATAAGAAAAATCACCTGAGGAGGACAATGCTTCTATAAAACCATTAGCATCGAAGAAGAAACCGATCCAGGAAGAGCTATCATATGTTGTTGACAGTGATAAAACGGGTCGTGTTAGTTTGAGTGAAATGTTTCGTTTTGGTGAAATGTGTATGGATGTGAATGTGCTCAAGAGAGAGGATGATGTTGATTTTGAAACGTGGGAGAAATAGGGAGATATCGTGGCAGAGAGATATTTTTATGGAATTGATCTTTTCACGTTTTGTGGGGGAAATTTATTTAGATTTGTTTTTTGCAAATAATTTAGACCAAATCCCAATGCTGCAACGGCTGTTTCAAGAGGCTCCTAGGGTTTTCTTTCCCTTCAACTTCGTTTGGGCCTCACCTCAATAATTGGCCCAATCCATTGTTTTTCTTACACTCATTGTCTTTTTTTTATTTCAGCAAATGAATAAGAGAGTGTTGGGCCTCACCTCAATCTGCAGCCCACCAACGAATTTCAACTCTACCAACCTATTTTTTACATGACACCCCACATTTTTATTAGTTTAGTTTCATGATTTTCTTATCTTAATTCCTTAGTTTAAATTTTTTTCTGAAGGTCAATCAAACGATCATGTTATAGTTAATTAGATGAATTATTAGTTTAATTTTAGAATTAATTTAGTACCTTTTAGAATAATGTTTAGGATCTAATTTAGTAAATTTTAGAATTTTATTTGTTTTAGTTTTAATTTAGCAAACTTTAGAATTTTATTTGTTTTAGTTTTATTTTAGTAACTTTAGAATTTTATTTCATTTAGATTTGATTTAGTAAATTTTAGGATTTTATTTGTTTTAGTTTAGTTTAATAACTTTAGAATTTTATTTTATTTTATTTAGTTAACTTTAGAATTTTATTTGTTTTAGTTTTTGTTTAGTTACTTTAGAATTTTTATTTGATTTAGAATTAGTTTAATATCTTTAGAATTTTTTATTTGATTTAGAATTAGTAACTTTAGAATTTTATTTGATTTAGAATTTTCATTTTTTATTTTAATTTAATTTAATAACTTTAGAATTTTCATTTGATTTGAATTTAATTAGTAACTTTAGCATTTCCATTTAGATTTAGATTTAATGTAATAATTCTAGAATTTTTATTCTATTTAGATTTAGTTTAGTAACTTTAGAATTTTATATGATAACTTTAGAATTTTTATTTGATTTAAATTTAGTTTAGTAGTTTTAGAATTTTATTTGATTTAGATTTAG
This sequence comes from Vicia faba, assembly GCA_948472305.1. NCBI lineage: Eukaryota > Viridiplantae > Streptophyta > Magnoliopsida > Fabales > Fabaceae > Vicia > Vicia faba. The sequence goes on from OX451737.1 coordinate 1,044,903,046, forward strand.
TTTAGTAGTTTTAGAATTTTATTTGATTTAGATTTAGTTTAGTAACTTTGGAACTTTTATTTGTTTTAGATTTAATTTAGCTACCTTGGAATTTTAATTTAGTTTAGATTTAATTTACTAATTTTAAAATTTTAATTTAGTTTAGATCTAATTTAGTAATTTTAGAACTATTTTTTATAACCTTAGAATTTGTAGTTAGTTTAGAATTATTTTAGTAAGTAATCTTAAATTTTTAATTTAGTTCAAATAACTTCTTTAGATAATTAGTTACATTCTCTTTTATTTGTATATAAATATATGTCATTTTAATTTCTCGATGCCTTTTGGTCATTAATTAGTTTCGTTAGATTTATTTCTTATGAATTTTCGAATGTTTGTATTTTGATGTTCATTTTATTATGCTTGCTTGATTTACTCCAAGGGGAAGAATTAAATTTGTTGACTTCATGTCATCAAGTATCTAATACGATTGTGTGAAGCCCTTTCATATATTTCATCTTTAGTTAAACTTAAGTTAAATCTCCTAAAAAGTCAAATTTTAAAACTCACACCTTTTAAGTCAAAACTTCGACATTAGGTCGTCGTATCTTCGAAATCTCATCCGCATCCACTTTTAGCCAAACAAACCCTTTTTTAATCAAATCCAAAATCCAAAAACACTTAATCACTACTTGAATTTATTTTAAAAGCCGCAAAACACTCAACAAATCAAAACTCCCCCAAAGGGCATGTTATCTCCGTTCTACCGCAATATCGACCGTGCCTATTGCTAGAATGTGTGCGTTAACGTCGCCCACTAAAAGACACAAACCAACCAACCATTTTCTAGAGGAACTACGGTGTTCTGATTCCTTCATTTTATACGTAGGAAAAGTGTCGTGAAACCCTCACGAACGCAATAATCGAAAACCTTTCATTTCCCCTTAAGCAAGCATAGTTGTAGATAAACACACCCTTTAAGACAAACAAACAAAATGGATCCCGTTGAGTACAACGGATGTGAGGGGTACTAACCTTCCCCTCGCATAACCGACTCCCTTACCCTTTCTCTTGGTCGCAAGACCATCTTATCCATTCCCTTGTGGTTTTATCGATATTTCCCCTTCCTTCGGGATAAATAAAGTTCGGTGGCGCCTGTGTTTTCTGCCGGTGGTTTCAACCCTAACAAGTGCACATTTGGAGTACGATCTGGAAAGCTTTTGGGTTTTGTTGTCAGCAGTAAAGGCATTGAAGTTGATCCTGTCAAGGTAAAGGCTATCCAAGAAATGCCATTCCCCCACTCTGAAAAGGAAGTTAGAGGATCCATGGGTCGTCTTAACTACATCGCTCGCTTCATATCTCACTTGACTGCTACCTGTGAGCCAAACATCAAGCTTTTAAAGAAGGATCAAGTAGTCAGATGGAATGATGAATGCCATGTTACCTTCGACAAAATCAAATAATATCTACAAGAACCTTCTATTCTCATGCCTCCAGTTGAAGGAAGACCCTTGATCATGTACTTGACAGTACTAGAGAATTCTATGGGGTGTGTTTTGGGCCAATATGACGAGTCTGGCCGAAAAGAGCATGCTATTTATTACCTGAGCAAAAAGTTTACCAACTGTAAAACCAGATATTCACTGCTCGAGAAAACTTGTTGCGCTCTGGCATGGGCAGCTCGCCGGCTAAGACAGTATATGTTGACTCATACCACTCTGTTGATTTCTAAGATGGATCAAATCAAGTACATCTTCGAGAAGCCTGCTCTTTCCGGACGGATAGCCAGGTGGCAAATGATCTTGACTGAGTACGACATTCAATACACAATGCAAAAAGCCATCAAAGGAAAATTACTAGCAGATCATTTGGCCCATCAAGTTGTTGATGATTATCATTCTATGAACTTCGACTTCCCTGATGAGAACATCATGCTAGTAACCGACTGTGCGAAACCTGGACTGTATGACGGACCTGAACAAGGATCCCGATGGACCATGGTCTTCAATGGGGCTTCCAATGCTTTGGATAACGGAATAGGTGTTGTGATCATCTCCCTTGAAGGTTTCCACGCTCCGTTCATCGCCAGACTATGCTTTGATTGTACGAATAATATGGTTGAGTACGAAGCATGCGTTTTGGGTCTGAAAGCTGCCATTGATTTAAGGATCAAACATTTGAATGTGTTTGGGGATTCCGCTCTAGTGATTAGCCAAGTAAAAGGAGATTGGGACACTAAACACCCTAATCGTATCCCTTACAAGGAACTTGTGCTATCCCGGATTCCCTACTTCGAAGAGATCACCTTTGTACACTTTCCTAGGGAAGAAAATCAGCTAGTCGACGCTTTGGCCACCATGCCTTCTATGTTTAAAGTCAGATGGGACAACGAAACTCCTATGATTACCATTGAGTGATTTGACGAACCTGCACATTACTGTGAGCTTGACACTAATATAGAAAATCCATGGTACCATGAGGTGAAGAGATACCTTGAAGCACAAGAGTATCCCGAAGGAGCATCCATCAATGACAGAAAGTTCTTACGAAGATTTTCAGCCAAATTCTTCCTAAGTAACAGAATCTTTTAACAACGCAACCATGATTCTACTCTAATCCGATGTATGGACAAGAAGGAGGCAGAGGAAATTATGGAAGACATGCATGACGGTCTCTTTGGCACTCACTCTAGTGGACATACCATGGCCAAAAAGATCTTGAAGGCTGGTTACTATTGGTCAACAATGGAGACTGATTGCCATCAACACTCTAGAACTTGTCACAAATGCCAAATATATGCTAACAAATTCCATGTGCCTCCTATCCCTCTAAACGTCATGACCGCTCCATGGCCATTTGCAATATGGGGCATTGACATGATTGGAGAGATCAAGCCCACCGCTTCCAATAGACATCGCTTCATTCTAGTCATTATTGATTATTTTACCAAATGGATCGAAGCCGCTTCATTTGCCTTAGTCACAAAGAACGTGGTAGCCAGATTCATCAAACATAACCTCATATGCCGCTATGGTATCCCTGAAAGGATCATCACCGACAATGGGACTAACCTCAACAATGCTATGATTACCGAACTTTGCACATAGTTCAAGATCAAGCAGCACAATTCTTCTCCTTATAGACTTAAAATGAACGGCGCAGTCGAAGCGGCCAACAAAAACATTAAGAAGATTGTGCAGAAGATGGTAGTGACCTACAAGGATTGGCATGAGATGTTACTATTTTCTCTCCATGGCTACCGCACTTCAGCTAGCACATCAACTGGGGCAACTCCCTTTTCTTTGGTCTATGGCGTGGAAGCTGTTTTTCCAGTAGAAGTTCAGATTCCCTCACTAAGGATTATGAATGAGGCAGGCTTAGGCGAAGACGAGTGGATTCAGACGAGATTGGCTCAGCTGAACTTGATCGATGAAAAGCGACTGGCTGCTGTTTGTCATGGTCAGACGTACCAAAAACGTATGATCAAGGCTTTCAACAAAATGATCAAGCCTCAAGTATATCAAGCTGGTGACTTGGTGATAAAGCGCATCATTTTTCCACAAGGCGACCCCAGAGGAAAATGGACTCCCACCTACAAAGGGTCATTTGTTGTCAAGAGAGTATTCTCTGGTGGTGCCATGATGATGACTACCATGGACGGTGAAGACTTCCCACATCCTGTGAACGCGGACATAGTTAGAAAATACTACGCATAAGGGACCCTCTAAGTTGACACACCTAGGCAAAATAAGGGCATCCCGACAAACTAAAAGGTTTAGGCAAAAATTATGGATATATGTAAAAGATTGTACACCCGGCAAGTTGAAAACCCGAAAGGGAGACTTGGGCAAAAATGGGTATCCTGGTGGGCTGAAAACCCGAAAGGTCGGTCCAAAAAAAATTAAGGATTAAAAGCGTATGACTATGTCCCGTGGAATCACCACAGTCAACTTTATTACCAAGGTCTGAGTTCAAACGATCCAAGATCAATCCAATAAACTTCTGTCAATGGCAAGGGGCATTCGAAGACATTGGGGCAATAGTAGAGTTGGAATGCAATGAGATCATTTCCATATGGCTATTTGTTTTTGTTTACGATTTTTGTTTTCCTTTTGACGATTTCCTCTTACTAGGATATCCATCTCTCTGTACAAAAAAACGGCTATTCATGGGCAAAATATCAATACAAATATACTTTGAAGTGCAAACTTTTTGTTTTTGTTTTGAGTGCAAAGTTGTCCAATGGCTAAAATTGAACGAACATATGCATATGAACATAATTAAAACTATTTGGCACATGTGTCTTACTAAGAAGCAGCAAGCATCTCTTTAATGTACATGGAATATCCCCACAGAGTTATTTCATTAGCATTATCCCCACGAGGACGGCTACGATAAACCAATCCTCAACAAAGTTACCCACAAAATCTCTTTGCATAGATTGATCTCCATCCAGAGTATCAATCTCTTGGCATCTCTCTCTCTCCAGCTAAGTTGATCCTACAAGAAGAAGCCTTATGGATCTCTTCCTCAAAGAACTCACCTCATCAGCAGTTCATCGAGTATTCATCAACAGGTTTTATTTCCCCAACAAACAACGAGTAGCATAACTCCCCAACTGAGTTTGTATTCCTCCGGCATAGTCTATCTTCCCAGTTGAGTCTGTCTTCCCCAGCTGAGTCTATCCTCTCCAGCATGAGTTTGCCTCTCAGACTATTACAAATCAGAGGGCCACAACCCTTAATCCCCAGTAAAGTCGTCAACACAATCTTTACTATCTCCAAAAGTTGCTGTGAAGCCTGGATCCGACCAGACAACAGTCAACTTCATTCATTCAAAACACAGAAGCCTGGACCCGACCAGATATTAATGTAAACTTTTTAGATACTTTGAAGACTGGACCCGACCAGATAACTGTACAACTTTCCAAATGCTATGAAGATTGGACCCGACCTGATAATAGTGTAACTTCTCCAAGTACATTGAAGCCTGGACCCGACCAGATAAAAGTTTAACTCTTCGAGATATTGAAGAACCTGGACTCATCCAGACAAGGGATTAGTTTATTTTCCCCGGTAGAATTTTCCTCTACCCCAGCAAGAAATTGTAAGGCCTGGATCCGACCAGATATCAGTTTTCAACTTCATCTTTTCAAGTAAGTTATTGTGAAGCCTGGATCCAACCAGATAGAAATTTCCCTCAGAAGTTTATTGTGAAGCCTGGAATCCAACCAGATAACAACTAGTTCCAAGCAAGTTACTGTAAAGCCTGGACCCGACCAGATATCAGTTCAACCTTATATTTTTAGACAAGTTTATTGTAAAGCCTGGACCCGACCAGATAGCAATTAACTTCATCCACCTCAAAATCTGCGAAGCCTGGATCCGACTAGATATTCAGTTCAAATTCGTCTATTCAAGCAAGTTTTTTTGAAGCCTGGAGCCCGACCAGATAACAACTAGCTACCATCCCCAGCAAGACACTATGAAGCCTGGACCCGACCAGATAGTAGTTACCACTTCAAGAAATCTACAAAGCCTGGATCTGACCAGTTAACAGTTCAGTTTCAAGAAATTTCCTGCAAAGCCTGGAATCCGACCAGATAACAGTTAATTTATTCTTCCCCAGTAAGTTACTGTGAAGCCTGGATCCGACCAGATAGCAGTTGACTTCCTCATCCTCAGCAAATTGTTGTGAAGCCTGGATTCTACCAGATAACAACTAACATTCAAGAGATAATCCCCCGGCAGAAGCATTCTGTCAACAAAGTTTGAAGATATGTATACTCTTCATCCCCAACAGCAATCTGGGATTCAGAATTCCTCAGTAGTAGTCAGGGATTTATTTTCCCAGACAAATATGCATCTCATATTCATACATCATATCATATACATACAAAACGCAACTAGCATAATACCACATCTTGTGAGCATCATGCATGCACCTGCATTTAAACTAACCCTTTTCCACATGTAAAACATCAATTTTTAGTATAAATCAACCAAAGATTGGTGTTGATACTTCTTCCAGTGTTTACCAACATTCCTCCAAATGGCATCTATAAGCCCATTCCTAATACATCTTCGAGTGCAAATTTCTGGGCACTCTAGTGTTCAATCATCTTCCACATTCAAGTCATGAATGGCGGTTCCGCCAATCTAACTCTTCAGGTTTAAGAAGATTGAACAGGGGAAGTTGTTGTACCCCAAAATTTTCCCTCTCATTTTCTCAAGTAATCTCTCACAAGATCTCCATTGATTCAAGACTGCACAAAATTTGATCAGCTCAAGACACCTCCTCTAGCACTGATGACTGAAAATTAGGGTTTGAGTTTGCACAAGGACAAATGGACTTTTAATGCCCCATATGACTTTCATGGATCATTTTGGACCCTCAAGATTTCTCATCTCAAGTTTCAAGTCTTGGAACATATTTTTTGCTCAGTCAATTGATCAGATGACCTAAAATCAGTTGTATTGGGGAAAAGTCAATTGTGGTCAATTTACAGTAAAACTTCATAATTTTTGGTCCATATCAACATTATGAACTCATATATGTCATTTTATCAAGTTTGGATCACAATTCCTCAATAAATTTGAGCAGATCATCAAAAGGGCAAAATGGTCAAAATTAGGGTTTTGACTGAGAAAGTGCAATTTCTGATTTTTGACCTAGAAAATGACTTATTGGTTTGAGACATGATCTAAATGATTCAAATGTTTCATTTTGACCTAATGGCATGGTTCAAAACATTTCTCAAGTTCAATTGATTGATAGTTGAATTTCAGTCAACTGATGAAAAGTCAATTGTACGCTGAAAAGTCAAACTTTGACTTTTTGATCAAAATCAAGTTCCAAAGATCATAATTAATCAAGACGTGTCAAAATATGAAACTTGTTCATCAAGAAATAAAAAATTCAAGATTTCATTTTGAAAAGTCAAAATTTCCAAGACTTGGAATTTTTCTAAGTGTTGAAAATTCATGTTTTTTTCATAACTTTAAGCCAAATTTCCACCATGTTGAAAAGTGATTCAAAGGAAACTTCCAACATGAAAGTTGTAGATCTCAATGACATCTAAAACATTTTAGAACATAACTTTTTCTAGAAATGCATGTATTTCAAGTTATGATTTTAAGAAGACATGTTCATGAAACTTGAAAAACTTAGTGAAATTTTGCCCTAATTTAGGCAGGATTTTGACCTAACTTCATGGCAATTTTTCACATAGTTCCAAATTTAATTTTCAAAAATGTCCAACATGTGGGTTGTAGAGGAGTTACAAGCTTTCCAAAATGTCCATGAACTCATTGAGATCATATTTGAGCAAGGAGAATCAAAGGAAAGAAGTTAGGTTTTCATTCTTGAATTACAAGTCATTTCTTGATGAACACATAATCTAATTTCAATGTTAGGCTGCATAATCTTGCTTTACAAGCCTTCTAACTTGTGTATCTATCCATCATTAATGGGTTACACAAACTTTTGAGCTATAATCCAAGTGGTTTAAGAATTTTCCAATTTAAATTGCCATTTTGGGAAGAAAGTTAACAATGCCATTCTTGAAAAGCAAGCTTTGTGCACAAAGTCAATTCTTGAGCCTCTCACTTGTTCCCTCTAATCACACTCCATCTACAAAGTTAGAAGCAAGTTTTTTTAAAGCATAAGCACTCTACATTAACAAGTACAAAGGCATTGAAACTTGATTTTTCAAGAAAATCACATGTTGAGCTTAAACATGTGATTTTGAATTCTGATCAAATACAAGTCTCCAAACCTGTTGCTTATTAATAGAGGCCCTATTTGCAAGCTAATACATGAGCTCAAGCATCCTGAAACTCTCCCAAACTCCCTCAAATCAGAATTTGCACCAAAACACCATTGATGCATAGTTTCTGACTTTTAAACTAAAACTCACAATTCCGTCATGCGTTTTCCTTCCTAATCAATCACAAAGCTCCTACACATCAAATATAGTCCATCTCCATCCTTATTCCAGAACTGTAACACCATTTTCATCAACCTCCATAACCAAAAAACAGAGTGTTCACATTGACTTCTCTAGGCCATTCCATCCATCCATTGCTTAAGCTAATCATTCCATTAGCTTCCTGGAAACTTGAGGAAGCTAACCTGATCATTGCAGCACCTTGAATCAAGCTCATTTGCATTTCACGATTTCCAGTTTTGAGGTATATTTTCTGAACTCCTATCTTTTCATTTAGGCATTGTTAAGCTTGCATTTCTGGAGATAAAATGTAGACATCATTTCCCTGAAGCTGTACATGTCCATAAATTTCATTTATATTGCTTAAGTAGTGAGAATTTTAAGTTTGAAATTTCTGGAAAAAATTAGGTCAGAATTTGGTACCATTCAAAATTCATGCTCATCTTTGATTTATAGTTTTAGTAATTTATATTTCTGGAATCATTGTGAAATTTGGAACAAGTTTGATGTTTATATTTTTGCAAATGGATGAGAAATGAGCAAGTTAAAGGATCCATGGCTGGAGGTTGAAGATGAAGTTCATTTTCAGGACTTGACATGTGTTGTGTATTATTTGTTTTGTTTATGTTACCAGATGTACAACAACCCTAGTGGCAAAGATAGCGCGCGTGTATGTTAGAGATCATGGGTTCAACACCCAGCGCTACCTTTTATTTTGTTTTTTCACATTTTCCTTCTTTTTTGCTTCAAACAGTTGGCTCCTGGGCCTCCAATAAATGGGCCTTCCATTTTTGCTTACTTCTCACTCATGCTTTCACTTTCACACACCTGGCCCAACTTTTTTTTATTATTTCATTTTTCATTTTATTTTCCTTTTTCTTATTTTTATTTTATTTTAGTTTTCTTTATTATTATTATTATTTTTTATTAATAAAAAATCCAAAAATATTTTATTTATTATTTTCACATTTATATGTTTATTTTCTTTATAAAAACTAAAAAAGAACAAAAATATTTTCTTAACAATTTAATTTCCCTTTTAATAAATAATAATTAGATTTAGGTTTAGTTATTTTCTTTTTTCTTAATTAAAATTAATTTAGAATTTAAGTTTCTTTTAATTAATTAATTACCTTACATTTTTATTAAATTTAAAACCTTTTCATAAAAAACCCTAAAAAATGTTTCAAACTTAACTTATTTTCTTAATTAGTTTAGGTTTAATTTTATTTAATTTTTATTAATCATTTTCTTAATTAGGTCAAAACTAAACCCCTTTCATTTAAAACTAAACAAAAATCATTTCTTTTTTCCATTTTCATTTGTACATTATATTTTCAATTCTTATACATTATTCAATATGGTTGTAATAGTTAATTAGGTTTAATTTTCTTGCAATCCCCATTTGTAAATTTGTATACCCCCTTCCCTAATGATGTAATAGTGTAGTAATTTTACTTTCCGCAATCTATCGCTTTATATAAATGCTAGTAAATTAGGGTTTGTATGGCAAGACTAAAATCAACAATTAGTAAACCCTAATTCAAGATAAAATATGCATGAAAATCAAACACATTTGCACACTTGCACCCTTAGGGTAATTCCACTTTGTTGCCTTACAAAAATGGCCATGTTATGCATGTGAGATGTCTTAGCAAAAAGCAATCAGAAATACAAGATCATAGTCTCTCGATGACGCTATAAATGTTGCCTTTCAAAATGATCTTAGTCCCTCCAAGAGAAATGCTAAGACATCTTACAACATTGCTATCATGACTATACGATGACCCACGCCCGTCCCTTTACATCCAAAGATAAGGCTTCTTACCAAATCAATGGCAAGATAGTAATATCAAAGGAAAGGAATAAATGAACAAAGACTTTTGAGTAGGTAGATTGTTCCTAGTTGCTTGCTCATTTTCAAATCAAACATCCTTGCTTATTTTCAAAAAACACACCAAACACTTTCAAAAACACTTTCAAAAACACTTTTAAAACATTTTCCAAACATGAAATATTTTCAAAAGCTCAACAGTTTGTATACGTTCTTACGAACGAGAACTATTACAAAGTTTGCCTAAACGAAGGCGCCTTTTCAAAATACTTTCAAAACACCACAAAGCATATTTTCAAACAAAAGCAAGTGATCTAGCAAGCAACTAAAAGCCCATAGATAACTATGGATGAAAAGGGTGCTAATACCTTCCCTTTTCATAATCTACCCCCTGAACTCAAGAAATAATCTCAAAGGTCTTTCCTGTTCTTTTCAGCCATTCCTTTTGGATAAAAGAAAAATCGGCGGCGACTCTTGCTAACCGCAACATTTGCGATAAAACGCAAAACACCCAAGTCAGTTCTCCCACTGTATCACAATGGGACACGAAGCATCCTAATCTCATCCCTTACAAAGAACATGTGTTTACATTAATCCCACATTTTGAGGAAATTACTTTTGAGCATTTTCCACTAGAGAAAAATCAACTAGAAGACGCGCTAGCCACTATGTCATCCATGTTCAAAATCAGGTGGGATAATGAGGCTCCTCAGTTCACCATTGAGAGGATGGACGAACCAGCTTACTGTCACGAGATTGATACTGAAGAAGTAGTGGACAAGCCTTGGTTCCATGAAATTAAGAGATATCTCGAGGCCCAAGAATATCAGGAGGGAGCTTCAGTCAATGATAAGAAGTTCCTGAGAAGGTTTTCTGCTAAATTCTTCCTCGGTAACGAAATCCTCTATAAGCGCAACCACGACTCTACTTTGCTTCGGTGCATAGACAAGAGTGAGGCAGAAAATATCATGACTGATTTACATGAAGGTACCTTTGGCACTCATTCTAGTAGACACACGATGGCTAAAAAGATCCTACGGGTAGGATACTACTGGTCCACCATGGAAGGAGATTGTCATCAACATTCACGAACGTGTCACAAGTGTCAGGTCTATGCTGACAAAGTACACGTTCCTCTGGTTCCTCTAAACATCCTGATTGCTCCTTGGCCATTCGCAATGTGGGGCATTGACATGATTGGAGGGATCAAACCAACAGCTTCTAATGGACACCACTTCATCTTGGTTTCCATTGATTACTTCACGAAGTGGGTCGAGACAGCTTCATTCGCTTCTGTTACCAAGAATGTTGTGGCCCGATTCATCAAATCGAATCTTATATGTCAGTATGGTATTCCGGAGAGAATCATTACAGATAATGGTACCAATCTCAGCAATACTATGATCACTGCACTATGCGCACAATTCAAGATCCAACATCATAACTCTTCTCCTTACCGACCGAAGATGAATGGCATTGTAGAAGCCGCTAATAAAAACATCAAGAAGATCATACAAAAAATGACAGTGACCTATAAGGACTGGAATGAGAGTTTACCATTTGCTCTCCACGGTTACCGTACCACGGCGCACATGTCAACAGGGGAAACTCCTTTCTCTTTGGTATACGGCATGGAAGTTATCCTACCAATTGAAGTCCAAATACCTTCTTTGAGAATCATGAAGGATGTAGGGTTGAATGAATATGAATGGATTCAAACTCGACTCGACCAGTTGAACTTGATTGATGAGAAGAGGCTTACGGTTGTCTGCCATGGCCAGATGTACCAAAAACGTATGATGAAAGCTTTTAACAAGAAGGTCAGACATTAGGTATATCAAGTTGGTGACTTGGTAATCATGTGCATCATAATTCCACAAGGTGATCCCAGGGGGAAAAGGACTCCTACATACGAAGGACCATTTGTGATAAAAAACATATTTTCTGGTGGGGCAATGATCTTAACCACTATGGACGGCGATGACCTTCCACATCCTGTAAACGCGGACATAGTTAAAAGACACTACACATGAAAAAGACCCGCTAGGTTAACTGGCCTAGGCAAAAATTAGGGATAAAACACAAAAAAAAGTGTACACCTGGCAAGCTGAAAACCTGAAAAGGCGGCTTGGGTAAAAAAGGGTATTCCGGTGGACTGAAAACCAGAAAGGGCGGTCCAGGAAAAAGTTATGGATTTAAAGCGTATGACTATGTCCCGTTAGATCACCTTACAGACAACCTTCAGTATCAACTGACAAACTCAAACGGTACTAATCAATCCAATCAGCTTCGGACAAAGCAGCAAATGGATGAGACGCTCAGAGACATAAAGGTTATAGCAGGATGGGAACCCCATGGGATTATTTCACATAGTTGTCTTTCTTTTGTATTAGTTTTCATTCTTACGACAACACTCTCTTACTAGGATGTCCGTCTCTTTGTACAAAAATACTTACTCAAGTTAATACAAAGATATTCCTTTAAAAGGGCAAAACTATCTGTTTTTCTTTTACTTTCATGTTTGTTTGCAAAAACGTCCAGTGATTATTTTTGAACATATGCATTTGAACGTAATTACTATTTACAAATGAACACATAAAAAAGAAAAAATAGGAAGACAATTACTAATGGCTTTAAGAAACAGGATAATATCTATAGGCCATTCCATAAAATCCCCGCAGGTACTTTCTCCGCAGGAGCAGAAGTAAGGACGTCCAGCTACAGGATCACTGGCGTATCTCCAGTATGCAGTCTAATGGTATCAGGTGTTCTCGTATCCCCGACGGAGCAAAATTTCCAATTTCCACACCACAGATTCCCCAGTGAAAGTCGCCCAGCTGCTCAGGATTCCTCAGCGGGATTTCACCAAGTCCACAAGCTATGAACGAAGTTTCCCTTCCCCAACAGAGTTTACTTCTCTAATGACGGAAACCCATCTATCAACACTTTAATTTTAACAAAATATGAAGGCTTACACTCCATATTCCAGCAGCAGTTAGGGATTTATTTTCCCCAATCTAAACAACACTGCAGTAGAACAACTAATATGTGCATATATTGCATTCATACATCATAACATCGATAAACAAATGCATATATCGCAATCTCATTTATTTTTAGAAACGTTATTACGTCGTGCATTTCATACATCTTGGCATGGCATACAACTAACTCTTGACCTTTTCAGGAAAGATCAATCAACAAAAAATTATCATCAACAAATTTTCGACAAGACACGACAACTATCTGTGAACAAATCAATTGTAGATCAATTCCCGACAAAGGACTGGGTGACTACCTACATGACGAATACTTCCTTTAGACTTCTGCTGGTTCAGTTTAAATCGATCAATGGTTTATTCTGATTCCTTTCCGGTAGACACTTTCTCTAGTTCAAATAGATCGTCCAAAGATTTATCCTGATTCTTTCCAATTAAAAATTATTCAAGACCTCAGCTGGTTCAGTTCAAATCGATCAATGGTTTATTCTGATTCCTTTCCGGTAGACACTTTCTCTGGTTCAGATAAATCGCTCCAAATATTTATCCTGATTCTTTCCAGTTAAAGATTATTCAAGACTGCTGGTTCAGTTCAAATTGATCAATGGTTTATTCTGATTCCTTTCCGGTAGACACTTTTCTGGTTCAGATAAATCACTCCAAATATTTATCCTGATTCTTTCAAGTTAAAGATGATTCAAGACCTCTGCTGGTTCAGTTTAAATCGACCAATGGTTTATCCTGATTCCTTTCCGGTAGACACTTCCTCTGGTTCAGATAAATTGCTTTGAAGATTTATTCTGATTCTTTTCCAGACTTCTGCTGGTTCAGTTTATATTAATCAATGGTTTATCATGATTCCTTTCTGGTAGACATTTTCTCTAGTTTAGGTAAATTGCTTCAAAGATTTATTCTGATTCTTTTTCAGACCTCTGCTGGTTCATTTTAAATCGATCAATGGTTTATCCTGATTCTTTCCCAGTAGACACTTCCCTGGTTCAGACAAATCGCTCCAAAGATTTATCCTGATTCTTTTCCAGTTGAAGTCAAGCTTAGACTTAGTCTAATTTCTCTCAACAATCATCTTTGGATGGCATCTATAAGCCCATCTCTGACAACTCTCCATCATTTATCCAAATGGCATATTTAAGCCCATTCCTTACACCTCAACCACAATATCATCAAGTGTAAATTTTTGGGCACTCTAGTGTTCAATCATCTTCCACCTTCAAGTCACAAATGGCAGATTCGCCAATCTAACTCTTCAGGTTTAAGAAGATTGAACAAGGGCAACTGTTGTATCCCAAAATTTGCCCTCTCATTTCCCAAGGCATTTCTCACAAGGGGCTCCCAAAAATTCAAGCTTACACAAATACATTTGGATTTTTCAACATCAAGATTAAAGAGGAAATTGCTAAAAGAGACAAAACAGATGAAAATACTCTTTTTGACAAAATTAAAGGAAAAAACAAGTTCTCTTTGATTTTATATCCTTCGATTGGGCACTTTGGCTCCTTCGATGTAGGCTTTGGTTGCATCCTTCGTCTGGGCGTTGAACTCCTTGTGGGAAGTTCATTTCCTGCTTCGATTGGGGCATTGGACTCATTTGGGCAAATTCATTTCCTGCTTCATTTGGGAACTAGACTTCGTTTGAACGTTTTATTCTCTTTGTGAAAATATTTCATTTGGCTGCATAGCATCTTTCCTGCGTGTTAGTTAAGATTTACAAGGAAAAATTCCTTACCATGTTAACATGCACAAGGCCAAAGTCACCCTTTGAAGCAACTTGTTACAAGCTTCAACAGGGGCAACACTTCTCATCAACTAGCTTCAATTCCCAAGGCAAAAATCCTCCTGATGATGTCCTTCGATTCAGGAGGCAAAAGCCTCTCTTCTTCTCTCTTTCGATTACACATCTTACCTCCTGCAGGCCTCCTTCGTTTGGGGCATTTGGCCTTCTTGGTATTGCAAGTTTCGATTGTGCCTTTCATCCCCTGCATGCATTCTTAGTTTGGGGCGTGTGAATCCTTCAACACAAGCTCTTGGTCATACCTTTCGTTTGGGCATGTGGCTCCCCTTTTACAAGCCTTCGTTTGAGCATGTTTGCATAAGGTCACAAGACAAGGGCCTCCTGCATACACCCTTTTGTTTGGCCATATGGCCCCTTGCAGGCAAGTTTGAGTGGGCAGTATCTCCCTTAAAAATGGCTTGCTTCAACATACAAATTCTACACTATGCCATTGTCTCATGCGAAAGAGGTACCACGGTGGCACATTCGAAGGGCTTGCCATACATCTCTGAATGTCCCAATCGAATGACATGTTGCTGGCCCACCCTAGGAGCATGTATTTGGACCATTCGAAGGAACCCATGAAGGGCCTGGTCGAAAGACACTTACTTGGGCCCCTTCAAAGGATACCCACATGAGCCATTCGAAGGACGCTTCGGTTTGAAAAAAGAAATGATTGCTGAAGAGTTTGGTCGAAGGATGGAGCTAGGGGTCAAGACAAAAGGTTGAGATGACCAAAGGTACTTGTTGACCAAGTCCCATGTGCTTCCAGGTTCAGGCCTGATACACTGGCCATAAAACTCCAAAATTGTTGCACAACAGTCCTACAACACTGCCTTATTCCTTGCACCAAAATGGCATACAAATATTGTCCCTCGAAAGCTACAAACACAGCATGCCTTTTTTTGTTTAAACCTTTTGTTTTCCCTCCTAAAACATCAGCCCATGTCATCTATAAATATGAGACTCCACCACACATGTTAGGGGCGCCTGAAGAATTGCAAGAGAACACTTGTGAAAATTCCTCAAACTCTCAAACATCCATCCTACGCTTTTCTTTAAAAATTCCTAACACTCATAAAAAACTCAACTCTCTTTCTATGCAAAGTGAATCCTTCGATTCACCCCCCCAAGTGACCATCTAACTAGCCTTCGACCCACTTCCCCCAACTACCATACAGTAACCCTTTGAGTCATTCTGTTACTTGTTATAAAAAGAACCTTTGATCCACTCACACACCCTCCTTCAATTCAGTGACTGCTTGCACAAAGTAGTAACTGGATTAGTCTCAGGAAGGTCCCAACGAACTTCCATTCACCACCAAGGAAGACACTTGCAGTTTCCTTCGATTTAAGAACTTCAAGAGGTAAGTTCCCTTTGAACTTGAATCTATTTTATTTAAATATCATGTGCACATGCCAATAAAGACAAATGTAGATATTTCATATAGGGAGCTCAACCATGTTTTAACCTTCGATTCTGACTGACAATATGCTGAAAATCTCAACTCTGACTAGTTAGGCTTTGGACTTTGAGACCCAATGATTTTGTGCTAACCCCTGGCCTATAGTTACACTTGAATGTTTCATTTTAAGAATTTAAGACAGGTTCACTATACCCTTTGATTGGCTAACTGCTCAAGCCTTTCGAATCTCAACTGGAGGGCCTAGCATGCTTATACTCGAAGGAGTCAGCAAGGAGCCTAAGGCAAAGAATGCACCTCACATTGAATCCAAGCCTCAAACGAAGGAAGTAACCAGGAAGGGAACCTTGCTGACTTCCAGCTCCCAATCGAAGGACAGAACTTTGCTGACTTCCAGCTCCCAATCGAAGGACAGAACCTTGCTGACTCCAGGTCCAAATCGAAAGAGGTCAAAAAGTGCAGAATCGAAGGATGCTTCTGCCTGAATCAAAAGAGCTCATTTCTCTCATTTTTATTATTTTGTCTTTATATTTTTTTGCTATTTCAATATGGTTGTAATAGTGTAGGATTTATTTTTTGCATTTTTATTGTTTTTGTATAAATGTTAGTAATTAGGATGAATGACAAGATAAAAAAACAACAAGTAGATAACCTAAAATTCAAAAGACAAAATGAATGCAATCAAACACACTATTCAAGCACATGCACCCCTAGGGTAATCTCACTTGTTGCCTCGAAAAATAGTCATGTCCCTCGAATATGGGTGTTTTAGCAAAGACCCTCGATAAAAGATCGTAGTCCCTCGATGACCCTCGATATTACCTTCGGTAAACGATCTAGTCCCTAAAAGACATTGCTAAAACGTCTCATAGGTTGCCTTCTATGACTATACAAACGTCCCACGCATGTGCCTTTACATCCAATAATGGGGCTTCTTACCAAATCAATGGTAAGATAGCAACATCTAAAGGAGGAAGAAAAGAGCATTAAAGACCTTTTGAGTAGGTAGGATGCTCCTAGTTGCTCGCTTGCTCACAACAAAAACATTTTATACACCCACACTTTCATTTTGAAACATTTTCAAAAGACAAAGATTTTTATACGCATTCTTATAGAGACGAGAACCAATTACAAAGACACTTTTCAAAATCACTTTCAAAAAACACACTCCACAAACAGCTCTTTGAACTATTTTCAAAACAACACTTTGTACGCGTTCTTATAGAAACGAGAACCATTACAAAGACGTATTTCAAAATACTTTCAAAACCCACACCACAAGCACATTTTCAAACAAAAAGCAAGTGATCTAGCAAGAAACTAAGAGCCCGTAGATAACTACGGATGAAAAGCATACTAATACCTTCCCTTTTCATAACCTACCCCCCGAAATCAAGAAAACATCTCTAAAGGTCTTTCCTGTTCTTTTCACCCTTTCCTTATTGGATAAAAGAAAAGTCTGTGGCAACTCTTGCTACCCGCAACAATTGCGAACAAATGCAAAACATCCAAGTCAGTTCTCCCACTGTGTTACATCATCGTACAGTCATTGAAGGTAACTTGTAAGGATGCTTTAGCAGTTTCGTAAGGGACTAGATCATTTTTCGAAAGGCAATGTCGAAGGGTCATTAAGGGACTATGATCTTTTATTTGAGATTCTTTGCTAAAGCATTCCTACGTTCGAGGGACATGACTGTTATTTTTCCAAAGGAAATAGAGGGAGGTTACCTTAGAGGTGCAAATGTGCAAGTGTGTTGATTCGGTTATTTTATCTTGCATTAGGGTTTTCTAGCCTTTGATTATTATCTTTCTATACAATCCTATTAACTAACAGTTATATATACATACAAGGCATACAAAGCATAAGTGCGAGAAAATAAAATGCGAGAAAGTAAAGACCTACAACTATTACATGGTTTCGGGAGAATTACAATATTTACAACTTTGCGGGAATTTAAACTCTAAGCTATTACAAAAAAAACTCTTGCGACCTATACAATCGTCTCTAAGAAAATAAATGGCAAAAGTAAACATAAATGTTTGCAAAATTATTTTTAAAGTCTTAACATCTAAAAGATTAGAAATTAATTTTTTTGTGTGTATTTTTTGGTTTGATTTGAATAATAAAACAAATAGATTTTAAACCTAAATTAAACACTTAATTAATTATAAAAAAACCTTATGTCTAATTAATTAGTTAAGAAAAATATTGTCTAAAACTAAATTGACCTATTAAAAGTCTAAATCTGATTTTATTATATTCTTATGATTTTTTTAATTCAAAAGTTAATTAAATAAAATAGATAACAAAAGAGAAAGGAAAAAAGGGTTAAAACAAAAGAAAAGAGAAAATGTATGGGATGGAGATCAAACCCACGCCCTCTGATCAACAACATGCATGCTTTACCACTGAGTCAAGCGCTCGTTTGTGTCTAGAAGATAGGCGTTACGTATTATATTTGGAAGCCTGCACGTATTTGGAAAAATAACAAAAAAAACATAGCAAAAGACAGGGATCAAACCCACGCCCTTCACAATATACGTGCGCTTGCTTGCCAACTGAACTATGCTTCTTTTCTGTCCTTAAAACATAAATAATATATTATATATATAAAAGAAAACTGAAATCAGAGAGATGCCGGAGCCCTAGCTCCAGTCGTCTCCTCCGATCATGCCAGATCCTTATCCTGCAAAACTGTTAGATTCAAAGTAAAAGTGGGACCCTACCCTCCTAAATAGAACCTCCTGAATCCAAATCAAATTTGAGTTTTGGCTAAAGATGCCTAGATCATGAGTTTCAAAGAAAGTAAGTTATCACGGTTCTTCAATGGAAGATTATAGATCTAACATTACAAGCTCCGTGTAACGACTGCAACCTGTTCTAAATATTCACATATGAAGATCTGAATGATTAGTAGCTATGAAACACGCATGAAATGAAAAATTTTAAAAAATCAAAATTTTACCAATCGGAGCAAGTGGTTGGACTCGTTTCAGGTGGTGAATTGATTAGGTATGAGTCTGAAAATGTTTCTCAGACCTTCAGGAAGTGACTGGAGACCTTGTATTGCTTTGAAGTTGCTTAGAATTTGAGAACCAAATGTGAAGTAAAGTTGAATATTTTTTCTCTTTGAAACCCTACTCTCTTTCCAATTTTCCGTGTCCTGTGCATCTGGAGTTTGTTAAGTATATATATAGGATTACCTTTGGTCAAACAAATGAGGAAAATACCAAGTGTTCAATGCATTGCCAAAAACACATGAAACATGTTTTCAAACATTCCATTTTGAGAAGATCATGTCTCCATTTCTTGTCTCCCACTATTTGCATGGCTGTCAAAGAGTCATTGGGCCCCAAATTTGATCCAAAACCAAGACCACATGTCTTAGCCCATTAGTTTACTATTTTATTTAATTTATTTTTTATTTAAATGAATAAAAAACAAAATAAATGAAATAAAAATAAAATATGAGGCATGAGTGGACATATGGGTCTCTTATCATGTCATGAATATGTTTAAACCTAAAAAATTAGGTCCATTAGCCCACAATTTCAAAATTGATCAATGTAAGTGTTGTACTCCAAAATTTTGCTTCTCATTTTTCAAGTATTTTCTCACAAGATCTCATTTGGTTCAAGAGTGCACTAGGGATGATCAGCTCAAGACACCTCCTTAAGCACTGATGATTGAAATTAGGGTTGGAGATTGCACAAGGATAATTGAACTTTCAATGCCTCATATGACTTTCATGAACCATTATGGACCCCCAAGATTACTCATGTCAAGTTTCATGCCTTGGATCACATTTTTGCTCAGTCAATTGAGCAGTTGACCTAAAAATCAACTATATTGGGGAAAAAGTCAATTGTGGCCAATTTACAGTCAAACTTCATAAATTTTGATCCACATCAACATTATAAACTCATATGTATCATTTGATCAAGTTTGGAGCATAATTCCTCAAGAAATTTGATCAAATCATCAAAAGGGCAAAATGGTCAAAATTAGGGTTTTGACTGGGAAAGGGCAAATTCTGATTTTTGGCCTAGAAAATGGTTGATTCGTTTGAAGCATGATCTCAAGAGTCAAATTGCATCATTTTTACCTAATGGCATGGCTTAAAACATTGCTCAAGATCAATTGGATTGATAGTTAATTTTCAGTCAACTGATCAAAAGTCAACTGTACACTGAAAAGTCAAACTTTGACTTTTTGGTCAAAATCAAGTGTCAATGATCACAATTCATCAAAATAGTTCAAAATATGAAACTTGTTCATCAAGAAATCAAAAAGTCAATATTTCATTTTGAAAAGTCAAAGTTTCCAAACTTAGAAATTTTTCTAAGTGTTGAAAACTTCATGTTTTTTCACAACTTTGAGCCAATTTTTCACCATGATGCAAGATGATTCAAAAGAAACTTTCAACATGAAAGTTGTAGATCTCCATGAGATCTACAACATTTCTTTACAAAACTTCTCCTATAAATTCTTGGATCTCAAGATATTAATCCATGAAGTCATGGTCATGAAACTAAACACTTAGTGAAAATTTTGCCCTAGTTTAGGCAGGATTTTGACCTAATTTCATGGCATTTTTTCATATAGTTCCAAGGGGTATTTTCAAAAGTGATTCAAAGAGGGGTTGTAGAGCACATTACAAGCTTTCCAAAATGTCCAATAACTCCTCGTTGGGCATCCTCCAAGCTCATATGAATCTCTGATGGAGTCCTTGATTGTCGTTGTCGAAGTCAAAAACCAAACCTTGAATCAGCATGTCATGTAGGCCATCCCTTCGGGCATAACCAAACTGTCTTAGAGCCAAGAAAGGTTTGTAGGTGATGCCTCCCCTAATTCCAAGTAGAGGGACATTAGGGAATTCCCCACAACGGTCGATGATAATAACATTCTCTCTGGATCGAGAACACCAATGAATATCTGAATGGTTAAGTGTCATTAACCGTTGTGACCACCTCAAACATTGCTCATTCTTAAAGACTGACCGGGGAAGATGAGAAATAAACCATCTTGCCAGGATAGGAGTGCAACACATGAGAACCCCTCTTTTCCTCATTGTACGAGTGTGAAAAGAGTGGAGGATATCCCCAAGCAATGTAGGCACCGAGTTGCGAGACATGAAGATTTTGGCAGTGTTCACATCTATGAGTTGGTCAGGGTTAGGGAACAAGACCATCCCATAGATGAGAAGAGCTACAATATCCTCAAAAGCTTGCAAGTCTAGAGAATTCCAACAGCGTTGGGCCTTCTCAAACAGAAACTTTCACAAGAAGCCTTTGGCACCACTTCTAGTTTCCCAATGTGTTGTGACATCAGATGAGTGCAAGTGTAAGGCTTGAGAAATCTCTTATGGATTTGGATCTCTTTCCATACCATTGAAGGGTAGTTGATTGAGAATAGGAATTCTCAAGATTTGAGAAAATTCCTCCAAAGTGGGCACAAGTTGGTAGTCAGGAAATCTGAAGCAATGATGCAAAGGGTCAAAGAACTGGAAGAGAACTTTCATCATATCCTCCTCTGTGTTGGTGGTGACCAAGTTGAGTAGACGACCATGTCTCTCGATGAATGGAGAATTCTCAGGAATCCTTGAAGCTAGCTCCTTGAGTTGTGGAGGAATTCTTATAAGGTTGATTTGGATAGTTTTCCTGCGAAGTGAATCCATAGCCTACAAAATAAGAACAAAGATGAATCTCCAAAATCCTTGAAATGGTTAGTGAATGCACATGATGCTCATGATGTCCATGATGTTATGCACAAGTATATATGTACAAACAAATCACACAAGTTCCTAGTTTAGGCTTGCATGGGGTTTATAGGTAAATACCCTCATGAAGTTTAGTTGGCTCAACCTGTCCAGAAATAGTAACCGGGTTCTAAGGAGCTCAATATCACTGGATTGTTTCCTTGTTCATTGTTTCAGTTCAAGCCTCTTTACTGGCGACCGGTCATCTCACTACATCCTAAAAGGCCAAGTTGGTCAAGTAAAGGTTCTAAAAGTTCATTAGTGCTTCATGACATCACTCAGCGGCCCCGTATTCTCTTTGATTGACTCAAAGTCTACCGGTACCCACAAATATGGTGCTTTGTGTGGTTTTGAAAGTATTTTGAAAAGAGGCAATCGTTTAGGCAATCTTTGTAATGATTCTCGTTCGTAAGAATGTATACAAAGATGTTTGTCTTTTGAAAAATGTTTCAATGTTTGAAAGTTGTTTGGAAATATTTTGAAATGTGTGTGTGTTTTTTTGAAAATAGCTAGGATTGTTTTGAAATGATCAAGTAACTATAAGCTATCTACCTACTCAAAAGTCTTTCTAGTGCATTTTTATTCCATTGACATTATTGATTTACCATTGCTTTGGTAAACAATCCTATCTTTGGATGTTAAACGGGACGGGCGTGGGTCATCGTATGACCATGATAGCAATGTTGCCAAGTATCTTTGGCATTTTGAGGGGCCAAGATCATTTGTTTAGGCAACCTTTTGATAGCGTCATCGAGGGACTATGATCTTTTGTTTTGTTTTGTTTTGCCAAGATACTTTGCATGCATACCATGACCATTTATTTTAAGGCAACCAAGTGGGTGAAACCCTAAGGGTGCTTGTGTGTTATTTTCATGCATTTTGATTATCTTGTATTAGGTCATTCTATTTGTTTGATTTTTGTCTTATCATGCAAAACCCTAATTTACTACACAAGTATAACTGCGATAAATTGCGTAAAGTAAACTAAGTTATTACAACAATTATTATGGGAGGGGGGATACAAGTTTTTGAATGGGGATATTGCACAAAAAATAAACCCTAAAATATTATTACAACCCAATTGAATTATTGTGCGAAATAAATAAATATACAAATATTTAAATATGCAATGCAAATGTCTTTATGCAAAAATGTCTTATATTAATTTTATGTATGAAAAAAAAATTATTTAAGTCCTAAAAATAAGAAAAATAATATTGTTATTTTTGAAAGGGTGAAACCCTAGTTTTTTTTTATTAAAAGAAAAATATGTTCTATATTATTTATTCTATCCATTTATGTACAAGAAATAATAAATAATATTATTAACAAATATTAAAAATTAAAATATGTATGAAAGTAATTATTTTATGTGTATGAATAATAAAAATAAAAATGTATGGTATTTTTTTTATTATTTACAAGTTTTATTTAAGAAAATAAAGTATAATATCCTAATAAACTATTTTATTATGAAAATAAATAAATAAATAAATAAAATGCAAAAAATAAAGAAAATATTTTTGTGATTTTTTTAATGTTCAGAAAAATAAATGCAAGTCAAAAATATTAAATATGCAAGAAAAATGCAAAAATATAAGAAAATAGGTCAGGGGGTGCAAAAGTAAAACAGGGGGTGCAAAAAGTAGACATAAAAAGGCCAGAAGAAACAAAAAGCCCAAGCCAGCTCATCTTCATCCTTGTCCTTCAGTTTGTGCACGCTCTATGTACAAACCTGCAACTCTCACATACGTGCACAAAAGCAAAAACCCATAACACAAAACATGTAGCTTGGAATCTCACGATTCCAATGATATAAAATTCATAATCTAACTCTCAAAGATCAGGGAGAATTTTTGTAGCCCTAATTTCTGACCTAATTTTTTCATTAACTTCAAGCTTCAAATTCTCACTACTCAGTTAATATAAATGACAACTATGCATATGTACAGCTTCACCATGTTAAGGACTACATCTTTGCTTCACAAATCATAGCTTGAGGATTCCTATGCATATGCCAAAGGCCTGTACTTGCTAGTTCTAGGGCTTCCAAGGGTTGGTAAACATTTCTTGATATCTGTGGACATTTCTTGTAACAAAGAAACAGGTCCATGGCTCAAGAATTGTGAAGTTGCAAAAAGCTTGCTTTATGAAAATGGCAATGTGCCCTTTATGCCATTTATGGATTTATTCTTTGTACAATGCTTAAAAAGCCACAATAAATCCATTATCCATTGATTTAGAATTTAATTATGGAGTGTAGAAGGAGTTTAGGACATATAATGCAAGGTACAAGCATGCTTGATCAGATTTGAAACTTGGTGCATTGTGAAAATGGCTTGAACAAAAGTGACAAAATGCCATTTTCTCTTCTTCGATTCTCCCTAACAACAAATGATCTTGGAGAGTTCTTGGACATTTTGGAAATCTTGTAATGTGCTCTACAATCCATCTTTGAAATGAATTTTGAGATACCTCTTGGAACTAGGTGAAAAATATCCATGAAGTTGGGTCAAAAACCTGCCTAAATTACGGCAAATTTTCACTAAGTTAAAAAGTTCATTGACCCCTATTCACAAATTCATAACTTGAGATCCAAGCATCTTTTGGGAAAACTTTGTGAAGTAAAGTTGTAGATTTCATGGAGGACTACAACTTTCATGTTGGAGGTTTTGTTTGAATCCAATTTCATCATGGTGAAAAAGTGGTGGAAAGTTGGGAAAAAATAAGAAAATTTCCATACTTAGAAAAATTTCCTAGTTATGAAAATTTTCAAATTCAAAACCCTAATTTTCAAAATTGGTTATCTTGATCAAAAAGCTTCATATTTTGACATATCTTGATGAATCATGACCCTTGGCACTTGATTTTGACCAAAAAGTCAAAGTTTAACTTTCAGTGCACAGTTGACTTTTGATCAGTTGACTACAAAATTCATCTGTCAATTATATGCATTTGAGATCTTTTGAACTATGTAATTAGGTCAAGATGATGCTATTGAGTCCTTGAAATAATACTTGAACCCAATTGGTCTTTGGCTAAGTAAAAAAATCAGAAATTGCCCTTTCTCAATCAAAACCCTAATTTTGACCATTTTGCCCTTTTGATGATTTGATCAAATTTCTTGAGGAGTTGTGATCCAAACTTGATCAAATGGTTCATATGAGTCTAAAATGTTGTCGTGGATAAAAAATTATGAAGTTTGACTGTAAATTGGCCATGGTTGACTTTTTCCCTAATACAGTTGATTTTTAGGTCAATTGTCCAATTGACTGGGCAAAAATGTGATTCAAGGCTTGAAACTTGTCATGAGCAATCTTAGGGGTCCAAGATGGTGTATGAAAGCCAAATGAAGCATTGATGGTCCAAAAATCCTTGTGCAAACTCAAACCCTAATTTTGGGTTATCAGTGCAAGATGAGATGTCATGAGCTGAGCAAACCCTAATCTTGTCTTGAGTCCAAAAAGTCTTGTGAGGAAAATCTTGATAAATGAGAGGGAAAATTTTGGGGTACAACAGCTGCACCTGTTCAATCTTCTTGAACCTGAAGAGTTAGATTGGCGAATTTTTTCGTTCGTGACTCGAAGGTAAAAGATGATTGGACACTAGAGTGCCCATAAATTTGCACTCGTCGAAAATGTAGTTGAGGGAATGGGCTTAAAGATGCCATTTGGAGAGGCGACATAATCTTGTCGGAGATGGGCTTGTAGATGCCATCCAAGAATGTTTGTTGAATTGTAAGTTGTAAGTCAGAAGAATGAGTATTCAGAATGGTGTCCGTGTCTGGAACGTATCTGAACTGTATCTGGAGACTGAATCTGTATGAGCAAAGGAATAGCAGCCGTGTATGGAGTGTATCCGATCTGTGAATCTGAATAAGTAACTGAATGACTTCTGTGTCTGGAATGTATCTGAATTGTATCTGGAGGTTTGATTAGAATGAGAAATAGAATGGCTTCCGCGTCTGGAGTGTATCTAAGCTGGGGAAAATCAGAATAAGTGACAGAATGGCATCCGTATCTGAAGCGTATCTGAACTATATCTGAACTCTGAATCTGAATGAGTGACAGAATGACTTCCGTGTCTGGTGTGTATCTAAGCTGGGGAAAATCAGAATAAGTGACAGAATGGCATCCGTGTCTGGAGCGTATCTGAACTATATCTGAACTCTGAATCTGAATGAGTGACAGAATGACTTCCGTGTCTGGAGTGTATCTAACCTGGGGAAAATCAGAATAAGTGACATAATGGCATCCGTATCTGGAGCGTATCTGAACTGTATCTGAAATCTGAATCTGAATGAGCAACAAAATGACTTTTGTGTCTGGAGTGTATCTTTATTGTATCATGAGTGTATACCGTTAACGGTAGCTTGTTAATATTATCCTGAAAAGGGTAAAACGTTAGCTGAAACACAAAGTTATGTTGCATGAAATGTATGATGCAATATGTGTGTTTTATCAATGTTTATGATATATGGATGTAATGTATGCGCATGTAAGCTGATTTGCTGTATTGCTGAGGAAAATAAATCCTTGACAGTTGGGGATAATAAAACCCTTGACTGCTGCCGAGGAAAATAAATGCTTGACTGCTGAGGATAGGAAATCTTGGGCAACTGTTGAGGATTAAAGATCCTTAACAACTTCCGTGGGGATACAAGGATCCTTCATGTCTTGAAGTTGGAGTATTGACAAGAATTTTGTTGCGTGCAATGCCATATACTGCTTGAGTAATTTGCTTGGGAAATCCAGAGAATTTTGATGACTTCCACTGGGGATTACACAAAGGGAATCCTTATTCTGCTGGGGAATAAAGAAAACTCTGATGACTTCTGCGGGGAATTAACAAGGATAGTCTTCATTCTGTTGGGGAGCAACGAAAACTTTGGCGACTTCACTGGGGAATTAAGAATGAGAATCTTCATTCTGTTGGGGAATAGAGAAAACTCTGCGGGGAAGAAGGCTTACTGTTGGGGAGTAAGTTTAGGAGATTGGGTTGTCTGCCACTCTATTGGGGAATTATCCTAGGTTAGGGAGAGACAAAGGTTAACTGTTATCTGATAGATTTTCAGGCTTCAAGATAACTTGCTGGGGAATTTTGGAGAAACTGGATGGTTTCCGTTGGGGATTGATAGTTTAGAGGTTTTGGCTCCGCTGGGTATTGAGATTTTAAAGTTTTAACTCTGATGGGGATTAAGGGTTTGAAATTTTAGCTCCGCTGGGGATCTAGAGTTCAAAGTTTGGGCTCTGCAGGGGATTTTAACGACGTACTGTAGGGATCGCTCCTGGAATATCCTAAAGACATTTTCCTATCCTTTCAGTTTGTCAGTAATTGTTTTTTTTTTCATCCTGTTTATTTGTAAACAGTAATTATGTTCAAATGCATATGTTCATTAATGAATCATTGGACATTTTTGCAAATAAAAACACAAGTGTAAAGGAAAAGGCAAATAGTTTTATGTGCTTTGAAAGAGGTATCTTTGTATTTACTTTGAATAAGTGTTTTGTACAAAGGAAACATACATCCTATTAAGAGGATGGTGTCATAAAAGTAAGAAAAATTTATACAAAGAAAGATAGCTATGTGTATAAAAAATCCATGGGGTTCCCATTCTGCTATAACCTTCGTATCTCCGAATATCTTGTATGTCCGTTGCCTCGTCCGAAGATGATTGAATTGATCAGAAACTCTGAGTTTGTCTGTGAAGAGATTGTCCTTAAAGTGATTCGACGAGACATAGTCATACGCTTTAATTCCCTAACTTTTGCCTGGACCGCCCTTTCGGGTTTTCAGTCCACCGGGAAACCCTTTTTTGCCCAAGTCGCCCTTTCGGGTTTTCAACTTTCCGGGTGTACAAATTTTTTTATTTTATCCCTAATTTTTGCCCGAACCCTTTTGGTTCGCCGGGATGCCCTTGTTTTTCCTAAGTGTGTCAACCTAGCGGGTCACTTATGCGTAGTATCTTTTGACTATGTCTGCATTCGCAGGGTGCGGCAGACCGTCGCTGTCCATGGTGGTTAAGATCATCGCCCCACCAAAAAAGATGTTCTTGATTACAAATGGTCCTTCATAGGTAGGAGTCCATTTTCCCCTGGGATCACTTTGTGGCAAGATGATGCGCTTGATCACTAAATCTCTGACTTGATACACTTGGCGTCTGACTTTCTTGTTGAAAGCTTTGATCATCCGTTTTTGATACGTCTGACCTTGGCAAACAGCAGTAAGTCTCTTCTCGGTAATTAAGTTCAGCTGATCAAGTCGGGTTTGGATTCAATCGTCTTCACTCAAACCAGCATCTTTCATGATTCTCAAGGAGGGAATCTGAACCTCGATAGGTAAAACAACCTCCATGCCGTAAACCAAAGAATAGGGTGTTGCCCCAGTTGATGTGCGAGCCGTGGTACGGTACCCATGGAGAGCAAACGGTAGCATCTCATGCCAGTCCTTGTAGGTGACTGTCATCTTTTGTATGAACTTCTTGATATTTTTGTTAGCAGCTTCGGCTGCACCATTCATCTTCGGCCGATAGGGGGATGAATTGTGATGTTGAATTTTGAACTGCTCGCACAAGGCGGTAATCATAGTATTGTTAAGGTTTGTACCGTTGTCAGTGATGATCCTTTCGGGGATACTGTATCGGCAAATAAGATTCTGCTTTATGAAGCGGGCAACCACATCTACAAATGAGAGTGAAAATTTTGGGGTACAACATTGAGCCTCTAACTTGTTCCCTTTGATCACACTCCATCTACAAATTCAGAAGCAAGTTTGTTTAAAGCATAACCACTTTACCTTAGCAAGTACACAAAGCTTGGAAACTTGGATTTCTCAAAAATCACATGCTATGCTTAACTTGTGATTTTGAATTCTGATCAACAACAAGCTTCCAAACTTGTTGCTTATAAATAGAGGCACTATATGTGATCTAGAACACGAGCAAAAGCACCCTGAAACACACCAAAACTCTCTCAAATCAGAAATTGCTCAAAAACTCCATTGTTGCATAGTTTCTGACCTTGAACACCAAACTCATATTTCCCTCGTGCGTTCTTTGTCCTTTTAGTTCCTAAAGCTTCCTTACATCAAATACAACTCATCCTTGTCCTTGTTACACGACTGTAACTGCATTTCCATCATCCTCCATATCCAAAAACACAACACTGCACATTGACTTCTCCAAGCCATTCCAGCCATCCATTGCTCAAGCTAACCATTGCATTAGCTTCCTAGGAACTTGAGGAAGCTAACCTGATCATTGCAGCACCTTGAATCAAGCTCATTTACATTTCACGATTTCCAGTTTTGAGGTATTTTTCTTGAACTTCTATCTCATTACTTAGACATTGTTAGGCTTGCATTTGTGATGATAAAGTGTAGACATCATTGCCCTGAAGTTGTACATCCATAGATTTTATTTATATTGATTGAGCTAGAGAATTTTATGATTGAATCTCTAAAAATAATTAGGTCAGAATTTGGTACTTTAAAAAATTCTCATTCATCTTTGATTTATATTTCATGATATTTATATGGTTGAATTCGTATGGAAAAATGGAACAACTTTCATGTTTACATTTTCCATTTTTGTTAAGAAATGAATGAGATACAGGTAGTCTGGATGGAGGTTGAAGATGAAGTGTATTCAGGACTTGTTTTGTATTATATATTGGTCATTTCAGTTATATTAACGGATGTATAGCCACCCAAGTGGTAAGGCAGCGCGCTGGTAATCAAGAGGTCATGGGTTCGAACCTCAGCGCGTTGCCTTTTGCTTTTTTCACATTTTCTTACATTTTTTTGACTCTTGCAGCGCCTGGGCCTCCAAATGATTGGGCCTAACCTTTTTTTCCATTTCTGACCCCCTGCCTTATTGTTTACTTTTGCTTTTTTCACATTTTCTTACATTTTTTTTACTCTTGCAGCGCCTGGGCCTCCAAATGATTGGGCCTACCCTTTTTTTCCATTTCTGACCCTCTGCCTTATTGTTTACACCCCTGACCCATTTATTTTTCTTTTGTTATTTTATTTTCTTTCTTTTTTTAATTTTATTTTCATTTTATATTTTCTTTATTATTAATTTTATTATTATTATTATTATTATTTTCATTAATAAAAATCCAAAAAAAATATTTATATTTTATTACTTATATTTATTTAGTTTATTTTTTTCTTCACAAAAAATCAAAAGAACAAAAACATTTCCTTTAAATAAATTTACCCTTTTTTAAATACTTAGATAATTTAATTTTGATCATTATATTATATTATTTTTCTTGTAAATTAAAATCAATTTAGAAGTTAGGACTTTTATTTAATTATTTTTATTTACTAATTTAATTAAGTTCACAAAAACCCTAAAAAACTTGTTTTCTTTAAATTAATTTATTTTACTAACTTAATATTAATTTTCTTATTTTTAGTTAATTATTTTATTTTAATCAATTAAGTCAAAAAACCCTTTTCATGAAAAAACCAAACAAAAATCACGTTTCTTTTTACATTTACATTCTTGCATTTTTACTTATTAAATTTTGTAAATTATTTCAAATTCAATATGGTTGTAATAATTATTTAGATTTAATTTCTTGCAATTCCCCATTTGTAATTTGTACACCCCCTCCCCTAAATCATGTAATAGCTTAGTATTTTTACTTTTCACAATTTAAATGCTTTATATACAAATGCTAGTAATTAGGGTTTGTATGGCAAGAATAAAACCTACAAATAGAAAACCCTAATCAAGACAAATCAAGCATGTAAACCAATCCACTTGCACACATACACCCTTAGGGTAAACCTACTTTGTTGCCTTACAAAAATGGCCATATTACGCATGTGAGGTATCTTAGCAAAAATAAGCAAAATACAAGATCAAAGTCCCTCGATGATGCTATCCATGTTGCCTTTCAAAATGATCTTAGTCCCTAAAGAAAATGCTAAGATATCTTACAACATTGTTAATCATGGTTATACGATGACCCACGCCCGTCCCTTTTACATCCAAATATAAGGTTACTTACCAAATCAATGGTAAGATAACAATGTCAAAGGAAAGAGGAAATGAACATGAAAGACTTTTTAGTAGGTAGAATATTCCTAGTTACTTTCTCAATTTCAAAACAAAAATATCCTTGCTATTTTCAAAACAAACACCAACACTTTCAAAACATCTTACAAACTTGAAAACATTTTCAAAAGATCAAACACTTTGTATATATTCTTACGAACGAGAATCATTACAAAGTTTGCCTAAACGATGGCACCTTTTCAAAATACTTTCAAAAACCACACAAAGCACATTTTCAAACAAAAGCAAGTGATCTCGCAAGTAACTAAGAGCCCATAGAAAACCATGGATGAAAAGAGTTCTAATACCTTCCCTTTTCATAATCTACCCCCCGAACTCAAGAAAACATCTCAAAGGTCTTTACTGTTCTTTTCAGCCTTTCCTTTTGGATAAAAGAAAAGTCGGTGGCGACTCTTGCTAACCGCAACATTTGCGATCAAATGCAAATAAACCAAGTCAGTTCTACCACCGCGTTACAGAACTGAGACACTGCTGGGGAATTTTATAAAAGTGGGGTTACCTTAGGGCTAGATCACATTTATTTTCTTTTCTTGTTTGACTTGCATGCTTTACATTATGGTTCCTTGTTTGGGTTTGCTTTAATCCTACACCCAGATTTGGGGCACCTTTCTTAGGTAAGTAGCAATAAACTGTGAGGGAACTGTGCTGGGTATACCGACACGGTTGAAACAGTAGCTATGTTGATACGATACTTTAGTGTGCACCGGTAGCCCTTGAGTAATCAAGGAGAATACGGGGCCAATGCGTGGTGTCATAAAGTGTCAACTAACTTTAGCACCTTAATTGACCAACTTGGCTTTTAGGACGTAGTGAGATAGTTTTCTTTGGTGTAAACCCAAAGTCGTTTGATACTCGATACTACACTCATTGAGGTTTCACCCTTGAATTTTGTTTGGTGGCAAGTCAATTGTCTATTAGAACAAGAATTAGGGGAAAGACTGGTGATATTGAGATCCCTTAGAACCCGGTCATCATTTCTGGGATACCTTGGACTTACAAGCTTTTGAAGATGTGTTAGCCCTTCTCATCTATGGTTTCGTACTATTTCCTAATCCGGACCAGCTCATAGACGTGAATGCAGTTAAGATATTCCTGTCACGTAATCTTGTACCTACTCTTCTTGGAGACATCTTACATTCGTTGCATACTCGCACTATAAAGAGGAGAGGAACCCTTATGTGTTGCATACCTCTTTTGGATAGGTGGTTTATTTCGCACCTACCCCGACCCATCTTGAAAAATGAATAGGGTTTGAGATGGTCTCAAAGGCTGATGACTCTTACACATTCAGGTATTCATTGGTGTCCCCGATCCTCGGAGAACGTTACCATCATTGATCAATGCGGAGAATTCCCTAATGTTCCTCTCTTGGGCATTAGGGGAAGAATCACTTACAATCCTTGTTTGGCACTACGCCAGTTTGGATATGCAAGAAGGGATGGTCCTCATGATGCACTTATTCAAGGAATCATCTTCGGCTTCGAGAATGATGCTCAGGATTACTGCAAAAGGTTCATGAGAGCTTGGGCATGGTACATAGAGTTGATAGCAAGACACTAGGGCACAAGAATTCCAACCCTCTTGATCCTTATCTCAAATGGGTACGAGCTCGTGCTCAAAGCCTTATGATGCCTTATCCCTCTATTCTCCCAGTTATTATAGATCATGTTGTGGAAGGAGATGTCCCGTACACTATCTTTCACCCTAACATGCCTACCTCTCTCGAAGACTTGTAAAGGGATTAGATACAGCTTAAAGGGGAGCGAGACACTTTTGAGGCCTAATTTTACGCCAGCGAGAAGAAGGTTCTGGAACTCACCAAGCAGCTTCATGAGGAGCAGAGTCCAAACGCCTACATCGTACCAAAGAGGATGCACTCAACTTTTTTGTCTTAGATTTTTGTATTTTTATTTCTTTCATTGTAAGCCCAAAGAGGCATGATGTACTCAAAACTTTGATTTATTAATATGACGTGTGTTCTTTTTTGTCTAAAGAAAATTTAAATCTCTAAATTCCTTGAAATCATTGCATATGCATCTTCATTCATCATAACATAAGCAAGTTTCTTACCACAGGTCTCCTTATCTTTCTACTATTTATTTCAGTAAGATGGATCTTGAGCAGACAGTGAAAGACCTCCAGGCGCAAAATGCATAGTTTTAACAAATGTTCTTGACTCTAGCCAAAGGACAAGAGGATTTGAAAACTTTGCTGGTTGAAGAAAAGAAGAAGAAAGCAAAGAAAACAACCGGAGTTCTGAATCTAGGAAGAAGGTTCCCAGGGCCATCCAGACGGACCCTAGACTTCGTAACATCATCTGGTGAAAAGGATAATCAAGAAGGGAAAGGCAAGGAAGTGATTGCCCAGCCAGAATCTGAAGAGGAAGACAAAGAAGATTACTCTGAAGAGCAGTATCCTCCGGCTGACGACAAATACAAACATCTGGAAGAGTGTCTAAGTGCAATGGAGATTCAAAAAGTGCCTGGGCTAGACTTTGAAGAGTTGGGTTTGGTGTCTAGGATTGTTATTCCACCAAAGTTCAAGGCACTAGTGTTTGCTAAGTACGACGGGGTTTCATGTCCCAAAATGCATCTCCGATCCAATGTGAGGAAGATACAGCCTCACACTGCTGACAGAGATTTGTGGGTCCACTTCATTCAAGACAATCTATTTGGGACTCAGCTAGATTGGTTCTATCAACTGGAAAGGGCCAATATCCATAATTGGGAAGACCTTGCCACTGCTTTTTATAAGCAATACCAGTACAACGCAGACCTTGCTCCCACCCGTACTCAACTCCAGAGTATGGCTATGGTTTCAAGCGAAGGTTTCAAAGACTACGCTCAGAAATGGAGGGACCTAGCAAGAAGAGTCCAGCCTCCCCTGTCTGAAAGGGAACTAGTGGATATGTTTCTAGGGACTTTGTATGGTCCATTTTTCAATCATCTAATTGGAAGCTCCTCAGCAGGCTTCACTGAATTAATCTTGACCGGAGAAAGAGTGGAAATTGGGATTAAGAGTGGAAAGATCCAAAAAGACGCATCCTCCAATGCTGTAAGAAAACCATTTATTGGGAAGAAAGAAGTTGGTGATATGTATCCTCAAAGGAATCAAGATAGAACTGAACAACATCCAATGGTAGGGGTTGTCATGACTCCTAAGCCTGTACATATTCAACAAAGGAGCAATCAGCCTAGAACAAAAAGATCGGTAAGACAATTTACCCAAATTAATATGACACTATCTCACGTCCTACCACATTTGTTGAGATCTAATCTGGTAACTTTAAAGGAAGCCCCGAAGAATCCCAACACAACCTCTCCTCATTACCATCCTAATGCTCGTTGTGCTTACCATTCAGAAAGTTCGGGTCATGATACCAACAAATGTTGGGCTTTGAAAAACAAGGTGCAAGTAGGGATGGAAAAAAAAACCCGTACCCACGGATATTTGCAGATAAAATCCGTCACAGATATGGGGCGGGTAGTTTAATGGATATCCATGGATAAAATAAATGGATGTTTAAATACCCATTTATTAATGGATACAAATGTGGTTTTAATGATACATGTGCCCACGGATATCTGTATCCGTTAATAAATTATAAAATTATTTAAATATTATTAGTTTATTACACTCTGACTTTTTATCTTTTAAAAAAATTAGTCTTCTTATTTTTTTTTTTGAAATTTTATTTGAAGAAAACTTTTCAAATTTCATACAAATTCTATTTGGAAATTTCATATTTAAGCTTCTTGACCACTCCATACCTCACTTCAACAATTCCACCGTCCAACCAACTAGTACCACCCTTTCTCTGTCCAACCAGTGTCTCCCTTCCTACTCTTCCACCATAACTTACAGTCATAATATTATTATACCCCAATTTTTGCCCCTAAGATCCTCTATCATCTCATATCATCACAATGCATCAAGATCACACATTCGAATTGGATATCTATTTTGTTCGTTCTCTTATCTTTAAGTTTGCACTCAAGGGATCGCCAAACATCTTAATTATATATCTTGTGTATATGTGTTGTTATATTTTTTTACTGACCTCTAATCAAAATACCAAAAATATTTGCTTTGCTTTCTTGTATATTTGTGTTTTATAGGTATCAAGCCAAAACATCCAACCAACAGGGTTTTCTGGCATTTTCTTCTGAGTAAATCGATTTCCCATACAGGTAAATTGATTTCCATCACTATTTTTATGCCAGGATTTCATATTTCTTCTATGGAAATCGATTTCCCATATAGGAAAATCAATTTCTTGCGTAAAATTGGCAAAAAGAAAGGAAATTTTCAAGTTTTTAGCATTTGGCTCCAATTTTATTTTTAGAGAACATTCTTGGTTACCAAAAATAAAATAATTTCCCACTTCATAATAATTAAATTCCATCATACACTCTCACTTGATTACATGTCCACCACTTGATTCAATTTTGGCTCCAAAAAATCAGTTACCATGCCTAATTTTGTTTCCAAATCAAACTCCAAACTACCACTAATCCCAAGCCTAAATTCAATAAATAGAGCCCTTATTTCATTCAATTCTCAAGCTTTTGATAGCCAAAATCACCTTGCTAAAAATTCTCTCCACTCTCTTCATCCCCCAAATTCACTCAATGCTCCATTTTCATAAAACTTAGTAAGCTTTTCATTGAAGCTTACTAATCTTTGAGCTAAACCTTCATCCAAACACTTCTTCTTCATTAATTCTCTACATCAAAGCTTGGGAGATTGATTCTTGGAGCTTATTTTTTTAAGTTGGTTTGATAATTTTCTAGATCTACCTTTGGTAAGTGGATCTTCATCTTTTACAATGTGATCTCTTATTGATCTTGGTTGTTTGATTCTTTGAGTTATGTTTTGTGATTCCATTGGTGCTATTTTCTCATAATTTGATGGAGTTTTCATGCTCAATTAAATCCAAGATCATAAGGTGTTGGATAAAAAGTTTGAACAAGAATTTTGCCTTTGAAATGCTATTTTTGCTATTTTTAATAGCAGGAAATCAATTTACCATATAGTAAAATCGATTTCCCTCAGTTTTCCTATGCCAGGTTTTGAAAATTCAGCACAGGAAATTGATTTCCTCACAGGGTAAATCGATTTCCTGCAGACAGAATGCAGTTTATCACTTTGTTTTGGGACTGTTTTGGTTCCTTTTCTTATTCCTACTCTTTTCTTTTGATCTTTACTTTGGATTATAATTTTAAGTTTCCAATTTCTCTTCAAATTCAATGGACTTAGGATGTAGATGAAGTTTGATAAAACATCCATTAATTCAAATCTATCTTAGAGTGAATGATTTAATTCATTCTTGGTGCTTTGAGTTAGTGATATGTTTAGTACTTTAATCCATCAATTATGAGTGATTGAACTTTAAGATGAAATAATTTTGAGAATGTGATACAATGTGTTTTTTATTTCCCTCTCCCTCTTTCTTTTTATTTTTGGTTGATGAAGAATCTTCAATATCATTGGAACTCTTGTTAAGTTCTTGATTAAGATGAGACCATTCCCTTTTTCTTTTTGTGTGACATTGCTTTTGGAGAATAATATACATATCATTTCTCTAGCATGTATTTACACAAATATTGTTATTGACCGGCCTCGTATAATATAAACTTCTACATAAGTTCATTTGCGATAGCTTAACATAGCGCTAAATTTGTCCCGAATCAGAAAATGATCATTCGTGGCCTAAACTTGATGTTTACAAGCCCAAGGATGGTTGATTGTTTGACTTTGGTTCAACACCTATGAAACTCATTGTTAGAAGGCTTTGATTCTATCAATCCTCTAATGAGTTTTCAGTAAATTTGTCCAATGTTCATTATTCAATCATTATTGATCATACTTTGTGACACTAACTCTTAACTTACTAATCATTAATAATTAACTTTACTTTATGCCTTTACTTTATGCATTTATTTTATGTATTTACTTTATGTCATTTACTTTTAACATTTACATTTCATGCAATTTATTTATGCTTCTGCATTTTTCCTTTGTCCACTTGGACATATGTTTATGTTTATGCACTATTTCCTTTGTCCATTTGGACCTTTATTTTTGTGCTTAAAATATTAATAATCCAACTTGAACATTAAAAAACTTAAGTTTCTTTATGGACTATTAGTTACTATCCTTGGCATATTGGAGTTATGGATCTCTTGGACTTAGGATTAGAAGCCTTGACACTTGGAGATCTTGGTACACTGTTGTTATGCTGTTTGAAGTCCTCGGGGTTTACTCCAAGGCATTGGTTTGAATTTTTTCTGTGTGCAGGTTATTCTAATTTCCATGATTTGTCTGTGATTGAGAATTCCTCTGTATACAGTTTTTAATATGACCATTTTTTTGAAGACTTTGCTTGATTCTTAATTCATCCGAAGCTTGGTATTCATTTGAGGCTTCGTATTATGCTTGCTTGGTTTTAATCCAAAGGATGGAAATTCTACATTGACTTCTTTATGTCAAGTGTTGGCTTCTTGTTGGTTAGAACTTTTCGTACCTTAGCTTTTACTTTGTATACAAAGGATAGTCCCTTCATCTCCTCCCATCTTCTTAAATTTAAAAATCTTCTCCCTCCTTTTCAAACTCTACTTGTTTTCAAACTTGAACCGCTTTCATAATAAACTTGGACTTAGGTCCATTCATTTTCAAAACCTTTTTCTTAATTAAAACCTTAATCAATTTAATCATACTTTGACATCTTTTTCAAGACTAAAAGTCATTTACCTCATTCAAACCATTTTTGCCACTTTAGTTTTTTTTTTTTTTAAACTTTTCTCAAAGACTAGACTCTTGTTGGTGTTTGTAGTGATGCAAGCTACTATACTTCTATAATATATAGTGAAGAGAGCCATTTTCCACTTGGGTGTTGAGTGATGTCTTGTTGATTGTAAATCCAAACTATGTCCTCCACTTTGAGAAGATGCAAATGCTCTTTTCTCATAATTGTGGGTAGTAAGTATGTTTTACACTCGAGTACGATGAAATATCTATTCTTCTTAAAATTAACCAACACATAAATTTTCAAAATTTTTGAGGTGATCTACGAGTGCCTTGATCCTCTATTGCACGAAGGGGGTACGTAGGTACTAAAGGTTCGTAACCGCGGTGGGTGAAAAATTGTAATAAATACTTTTCTCATCCCCACCATCTATTTTTGTAAATATTTCTTTATAGCCAAAATACACAGATTTTCAAAAAGGTTCTTGTGGAGTATCGTAGATGTTTAGGGTGCTAATACCTTCCCTTTGCATAACCAACCCCCGTACCTTGATCTCTATTTTTACTTTAGGTTTAATTTTCTCTTTTCCTAGTCCCTTTGGATAAAATAAAAGTGCGGTGGCGACTTTATTGATATTTTGTGACTTAAGTCAATCCAATGACTTAGTCTCAATATTTCTGCCGCTACAAATATATTTTATTTTTTGCTTAAAAAATGAAATGTATGTATATTATATTTGCATGCTATTATGTTTTGGTGAAAAAGAATGAAATTAATCAGATGAAATTTGGTTGTTAAATTGTGAGTGAAATGTATGATGCTATGTGATAACAACTTTGTGTGTCTTTAAAATATGTTAAATTTAAAATTAAAAAAATAGAAAAAATGTTATTCATGAATATTTGTAAATATCCGTGGGTACCTTAAAATCCGCGGATTACCCGCTTAGAAAATATCCGCACGGATATGGGGAGGATATGGATATCATATTTATTCAACGAGGTAAACATGGGTATCATAGTATCCATCCCCATGGATATCCATTTACATCCCTAGGTGCAAGACCTTCTCGAAGCAAAAGAAATTGAATTTGATGCTCCTGAGATCCCAAATGTTAACACCACTCCTATGCCCAAGCATGGCCGTAATGTTAACGCTGTTGAAGATGATTTATTTGTTATTGTTGTTGATGAACTTGTTACTCCTCTCTTGACTGTCAAGAAGAACCTATTGAAGGCCGGTTTATTTCCGAGTTATGGCGAAGGCTGCCACCTCTATTTATCCCTACCAATTGGTTATCATTTACTTATAGCGGGTGTCCAGTGCCTAATGGATGATAAAGATATTTTTTTTGAAAAGACTCCCATCCCAACTATTTCTTACAATGATGTTTCAATAGTAACCATTTCCGCCAATCCTTCTAGGGTCTCCACCAAAAGACCCGTTAGGATTATATTTGTTCCTAAAGTGGCTTCACTGATAATTACTATGCCAGGGCCAGTCCCGTACTCATCAGATAAAACTGTCCCATGGAACTATGGGGGCGACGTCTACTATCACGGCGTCAAGCAAGATTGGCTGGCTGATGAAGACTCAATTCTTGAGAAGGATGACCCCTACATCGGCAACATTGCGGGAACCAACATGATAACCCTAAGTGGCGGAGTATTCTTTCCCGAGATTGCTCCTTCGAAAACTGTTACCGGTCCTGTGATCATCCCTGTTTCTGTTCCTGTTGACACTACTACTACAGTTCCTGTGGATACCCCCTACTGACACCCCTACCACCGAACCGATCGAGACTCGGGGAAAAAGCATTCTGGTTGAGCCTGTCCAGATGAAGGTGCAATTGGTATCTATCTCAATGGCTTCCCAAAAGGAGATGGAAGAAATTCTGAAAATTATAAAGAGAAGCGACTACAACATGGTTGAACAGCTAGGGCAGACTCCGTCAAAGATCTCCATGCTGGCTTTATTGTTGTGCTCTGAGGCTCATGCGAAGGCCTTGGTGAAATTTCTTAAAACTTCCCATGTGCCACAGGAAACTTCTGCTGATCAGTTCCAAGACTGTGTGGCCAGCTTGACCACTAATATTGGTTTAGGCTTTTCTGATGTTGACCTGACACCTAGAGGGAGGAAGCATAACGAGGCGTTGCATGTCTCTATCGAATGCAGGGGCATAACTTTGGCCCATGTCCTGGTTGATACCGGTTCATCCTTGAATGTGTTTCCTAAGAAAGCTTTGGATAAACTCGACAGTGAAGGTTTGACTTTAAAACCCAGCAACATAGTGGTAATGGCCTTCGACGGATCAAAGAGGATGGTGCATGGGGAGGTGGACATCACCATAAAAGTTGGAACTCAAACCTTTGATTAAACTTTCTATGTAATGGACATTTTCCCTTCCTATTCCGGTTTATTGGGCCGACCATGGATTCACAACGTTGGTGCCGTCACCTCTACATTACATCAGATGCTGAAATACCCAACCAAAGGAAAAATCATTACTGTCCATGGAGAAGAGGAATATATAGTCAGTCATTTGAACTCCTTCAGATACGTAGAATTGGATGGTGAATTCATTAAAACTCCATTTCAGCATTTCGAGGAAGTCCCACAGACAGTGGCAGCTACCAAGACTGTTTCCCAAGTCTCGAAGATTACAAGACCTCCGCTAAAGATGTATTCACTAAAAGATTTCAAGACAGTGATCGAAGAAGGTGGGTGTACTATTTGAGGACAACTCTCGGATATCCGTTACAAATCTGACAAATTTGGTTTGGGTTTCACTTTAGGAGCCTAGAAAGTTGTTCGTCGCACTTGTGCAGGGGGACCACCTTTGAGGATCAGCAACCATGCAGTCAACACAGTGGAGGATAGTGATGACAACAGTGACCTGGAAGAATGGATTTTCCCAACTATCAATGGAGGACTCACCAACTGGGAAGCTAAAGATTTTGTCCCAA
This sequence comes from Vicia faba, assembly GCA_948472305.1. Taxonomy (NCBI): domain Eukaryota; kingdom Viridiplantae; phylum Streptophyta; class Magnoliopsida; order Fabales; family Fabaceae; genus Vicia; species Vicia faba. The sequence goes on from OX451737.1 coordinate 1,044,943,583, forward strand.
TTACTTTTATCCAACAGTAATTGTCTTTAAATTTCTATCGGACTTGTAATAATTAAAAAATTCAGACTTTTTTTTAAACCTTGTGTCTTGCTCGAGGCACAACGGTCCATTTGTAAGGGTTGTTACCTCATTTTCATATGTCATCAATGAATCATGGATGTTTTTACATGAAAACTTTGTTCTCTTTGTATTTCTTTTTCTACATTTTTATTTCCTTTCAAAGATAGCTATACTCTTACACACACTCACATTTAAAATGCAGGTCTACATCCACTCAGGATCCCATGGGTAGCAATTCTGCTATGGCCTATTATGACTCTGAAAATCTAATCTACCAAACCTAAGATGAAGGTAAGGAAGATTGTGAAGTGCCAGGGGAACTAGCCAGGTTACTACAATAGGAAGAGAGGACCATACAACCCCACGAAGAACCAGTGGACACAGTTAACTTAGGTACCGAAGAGGACAAGAAAGAAGTCAAGGTGGGTGCCAATCTGGAACCCAGTGTCAAGAAGAGTCTAACTCAGTTGCTACATGATTATGTTGAGGTCTTTGCCTGGTCATACAAAGACATGCCAGGACTTGATGTTGATATCGTGGTCCATCGTCTACCGACAAAAGAAGACTTCCCTCTGGTAAAATAGAAACTTTGTCGCATGCGGCCAGACATGTTGGAGAAGATCAAGGCCAAAGTCATGAAATAATTCAACGCCGGATTCTTAGCCATTACTGATGGGCTGTTTAATCTGTAACGTATAGCCTAAATGTAGTACTGCAAGTGTACAGCCTATCGAAGTAATATATAAGATTATCGAACCACAGAGACCAATTGTCAATCTATCAACTCTATTGCTAAGGTGCTTATCTAAGGCGAATAAGGATATTGATGTGAGTGCAGTGCACAAAGTAAATATGCAAGGGAAATAACAGTTTAAAAGACAGGTTGGAATGTAAATCATGTAATTAGATATTGGTTCGGTCATGCGTAGATGAACCTACTTATGGGGCAGTATTTTCTGTTGATAGCAAAGAATCAGTTTAACGGGAACCTGTAGCTTTTGACTACTAAGAACCGAGTTTACTCTTTAAATTAAATTCCTTTATTGTCACATATAAAGGGTGCCTTCCGCATTAAAGAGGTAAACCTATTTTTAAGAAATTGATAGTTTTGACTTAACAGAAAAGTGATCTTACTCGGAAAGATTAACTTAAAGAGACTTTTGGCTTTTGACCAAGAGTCAGATTTTAAACCTACAAACGCGTCCGAAAATAGTTTCAAAATCGTTTTCTAAAAAGGTCAGTGATTCCTATTTAACCAATCAACGGCTGTCACTCTTTTTGTTTGGTTAAGTAATAATCAAGTCGTATCATTAGTTTGGACGGCTTTCGATCTTACCCAATAAACATTTAAACACAATTGACTTAAGTTAGAAGCAAAACATCCCCAGAGTATTTTCACTAGCATGATAATTGGAACACAACCACGATGACAATCATTACATCCTAACCTTTATAGTTTAGCCAGACATAATAAGTGCGAGTCTATAAAACGTGTAGACTATGGTAAGAGCATTTAAAGTCTATAAAACGTGTAGACTATGGTAAGAGCATTTAAAGTCTATAAAACGTGTAGACTATGGTAAGAGCATTTAAAGTCTATAAAACGTGTAGACTATGGTAAGAGCATTTAAAGTCTATAAAACGTGTAGACTATGATAAGAGCAATTAAATAAAGAAATGCAATAAATTAGAACCTTGCTCCGGTCGGAGACTTGAATCTGATACAAATCTACGGAAAAGTAAGGCCGGTATGATGAACTTCAACCAAAGTGCTCCAAGACTCGATTACAACTCAATCTACACCGCAATAACTCCCCGATGTGAAGAGATTATTACTTTACAGAAACTGATAGTATATGGCTTAAGATTGTACTAAGCTTGGATGAAACTAAAGAATGAGAATCGAAAGCTATTTATAGAGGAACTTTGAGGTGCGTAAGGACCAGCATGCCCCTTAACTTCTTTTGAGCGGGAGCCTTTTTGTGAAGGCCGCGGGCACGGTGAGGGTGGCCGCGGGCGCGGCGCCTGGAACCGCCACATCATGGGAACGTGGCAGTTGATCTCTGGGTGAAAGTGGGCCACGTCATCGCGTTTCCTGTAGCCAGCGCGGTGCTGAACGCCATAAGTGCAAAATATCTTGAAAAACCCTAATTTCTTGGCGTTTTGGCTCGTTTCTTCACAGAAGGCTCTGAAATGACAAGAATCCTGAAAACAAAGGAAAAAGGAACATAATACGAGAAAATGACAATAAAAACTAAGGAAAACATGTGATATTTGAGTCAGAAACATAGTGCGATTTAGTGCGATCAAATCCTCCCACGCTTAGACCTTTGCTTGTCCTCAAGCAACAACTCTTAAAAGTAGATGAAAGAAAATTTATGGTGTATACAGGTTTTGGGCAAAGAGGGCTTCTAAGTCCGAGTAAGGGTGTGTTGTCAGGCACTAACTATCTGAATCAAGGGTATCTTAATTACACTACTCGCAGAAATGCGGACATAAACCTCATAAGTATACAGATTGATCCAAATATCCTTACTATGCTAAGACTTCTTTTTGTACGAGGTCCTTTTTCATTCAGGCGCAATCACATTAAGCCCGTTATCCGTACATACTCATGGTGTAGTGACCGGTTAGTGACTCTGATCTCAAGTGATGGGATTCTGGTACAAGAGTTGGTTTAATCCCTTTTTATTTTACCCATTTGCAGTTGCGGGGGATCGGACCGTAGTCCGCCCTACCAAGTTCAGCACCAGATACCTCTGAACCAACTACAACAGATATGCCTTATATATATTTTTTTCTTTGTTTTTGTTAGTGTTTACAACTTTCTTGAGTTAAGTAATCTTTGTGAGGATCACCCAACTCATAGTCGTATTCATACTTTATTTTGTAACTTTTAAGGCAAAAATAGAGATCATCCACTTATATTCATCGATCCCACACTTAGAGCATGCTTAGGCCGGAGCTGACTGCTAAGATAAACTACTTGAAGACCTATTTGTACAGTTTTATTCAAAATCATAGCATATTGGGGAGAAAGGATCTAATCTAAATATTCAAAAAGGCTTATGGTGTAAAAATGATAACGAATTTTTCAAAAAGTGAGTGTCCGAGAAACAGACCCTATCTAGGACCTGTCTCATAGCCCAAATCCTTAAAAACAACCATAAATCTTTGAAAAATAAAAATTTTGTAAGGCTAAAAGGTGGGGGAAATGAAAGGGTACACTACGCAGAAAGACTCGCCTATCACATGCATATTATTAACTACGAATAAAAAAGGAAAAATGCGGAAGGAAAATAAAAGCAGGAAAAACGGAAAATAAAAGCAAAAAATAAAAGCGAAAAATGGGAAATAAAAGCGATAAATGCTCCTCCCACACTTAAATCAGACATTGTCCTCAATGTTCCAAAATAAGGTAGGAGGAGGTACCTGAAAACACTAGTGGGGGCCACTAGGACCTTCACCATCCTGGTTGGTACGACCGGAACGGCGGCTACGGCTGCGACGGCGGCTATCTCGGTCCAAAACAAGCTGCTCCAGTCTCTCTGACAAGGCGGCATTTGCCGCTTGTAGCTCTTGGGTCCGACCAATGAGGGTGCCTTGGGTTGCCTCCATCAATTGGAAGTGACGAGCGTTTGTGGTCTGGTGTAGGTGCTGTTCTCTCTGAAAAGCCAGCTGACTTTCCATAATAGTGCGCAGAGAGCTAGCATTTTGTTCTTGGGACGCTTGCATGAAGGCCATGTTGTCGGCCGCCTGTTGCTGCAAGGTAGCAAGGAGGGTGTCCCTCTGGGCCTCTCGGGCCATATGCTCACGCCACATGTCCTCAGTGACATGGAAGCTAGGAGCTGTACCTGCATGTGGGTTAGAGGTTGAAGGTGCCGTGTGTGAAGGTGAAAAATGGGGTGGTTCCTCTGTTTGGAAATCGTACTCATCATCAGTGTTGTTACCCTCATTTAAAGGTAGATTTGGGGGCAACGGACCAATAAAAGCAGGAGCGTTGAGATCGTAGGTCCAGTTACGCTCAAATCGAATATCAGTACGACGGGTGCAAGGCATAACAACACTGGGTACAGCAGCACCTCCAACCATTAGGAAGTAACCACCTTCCTTCCTCGTCTTGCATAAACGCATATCCCTGAAAAATTTAAGATTTGCAATCCGAGGAGGAAGTGGTTCTAGGGTGGCAAGTTCCGTATCCAATCCTATGGCACGGGCAATAGTGGTAATCAGTCCACCAAAGGAAATCGGCCCACCTTTTCTTAAAACATGGTGCATGTGGGCAATCATGAATGGGACGGGATTAACTTTGGTGTCTGTGAGGCAGCTCTGCATGATAATTAATTCTTTAGCATTCACCTTGTTTGGGTTTTCCCGAGCAAAGATGGTGGATGCTAAAAGAAATCTAAAGACACGAAGGGCAGGATTGTGGATGTGAGAAGCAAGAAGGCCATCAAAAGATGTTGCATTTTGTTTAGTAATTCTGGCCCAAAATGCTTCAAATGCCCAATCCGTGTCTAAAGGTGCTTCACAAATGGCACCATCCCCATAAGGCAATCCTAACATGGCGGCTAGACCGTCAGTGGAGTAATCATATTCGACATTAAACATTCTAAATTTGACTCCACCTACGGTGCTAGCAGTGTTAGGAGAGACGTTATAAATTAAAGAACTTAAAAACTCGAACGTCAGCCTAGGGTAGGTCGGTGCTTGAGTAGCAAAAATATCATGCATACCTATTTTATCTAGAAGGAAGAATACACTATGGTATATACCTAATGAATATAGACAGTTTTCATCGATATACCTGGTAGAGTGTATTGGTGTTGTCAGCAATTTTTCAAGCCGCTTTAGTTGCCTTTCTCCGGCTTGACCACCACGTAAAATGTAACCGTGACATTCCATAGGATTTTCTTGTGGATAAAAAGAGAGAAAGAATGGGATGTAGAAGTAATGAAGGTGTGAGGAAGAAAATGATATAGTAGGGGGTATTTATAGGAAGGGAAGAAAGAAAATGGTGGTTGTAAATATTTATGATGAAAATAATGGAAATAAATGTAGTGGGTTGGTATGGGTAATAAAGTGGGTTAAAATTGGAAGAAAATGGGATTGGAAATTGAAAAAGTGGTAAAATGGGGGGAAAAACGAGCTACTAGCCGTTAGGTGACCGTTGCGTCACCGCGGGCGCGGCAGGGCCTACCGCGGGCGCGGTGAGGTCGAGGTCAGTTGGGCTGGCCTGGCTTTCTTTCCATTGGGCTTTTTCTTCCTCGCCATTATCTTCAATTTCTGGAGGTGTACCTATTTTTCTTATAAATGTGCATATATGTACGTGAATACATATACACATGTTTATTTATTTTATTTTTATATTAAAACTATGGTGACCTAGAAAAACAAAAACATTAGTAAATAAATAAAACATATGCATATATATATATATATATAGATATAGGTACGGACATTGGGTCATCAAAATAAATATTAACAACTCAGGAAACAGATAATGCAAAAATAAAAATGAGTCTGAAAAGGAAATCAACATAATACTAATAATACTGAAACTAGATATCTTGTGAACAATAAAGATCTATTGCCAACCGGTAGGATGCTCTGCAGGAGTGCCTGGGCCACGCAGCTCAGTCAGCTGGCGTCGAATCTCTGCCACCTCGTGAGCTAATTCATCTAACTCACCAGCGAAGGTAACATCATTCACTTCCAACTGCAAATGAAGGTCAGCCACCTCATTGCGGAGAGTGGTTATCTCAGTGCGCATAGCAGTCAATAGAGTGCGAATATCAGGTTCCTGCAAGCTGAGGTTATTAGTAAGAACAGTAGTATGTGTAACCTCGGGTCGGGATGTGTGATCTGGAGCGGAGTCCTCGGAGGCAGGAGTGTAGTCCTGAGTGGGATCTTCAGAAGCAGGAGTGTATTCTGGAGTGAGATCTTCGGAAGCAGGAGTGTATTCTGGAGTGTACTCTTCGGAGGCAGGAGTGTTTTCTGGAGTGTACTCTGATATCTCACCCCAACCTTCTACAGAATAGTTCCAATTAGCAGAGTTGGAAACACAAGTCATCTGAGGGTCTGGCATGGTGAAGGTGTAAACTGTCTGGTCATTGATAAGCAATCTGTACCGATATGGGTGGAAAGAGGCCCTCCTCATGAATCCACGATCCATGCAAAAGTCTAAATCCAGAAAAGTATATCCACAGTATGGGGTCAGCTGTGCTATCATACTGTCTAAACCCAAAGCAGAAGCTATCTGTGTCACATTCCCTCCGGAATGAATGAGCCCTACAGCGGATCGAGCAGTCTGCTCGAGGCTCTCTATCAGAAAACCTCCACTAGCTATAGGTCTGGACTGACTAGCACAGTATAAGAAAAGGATCTCCTCAGCGGTGACCAAGTGGTCATAGTAACTCCTCCCAAAGAAAGTGTGGCATAGGATCATCTCGAAGTATCGGAAGGCCGGGTTATGGATCTTCCGGGACAGCTGGGTAGAGGGGTCAAGACTGGCTCTATCAGTAATGTCCTGCCAAAATTTGTCAATGTCTCTGTCCATGTAGCAACTCAATGGGAACTCAGTTATAGCGGTCGGTCCAGTTTGGAAACCAAGCAAATCCCCAAATTCTTTGGTGGTCAGGGTATACTCGGTGCCAAACAATCTGAAACTCAGGCGTCCTCGCTCATCTCCTTCACCTACTCGTGGATTATAGTCCATAGAGCTAAAAAACTCCAGAGTAAGGTTCCTGTAGGTTTTGTGGACATCATCGGCATAAGAATCCCAGCTAAGTTGGTTGCATAGATACCGAATACTTGGCTCAATCCCGAGTGCCTCCATGCAGCTCTGATCGGGGTACCTAGTGGGTACCATAGGTCTAGCAGATAAGGTAGCAAATCGGGCCTTTTGCGCTTCATCTCTGAAAATCACAACCATACCATCGGGGTGATGCATCCTGAAAATATAAACACAAGAAATTAGTCCAGATAAAATATATAAATTACTAAAATAAAATAAAATAAAATAAAGAATAAACCATGGGTTGCCTCCCAGGCAACGCTTGTTTAACGTCGTTTAGCTTGACGATTAGATCTTACTTTATGTGGGTATTGGTGGGTCTATAAGAATATGACTAGAGTAGTCAACAGGCAAATCGCCTCCTTTGTAGAGCTTCAGTCTTTGTCCATTTACCACAAATGGAGCACATGAATTGTTTTTGATTTCTACTGCTCCAGACTTTAGAACTTTTGACACTTCAAATGGACCTGTCCACCTTGAACGAAGCTTACCAGGAAAAAGTCGTAACCTTGAGTTAAATAGGAGAACAGGATCACCAATGTTGAAATCTTTCTTGATGATTTTTTTATCATGCCACATTTTGGTTCTTTCCTTATATATGATGGCATTCTCATAGGAATTCAAGCGAAGCTCTTCTAGCTTGTGAATGTCCAGGATACGTTTTTCTCCGGCTTTCAGGTAATCTAGATTCAAGGATTTAATGGCCCAATAGGCTTTATGTTCTAGTTCGAAGGGTAAATGACAAGACTTTCCATAAACCAATTGATAAGGAGTTGTTCCAATAGGGGTTTTATAAGCCGTTCTATAAGCCCATAAGGCGTCTTTAAGTTTTCCAGACCAGTCTTTTCTGGATAATGATACGGTTTTTTCTAGGATCTGCTTAATCTCCCTATTCGATACCTCTACTTGGCCACTGGTTTGCGGGTGATATGGTGATGCTACTCTATGTTTTACTCCGTATTTGCTTAGAAGCTTGTCAAATATCTTAGATATAAAATGCGATCCTCCATCACTTATGACTAACCTCGGGGTTCCAAACCTAGGGAAAATAATATTCTTAAACAGTTTGATAACTACCTTGGTATCGTTAGTGGGTGATGCAACAGCTTCGATCCACTTTGAGACATAATCGACAGCTACTAGGATATACTTGTTACCCATTGAGGAAGGAAAAGGTCCCATGAAATCTATACCCCAGACATCAAATATTTCCACTTCTTGGATGTTTCTTAAAGGCATTTCATCACGTCTTGAGATGTTCCCAGTGCGTTGGCATCGGTCACATTTTGTAATGTAAGTGTGGACATCGCGCCATACAGTAGGCCAATAAAAACCTGCTTGAAATATTTTGGCGCATGTTTTAGACGTGCTTGCATGTCCACCATAAGGTGAAGCATGACAATGTTTAATGGCATTGCCTACTTCTTCCTCCGGCACACATCGTCGGAATATATTATCTATTCCTCTTTTGAATAGGAGGGGTTCATCCCAAAAGAAGTGTTTAACATCTCTGAAAAACTTCTTCTTCTGTTGGTAGCTTAAGTCGGGGGGTATGATATCAGCGGCTAGATAATTTACAATATCTGCGTACCATGGTATGTTGTTCATGGTTGAGATTTCCTCATAAGTCTCTTCTTCAGTTGAGTTTATCCCAGCTATTAATCTTTCATAAGTAGAGTGATCGTCTATAGGTATAAGTTCAGGCTTAAGGTGTTCTAACCTAGAGAGATGATCAGCTACTAAGTTTTCAGCTCCTTTTTTATCCTTAATATCCAAGTCGAATTCTTGGAGTAAAAGTACCCATCTGAGCAATCTAGGCTTAGCATCTTTCTTACTTAACAAGTACCGGATTGCTGCATGATCTGTGTATACTATTATTTTTGCTCCCACCAAATAAGATCGAAATTTATCAATAGCAAAAACTATGGCTAGCAATTCTTTTTCTGTGGTTGTATAATTTAGCTGGGCGGCGTCTAATGTTCTACTAGCGTAGTAAATTGCATGCAGTTTTTTGTCTTTTCTTTGCCCTAGTACAGCCCCTACAGCGAAATCACTAGCATCGCACATGATTTCAAAGGGTTGGGTCCAATCAGGTGGTCTTATGATAGGTGCTGAAATAAGAGCTTGCTTTAAAACTTCAAAGGCCTCAAGACATTTTTGGTCGAATTCAAACTCGACATCCTTCATCAATAAGTTAGTTAAAGGTTTAGTTATTGCGGAAAAATTCTTGATGAAACGTCGGTAGAACCCGGCATGTCCTAGGAAACTTCTTATTTCCCTAACGGTCTTAGGTGGGTTTAAGTTTTCTATAACTTCTATCTTGGCCTTATCGACTTCTATACCTCTTTCAGAAATAATGTGTCCCAAGACTATCCCTTCACTTACCATAAAGTGGCACTTTTCCCAATTCAACACAAGGTTTACTTCCACACATCTTTTTAAGATTTTCTCCAAGTTCGAGAGGCAGTTTTTGAAATCAAACCCACACACTGAAAAATCGTCCATAAATACTTCCATAATTCCATCTAGGTAGTCTGCGAAGATTGACATCATACAACGTTGGAAAGTGGCAGGTGCATTACAGAGTCCAAAGGGCATTCGTCTATAAGCGAATGTTCCATAAGGGCAGGTAAATGTGGTTTTTTCTTGGTCCTCTGGGTGAATAGGGATTTGGAAAAATCCCGAATATCCATCAAGATAGCAGAAACATGAGTGTCTTGCTAGATGTTCAAGCATCTGATCTATAAATGGGAGAGGGAAATGGTCTTTTCTTGTTGCCTTATTCAACCTTCTGTAATCTATACACATTCGCCATCCTCCTTCTGTTCGTTTTGCCACATGTTCACCTTTCTCATTTTTTAGAACAGTGATACCTCCTTTCTTGGGTACCACATGGACTGGGCTTACCCATTCACTGTCCGAAATTTGGTATATGATACCAGCCTCTAATAACTTAAGAACTTCTTTCTTGACTACATCACTCATGATAGGGTTTATTCTTCTTTGATGTTCTCTTGAGGGTTTCGAATCTTTTTCTAGCATAATCCGATGCATGCATACGGATGGGCTTATACCTCTTAAATCTGAAACTTTATACCCTAAAGCTGAGGGATATTTTCGCAAGGTATCTAATAGTTGATTTGTTTCTATTTGGTTTAGAGTGGCGCTAATTATAACAGGTCTATTCATCTCCTCATCCAAAAACTCATATCTTAGATTCTTGGGTAGTTCCTTAAGTTCTATAGTGGTTTTCTCAGCACGTGGCATAAGGTCATGGGTAAGAGCTAAGCATTCGAAAAGGTTGTCGTCAATGTACGGTTCGATACTCTCAAATCCGTCATCCTCTAAAATAGGGGTTGATGGTAATTTGGTTAATAATTCGTTTTGTTCGAGCTCATTTACACATTCATCAATGATGTCGATGGCATAACACGCATCTCCTATCACTGGTGCCATTAGAAATTTTGATAAAATGAACTCAATCTTTTCATCTCCTACCTCGAAAGTCAGTTTCCCTTTCTTAACATCTATTATAGCTCCGGCGGTCGATAGGAAGGGTCTTCCTAAGAGGATTGGGATGTCTTCATCTTCTTTGATATCCATTACGACGAAGTCGGTCGGAATGTACAACTGACCAATCTTGACAGGTATGTCTTCTAAAATACCCATGGGATATTTGACAGATCTATCAGCTAGTTGTAAGGACATCTTAGTAGGTTGAAGTTCTCCTAATTTTAACCTCTTACAGACGGCCAGAGGCATCAGACTTACACTTGCTCCTAGGTCTAAAAATGCTTTGTCTATCATATGGTTACCTAGGATGCAAGGGATATAAAAACTTCCAGGGTCTTTATCTTTCTTGGCGAGTTTATTTTCGGATATAAAATGACATTCTAAAGGCTTGGGATCATCGAGTCGTCGTTTATTGGTCAAAATATCTTTCAGAAACTTAGCATATGATGGTATCTGGGTTATAGCTTCAGTAAAAGGAATCTCAACATGGAGTTTCTCTATTACCTTAATAAACTTTTGGTACTGGTTTTCTACTTTGGTGTTTTTCAGCCTCTGTGGGAATGGAATAGGTGGTTTATAAGGTTGTTGAGTGTTTTTCTCTACTTCTGGTTTTGATTGCTTTCCTGGTTTCTCTGGTTCCTCCACCTGGTCTTTGGGCGTAGCATCTTCCATAGGTTTTTCTGATGTGCTTAAGTCAGGATTTCTAGGTCCTTCATAAGCGGTTCCACTTCTTAGTGTGATAGAATTTGCTTGGCCTTTTGGATTTGGTTGAGTTTGTCCAGGGAATTGTCCTCCAGGTGCAACTTGTACAGAGGTGTTTTGTGCTACTTGGGAAATCTGAGTCTCAAGCATTTTGGTGTGGGTTATTATCTGGTCAAACTTGGTTGCTAGTTGAGTAACCAGTTCGTTCGTGTGAATATGTTGGTTCATAAACTCCTTATTTTGCTGGGTTTGAGCTTGAATAAAGGTGTCTATGGTTTCTTTAAGGTTTGGTCTTGGGGGTACTATTTGCATAGGTTGGTTTTGTTTTTGCGTTTGGAATCCTTGAGGTCTCGAAGGTCCGGGATTTTGGATAGGGTTGTTGTTTTTGTAAGAGAAATTCGGGTGGTTCCTCCATCCAGGATTGTAGGTATTCGAGAAAGGGTTCCCTTGAGTATAGTTAACTTGGTCTGAGCTTGATTCATTCAAAAGGTTACAGTCAACGGTTTGATGTCCTTGAGCTCCACAGAGTTCGCACTCTGATTGGATTGCTGCTACTGTGGTTGGGTTTTGAGACATGTTCTCGACTCTCAAGGCTAGGGCGTCCATCTTGGCATTGATCATGTCCATGCAACTTACCTCATGCTTTCCTCCATGGCTCTCCTTTTTCTCTACTGTCGCTCGTTCTAATCCCCATTGGGCATGGTTTTGGGCCATGTCCTCTATTAGGGCACAAGCGTCAGGGTAAGGTTTGTTCATCAACGCTCCGCCAGCGGCAGCGTCTATGGACATCTTTGTGTTGTAATGGAGTCCATTATAGAAGGTATGTATGATTAACCATTGCTCTAGGCCATGGTGCGGACAGGCTCTTAAAAGTTCTTTATATCTCTCCCAGGCATCAAAAAGTGATTCGCCTTGGTTTTGGGTGAAACAAGTGATCAGGTTCCTAAGAACAGCGGTCTTGCTTGGTGGAAAATACCTCGCAAGAAAAGCTCTCCTAAGGTCTTCCCAAGTTGTTATTGAGTTAGTTGGAAGGGCGTCTAACCAGTCGTGAGCTTTACCTCTAAGGGAAAAAGGAAATAGTCTTAATCGGATAGCTTCGGGCGTGGCTCCATTTGCCTTAAGGGTGTCAGCTAACTGGATAAATACCTTTAAATGTTGATTCGGGTTCTCGGTAGCGAGACCAGCGAATTGGTTTTGTTGTACTAATTGTAGTAACGAGGGCTTTAGTTCAAAGTTGTTGGTAGTTATAGCAGGGTTTACTATACTAGAACTAGGTTCCTCGTTAGATGGTTGGGCGAATTCCTTGAGCGGTCTTTGGTTACGATCTTCTGCCATAGCTCTTCTTATCTTGCGAATAAAAAGACGGGCACGAGCGTAACATTCAGGTTCTACTAAAGGATCTATTAGGTTGCCGGTGCTACGATTTCTACGCATCTACCGGCTAGAATAGCCTTAGTCTAAACGGGATAACAATAGGGTACGAAATTTGACGAAGTCGGTCCCCGGCAACGGCGCCAAAAACTTGATGGGCTGTTTAATCTGTAACGTATAGCCTAAATGTAGTACTGCAAGTGTACAGCCTATCGAAGTAATATATAAGATTATCGAACCACAGAGACCAATTGTCAATCTATCAACTCTATTGCTAAGGTGCTTATCTAAGGCGAATAAGGATATTGATGTGAGTGCAGTGCACAAAGTAAATATGCGAGGGAAATAACAGTTTAAAAGACAGGTTGGAATGTAAATCATGTAATCAGATATTGGTCCGGTCATGCGTAGATGAACCTACTTATGGGGCAGTATTTTCTGTTGATAGCAAAGAATCAGTTTAACGGGAACCTGTAGCTTTTGACTACTAAGAACCGAGTTTACTCTTTAAATTAAATTCCTTTATTGTCACATATAAAGGGTGCCTTCCGCGTTAAAGAGGTAAACCTATTTTTAAGAAATTGATAGTTTTGACTTAACAGAAAAGTGATCTTACTCGGAAAGATTAACTTAAAGAGACTTTTGGCTTTTGACCAAGAGTCAGATTTTAAACCTACAAACGCGTCCGAAAATAGTTTCAAAATCGTTTTCTAAAAAGGTCAGTGATTCCTATTTAACCAATCAACGGCTGTCGCTCTTTTTGTTTGGTTAAATAATAATCAAGTCGTATCATTAGTTTGGACGGCTTTCGATCTTACCCAATAAACATTTAAACACAATTGACTTAAGTTAGAAGCAAAACATCCCCAGAGTATTTTCACTAGCATGATAATTGGAACACAACCACGATGACAATCATTACATCCTAACCTTTATAGTTTAGCCAGACATAATAAGTGCGAGTCTATAAAACGTGTAGACTATGGTAAGAGCATTTAAAGTCTATAAAACGTGTAGACTATGGTAAGAGCATTTAAAGTCTATAAAACGTGTAGACTATGGTAAGAGCATTTAAAGTCTATAAAACGTGTAGACTATGGTAAGAGCATTTAAAGTCTATAAAACGTGTAGACTATGATAAGAGCAATTAAATAAAGAAATGCAATAAATTAGAACCTTGCTCCGGTCGGAGACTTGAATCTGATACAAATCTACGGAAAAGTAAGGCCGGTATGATGAACTTCAACCAAAGTGCTCCAAGACTCGATTACAACTCAATCTACACCGCAATAACTCCCCGATGTGAAGAGATTATTACTTTACAGAAACTGATAGTATATGGCTTAAGATTGTACTAAGCTTGGATGAAACTAAAGAATGAGAATCGAAAGCTATTTATAGAGGAACTTTGAGGTGCGTAAGGACCAGCATGCCCCTTAACTTATTTTGAGCGGGAGCCTTTTTGTGAAGGCCGCGGGCGCGGTGAGGGTGGCCGCGGGCGCGGCGCCTAGAACCGCCACATCATGGGAACGTGGCAGTTGATCTCTGGGTGAAAGTGGGCCACGTCATCGCGTTTCCTGTAGCCAGCGCGGTGCTGAACGCCATAAGTGCAAAATATCTTGAAAAACCCTAATTTCTTGGCGTTTTGGCTCGTTTCTTCACAGAAGGCTCTGAAATGACAAGAATCCCGAAAACAAAGGAAAAAGGAACATAATACGAGAAAATGACAATAAAAACTAAGGAAAACATGTGATATTTGAGTCAGAAACATAGTGCGATTTAGTGCGATCAGTTACCTCCTATCCACAATGGGTCGCCAATGTTGTTCCAGTGCCTAAAAAGGACGTCAAAGTACGAACGTGCATGGACTATAGAGATTTGAATAGGGCAAGCCCTAAGGATGATTTCCCGCTTCCCCATATCGACATTCTGGTTGACAACACCGCACAACATAAAGTATTTTCCTTCATGGATGGTTTCTCAGGCTACAACCAGATAAAAATGGCACCTGAGGACATGGAAAAAATGACCTTCGTCACACAGTGGGGCACATTCTGTTACAAGGTTATGCCATTCGGGTTGAAGAACGTTGGGGAAACTTATCAGCGTGCCATGGTAGCTATATTTCACGACATGATCCATCACGAAATAAAGGTCTATATGAACGACATGATAGCCATATCTCAAACTGAAGAGGAACATCTTGACCATTTGCACAAACTGTTTGAGAGACTGAAGAAATACAAGCTAAGGTTGAATCCAAATAAATGCACATTTGGGACGGTAAACTTCTAGGCTTCGTCGTCAATGGTAAAAGTATCTAAGTGGACCCTGCCAAGGTAAAAGCAATACAAGAAATGCATGCTCCTCGTACCGAGAAGGAAATCAGAGGATTCTTAGGACGGCTAAACTACATTGCCAAATTCATTTCTCATTAACTGCTACTTGTGAACCAATCTTCAAATTACTGAAGAAAGATCGAGTAGTCAAATGGAATGATGAGTGTCAAGATGCCTTCGACAAGATCAAAGAGTGTCTTCAAGAGCCTTTTGTTTTGATGCCACCGGTTGAGGGAAGACCTCTGATCATGTATCTAAATGTTTTGGAAAATTCAATGGGGTGTGTGTTGGGGCAGCATGACGAGTCTGGTCGAAAAGAGCATGTTATTTATTACCTGATCAAAAAGTTTACCGACTGTGAAACCAGATACTCACTGCTCGAGAAAACTTGTTGCGCTCTGGCATGGGCTGCTCGCTGGCTAAGACAGTATATGCTGACCCATACTACCTTATGGATATCCAAGATGGATCCAATAAAATACATATTCGAGAAGCCTGCCCTCTCTTGGAGAATAGCAAGATGGCAGATGATCCTGACAGAATACGACATTCAGTACACTACCCAAAAAGTAATAAAGGGGAGTGTGTTAGCCGATCACCTTGCTCATCAAGCTGTGGATGACTATCAGTCCATGAAATTCGAATTCCCAGATGAAGACATCATGATGGTGAACAACTATGAAGAACTCATACCATATGACGGACCTGAACAAGGATCCCGATGGACCTTAGTTTTTGATGGGGCGTCCAACGCACTCGGCAATGGCATATGTGCTATAATCATATCCCCGGAAGGATGTCATACTCCCTTCACCGCAAGACTTTGTTTCAACTGTACAAATAACATGGCATAATACGAAGTGTGTATTTTCGGTCTTAAAGCTGCCATAGATTTGGGAATCAAGTCCTTAAGTGTGTTTGGAGATTCAGCCTTGGTCATCAGTCATATCAAAGGAGAATGGGACAATAAACACCCTAACCTCATCCCCTACAAAGAACATGTGTTGACGTTAATCCCATATTTCGAGGAAATTACCTTTAAGCATTTTCCATGAGAGGAAAATCAACTTGTGGACGCGCTAGCCACCATGTCATCCATGTTTAAACTCAAGTGGGGTAACGAGGCTCCCCAGATCACCATTGAATGAATGGATCAACCATCTTACTGTCACGAGATCAATACTGAAAAGTAGTGGACCAGCCTTGGTTCCATGAAGTTAAGAGGTATCTCAAGGCTCAAGAGTATCCGGAAGGAGCTTCAGTCAATGATAAGAAGTTCTTGAGGAGATTATCTGCTAAGTTCTTCCTTAGTAATGGCATTCTCTACAAACGCAACCACGACTCTGTTTTGCTTCATTGCATAGACAAGGCTGAGGTAGAAAAAATCATGGCTGATCTACATGAAGGCACTTTTGGAACCCATTACAGTGGGCATACGATGGCAAAGAAGATCCTGCGGGCAGGGTATTACTGGTCTACCACGGAAGCAGATTGCTATCAGCATTCATAAACCTGACACAAATGTCAGATCTATGCTGACAAAGTGCATGTGCCTCCAGTCCCTTTAAACGTCCTGACGTCTCCCTAGCCATTCACGATGTGGGGAATCGATATGATTGGAGAGGTCAAACCTACAGTTTCTAATGGGCACCGCTTCATCTTGGTGGCCATTGACTACTTCACAAAGTGGGTTGAGGCAGCTTCTTTCGCTTCTGTTACCAAGAATGTTGTCGCCTGGTTCATCAAACAGAATCTCATCTATCAGTACGGTATCCTAGAGAGAATCATCACAGATAATGGTACGAATATCAACAATACTATGATCACTGTACTATGTGCGCAATTCAAGATCCAGCATCATAATTCTTCCCCTTATAGGCCGAAGATGAGTGGCTCTATCGAAGCCACAAATAAGAACATCAAGAATATCATACAAAAAATGACAGTAACTTACAAGGACTGGCATGAGATGCTACCATCCGCTCTCCACGGTTACTGTACCACGACGTGCACATCAACAGGGGTAACTCCCTTCTCCTTGGTATACGGCATGGAAGTTGTTCTACCAATTGAAGTACAAATACCTTCTCTAAGAATCATAAAGGATGCAGGGCTGAGTGAAGACGATTGGATCCAAACTCGACTTGTATTTCTTCAGTCTCTCACGGTTGTCTGTCAAGGCCAGATATACCAAAAACGTATGATCAAAGCTTTTAACAAAAAGGTCAGATGTCAGGTATATAAGGTTGGTGACTTGGTAATCAAGTGTATCATATTACCACAAGGTGATTCCATGGGAAAATGGACTCCTACATACGAAGGACCGTTTGTGATCAAAATCATATTCTCCGGTGGAGCAATGATCCTAACCAATATGGATGGCGACGACCTTCCACACCCTGTGAACGTGGACATAGTTAAAAGATACTAAGCATAAGAGACCCACTAGGTTGACACGCCTAGGAAAAACAAGGGTGTCCCGGCGAACCACAAAGGTTCGGAAAAAATTAGGGATAAAATACAAAAAAAAATTGTACATCCGGCAAGCTGAAAACCCAAAAGGGCGGCATGGGCAAAAAAGGGTATCCCGATGGGCTGAAAACCCGAAAGGGAGGTCCAAGCAAAAGTTAGGGAATTAAGGCGTATGACTATGTCCCGTTGGATCACCTTACAAACAACCTTTAGCATCGAATGACAAAGTCAACAATTCTCATCAAACCAATCAACTTCGGACGAGGCAGCAAGTGAACAAGACGCTCAGAGACACAGAGGCTATAGCAGAATGGGAACCCCATGGGATTCTTTCACATAGATATCTTTTCTTTGTATCAAATTTTTATTTTTACGACGACATTCTCTTACTAGGTTGTTTGTGTCATTGTACAAAATACTTATTCAAGTTAATACAAAGATATTCCTTTGAAAGTGCAAAAATATCTATTTTTCTTTATTTTTGTGTTTTGTTTACAAAAAACGTCCAATGATTTATTTTTGAACATATGCATTTGAACATAACTACTGTTTACAAGTGAGCAAAAAATAGAAGACAATCACTAATGGCTTTAAGAAATAGGATAATATTTTTAGACTATTCCATAAAAAAACCCCACAGTTTGCAGCCTAATGATATCAAGCTCTCTCACATCCCAGATTAAATAAAATTTTCAGTCACCGCTCCTAAGATTCCCTAGTAAAAGTCGCCCAGCTTCTCAGGATTCCCCGGCAGGATTTCATGAGGTCTATAAGAAGTACACAATGTTTCCCTTACACAACAGAGTTTATTTCTCTAGCAAATGGAAACTTATCGACACATGAAGACCTCCACTCCTTATTCCCAGCAGTACTCAGGGATTTATTTTCCCCGACACCAGCAACACTGCGGCATAACAATTAATGTGCCCATACATTACATCCATATGTTATAGCATTGACAACGCAAATAAATATGAAACAATCTCATTTATTTTGAGAACATCATCGTACCATGCATTTCATACATCAGGAAAGATCCACCAACAGAAAATTATCGTCAAATTTTCAATAAGTCAAATACATATCAACTCCCAAAAAAGGACTGGTCAACCATCTACATAACAAATATTTCTTTCAGATCCCTTCGGGTTCAGATAAATCTCTCAATGATTTATTCTGATTCTTTTCCCGCAGACACTTTCTATGGTTCAGATAAATCGCACAAAGATTTACTCTGATTCTTTCTAGTTAAAGAACATTCAAGATCTCTTTTGGTTCAGTTTAAACCCCTCAACGGTTTATCCCGATACTATCCAAAGGAACACTTCGGGTTCAGATAAATCTCTCAATGATTTATTCTGATTCTTTTCTCGTAGACACTTTCTCTGGTTCAGATAAATTGCACAAAGATTTACTCTGATTCTTTCTAGTTAAAGAACATTCAAGATCTCTTTTGGTTCAGTTTAAACCCCTCAATGGTTTATTCTGATACTTTTGAAAGGAACACTTCGGGTTCAGATAAATCTCTCAACGGTTCATTCTGATTCTTTTCCCGCAGACACTTTCTTTGGTTCAGATAAATCGCACAAAGATTTACTCTGATTCTTTCTAGTTAAAGAACATTCAAGATCTCTTTTGGTTCAGTTTAAACCCCTCAACAGTTTATCATGATACTTTCCAAAGGAACACTTTGGGTTCAGATAAATTTCTCAATGATTTATTCTGATTCTTTCCCACAAACGCTTTCTCTGGTTCAAATAAATCACTCAAAATATTTATTCTGATTCTTTCCAGTTAAAGAATATTCAAGATCTCTTTTGGTTCAGTTTAAACCCCCCAACGGTTTATCCTGATACTTACCAAAGGGACACTTCTGGTTTAGATAAATCTCTCAAAGATTTATTCTGATTCTTCCCAATCAAATAACATACAAGACATCCCCTGGTTCAGATAAATTGCTCCCAAAGATTTATTCTGATTCTTTTCCAGTTGAACTCAAGTTCAGGCTTAGTCCATTTTCTGTCAACAATCACCCTTAGATGGCATCTACAAGCCCATTTCCGGAAAATCTCCAACATTCCTCCAAATGGCATCTATAAGCCCATTCCCAATTCATCTTCGAGTGCAAATTTTTGGGCACTTTAGTGTCCAATCATCTTCCACCTTCAAGTCACGAATGGCGGATCCGCCAATCTAACTCTTCAGGTTTAAGAAGATTGAACAGGGGCAGCTGTTGTACCCCAAAATTTTCCCTCTCATTTATCAAGTATTTTATCACAAGATCTCCTTTGGTTCAAGACTGCACTAGGGATGATCAGCTCAAGACATCTCCTAAAGCACTGATGAGTGAAATTAGGGTTTGAGATTGCACAAGGATAATTGAACTTTCAATGCCTCATATGACTTTCATGGGCCATTATGGACCCCCAAGATTACTCATGTCAAGTTTCAAGCCTTGGATCATATTTTTGCTCAGTCAATTGAGCAGTTGACCTAAAAATCAACTATATTGGGGAAAAAAGTCAAATATGGCCAATTTACAGTCAAACTTCATAATTTTTTATCCACATCAACATTATAAACTCATATGTATCATTTGATCAATTTTGGACCATAATTCCTCAAGAAATTTGATCAAATCATCAAAAGGGCAAAATGGTCAAAATTAGGCTTGAAGCATGGTTGATTGGTTTGAAGCATGATCTCAAGAGTCCAATTGCATCATTTTGACCTAATGGCATGGCTTAAAACATTGCTCAAGATCAATTGGATTGATAGTTGATTTTCAGTCAACTAATCAAAAGTCAACTTTACACTCAAAAGTCAAACTTTGACTTTTTGGTCAAAATCAGGTGTCAAAGATCACAATTCATCAAAACATGTCAAAATATGAAACTTGTTCATCAAGAAATCAAAAAGTCAAGATTTCATTTTGAAAAATCAAAGTTTCCAAACTTAGAAATTTTTTTAAGTGTTGAAAACTTCATGTTTTTTCACAACTTTGAGCCAATTTTTCACCATGATGCAAGATGATTCAAAATAAACTTTCAACATGAAAGTTGTAGATATTCATGAGATATAAAACATTGCTTTACACAACTTCTCCTAGAAATGCTTGGATCTCAATATATTAATCCATGAAGTCATGGTCATGCAACTAAACACTTAGTGAAAATTTTGCCTTAGTTTAGGCAGGATTTTGACCTAACTTCATGGCATTTTTTCATATAGTTCCAAGGGTAATTTTCAAAATTGGTTCAAATAGGGGTTATATAGAACATTACAAGCTTTCCAAAATATCAAATAACTCCTTGAGATCATTCTTGAGCAAGGAGAATCGAAGAGAGGAAGTCAGGGTTTCAAACTAAAATTGTAGTTCATTTTCATGATGAACAAAAATGAAATTTAAATGCTAGGCTGCATAATCTTGCTTTGCAGGCCTTCTAACTTGTGTATCAATCCATCATTAATGGATTACACAAACTTTTGAGCTTTAATCCAAGTGGTTTAAGCTTTATCCAATCCACATTTCCATTAATGGCACAAAGTGAACACTTCCATTTTGGAAAAGCAAGCTTTATGCACAAATTCAATTCTTGAGCCTCTAACTTGTTCCCTCTTATCTCAATCCACCTACAAAGTCAGAAGCAAGTGTGTTTAAAGCATAACCACTCTATCTTAGCAAGTACACAAAGCTTGGAAACTTGGATTTCTCAAAAATCACATGTTATGCTTAACTTGTGATTTTGAATTCTGATCAACAACAAGCTTCCAAACTTGTTGCTTATAAATAGAGGCACTATTTGTGAGCTAGACCACGAGCAAAAGCACCCTGAAACACACCAAAACTCTCTCAAATCAGAAATTGCTCAAAAACTCCATTGTTGCACAGTTTCTGACCTTGAACACCAAACTCATATTTCCCTCGTGTGTTCTTTGGCCTTTTAATTCCTAAAGCTTCCTTACATCAAATACAACTAATCCCTGTCCTTGTTACACGACTGTAACTCCATTTCCATCATCCTCCATAGCCAAAAACATATCACTGCACATTGACTTCTCCAAGCCATTACAACCATCCATTTCTCAAGCTAACCATTGCATTAGCTTCCTGGGAACTTGAGGAAGTTAACCTGATCATTGCAGCACCTTGAATCAATCTCATTTGCATTTCACGATTTCCATTTTGAGGTATTTTTCTTGAACTTCTATCTCATTACTTAGGCATTGTTAGGCTTGCATTTGTGAAGATAAAATTTAGACATCATTGCCCTGAAGCTGTACATGTCAATAGATTTTATTTATATTGATTGAGCTATGAGAATTTTAGGATTGAATCTTTGAAAATAATTAGGTCAGAATTTGGTACTTTCAAAAATTCTCATTCATCTTTGATTTATAGTTCATGATATTTATATGGTTGGATTCGTATGGAAAAATGGAACGACTTTCATGTTTACATTTTCCATTTTTGTTGAAGATGAAGTGTATTCAGAACTTATTTTGTATTATATATTTGTCATTTCAGTTATATTAACTGATGTATAGCCACCCAAGTGTTAAGGCAGCGCGCTGTTAATCAAGAGGTCATGGGTTCGAACCTCGGCGCACTGCCTTTTGCTTTTTTTCACATTTTCTTACATTTTTTTTACTCTTGCAGCGCCTGGGCCTCCAAATGATTGGGCCTAACCTTTTTTGCCATTTCGGACCCCCTGCCTTATTGTTTACACCCCTGGCCCATTTATTTTACTTTTGTTATTTTATTTTCTTTCTTTTTTTTTTTTTCATTTTATATTTTCTTTATTATTAATATTATTATTTTGTTATTACTTTTATTAATAAAAATCCAAAGAAAATATTATATTTTATTACTTATAGTTATTTAGTTTATTTTTTTCTTCACAAAAAATCAAAAGAACAAAAATATTTCCTTTAAATAAATTTACCCTTTTTTAAATACTTAGATAATTTAATTTTGATCATTATATTATATTATTTTTCTTGTAAATTAAAATCAATTTAGAAGTTAGGACTTTTATTTAATTATTTATATTTACTAATTTAATTAAATTCACAAAAATCCTAAAAAAACTTGTTTTCTTTAAATTAATTTATTATACTAAATTAATATTAATTTTCTTATTTTTAGTTAACTATTTTATTTTAATCAATTAAGTCCAAAAAAAACCTTTTCATGAAAAAACCAAACAAAAATCACATTTCTTTTTACATTTACATTCTTGCATTTTTACTTATTCAATTTTGTACATTATTTCAAATTTAATATGGTTGTAATAATTATTTAGATTTAATTTCTTGCAATTCCCCATTTGTAATTTGTACACCCCCTCCCCTAAATCATGTAATAGCTTAATATTTTTACTTTTCGCAATTTAAATGCTTTATATACAAATGCTAGTAATTAGAGTTTGTATGGCAAGAATAAAACCAACAAATAGAAAACCCTAAGCAAGACAAATCAAGCATGTAAACCAATCCACTTGCACACATACACCCTTAGGGTAAACCTACTTTGTTGCCTTACAAAAATGGTCATATTACGCATGTGAGGTATCTTAGCAAAAACAAGGAAAATACAAGATCATAGTCCCTCGATGACGCTATCAATGTTGCATTTCAAAATGATCTTAGTCCCTAAAGAAAATTATAAGATATCTTATAATATTTCTAATCATGGTTATAGGATGACCCACGCCCGTCCCTTTTACATCCAAAGATAAGGTTACTTACCAAATCAATGGTAAGATAATAATGTCAAAGGAAAGAGGAAATGAACATGAAAGACTTTTGAGTAGGTAGAATGTTCCTAGTTACTTGCTCAATTTCAAAAAAAAAAACATCCTTGCTATTTTCAAAACAAACACCAACACTTTTAAAACATCTTACAAACTTGAAAACATTTTCAAAAGATTAAACACTTTGTATACATTCTTACGAATGTGAATCATTACAAAGTTTGCCTAAATGATGGCACCTTTTCAAAATACTTTCAAAAACCACACAAAGCACATTTTTAAACAAAAGCAAGTGATCTAGCAAGTAACTAAGAGCCCATGGAAAACCATGGATGAAAAGGGTTCTAATACCTTCCCTTTTCATAATCTACCCCCCGAACTCAAGAAAACATCTCAAAGGTCTTTCCTGTTCTTTACACCGTGTTACAGTAAGTTTCATCCATTTCTCAAACTTTTCTCAACTTGCACCAATCGTAACTCTCTCAAATTTCATTATTTGAAGGTGATGTTGGATTTTTGGAAAGCTCAAGATGTCCCCTAAAATATCTGTGTTGATCATTTTTTCATTTGAAGACTTTATCTTGATGTAAGTTGCCTTGACAAAAAGTGTCTTTTTGTTGACTTTTTAAATGACCTATAATTATTTGGCCCATATCTTTCAAATGAAGTATTTTTGGACTTGAGATTAGAGAGACAAAGTTGTAGATAATTGAATATCCTTCAAAATGAGCTTTGGTTGAGAAAAATATGATGAAGCATGTGAAAGTTATGTTTGGTCAAAGTTTAGTTGACTTCTCCTTAAGAAAACCCTAATTTGGTAACTTTTGACTTTTGATAAATTTAGAGTTTTCTTGATGAATCATGATCAACCCTTGATAAAATGATAAATATGACTTCAGAATGTTGATGTTGACCAAAAATCTTGAAGTTTGACTGTATGTTAACCACAATTGACTTTTTGTTCAATGTAGTTGATTTTTAATCATTTGAGAATTGATTGGGCAAACATGTGATGCAAGGCTTGAAACTTGTCATGAGGGTACCTTGAAGCATATGAGGAATCATGGAATCCACTTGAGACATCAGAGGCTCAATTTGTTTTTTGAGAAAACCAAAACCTTAGTTGTAGGTCAACTGCTTAAGAGAATGGTTTGATTGGCTAACCATTGAGTAGCATTGAGTACTTGAGACTTTCATGAGCATGA
Organism: Vicia faba; assembly: GCA_948472305.1. Classification (NCBI taxonomy): domain Eukaryota; kingdom Viridiplantae; phylum Streptophyta; class Magnoliopsida; order Fabales; family Fabaceae; genus Vicia; species Vicia faba. The sequence goes on from OX451737.1 coordinate 1,044,967,797, forward strand.
GGAGGGGTCTTGAATTAATTGTCTTCAAAGATGGGAGGGAAAATTTTAGGGTACAACAACTATGATCTTTTCTTTTTCAGTCAACCTTGACTTGGGATAGAGCCTTTTCTGAACTGTGGCTTCACCATGTTTCACAACCTCGAATGGTTTCATGACTTCGACTTGTCTGACATCTTTGACAGGTTTCAATTGGGATGTTAAATCCTCTCTAGAAGCTTTCTTATTCATATGATGACGCCTCCACTGAGTCCTTGTCATCAGATTTTTCCCTTTATAATTAGGAGAAACTTGATATCCCTTCGACTCCACCTTTTTCTCTTTAGCCTTAGCTTCGTGAACGATCACCTTCCACTTTGACCTCTTGCCTCCCTTCTGGTTTACTGGCTCCAACCATTTTCCTGTGGGATGCCCGACGGAGGATGAAATTATTTTTGGCAGGGTTGTTGGAACTGCTTTTGATACTCATCATTGCGTCAAGGGGTACCATCTTTGTCAAAAACAAGCCTTGGAACCAGAAGCTTCTCTTGCTTGAGATCCTCTTTCTTGGAAGCTTCATATCTTTCAGCTGCCTCTTCATCGTACACAGTGTTGCATCTCGGGCATAGATTAGCCTTCGATCCTTTCACTCTGCATTTTTCTTGAAAATCAGCCAAACTCTCCTTAGGTTGAGGATACACTGCCTGCAACTCATTTTCCCTCTTCTCGTCGAAACCTTCAGTAGTTCCAACCATCATGACTTCCATGTCGAGGAATTCAGTGGCTTCAACCATCATACAATCCAAAGGCTCTACGTATAAAGCCTCTTCAACCTTCAAAGGGTCTTCGTCAACCTGCTTTTTTGGCTTTTCGCCAAATTGGAGTCTGCCTTTTTCAAATATTTTTTCACCAAATCTCTCTAAAATATGCATTGAGATGTTTTATGACCAAGAAAATTATGAAATTTGCAGAATCTCCTTTTCTTATTTTTTTCAAGTGGGGGATTCTTTAGGACCTGATGGACCATAATCTGACCATCAGTTACTAACAAATCAAATATTACATCGCACTTGGTTATATCAAACGTGTAAGTTTTGGTGATAGCTTTTCCATTCTTCTCACTTTCGACATGGTTTTTTCCATTCGAAGGTTTTAATAGCTTACATGCATAAGGAGGCCCTGGCTGGAGTTCAGCCATATTAACCTCAGTTTCTTCCTCTGACTCCTCTTTGTCAGAAGAACATTCATCAATGGTCACGTAAGTAACCTTTCCTCGATTGTGGTGTCTATTTGGCTTGGTTTTTTTAAGCTTTCAAATGCTCAATCGGTCAAACTTTGATAGCTAATTGAGCCATATCCTTCAAAAACTGAGTACCTAACAATTTCTTTCTAATAGAACACTCTAATCCATTTACAGCCATTTCGACCAACTCTTGCTCAGGGACTTGTGTAAAGCATCGCGCTTTTAAAAGTTTGAACCTATTGAGGTATTAGTCTATTGTCTTAGTGCTCTTTCATTTGACACAGGATAATTCTGTTAGGTTTTTTGGACGGTCCCATGTGAAACTACTCATGGAACAATTTCTCCAACTTAACCCGCATTTGGATCGACTGTGGGGGAAGCATTGTAAACCAAGTAAACGCATTCTTCGTGAGGGATTTGGGTGAGTATTTTATTCTTAAGTCCTCATTAACCACTTATTCATCTAGTTCAGTTTGGTACCTAGAAACCTGTTTGACAATGGACTCTTCGACGTCCCCTGAGAATTCGGTGAACTTTGGGAGTTTCCAACCCCTTGGTAACTCCATTTGCAAAACAAAATCTTGCAATGGTGATGCATATATGGTCCTCTAGTAGCCAATTCCATTCCTAACCATAATTCGTTCGATAATGGCTTCTAGGTTCTATTCCCTAAATGTGCCTCATGTCGAACTCGCCTAACCACTTGGTCAGCATTTTAGTTTCAATTCACTATTACCACCAGAGGTGGTTCAATAGCTCTTGTTATCTTTTCGACACCTTAGGGGATTTCCTGTTCATGGCCAATGGTTTCGTCAACCATTTCCTCATATTGCACATGCACCTCTAGAGGTGGTGGTGGTGGAGTATGTCGATATGGCACTCTAGGAGCACCAAGGAAATCACCAATACGAGTCATTTGAGTTGTCAATATTTGGTAACTCTAAGTCGAACTCTGTATTAAGGGTCATAATATGGTTCCCATTTGCTGTGTGAGTAGATGGACTATTTTGTGGTTACTTTCATCCATTTGTTGCTTCATAACTGCAACAGAACTTGTGGTGAAAGTTGGTATCGCCTGGGATGAAAATCCCAACCCCGTCGAATGACTAAACTGGCCTCTAAAAGGGCTTGTTGCATGATATGGGGTGGTGAATGTTGACGTCGAATTTTGACAAACATCGAATAACTATTGTGTAATCTTACCATCATCATTGTTCTAATTCCATATTGTTGATCTCCCCCATACATAGGCGCAGTAAAACTAGGTATGTATTGCCCAGTAGTATTAGCCATGTTTGGCCTAGGAGTCACTGGTTGACTCACTGCTATCGGTGTGCTTTAGGATGACGAAGGAGCAGCCACTGAAGTTATAATAGTGTTAGATGCTTGTGAAGCACCAGTATTTCCTCCTTGGGGCAGTTCCCCATTTGGATTCGGATTTCTGGGATCAACCATTTTTCTCCCATTTTTCAAATTCATGCACAAAACGAGAAAGACTCAAATACAACGTGTCCCACCGGATGTGACAATTTGTTTCTCGCGAACAATCTCTATCCTCTTAGTAAAGGTTACTTGCAGGATCGGCTACAGGAATCCTAGACTTAGTGTTTTGAGTTTTGTGTGAAACTGGTTGATTAGTTTGACAAGTGTAAAAAAGAGGAAGAAGCAAAAGAACAAGGAAATTGCTGAAATAAAGAGTAAAAGATAAGACACAGTTCTAAAGTAAAAACTGGAAATTGCTTTGAATTGAAATATGGAGGCACTCGTACATTTTCAAGAACAAACTCGTTTCTCTCTTAGATGCGGGTACTTTGAGTGTAATGCTCTTAATGCTAAGAAATGTCACCCCTAGAACGAATACAATTATTTGCTTAAATATAAAATTCTACAGATGTAACCATCGACGATTACAGTATCCCATGTAATGCCCGTAATTTAATTAATTAATATTTAATTAAATTATTATTTTTTTTGGATTATTTGTGAAGTTGCGAGATGTTAAGAATTATTGATATAAGTTGTTGGATTATTATTAATTAATTAGTTGATTAATAGTAATTATATTATGGAATTAAAGGGAATATATGAAATAATGTTGGACTTATGCTATTGGTTAGAAGTAGTTAAGTGGGGGTGTAGGTTAGGCCCAAGAGGATTGTTATATAAGGAGAAGCTAACACAAGGATTTGTTTTAGTTGGAGAATAAGGATTTCTGTATGTTTACCGGTAGAGCTGCGGGGACGAGGAGCAAGCTACCCGTTGTCAAGCAGAGCGAATCAAGGATTATTGCCGAAGCTTTGGTTGAGCGACCTTCAATCCAGGTAAGGGTGGAGTTCTGACCTTATAATGGGACTTATGATGTGTATTGCATGGGTATTGGTCATTTTATGATTGTTGTGCGTGGATGTTTCTGAATTGCTATCGAAGTTGCATGTTTATTCATGTTGTGGCTGTTGGGAAGAATCCAATGACCGTTTAATGAATCCGTTTTAGGAAGTTTCCCGGTGATGTGTTGTGGACGTTTTGAGTTATTTGTGTGGCTGTCGGTTTTATCGATGAGTAGGTTAGTATAAATTGTTGCTTGTTGTTGTGGTCGTTAGGTTGTTGTGGTCGGTATGATGGTATGGTCATTACAGTGTTGTAGTGGTTCGAGCAGTTGGTAAGAAGTTAGGAGTTATTATTGTAGTCGATCTTGTATAATGAACGAATCTATCGATAAGAATATAGTTTCCCGTTGTTGTGTTATTCCGAGCAGTTGGCCAGAAGTTATGAATTATAGTGGTGTGGTCGTTAAGACGTTATATCATGACTGTGTTGTTGACCGAATTAGTGGTCGGGGAGGATACTGAAGTAGTAGGTACTGAGCGATGTTTTAGGCTGTTGTTTACAATGATTTCTGGTAAACAACCGCTAGTCCTCCAAACTATCGAATAATCTTACTGACTGTTATTCAATCTCTCTGGTAACTCGCAGGATCGACTAGATTGATCCTAGGATGTATTGGACATTTGGATAACTCTCATTATAGAACTGGTATTCATGGTTTGTATTTAGAATGTTGTGTAGGTGTTTAACTTACTTCGATTACTCTATTAAAGATTTAAAGGCGTGATCAAGTAAATGTGCGCGAAACTAAATTGCATGAATAAAGTTCAATTGTAAAGACATGTAAAACTGCATAAAAGACAAGTAAATGACTTCGAAGCATAAAAACATGTAATGTAAAAGATTCTCTGGAATGTAAAAGATTCAAAATATGAAGAAAGTATTTAAATGCAAGAAAACAGTAAAATGACTTTAAGTGAAAAAGGTGTTCGAATGATAAAAGCTTGAAGATAAAGGCATGAAATGTACAACAGTTTCTGAAATGTAAAGTGTTTGAAATGGAAAGAAAGCATTTAAATGTAAGGCATCAGTAAAAAGACTTCGAATGAACACATTTTAGTGCAAAAGCTTTTGAATGGTATTGACATGAAGATAAAGGAAAATACTGGAAATGATAAAGAGTTTTTATTAAATCATAAACACTTGGTGTTATCATACGTACATTGCTCGTTGTGATACGGTGGGAGAACTGACTAGTGTTTTGCATTCGTATTCGCACTTGTGCGGTTTAGCAAGAGTCGCCACCGACTTTTTATTTTATCCTAAAGGAAAGGTTAAAAAAGCACAGCAAAAACCTTTTTTGAGATATTTCGTGGGTCCGGGGGGTAGATTATGAAAAGGGAAGGTGTTAGCACCCTTTTCATCCATGGTTATCCATGGGCTCTTAGTTACTTGGTTTTTTAGATCACTTGCTTTGTTTTTCGATTGCTTTAAAAATGGTGTGTGTGTGGGTGCTTTTTGAAAATGTTTTGGAAAAAAGATGCCTTGTCTTAGGCTAACCTTGTAACAATTCTTTACTCGAATGTTTTACAAAGGCGTGTATCTTTTCGAAAAGATGTTTCAAAATGTTTTTGAGAGTTTGTTTTGAAAGTGTTGTGGATTGTGGTTTTTGAAAAGAAGGCAAGTGTTTTTGCAAGTTTGATCTCAAGTAACTAAGAGTTTTGTCTACCCTATTGTACTCAAAGGTTTTTGTCATGTTTTAACCCCTTTTAACAATTTTGTTCCACCATTGAAATTGGTGGACAATCTTGCGTTTAGGAAGTTTATTCGGGACGGGCGCGGGTCATCGTATGGACCATGAATGCAATGGTGCCAAGTGTCTTTGGCAATTTGTTTTGAAGGGACTATGATCATTTCGTTTAGGCAACATTCGAAAGCGTCATCGAGGGACTTATGATCATTTGATTTTGTTTTGCCAAAGATACTCGACGTGCAAGCATGGCCCATTTTGGAAGGCAACATGTGGGATTACCCTAGGGGGTGCAAGTGTGATTGTGTATTGATTACATGTATTTGTCTTGTATTAGGTTATCTAGCGTTTGATTTTATGTACATACAAACCCTAGGTCTAACCATGGTATAATTGGAAAGCTGTAAATTGCGGAATGTAAAATCTACGCTATTACAAAATAGTGTCCGGGAATGGGGGTATAAATGTACAAGGGGATGAGACTTATAGTATCCAATAAGTTACAACCAAATCGAATGTGCGATCAAAATGTAAATATCAAATATAAATGTAAGATAAACAAATGTGTATAGGGCAATGTGTTGTGTATTTGTGTAAGTGTACAAGTGTATATGTATATGAATTGTGTAATTATGTACAAGCGCGATAATGTGGAATTGAAGCGTGTTAGGGTTTGACCTAGAGAAGTGTTTTAAATGAATCTTTGATTTGTATTTAGATATGTACAATAGAAAAAGAAAGTGTTTTGATTTAGTTAAATGGTATGTTCAAATTTTAATTAAATTGTATTATGTAAAAAAAAAAGTATTTTAACCAAATATTTGTGAATTTAATATTAGAGAAAAAAATGTATTTAAATTGTTATGTACAAATGTGTATGTTAATTAAAAAGTTTTCAATTTAATTATGTATGAAAAAGTATTTTATTTATTTTTATATACAAAATATGTTAAGAAAATTAAATTATGCAAGAAAATGTGTATTTATTTTAGTATGTGCAAAATATATTTTTATTAAAAAGAGTAAACAAAATAAAAGAAAGTATTTTCAAAGTAATATATGACAAAATGCTAAGTTAAAAATATATGGTTTAGTAATAAAAAGGAGAGTGTTTATATAATTATATTAGTTAATTCAAGTATAGAAAAGAAAACTTTAATTAGATAAAATATATTTGTATTTTTAAGTATTAGTATTAACATGGTGTTTTGTGAAATAATGTTAGATTAGAAGTGAAAATCTTATGGGCTTAGGAGGGACACAGAACGGGCAAGGCCCATGTTAATCCAAAAGCAAAATTAGGGTTAACGCGTTTTGTTCAGTCAAGCGAGATGAAAACGTAGGGTTAGTAGCGGCGCCGTGCGTTCGTCTTCTCCGATCAAGCTTCCTGAGCAAATCAATTCCGGCCACCAACGCTACCCTCAGACCTCTCTTCCCTCCAGTTCAGTGGATTCGTTGTTCAAGGTTTGTTTCAATGTTCCTTCTTTTTCTTTTCTCTTCTGTGAACGATACGCGTTTTAGATTTGTTTTAAGTTGAGTTTTCATTGTTATGAGGCGAAGGAGAAAGGAGAATAAAGTTCACTACCTGACCCTTGGAGGAGGAGGAGAGAGGAGGGGAGCTGTGGCGCTTAGGAGGCCGGAGATTCGGTGATGGAGCTTTGAGCTTGCTTTGCTTTTGATGCTTTCCTGGTATTTTCGTTCTCTTGATATATTAGGGTTTTGATGATGATGTATACTGAGAACCCTTTCCCCTCTTTATCTCTTCTTCTGTGCCACTGTGTGTTGATTGCCTGAGTATTTGCTTGAGTATTGTTGCCTGAGTATTGTTGAATGGTTGCTTTGAGATGCCCAGTGATGATCTCAGAGATCTGAGGGCCTAGGTTGCCTTTACTGTCTTGAACGATTTTGAACAGTTATTGCCTTGGACTGGATGCCTTTCTGGGATTTATTGCCCGATGATGCTTGTACTGAGGGCTCGTGGGTTGCCTCACCTGTATTGCCTTGAATCTTTATGTTTGCGAGTTTGTTGACAGTATGGGGTTTGGGTGATGGTCAAGCTTGAGATTAGGCAATGGGCATAGTGTTTCTGGTTATGGTTTTGGTGATTGAACAGGGTGTTGGTAATGTTTTTGCTTCAGGGCATTAGCACGCTTTGTACTTTGTTTATCAGGTTTCTTTTGAATGTTTGAAATTTGAGGTTGTGTTTGATGGTTATGGTTTGCTTCAGTTTGGATGTTAGGCAGGTTCTGATGCTAGCAGGTTCTGATGCTAGCAGGTTTTTACTGGTTTTCATGTTAGCTTGGCTTGATAACTTAGTTTGCAGGTTATGCTTCAGTGTGTTATGTTGTTGAGCTTGGCCAGGTTTGAGGTTACTCAGGTTTGATATTTTTTTGTGATTCTGGACAGTAGTGGTGGCTTTAGATTTTTTGAGTTTTGTATCTTTTCTCTTCCTTGGTCTTGCTATGCTGAACTGAGGTTGTATATATCTCTTCTCTTTTTACCTTCACTTGCTTTGTATTGGCTTGTGTATCTTTTTTTTCTCTCTGAACTCCTGCTGAACTGTCTTGGCTTGTGGATTTGTATATCTTTTTTTTTTCTGTCTAGCTCCTACTGTCTATGCCTGAACCCTTGCCTACTGCTGCTTTATCTCTCTTTCTTCTCTCCTAAAGTACAGTTTTTTAGAATTTAATAATGTTATTATTCTGTACTATGGTTCTGAAGGGGCCCTACTTATGCTGGGAAATGATGATTAAGTATCCAAGTTGCTTGCGTCCTACATACTACTTGACTGCATTTTTATCTCTTTTGACTGCTTTGACAGTTTTGATAGCAACTTGTGCTACTTTGATCTCTTTGATATCTTGGAGTATATTTTGGCATTTGATAGGAAGTGGGAATTGGATTTGAACTAATACAGTTTGAACTTTGGATTTGAAATTGAGATTCTATGCAGTCTTGAATTTTGGAACTTATACTTTTGACATTTGCATTTCATGAATAAAATCTTCCCTCTCTGTGAACCGGGAGAAATCCCGTGATTTGCAGAGAGGGTCAACTGATCCCAGTCAGTGGCCCCTAATGATGAGCAATTTTAACTGTCTTTTTTTTAATTAACTGTTTTCTGACTTTTTCTTCTCTTTTTGCAGATAAAAATGGAGCACCGGCGCGGAGTGAAGGATGAAGAATATTAGAACTAGGATAGTTTTTATTTTATGTAATATTTAAATTAATGTATATTATTGTTCATAATTTTAAATTATAAACAACAATTTGTACAAATAATTCAAATATCAATAAAAGTCTAAATTATCCAATTAATTCTAATTTTCTTTATTGTTTATTTATTTATTTAAAATTCTTAGAATTAAAACAATTGAAAAATAAATTTCAATCATTCAATTTTTTAGAATAATAAATAGCTTAAATAATAACAATATTGGTCAATTAAACCTGTCTTATTCAAAATCCAAAGCAAAGCAGCAGTCAATCCAAATAGACTGATCAAACGCATAAACACTGTGAATCCAATACTGCATCCTGTATCTGATTGGCCCAATCAAAACGTACTGAATTCAAACCACTGTCTCTTTTACTGATTAAACCAAGATAACGCGAATTTTAACCCAAATCTCGGAATAAACTGCGAAGTGCTGTGGAATTTAAATTCTTCTGAGAATATGCCCATAAAACCTTAATTCCCGATTAAATGCCAAATAACGCTCGCCTGATCAAAATTGGACCAAAAATCGTCCAAAACCCTGAGCCAACTGTGAAACAATCCAAAGCTCTGAAAATCAGTAAAAACCCTAATTTTGCTTGACTGTCAAGAAAAGTCCGTTTGTCCGATTCTTGAGCCAGTTTGAAAAGTCAGGAAATACCTGAAGCTGAGATTTCTTATGGAAAAACGCGAGGGCAAATTTTGGGGTACAACAGTTGCCCATGTTCAATCTTCTTGGACCTGAAGAGTTAGATTGGCAAGTTTGCCTTTCGCGACTCGAAGGTAAAAGGAGATTGGACACTAAAGTGCCCAGAAAATTTGCACTCGGCGATCTGATGGTAGATGTGAATGGGCTTAAAGATGCCATTTGGTGATGGGCTTAAAGATGCCATCTGGTGCGGTAGAATTTTGTCGGGGGATGGGCTTAGAGATGCCATCTGAGAATGGGCTTAAAGATGCCATTCGGCGACTGTTGGTAGGAGGATGGGCTTATAGATGCCATCTGGACATGTTGAACTGTATGTCAATGGTGAGTGGACAAGTATCAGAAGGGCCTCCATGTTTTGGGGACATCTCTGAATTGGGGTCCGGACAAGCAACAGATTGACGTCCGTATCTGGAGAATCTGTAAACCATCTGATATTGAATAAGCAATAGAGCAGCATCCGTTGTTGGGACGTGTCCGTAAACTATTTTCAAAAATTGTGAAGAGTCTGAATAAGTCGGTAGATTGACATCCGTTGTAGGGAAGAATCCGTAAACTGTTTCAGAAGTCTTGAAGTTGAAGAGGAACCGGTGTAGGATTTCCGCTGATGCGTCTGAATGAATTTGGAATAAGTATCAGAATGTCGCCGTGTCCGGGTCACATCTGAACTATTTCTGGATGAATCTCGGGAGATGATCTTTGTCTGTCGACTGATCTTTCCTGAAAAGGCAAAGGGTTAGTTGTATGCAATGTTATGATGCATGATGCAATGCGTGTGACATTAATGTTCATGATGAATGCGCATGTAAGTTGATGAGCTAATCCTGCCGAGGATACATGAATCCAAGATGGCTGAAGATAAAAGCATCTTGATTGCTGCCGGGGAAAATAAATCCTTGGCTGCTGCTGGGAGAGAGAATTCCTGATGACCTCTATTGGGGAGTTCCAAACTAGTAGGCTCATGCTGGGAAGACCAGGTTGAGAATCTTCGGCTTGATGGGAAGTAACCCTGGAGACTTCGCTGGGGAACTCAAGGTTTGTCTCCTAAAACTCTGTGGGGAGAAGGTTTGAAAGTCTGACTCCGCTGGGGATACTGAAGTTTATACTCTGAGGGGAATTGAATTCCAGAGGATTCTTCGGCTGGGGATTTGCAAAGATAAGTTACTGTTGGGGTATTTTGATGAACTCCGCTGGGGATAGGAAGAATCTTCTGATTGCTGTAGGTGTTGGTCTGGGATAAGTTACTGAATGTCGCCATCTCTGGGTCACATCTTGAACTATATCTGGAATGAAATTCTGAATGAGTTGCAGAATGTCGCCAAATCTTGGGTCACATCTGAACTATATCTGGAAAGTCCGAATGAGTTATAGAATGTCGCCATGTCTGGGTCACATCTTGAACTATATCTGGAAAGAAATTCTGAATGAGTTGCAGAATGTCGCCAAATCTTGGGTCACATCTGAACTATATCTGGAAAGTCTGAATGAGTTATAGAATGTCGCCATGTCTGGGTCACATCTTGAACTATATCTGGAATGAAATTCTGAATGAGTTGCAGAATGTCGCCAAATCTTGGGTCACATCTGAACTATATCTGGAAAGTCTGAATGAGTTATAGAATGTCGCCATGTCTGGGTCACATCTTGAACTATATCTGGAATGAAATTCTGAATGAGTTGCAGAATGTCGCCAAATCTTGGGTCACATCTGAACTATATCTGGAAAGTCTGAATGAGTTATAGAATGTCGCCATGTCTGGGTCACATCTTGAACTATATCTGGAATGAAATTCTGAATGAGTTGCAGAATGTCGCCAAATCTTGGGTCACATCTGAACTATATCTGGAAAGTCTGAATGAGTTATAGAATGTCGCCATGTCTGGGTCACATCTTGAACTATATCTGGAATGAAATTCTGAATGAGTTGCAGAATGTCGCCAAATCTTGGGTCACATCTGAACTATATCTGGAAAGTCTGAATGAGTTATAGAATGTCGCCATGTCTGGGTCACATCTTGAACTATATCTTGCTTTTGAGGTGATAAGGAAATTGTTGAACACTTTTGACATTCGAATGCCCCAAGTGGTGATGAAGGAGTCTTGAATCAGATTACTCTGCATATTGACATTTCTTGAAATCTTGACTGGACTGCCCCAGGTTAACTGGACTTTGAACGATCTGTTGAAACCTTGACTGGACTGCCCCAGGTTAACTGAACTTTGAAAGGTCCGTTGAACCTTGACTGGATCGCCCCAGGTTAATTGAATTGTGACATGCCATGCCCCTTGCTGATAGGAGATTTGATGGAAGTGTTATCCTTTTGAAGTGATTTTGCTCACTGAGAGAGTTTTCGTTCCTCCGAACATTCGCTGTATGAACTTCTTCGCTGTCAAACAAAAGGGTCAAATGCAGGCAGTGATATTCGGATAATGCAAAGTTTATGTTTGTCTTTGAAGTTTTGAAAAATGCGTTTTTTAGCAGAAAACTTTTCACAAGACAAGTCAACACAAGATTTAGAGCAAAGCCCTACAGGAGTCAGGATACCTTTTGTAACAGTATGCTTTCGAACTAACCCATGCTTCAATTAGGACTTTTGGAGGGTTGTAACGTGGCCTGGTTCACGGTTTAAGAAACAAAGGATAAAGGCTCAAAGTATATTTGTACCCACCCTCTCTTCGTGATGTTCTTCAACCTAAGCTCAGTTAACTGTGCGTCGCACTCTGTTTTGAGTTTGGAACGACTTTTGGGCGATGGTTCACCAGTTTGAATTTGGGAGACAGTCATCATCTCCTTTTTCTTTTCCAACACTTTTCATATTGTTGAGGATTTTGTAATGACCTCACTATTTTGATTTTGATTTGTTATCCCTAACTTTTGCCTTACTGTTACCGTTTTCGGGATTACTGTCAGCGGGATGCCCCAGCTTTCTTAAGCCTCCTTTATAGGTTTTGGCTCAGTGGGCTTTTCTCTTTTGAGAGATTGACTGTCTATGCGATAGGGAACCACTCCGGTCTTTTGATTCCAGAGGAACGCTTTCTTTTTCGACGTCGTTCGTTGTATTACGAACTGAGAGTTTGCGACTTCAATGCACATTTTCTTTTGAATTAACTGAGAGACTACCCTGCCCCAGGTTTATGTCAAAGGTTTCGATTGTTTAGAACAGGAAACTCCTACTTCTTTGGCTCGAAGGGGTTGACTAGGGATTAACTTCCTTATAACTCCAGTGTTTGGGAATTGAAAGAAATGCCTGTACATCATCAGCAAGGTCTGTTCAAAAGCATACCGTATGAGATTATGGTATTGTTTCGTCATCCTCCCTCTAAAGGCTTGCAGCTTTTTATCAAGAGTCAAATATCATAAAGAAAAGCATAAGAGTAGTGAAACGAATGGATGAATTCAAGACAAACATATGCAATGCATTAATGAAAACAGAGTTTAACATCAACAGATAATTGTTTGATAGCAAAAGAAATTACAACTTTGAAAATTCAGAATGAAACAAACACAATCTCAATGATTTGGCATAGGAGGAGTGATCATGCTGGAGTCTCTGGGGGACCAAACTCAATCTCCTTGGCATCAATCATGTCCTGGATCTTGTTCTTCAGAGGCCAACAGTTGTTGGTATCATGCCCCGGGCTATCAGAGTGGTATTCACATCTTTCATTGGGGTGATAGGTAGGAGCAGAAGTATTTGGGTTCCGGAGAGGAGCCCTCAAAGTAATCATACCCCTATTCAACAAGTGTTGCAGTGCCTGAGACAGTGACATGTTGATCTTGGTGAACTGCCTCTTAGGTGCGACCTCCTTATGCTGATGCCCCCGTCTTTGTTGAGTAGGTATAGGATTAGGGATCAGAATTGCCCCTATATGTTGGTCATGACGACCCTTTTGACTGTTCGCAGCAATGGACTCTTTCTTCCCGTTGTAGGGAATTATCTGAGTATCGGAGGTTGTGGATCCCTGGATCTTGCCACTCTTGATGCCAGCCTCGACCCTCTCGCCAGTCAATATTAGCTCGGTGAATCCGGCTGAAGAGCTTCCAATTAAGTGATTAAAGAAAGGTCCTGTCAAAGTTCCCATGAAGATGTCAATCAACTCTCTGTCAGTTAAAAGAGGTTGTACCCTACCAGCCAAATCTCTCCACTTTTGGGCATATCCCTTGAAATTCTCGTCGGAACCCATGGTCATGTTTTGCAACTGCACACGAGTTGGTGCAAGATCAGCATTGTACTGGTACTGTTCGTAAAAAGCCCTGGCTAGATCTTCCCAGGTGTGGATGCGAGAACTCTCCAATTGATAGAACCACTCGAGTTGAGCTTCTACCAAACTTTCTTGGAAGAAATGGATCCAGAGTCTCTTGTCAGCTGTGTATGGTTGAATCTTGCGGACATAAGACTTCAGATGCATCTTAGGGCAAGAGACACCATCGTACAGAGCAAAGGTAGGGACTTTGAATTTTGGAGGGATGACCAATCTAGGAACCAAACCCATGTCTCCTAAATCCAAGCCAGGTATTTGTTGGATCTCCATAGCATTGAGGCGATCCTCCAACTCTTTGTACTTGTCATCAGTGAGAGGATATTGTTCTTCGGAGTAATCAGCTTCCCCTTCATCAATCTCCACATTGTGATCTTCCTCAAGACTAACCACTGTGTTGGATGGAGTTGCAAGGTCTTGGGTCTTAGGCCTTCTCCTCAAGTTCAGGATGCGGGCTGCCTTCTTGGATTTCTTCTTGTCTTTGAGAAGAAGAGCTGTCAGATCCTCTTGCCATTTACCCATAGCCAGCAGCATTTGTTGGAATTGAGCATTTTGAGCTTGGAGATCTTTCACCGTTTGCTCCATATCCATCTTACTGAAATAAACAGTAGGAAGAATAAGGAGACCTGTAGGGGAGAAACCTGTTATGCAATGATATGTGTGATATATATGCAATGTTTTCAAGGATCTCTTGGGGTAAACACAAGAAAGTGTTAGAGGTTGAACTCTGCTCTTGGATTGGAGAACTTTGTATCGGTGTATGTCTTTCCACGGGAATCAAGCTCACCATGTCGAGTGGGTCATAGCCACTGATTCAAGTTGTTGTACTTGATCTTTTGGTTGGAGAACTTTGTATCGGTGGATGTCTTTCCACTAGAATCAAGCTCACCATGTCGAGTGGGTCATAGCCACTGATTCAAGTTGTTGTACTTGATCTTTTGGTTGGATTGGTTAGAGGAGAGACCTCTTGCCCCTTGATAGATGTCTGGTTCAACGTAACCCTGCATCAACAGAACCCTCGAGATCCTTGAAATGGCCATTGAAAATGCTAAAATGCTATGGCATGATGTCATGATGTTATGTACATGTAGGCACAAACAAGTGAGTGTATATACAGGCAAACAATATTCACACACAAAGCACACAAGGCCTTAGGTTTAGGCTTGCATGAGGTTCAGGTGCTACCCTCTTTCAGTTTGTTGGTTAAAACCTGTCCTATCAAAAGTAACCGGGTTCTAAAGGTCCCAATATCACTGGATTACTTTCATTGTTCATCGTTTCGATTTAGCCACTGAACTGGCGACCGAAATATCCCAGGAAAGCAACCCTCAATTGAGTGTAGTATCGAGTATCAACCAACCTCGGACTGCACCAAAGTCAGTTATCTCACTACCCTAAAAAGGCTAAGATGGTCAATTAAGGTTCTATGGTCAGTTGATGCTTCACGACACCACGCGGCGGCCCCGTACTCTCCTTGACTGAACTCAAGGGTTACCGGTACACACCAAAGTGCCACATCAACGTAGCAGACTGCTTCAACCATGTCGGTATACCCCGCACAGTTCCCTCACAGCCTTGTTGCTACCTAAAAGGGTTTTCCCAGATCCGGGTTAGGATCTATAAAGCTCCGATACAAAGCCCACAAATGTAAAGAAAACAAAGCAATCAATTGAAAGTAAAGGTGATCTAAACCCTAAGGTAACCCCACTTAAAAAACAGTCCCCAGCAGAGTCGCCAGTTCTGGCGATACGGTGGGAGAACTGACTAGTGTTTTGCATTCGTATTCGCACTTGTGCGGTTTAGCAAGAGTCGCCACCGACTTTTTATTTTATCCTAAAGGAAAGGTTAAAAAAGCACAGCAAAAACCTTTTTTGAGATATTTCGTGGGTCCGGGGGGTAGATTATGAAAAGGGAAGGTGTTAGCACCCTTTTCATCCATGGTTATCCATGGGCTCTTAGTTACTTGGTTTTTTAGATCACTTGCTTTGTTTTTCGATTGCTTTAAAAATGGTGTGTGTGTGGGTGCTTTTTGAAAATGTTTTGGAAAAAAGATGCCTTGTCTTAGGCTAACCTTGTAACAATTCTTTACTCGAATGTTTTACAAAGGCGTGTATCTTTTCGAAAAGATGTTTCAAAATGTTTTTGAGAGTTTGTTTTGAAAGTGTTGTGGATTGTGGTTTTTGAAAAGAAGGCAAGTGTTTTTGCAAGTTTGATCTCAAGTAACTAAGAGTTTTGTCTACCCTATTGTACTCAAAGGTTTTTGTCATGTTTTAACCCCTTTTAACAATTTTGTTCCACCATTGAAATTGGTGGACAATCTTGCGTTTAGGAAGTTTATTCGGGACGGGCGCGGGTCATCGTATGGACCATGAATGCAATGGTGCCAAGTGTCTTTGGCAATTTGTTTTGAAGGGACTATGATCATTTCGTTTAGGCAACATTCGAAAGCGTCATCGAGGGACTTATGATCATTTGATTTTGTTTTGCCAAAGATACTCGACGTGCAAGCATGGCCCATTTTGGAAGGCAACATGTGGGATTACCCTAGGGGGTGCAAGTGTGATTGTGTATTGATTACATGTATTTGTCTTGTATTAGGTTATCTAGCGTTTGATTTTATGTACATACAAACCCTAGGTCTAACCATGGTATAATTGGAAAGCTGTAAATTGCGGAATGTAAAATCTACGCTATTACAAAATAGTGTCCGGGAATGGGGGTATAAATGTACAAGGGGATGAGACTTATAGTATCCAATAAGTTACAACCAAATCGAATGTGCGATCAAAATGTAAATATCAAATATAAATGTAAGATAAACAAATGTGTATAGGGCAATGTGTTGTGTATTTGTGTAAGTGTACAAGTGTATATGTATATGAATTGTGTAATTATGTACAAGCGCGATAATGTGGAATTGAAGCGTGTTAGGGTTTGACCTAGAGAAGTGTTTTAAATGAATCTTTGATTTGTATTTAGATATGTACAATAGAAAAAGAAAGTGTTTTGATTTAGTTAAATGGTATGTTCAAATTTTAATTAAATTGTATTATGTAAAAAAAAAAGTATTTTAACCAAATATTTGTGAATTTAATATTAGAGAAAAAAATGTATTTAAATTGTTATGTACAAATGTGTATGTTAATTAAAAAGTTTTCAATTTAATTATGTATGAAAAAGTATTTTATTTATTTTTATATACAAAATATGTTAAGAAAATTAAATTATGCAAGAAAATGTGTATTTATTTTAGTATGTGCAAAATATATTTTTATTAAAAAGAGTAAACAAAATAAAAGAAAGTATTTTCAAAGTAATATATGACAAAATGCTAAGTTAAAAATATATGGTTTAGTAATAAAAAGGAGAGTGTTTATATAATTATATTAGTTAATTCAAGTATAGAAAAGAAAACTTTAATTAGATAAAATATATTTGTATTTTTAAGTATTAGTATTAACATGGTGTTTTGTGAAATAATGTTAGATTAGAAGTGAAAATCTTATGGGCTTAGGAGGGACACAGAACGGGCAAGGCCCATGTTAATCCAAAAGAAAAATTAGGGTTAACGCGTTTTGTTCAGTCAAGCGAGATGAAAACGTAGGGTTAGTAGCGGCGCCGTGCGTTCGTCTTCTCCGATCAAGCTTCCTGAGCAAATCAATTCCGGCCACCAACGCTACCCTCAGACCTCTCTTCCCTCCAGTTCAGTGGATTCGTTGTTCAAGGTTTGTTTCAATGTTCCTTCTTTTTCTTTTCTCTTCTGTGAACGATACGCGTTTTAGATTTGTTTTAAGTTGAGTTTTCATTGTTATGAGGCGAAGGAGAAAGGAGAATAAAGTTCACTACCTGACCCTTGGAGGAGGAGGAGAGAGGAGGGGAGCTGTGGCGCTTAGGAGGCCGGAGATTCGGTGATGGAGCTTTGAGCTTGCTTTGCTTTTGATGCTTTCCTGGTATTTTCGTTCTCTTGATATATTAGGGTTTTGATGATGATGTATACTGAGAACCATTTCCCCTCTTTATCTCTTCTTCTGTGCCACTGTGTGTTGATTGCCTGAGTATTTGCTTGAGTATTGTTGCCTGAGTATTGTTGAATGGTTGCTTTGAGATGCCCAGTGATGATCTCAGAGATCTGAGGGCCTAGGTTGCCTTTACTGTCTTGAACGATTTTGAACAGTTATTTCCTTGGACTGGATGCCTTTCTGGGATTTATTGCCCGATGATGCTTGTACTGAGGGCTCGTGGGTTGCCTCACCTGTATTGCCTTGAATCTTTATGTTTGCGAGTTTGTTGACAGTATGGGGTTTGGGTGATGGTCAAGCTTGAGATTAGGCAATGGGCATAGTGTTTCTGGTTATGGTTTTGGTGATTGAACAGGGTGTTGGTAATGTTTTTGCTTCAGGGCATTAGCACGCTTTGTACTTTGTTTATCAGGTTTCTTTTGAATGTTTGAAATTTGAGGTTGTATTTGATGGTTATGGTTTGCTTCAGTTTGGATGTTAGGCAGGTTCTGATGCTAGCAGGTTTTTACTGGTTTTCATGTTAGCTTGGCTTGATAACTTAGTTTGCAGGTTATGCTTCAGTGTGTTATGTTGTTGAGCTTGGCCAGGTTTGAGGTTACTCAGGTTTGATAATTTTTTGTGATTCTGGACAGTAGTGGTGGCTTTAGATTTTTTGAGTTTTGTATCTTTTCTCTTCCTTGGTCTTGCTATGCTGAACTGAGTTTGTATATATCTCTTCTCTTTTTACCTTCACTTGCTTTGTATTGGCTTGTGTATCTTTTTTTTCTCTCTGAACTCCTGCTGAACTGTCTTGGCTTGTGGATTTGTATATCTTTTTTTTTTCTGTCTAGCTCCTACTGTCTATGCCTGAACCCTTGCCTACTGCTGCTTTATCTCTCTTTCTTCTCTCCTAAAGTACAGTTTTTTAGAATTTAATAATGTTATTATTCTGTACTATGGTTCTGAAGGGGCCCTACTTATGCTGGGAAATGATGATTAAGTATCCAAGTTGCTTGCATCCTACATACTACTTGACTGCATTTTTATCTCTTTTGACTGCTTTGACAGTTTTGATAGCAACTTGTGCTACTTTGATCTCTTTGATATCTTGGAGTATATTTTGGCATTTGATAGGAAGTGGGAATTGGATTTGAACTAATACAGTTTGAACTTTGGATTTGAAATTGAGATTCTATGCAGTCTTGAATTTTGGAACTTATACTTTTGACATTTGCATTTCATGAATAAAATCTTCCCTCTCTGTGAACCGGGAGAAATCCCGTGATTTGCAGAGAGGGTCAACTGATCCCAGTCAGTGGCCCCTAATGATGAGCAATTTTAACTGTCTTTTTTTTTAATTAACTGTTTTCTGACTTTTTCTTCTCTTTTTGCAGATAAAAATGGAGCACCGGCGCGGAGTGAAGGATGAAGAATATTAGAACTAGGATAGTTTTTATTTTATGTAATATTTAAATTAATGTATATTATTGTTCATAATTTTAAATTATAAACAACAATTTGTACAAATAATTCAAATATCAATAAAAGTCTAAATTATCCAATTAATTCTAATTTTCTTTATTGTTTATTTATTTATTTAAAATTCTTAGAATTAAAACAATTGAAAAATAAATTTCAATCATTCAATTTTTTAGAATAATAAATAGCTTAAATAATAACAATATTGGTCAATTAAACCTGTCTTATTCAAAATCCAAAGCAAAGCAGCAGTCAATCCAAATAGACTGATCAAACGCATAAACACTGTGAATCCAATACTGCATCCTGTATCTGATTGGCCCAATCAAAACGTACTGAATTCAAACCACTGTCTCTTTTACTGATTAAACCAAGATAACGCGAATTTTAACCCAAATCTCGGAATAAACTGCGAAGTGCTGTGGAATTTAAATTCTTCTGAGAGTATGCCCATAAAACCTTAATTCCCGATTAAATGCCAAATAACGCTCGCCTGATCAAAATTGGACCAAAAATCGTCCAAAACCCTGAGCCAACTGTGAAACAATCCAAAGCTCTGAAAATCAGTAAAAACCATAATTTTGCTTGACTGTCAAGAAAAGTCCGTTTGTCCGATTCTTGAGCCAGTTTGAAAAGTCAGGAAATGCCTGAAGCTGAGATTTCTTGTGGAAAAACGCGAGGGCAAATTTTGGGGTACAACACTCGTGCATTCGTTTCCCTAGCCATGTGGTATTTTGAATGTTTACTGAGTTTTTTGTACAATAGATATGACACACAAAATCCTAATGCTAAGACTTCTATTTATACTACTTTGACCATAACGGTCTTACTATAAGATTCTGCCACGTTCAGAACATGCAGAGAAATGCCTCTCCCTAGCTTCCACGCGTCTTCGAATGCTCCAGCGCATATATTTCAAATTTCGAACATCCCGCTTGCATTTGAATTTCAAATGTTTTGGCACTTCTTCGCTTCGAACGCATTTCTTGGACACAACCTTGTTAACATTTCGAGACTTCTTTGAATATATCCTCATATCTATCACTCGAAGCTCCAAGCTTTGATATGCCCATTCGAAGCACTGCTTCTACCATTTCGAAACATGACATCTTGCTTTATTCCAATCAAAACGTCCAATTTGCTTCGCTTCTAATAATATCATCAAAATCTTCAGCCAACAAAATGCCCCTTTAAAATATGTATTTCGATTCCTTTGAGAAATACTTATTTTAAACATATACCCAAGATTTTGATGCGACCTTCGAATCATCATAACATTTATTGCATATTGTTGTACCCCAAAATTTTCCCTCCCATTTCTCATTGCTTTCTCATCACAAAGTCCTTGAAGATCAGGATCCAGTTGAGGTTTCATCTGCTCAAGACTTCTCCTTGCACTGCCGATCCAAATTAGGGTTTGTGTTTGCACAAAGATGTTTTAACCCAAAATGCCTAAGATGACTTTCTTGCTTCATATTGGACTCCCAAGTTTATCCTCATCAAGTTTCAAGTCTTGATTCCAAGTTTTGCCCAGTCAATTGGACAAATGACCTAGAAATCAACTGTATTGGGGGAAAAGTCAACTGTGGCCAATTGACAGTGAAACCTCATGAAAATTGACCCACATCAACATTATGAACTCATATGAACCATTTGATCAAGTTTGGATCACAATTCCATAAGAAATTTGATCAGATCACCAAAAGGGCAAAATGGTCATTTTTAGGGTTTTGACTGCACAAAAGCAATTTTTGACTGTTTGACCTAGCCAATGGCAAACCAAGCTTACATATGGACTCAAGGACCCCATGGAATTATCTTGACATGCTCAACAATCTCAAAAGATCCCAAGTACACAAGATTGACAGTTGAATTTCCCGGTCAATTGATCAATTTTGACTGTATACTAAAAAGTCAAACTTTGACTTTTTGGTCAAAATCAAGAGTCAAGATTCATTTTTCATCAAAACATGCCAAATCATGAAACTTGTTCATCAAGAAATCACAAAATGCAAATTAGGGTTAGAAATTTGAATTTTTCATAACTTAGAATTTTTCTAAGTTATGAAAAACCCTAATTTTTTCCCAACTTTGCCCCACCTTTTCACCAAGATCCATTTGGATTCAAACAAAAGTCAAAACATGAAAGTTGTAGCTTGTTGCATAATCTACAACTTTGATTCACAAAGTTTTCCCAAATGAGGCTTGTATCGCAAGTTACAAATTTTTGAATAAGGGCACTAAACCATTTTTAACTTAGTGAAATTTTAACCTATTTTGACAAGGTTTTCTACCCAACTTCAAGGACATTTTCCATACACTTCCACTTGGAATTTCAATTTGAATTTCAAAGATGGATTGTAGTACACATTCCAAGATTTCAAAAATGTCCAAGAACTTCTCAAACAACCTCATAACTTGAGAGAATCGAATTTCATAATTTGGCAAAAACTCACTTTTGAATTGATCATGAACATGTTCATAACTTAAGCCATTTTCAAGTCAGCATAGTTTGTGCTAAATTACAGGTCCTAAAACCCTTTGACACTCAATAATTCAATGCAAAACCTTTGTTCCAAGGCCTTGTTTCATGAGTTCAAGCATTGCCTAAAGGATTAATCCATTTATAGATAAAGCATTTCTTCCATTTTTGCAAAAGGTAACTTTATGTCCAATTGAAAATCCAAGCAGTACAAATGAGATCTAATTGGCACAAGATTATGAGCAAAACACTCTGATCAAGGAGGGATTATGCAGCTCATTAGGGGGCCTCTACTGACCTAGAACACAACTTGGGCATTTGTTGCTTAAAGTGTAAGAAACATTGCATTTGTCAACACAACTCTCACATCAGCTTACAAACACTTAAGAAAACTTGTCAAACAGATCCAGGACATCATAACCAAGCTAGTACACGACCCTAACATCTATCATACACTCCCAATCTCAGAATCACCTTCAAACTGCAAAAATAGGGCCAGGCCTGCAGTTTGAGTGCCATCTTCCATTTCCCTCAAGCTCTCTTGCCCAAACCAGTTCACACACATTCCCTAGCATCTATGCAAGCTGACCATGACTTGAAACACGACCTGTAACTCCTCTAACAAGTTCCACCATTTTCATTTTTTCATTTTGCAGTTGAAGTTCTACAGCTCAGTTCAAGGTGTCTCAAGGCAAAGTAAATATTGGAACAGCATCACTAAACCTCAAGGAAGCTATAACAACCATTATCTTGCACTGAAAGCTCCCCATTTGCCAGATAGAACTTCAACTGAACAGGTACTTTGGTGAACTTCTATCTCTCTCATTAGGCATCATTAGCTCTAAGTTTGTGAATAAGCAATGTTCTACTCATGCCACTGAACCTGTACATGCTTTTACTTTTCATTTCTTTTGCTTGAGCTGTGAGAATTTAAGGTTTGAAAATGGCAGAAAACTTAGGTTAGGATTTGGGATTGTTAAAATTCTCTCTCATTTCTGAGAGTTAGGAGATGTTCTTTATATATTTTGAATCGTGGTTCCATGCTTAACATTTTTTGTGTTGAAAGTTTGTGCAAAAGATCAAAGAATCAGGATGTTGGGATGGAAGAACAGGGCGCGCGTTTTTTTGAATATTGTTGTTCAGAGGTTGAAGAAAGGTCTTCATGGGCTGGGCTTATGTTGACTTTCCTTTTTGCACCATATAATTTGTTCTGAACCCCCTGAGCCCATTTACTTTAATTTTAATGTTTTTTGACTTTTTCTTTTTTTAATTGACTCATTTATTTTTTCTCAGCATATTAAAAATATAAAAATATTTTTTCTCATCATTTTTGAATTTATTAGGTATTTATTTGATTTTTTCTTTTAGTTTGTACATAAATAAATAAATATATACTTTTTTGTTTAAAATACTAAAATAGCACAAATATATTTTATACACTTTTATCTTATTTTTACTTCCTGAAAATATTTTATAGAAAAATACTTTTTTTATTTAAATATTAAATATTATTAATTAATATATATAATACATATTTTGTAAATAATATAAATAAATAGGTATATATTAATACACTTAGGATATAAATACCAAAAAAATGTACATATTTTATTTTTTAATATTTAATACTAAAAAATACATTTTTTACAAATATACTTCATTTTTATTTTATTTTTTGTACATAAATAGTAAATAATATATATATATATATATATATATATATATATATATATATATATATATATATATATATATATATATATATATATATATATATATATATATATATATATATATATATATATATATATATATATATATATATATATATATATATATATATATATATATATATATATATATATATATATATATATATATATATATATTAAATAATTAATCCCCTTTTGATTAAAGTTAGGGTTTTGCCCTAAATATGAGAATACTCTAAAAATGATACTTTTTTTTATCTCTTTTTATTTTTATATAAATAATACTTTTTTTTCATACACATAAAAATTCTTTTTACATTTTGCATATTTATTTCATTTCCATTTAATTATGCAATTATTTGTATTGTAAATATTCAAAGAAAATGATGTAATAGCTAGGTTTAATTTCTTGTCTAAATATACCCCATTTGAAACATTGTACCCCCTCCCCATATTATTGTGTTGTAATAGTGTAGGAATTTAAATTTCGCACTTTAATGCTTTCTAAACATACCATGCTAGAATTAGGGTTTGTATGCGAATAAAACGAACAAAATAGTTTGACCTAATTTCAAGATAAATAAGCATGAAAATGGACAACACATTTCACACTTGCACCCCTAGGGTATTCCACTTTGTTGCCTTCAAATAATTGGGCCATATTGCATGTTGAATTTCTTTGGGTAAAACAAACAATCAAATGATCATAGTCCCTCACAATGTTGCCTAAATGAATGATCAAGTCCCTTTTAAAGAAAAAATTGCCCAAAGACATTTAACACTATTGCAATTATGGTCTAAACGATGACCCGCGCCCGTCCCTTTCACCTCCTAATACAAGATTGTCCACCAAATGCAATGGTGGAACAAAATTGTCAAAAGGTTTAAAACATAACAAAAATCTTTGAGAAAACTTTAGGGTAGATAACTCTCAAGTACTTGCCAATTTGCAAAGAAAACACTTGCCTATTTTCAAAACCCACTTCACAAACACTTTCAAAACCAACTTTCAAAAAACCCTTGAAACATCTTTTTAAAAGACAAAACACCTTTTGTAAAACATTCGAGTAAAGAATTGTTACAAGGGTAGCCTATACAAAGCATCTTTTCAAAACATTTTGAAAACCACACACCAAGCACCATTTCAAACAATTGAAAACCAAGGCAAGTTGATCTAAGCAAGTACCTAAGAGCCCATGGATAACCATGGATAAAAAGGGTGATAATACCTTCCCTTTCTATAATCTACTCCCCGAACCCAAGAAAAATCTAAAAGGTTTTTGCTGTGCTTTTTAAACCTTTCCTTAGGATAAAATAAAAAGTCGGTGGCGACTCTTGCTCAACCGAAACATTTGCGAAAATAAACGCAAAACCCTAGTCAGTTCTCCCACTGTATCACAGAAC
Source organism: Vicia faba (assembly GCA_948472305.1). NCBI lineage: Eukaryota > Viridiplantae > Streptophyta > Magnoliopsida > Fabales > Fabaceae > Vicia > Vicia faba. The sequence goes on from OX451737.1 coordinate 1,044,992,350, forward strand.
TGGCGACTCTGCTGGGGAGGATCTTAAAAAGTGGAGTAACCTTAGGGTTTAGATCACCCTCTTGCATGACAAATTGTTTGAATTTTTTGCTTTATGTCTTGGCTCTATTGTTTGGGTTTACAATCCTACACCCGGATTTTGGGAAACATTCATAGATAGCAATACGTTGTGGAAACTGTGCGGGGTATACCGACACGGTCGAAGCAATAGCTATATTAGTGCGACATATTTGTGAGTACCGGTAACCCTTGAGTTTAATCAAGGAGAGTACGGGGCCGCTGAGTGATGTCACTAAGCACTAATGACCTAGAACCCTACTTGACCATCTTGGCCTTTTATTAGGGGTAGTGAGATGACCGGCTTTGGTGCAGTCCGAAGTTGGTAGATACTCGATGTTGTACCCCAAAATTTGCCCTCCCATGATCTTCAAGAAATTGCCAAGTCATGCTTCAAAATCTCCCCAAGGGTTGCACAGTCAAGGGTCTCCTAAACAGTCAAAATTAGGGTTTTGGTTCTGATCAAGAAAATGAAGTTTCCAAGGGCCCAATCAAGTCTCACATGCCAATAAATATGATCAAGCATCCTCATACAAAGTTTCAAGACTTTCAGCACAAGATTGCACAGTCAAAAACCCTAATTGCACTACAGTCAACTGTAGGGGCAAAATGGTCATTTGGCAGTCAAAAGTCCAAATTTTTGGTCAACATATCATTTTGAAGCCACAAACATCATTTGATCAATGCTTGATCATGATTCTCAAAGCTTGGCTCAAAAATCATCAAGATGTAAAAGTTTCTATTTTTGGACAGCTGAAAAGTCAACTGTAACTTGACTAAGGCATAACTTTTTCATGGTTCATCAGAAAAATCCCATCCAATGCTCATCTTGAAGGGGGAGACATTTCCTACAACTCATCTTCACACTCCAAGTCCAAGAAATGCTTTAACAAAAAGTTATCAATTTCAACATTATAGGTCATTTTCAAAAGTCAACAAAAAGGGACTTTAAGTAAAAGACCATAACTTGGGATTGGTAAATAAAAATGACATGGGACCAAGGACATTGTTTAGAGGACTTCAAGACCTTTCTAAAATGTCCAATAACATGATCAAATCTTAAAAATTGAGCAAGATATGCATTGGAGAAGTTGGGAAATTTTTGTGAAATGGCCAAAATCATTTATCCTTGAAATTTCATTTTTGACAAAAGGGGCCCACTTTTTCCACTTGAATTAACTTGGCCATGCTTCCCACGTGTCCCACCTTTTATTTCATATTTTTTAATTAATTTTTTCATTTTTAATTGATTTTATTGGATTTAATTAATTTTAAATCTTTTAAAATCAAAAGAAAATCAAAAAGCTTAATTAAATGGAATATTTGGCCTTAACTAACTTTGATTTATCATTATGCAACCTACCAAATTCGTGCAAAGGGCCAAAAGAGCAAGAATTCAAAAATGAGTCAAAAATGGAAGTTTGGTTATGGAGGTTTATGGAAGATTTTGAAATTGATTGCTTTGCATTAAGAGGCCATAATTCTTCTTGATACACATTGCCTAATGCCTATACAAGTGATACAGAACAAAATTGAAAAAAAAGATGCGCCCCAACACTAAAAGAAAACTCACATTTTTGGCCACATTTTTGAAAACTGAAAACAAGGCTAGAGGTGGATTCAAGGCAAAAGAGTTGTTCAAACACCTTCCTTGAGGATCATAGAACGTTTTCCAATCATTCACCAAGTCCCTAACCCTTTGAATCACTGTACAGAAGCCAGACTCTTTCCACTTTTTCTCACAATCGCATTTTACAATTTATGCATTTACATAGCATTTTATTTGTGGATTCGTGCTAATTAAACCTTTCTAAAGCTAACCATCTACTTTAATTGCATTTTTGTATACTATATGTGATTCTACCATTGATGCAGATTAGGGTTCTTGGAGGTCAAAATTGGGCGTTTCTTAAAATGGTAAAATTAAGATACCTGAATACCACCATTAGAACTAGCATGCTTGGACGAAGAGAGTGCTACCCTCGCGCTCAATTTATGAGCCCCCGTGTGCTGTTCGCTATTTTCTCTAAAGTGACTTTTTAAAACGCTTCAAAACCGTTGCCGATGCTTTGTATGTTTCAGGAAATAAACAAAGCCAGGAGGAAGATGATGATGTGTAAAGAGATGGTTGGCCAGTTTAAAAGTTCGCGCGCGAGAAGGGCACTAACTCCAATTTTCTATTATATAATTTGTTTTCCATTTATGTTAATGAATATGCATGTAGCTCAGTTGGTTGAGAAGGACGTTCATAAGCCTCAGGACCTGGGTTCGAGCCCCAGGTCCTCACCCCCTTTCATATTATTTTCTATTAAATGTTCCCATGCAGTTTCAGCCTGAAGGAGCACCTTATGTCCATACAATCTGGCCATCCACGTGCCTATGGGGATGGATCAAATGGCCACAATCTGAAGCGCACCATGGACTGCAGTCAACCATCTCACACCCTAGTGTCAAAGTCAACGAGGCTTAAGGAATTGGGCCCTAAATTGCTGGGCTTCACCTCCAAAATTAGGGGCAGACCCCCTAGGTTTGCAAACTTTTTTTCATTCTTTGTTTTTTTTTACTATTTTTCTTTCTTTTAATTATTGTTTTATTAATTAAATTAATATTTTTATAATATATAAAAAAACACAAAAAAATCAGAAAAGAGAAAAAAATAATAAATATTTTATTTTAGTATTGATTTTGTAAACAAATCCCATAATTAATTTAGATTTAATTTTAGGTTGTTAATTTAATTCTTTTTCACAATAACCAAAAATAACAAAAAATAGACCTTTAGCACTTTCCTTTTTTTTATTAAATATTTTTATTATAAGTATCATTAACCATTGATTTTGTAAATAAATTTTATAATTAATTTAGTTTAACTCTAGGTTTTAACTTTAATGCATTTTCTTTAATAAATTAAAAAAAAACGATTAGAATTAGAATCATTTGACTTTTAATTAATTTAATTTTTTCTTTAATGTCATAAATACAAAAACATAAAAAAAAAAGTTCTTTCTTTTTATTTAACTTAATTATTTTAATAATTTTATTTTAATTCCTTCAAAGGGTTCAACGCCCTCGCATTCGATTACATTTTGGTTTCGCGCGTTTTATTTATTTCTTGTTGTAAATATAATGTATTTGTTCCAAAGCCCTGTAATAATTAATTAGACATTTATTTTCTGCACTTTATTTTTAAATCGGGTCTGGATTAATTTGGCGTTGTAGACCCGCGCCTTTGTAATAGCGTAGGACCTTTTATCTTTTCCGCACTTTAAATTCCCGCACCTTTAACTGTTAAACAATAACATGAAAGAATGAATACTCAAAAATAAAATCAAAACGTAGATCACCAATGCATGATAAGACAAACAATAAACTGAAAATGACACACAATTCACACACCACCCCTAGGGTACGCCTCACTGTTGCCTTGCCTCGAAAGGTGATCGTCGAGTAGAGGATGTCTTAGTAAGTCCTCATGATCCGGGAACCTGGCATGAGGGTAGCTTCTAAGGTGTCTTCCTATTGCTTCGGTGATCACCATGTCCCGAACCTCGAATTGACCCAAACACCTCCAACGGTGGTGCTACCTACCTCTCAATGGTGGGATGGCACTACTTTAAAGGACATTTACACAGAAGAATTCCTTAGGGTAGGTAGATTCTCATATATACTTGCTCTTTTCAAAAACAAACAAAATACTTTTCACACCTACACTTTCTAAAAGTTTTCAAACAAATTTTTCATACACTCTTGGGGACAGATACAAGAGTTACTTAGAGATTTTTCAAACGAAACTTTTTCAAACCCACACACAATTGAAAAGCAAACAAACCATTTTTGAAAACACAAATGAGCAAGTATCTAAGAGCCCATGGATAACCATGGATAGAAAGGGTGCTAATACCTTCCCTTTCTATAATCTACCTCCCGAACCGAGAGCAATCTCTTTAAGGAATTTTTCTGTGCTTTTGTCCTTTCCATTTGGAGAAAATAAAAGACGGTGGCGACTCTTGCTTACTGCGACATTTCGCGAACCAGCTTTAAAACAGTCAGTTCCAGATCCACCGATCACAGAACTGGCGACTCTGCTGGGGAGTAAACTTAAAGTGAGGTGTATCTTAGGGTTAGTTCATCACTGTGTTTTCAATTGTATTGACTTGTCTGCTTTAAATTTGTGGGTTGCATGGGAGTTACATAGATCCTAACCCGAATCTGGGGATACCCTGTTTAGGTAGCATAAGCTGTGAGGGACCTGTCCGGCATAGACCGACACGGGTGAAGCAGTGGCTACGTTGGTGTGGCACCTTGGTCTGTACCGATATCCCTTGTGTTGCAACGAGGAGAATATGGGTCTTCTAAGGAGTCATTAAGCACCAACAACCTTAGAACCTTAAATGACACAACTTGGCCATTAGAACAGTAGCAGTATGCTACGCCCATTGAGGCTAAACTCTCGTGATGGTTCTGGCTGCAAGAAAAGATTGCGATGCTGGAGTTATGACCGATTGAGGGTAGTCAATGATATTGGGATCCTCTAAGAACCCGGTTACTTTGATAGGACATGTATGAACCAACAAACTGAAAGAGGGTAGTACCTAGACCTCATGCTGGCCTAAACTTTAAGGGCTTGCCTTGTGTGACTTGTGTGCCTTACCATGTTTGCCTTTGTATCTATTTGTGGTGTGCTTTATCATAACATCATAACATCATGAGCATTGCATGCATCCTGCATAAGGACTGACCATTTCAAAGACAAGAGGGTTTCACCTTTGCTCTGTTTTGTAGGACACCATGATGCCTGTGCGAAGGAATATTATCCGGTTCAACTTTGTTCACTCACCTGAGTTGCTTGAAGAGTTGGTTAGCAGGATTCCAAATACCACTTCCTTCATTCAGAGGCATGGTTCTCTTCTCAGTTTAGTCACTACAAAGCGGGATCAACAGTTGATGAGTGTTCTGACCCAGTTCTATGACCCTCTGTACCAGTGCTTCACCTTTCAAGACTTCCAGCTGGTCCCTACCCTGGAAGAGTTCTCTGATTTGCTTGGTATCCCTATCTTGGATCAGACTCCCTTTACTGGCTGGGAAAAGACCCTCAGGCTTGAGGATGTTGCTACAGCTCTTCCTTTGACACATCAAGAGGTAATGGACAACTGGGTAACTAGAAGCGGAGTTAAGGGTTTCTTGGCCAAGTTTCTGATTGGTAAAGCTAACAGTTTTTGGAATGACCTGGACTTTATGGCATATGAAGACATCTTGGCTCTCCTAATCTATGGGTTAGTCTTGTTTCCTAATCCTGACAACTTCATCAATGTCACTGCCATAAGGATCTTTATGTCTCAGAATCCCGTACCCACTCTCTTGGGTGACATCTTGCAACAACTTCATGCTCGTACTACCCGAAGACGAGGAACCCTATGGTGTTGTATCCCTTTTTTGGTGAGGTGGTTTATTTCGCACCTCCCTATGTTCGTACTGAAGAACCAAGAAGGAAGAGGTTGGGCTCCCAGGTTAATGTCTCTCACCGACAAAGACATCATTTGGACTTGCAGAGGTTTGGATGAGATAGCTATTATTGATCGATGCGGGGAATACCCTAATGTTCCTCTGATTGGTACCCAAGGAGGAATCTCTTACAATCCATGTCTAGCACTTCGTCAGTTTGGAATAGCAAGAAGAGCAGGGCCTCATGAAATGTTGGTGCCTCACATCAGTTTTGAGTTTCAGGTGGATAGTGACGAGCTGCGTCGTAGGTTCATCAAGGCTTGGGACAAAGTTCATAAAGCTGACCCACAAGAGTTAGGGCAAAAGACTTCTTTACCTATGGAAGCCTATTATAAATGGGTTCGCATCCGTGCTCAGAAGTTAGGTATGCCGTATGAAGCTGTCAAACCTATCATTCTTGAGTGTCCTGACAAGGATGGTGTTCCTCCAACTGTCCTTCCTCCTCAGATACCTACTGATTATGAGACATTAAAGAGATCTTGGTCGCAACTGTGCGAAGAGCGGGATTCTTATCGGGAAAAGTTCAACGAGCAGGAATTAAAGATCCAGAAGCTGACAAAGCAGTTGGAGAATGAGAGAGCTCTGAATGCCTACATCCGTACTGAGAAGAGGAGACCATGGGATCAATAAGGAGCTATGGATATTATTTTTACAGTTTTACTTCCCTTTTCAGTATTTCCTTTCATGTAACGCCTAAGGGCAACCTGTTGAATAATTTCAGTTTCAGAGTTGAATCTAATGAAGTGTGTTCCTTTTTGTTTACAAAGTTGATTCCCGATTGTCTTTGAAAACATAAATCATACGCATTCCATTCATCATATGCATCACAGATACTCTTCTTTTTCAGGTTGCTGACTGTTCTTCGCTGTTTATTTCAGCATCATGAACCCTGAATCATCAACCGAGACATCTATCAAGGCCCTTCAGGCACAGAACGCCCAATTTCAGGAGCTGATCATGGGCTTGGCTCAAGGTCAAAAAGAGCTGAAGGCTATGCTTCTGAAGAAGAGTAAGAAGAAGAAGAGGACTGTGCTATTTAACACTGGGCGCAGACTCGGGAACACCTTGCAAAATGAGGCTGAGAGGACTACTCCATCTGTGGGGGAAGGTAGTCACCAAGAAAGGGAGGTCCCTACTCCTGTGGTCTCTGATACTGAAACAGACTTCAACGACGAACAGTACCCTCCTGCTGAAGACCGGTACAAGCAGCTGGAGGACAGATTAAAAGCTATGGAAATTCAGCGTGTGCCTGGACTGGATTTCGGAGACTTGGGGTTATCTACTGGGGTGGTGATTCCATACAAGTTCAAGGCACCTGCCTTTGTGAAGTATGACGGGGCTTCCTGTCCCAAGATGCACCTCCGTTCTTATGTAAGGAAGATTCAGCCTTACACAGCAGACAGGAACTTATGGATCCACTTCTTCCAGGAGAGTCTTTCAGGGACTCACCTCGAATGGTTCTATCAGTTGGAGGGATCCAACATTCGTAACTGGGAGGATCTGGCCACTGCTTTTTACAAGCAGTATCAATATAATTCTGACCTCGCTCCTACGCGTACCCAACTCCAGGGTATGTCGCTAGGGTCGGGTGAAGGTTTTAAGGAGTACGCCCAGAAATGGAGAGATCTGGCTGGCAGGGTGCAGCCACCATTGACGGACCGGGAGCTGGTGGATATGTTTTTGGGGACCCTATCTGGTCCATTTTTCAATCATCTCATTGGTAATTCCTCTGCTGGGTTTACTGATCTGATCCTAACTGATGAAAGGATCAAGGCCGGTATAAAATCGGGGAAGATACAGAAGGTTGCCTCCTCCAATGCTGAAAAGAAACCCTTCAAAAAGGAAGCTAGTGCTGTATATAGCTCCCGGAGACCAGAGAGATCTGAGCGCCGCCAATCTGTCAGTGCGGTAATGATTGCCAAGCCTGCTGCCGCTCCTCGGCCAACCAATCCTCAAAGGGCTGAAAGACCCCGGAGAGAGTTTACCCGCTTGAGCATGACCTTATCACAGATCTTGCCACAGCTGCTCTCAACCAACTTAGTAACCATCAGAGAGGCTCCGAAGTTTGCAAATACTACATCTCCTAAATACAACCCAAATGCCCGTTGTGCTTACCATTCTGATAGCCCGGGGCATTCCACTGATGACTGTTGGGCATTAAGGAACAAGCTGCAGGACCTTATTGACACCAAGGAGGTACAGTTTGAGGCATCTGAGAAGCCTAATGTAGTGACAGCTCCCCTGCCTGCTCATGGAGTGAATGCTATTGGGGACGAGGATGAAGTGGATGAAGCTGAGTTTGATAGCTGGATTTACCCGGCAATCGACAGTGGACCTAACAATTGGAGTGCAAAGGACAATCTATCTGTTTCTTTTGTTACTAAGTAATGAATTCCTATGTTTTTGGTATCTGTAATAAACAATAAATAAACTCTATGGCCCGGTGTCTTACCCGAGGCACCGTGGTTTCATTTGTGAGGGCATATAAATTGTCATTTCATATATCATAAATGAAAATCTTGGACGTTTTCTCGCATTGCAAATCTTATGCTCCTTTTCTGTCTTTCCTTCCTTTACATATTTTTCAAAACAGCTGTATTTACACACACACTCACTCATACAGGTTTCAATCCACCCTGGATCTCACTGGTAACGACCCTGCTACTGCCAGTTATGACTTCGAAAATCCGATCAACTTAGCCGAAGACGAAGGTGAAGATGATTGCGAAGTGCCTGGCGAGCTTGCAAGACTGTTACTTCAGGAAGAGAGGGCAATTCAACCACATGAAGAGCCAGTGGAGACAATAAATCTGGGTACTGAGACCGACCGTAAGGAAGTCAAGATTGGCGCCAACCTAGAGCTCAGCGTGAAGCAACGGTTGACTCAGATGCTGCATGATTATATGGAGATCTTTGCCTGGTCCTACGAAGACATGCCCGGGTTGGATACCGATATTGTGGTCCATCACTTGCCTACTAAGGAAGACTGCCCTCCGGTTAAGCAAAAGGTCCGCCGTATGCGTCCAGAGATGTCTGAGAAGATCAAAGCCGAGGTTATGAAACAGTTTGATGCCGGGTTCCTTGCAGTGACTTCTTACCCTCAGTGGGTTGCTAATGTGGTGTCGGTACCTAAGAAGGACGGTAAGGTCAGAATGTATGTCGATTACAGGTATCTGAACAGGGCCAGCCCCAAGGATGACTTCCCCCTACCTCACATTGATGTCCTTGTTGATAATACAGCTCAGCATAAGGTGTTCTCTTTCATGGATGGTTTTTCAGGCTATAATCAGATCAAGATGGCTCCTGAAGACATGGAAAAGACTACATTTGTTACTCAGTGGGGCACCTTCTGCTACAAGGTCATGCCTTTTGGACTAAAGAACGCTGGGGCAACCTACCAGCGTGCCATGGTTGCTTTATTTCATGATATGATCCATCATGAGATAGAAGTGTATGTTGACGACATGATCGCAAGGTCCCAGACTGAGGAAGAACACCTTGATCATCTGCAGAAATTGTTTGACCGTCTGAAACTGTACAAGCTGAGGTTGAACCCGAACAAGTGCACCTTCGGGGTAAGATCTGGGAAGTTGCTAGGCTTCGTTGTAAGTGATAAGGGTATTCAAGTGGACCCTGCCAAGGTTAAAGCTATTCAAGAGATGCCAGTTCCTAAGACAGAGAAAGAGGTCAGAGGTTTTTTAGGACGCCTGAATTACATTGCTCGGTTCATCTCACACCTAACTGCTACCTGTGAGCCAATCTTCAAACTGCTGAGGAAAGATCAGGTAGTACGTTGGAATGATGAATGTCAGGCTGCTTTCGACAGAATCAAAGAGTATCTCCAAGAACCACCCATCCTTATGCCACCGGTTGAAGGGAGACCTCTGATATTATACCTGACAGTGCTTGACAACTCAATGGGGTGTGTGCTGGGGCAGCATGACGAGTCTGGCCGAAAAGAGCATGCCATTTATTACCTTAGCAAAAAGTTTACCGACTGTGAGACCTGATACTCACTGCTTGAGAAAACTTGCTGCGCTTTGGTATGGGCTGCTCGCCGGCTGAGACAGTATATGCTGACTCACACTACCTTGTTGATCTCAAAGATGGATCCTATAAAGTACATATTTGAAAAGCCTGCTCTGTCTGGGAGAATTGCAAGATGGAAAATGATCTTGACGGAATACGACATTCAGTATACAACCCAGAAAGCCATCAAGGGAAGTGTATTGGCAGACCACTTGGCACATCAAGCTGTAGATGACTATCAGTCCATGAACTTTGAGTTTCCGGATGAAAGCATCATGATAGTGACTGATTGTGAAGTGCCTGGACCGGATGAAGGACCTGAGGAAGGATCCCGATGGTCTATGCACTTTGACGGAGCCTCCAATGCTTTGGGTAACGGTATTGGCGCCATATTCATATCACCTCAAGGTACTCATACTCCACTCACTGCCCGGCTGTGTTTCAATTATACCAACAACATGGCGGAGTATGAGGCGTGCATCATGGGTCTTCAAGCTGCGATCAATCTAAGGATCAAGTTTCTGAGTGTCTTCGGAGATTCCGCTCTTGTGATCAATCAGATCAAAGGAGAGTGGGATACGAAACATCCAAACCTGATTCCTTATAGAGAATGTGTGTTGACCCTGATCCCCCACTTCACAGAGATAACCTTTGAACACTTTCCCGAGAGAGGAGAATCAGTTAGAGGACGCGTTAGCCACAATGTCTTCTATGTTCAAAGTCAAATGGGATAATGAGGCTCCCCGGATCATCATCTGGAAACTGGACGAACCGGCATACTGTTGTGATCTCGAGACTGAATTGGTGATTGAGAAGCCTTGGTACCATGAGGTGAAGAGATATTTGGAAGCTCAGGAATACCCTGAAGGTGCATCTGTCAATGATAAGAAGTTCCTGAGAAGGTTCGCGGCAAAGTTCTTCCTTAGCAACGGCATCTTGTACAAGCGAAACCATGATTCAACCTTACTGCGTTGTGTGGATAAGACGGAAGCAGAAAAGATCATGGAAGAGCTACATGAAGGGACCTTCGGTACACATTCCAATGGGCATACAATGGCAAAGAAGATCCTTCGGGCAGGGTATTACTGGTCTACAATGGAAGCTGATTGTTACCAACATTCTCGGACGTGTCACAAGTGCCAGGTTTATGCAGACAAGGTGCATGTTCCTCCAGTTCCTCTGAATATCCTGACTGCACCTTGGCCTTTTGCAATGTGGGGCATTGATATGATCGGTGAGATCAGACCTACGGCATCTAACGGGCATCGCTTCATCCTTGTAGCGATTGATTACTTTACAAAGTGGGTTGAAGCAGCTTCCTACGCTACAGTAACCAAGAATGTCGTGGCGCGGTTCATTCGGCATAATCTGATCTGTCGATACAGCATCCCTGAAAGAATCATTACAGACAACGGTACCAATCTCAATAATAAGATGATCACTGAGCTCTGCGAGCAGTTCAAAATATAGCACCACAATTCTTCTCCTTACAGACCGAAGATGAACGGGGCTGTAGAAGCAGCAAATAAAAACATCAAGAAAATCGTGCAGAAGATGACAGTGACTTATAAAGATTGGCACGAGATGTTACCGTTCGCTCTACATGGGTACCGTACCTCAGCTAGGACGTCAACCGGGGCAACTCCTTTCTCTTTGGTTTATGGTATGGAGGCAGTCTTACCGATCGAAGTGCAAATACCCTCTCTCTGGATAATGAAGGATGCAAATCTGAACGAGGATGATTGGATCCAGACACGACTTGATCAGTTAAACCTTATTGATGAAAAAAGACTTGCTGCTATCTGTCACGGTCAGACGTATCAGAAACGGATGATCAGGGCATTTAACAAAAAGGTCAGACCACAGGAGTATCAAGTTGGGGATCTGGTAATAAAAAGAATCATCCTTCCTCAGAGTGATCCAAGGGGCAAATGGACCCCTACGTACGAAGGGCCATTTGTGGTTAAACATGTGTTCTCAGGAGGAGCCATGATTCTAACCAACATGGATGGTGACGACCTTCCTCACACCGCCAATGCAGACATAGTAAAAAGATACTACGCATGAAAAAGACCCGCTAGGCTGACATGCCTAGGCAAAAATTAGGGCTTCCCGGCGAACCAAAAGGGTTCGGGCAAAATGAAGGGATGAAATGAAAAAAAACTGTACACCCGGCAAGTCGAAAACCTGAAAAGGCGGCTTGGGCAAAAATGGGTATCCCGGTGGACTGAAAACCCGAAAGTGCGGTCCAGGCAAAAGTTAGGGATAAAAGCGTAATACTATGTCTCATTGGATCACCTCGCATCCAGAATCCGGTATCTACATCAAGTTCAGACGACACCGATCAGTCAGCTTCATCTTCAACCAAGGTCATCAAGTGATGAGACGCTCGAAGTTATAAAGGCAATAGCAGAGTTGAAACCCAGTGGGATCGTTCATTTCACACAGCTGTTTTATTTTCTCTTGTACAAAATTTGTATAAACTCTTTTGTTCGGCGGCGTTCTCTTACTAGGACGTCATGCCTCTTGTACATAAACGCCTATTTTACAGGCAAAATTCAAAATCAATACAAAATTACTTTTCAGACAAACTGCCTTTTGTTTTTTCCTTTTCTGTTTTGTTTTGCAAAGAACGTCCAAGGTTCAATTTGTGATATATGCATTGACGATAATTTGCTAACTCATGAATATTTGCATACGAAACAAAGGATTAATTACAGGTAACATTAGAAACAGGGGCAATAAAAGAGTTGTCTAAGCAATCTAATTGTTCTGTCTTCCAAAGTACCAAGGTAGGTTCAGCTAAAGAACATAACCAGACACCTTAATTCCCCAGAGAGTGAGCCAGCAAGTCAGTGCACTCTTCTCCAAGCAAAGTCATCAAATCTTAAGGAAGTTGGGTATCCTCCAGCAGATCTCAACATTCCCCGACAGCATATATATTCTTAACAAGCATCCCCGGCAGTCTTGGTCTAAAGATTGTTCCCCGGCGGTATACCAACATTCAAAGGAATCACTTCCCCCGCAGTTCAAAACTTCCCCAGGAGAGTCCAATCTAGTTCCCCAGGAAAGTTGGAATCCATCTCCCCAAGCAGTAAGCTTATCCCCAGTAGATTCTGGAAGCTTATCCCTCGCAGAGCACGAACGCGTCGCCCGGCTTTATTCAAAGAGTTATTTCCCTACCAGGATATAACTGGGTTATCCTCAGCCAAAAGCCACGGAAAGAGCGTCCTCGACGAAATATCCTTATCCCCAGCGAAGTCTATTAACACTTCCGATACAACAAGGGTATCCCCAGCAAGTTACTATCAACAATTCAGCAAGATACCTCTCTCCCCACAGAGTTCTGTTCCCCAGCCAGATCGCTAGAGTAATTTTCTCCCCGCAGAGTAATCCATTCGCCAAGTTTACTCCCCAACGGAGTCATTTTCTCCTACAAGTATACTTGCAACTATCATCCCCAGCGGAGGCAAATCTATTCTTCAACATCAGCCCAGGAGTGACTTCCCGGCACCCGTCAAGGATTTACTTTCCTAGACGAAAACATACATTCCTAAACATCACATACATCATTATAGCATGCATAAACGCATCATATCTTACAAATCTCATTTATGTTGAGAACATCATCGCTTGATCCATATCATGCATTGCATATGACTGACCTCTATCTTTCAGGAAAGATTCAGTTAAATTCTCAACCATATTTCAAGACCTAGACCGGTTTAGTTAATTGACTCCAAAGATTTCTTGTCCAGTCCAAGGCCTTCTCTAGTCCAGCTAAATCAACCCCAAACAGATTTTTCTGATGAAGACTCAGTAGAAGTTATTCAAGGTTTTTCTCAATGAATGTTATTGAGATTATAATTTCCTATGGTTCTCTCCCCAATGCTGCGGAGACGATAATTCCATTCCAGGTTTTTCTCAATGAATGTTATTGAGATTATAATTTCCTATGGTTCTCTCCCCAATACTGCGGAGACGATAATTCCATTCCAGGTTTTTCTCAATGTTTTCTTTTGAGATTATAATTGCCTATGGCTCTCTCCCCGATCCTGCGGAGACGATAATTCCATTCGAGGTTTTTCTCAATGTTTGCTTTTGAGATTATAATTGCCTATGGCTCTCTCCCCGATCCTACGGAGACGATAATTCCACTCCAGGTTTTTCTCAATGTTTGCTATTGAGATTGTAATCACCTATGGTTCTCTCCCCGATCCTGCGGAGCTGATAATTCCATCCAAGGTTTTCCCAATGATTGCTATTGAGATTATAATTGCCTATGGTTCTCTCCCCAATGCTGCGGAGATGATAATTCCACTCCAGGTTTTTCTCAATGTTTGCTATTGAGATTGTAATCACCTATGGTTCTCTCCCCGATCCTGCGGAGCTGATAATTCCATCCAAGGTTTTCCCAATGATTGCTATTGAGGTTGTAATCGCCTATGGTTCTCTCCCCGATACTGCGGAGATGGTAATCCCCACCAAGATTCTCTCAACGATTGTTGTTGAAGCTGAAGTTATCCAAGGTTCTCTCACCGTTCCTGTTGAGGTAGTAACCATCCCTGGTTCATTCATCATCTTTTGAAACTCCAGATCCAGCTCCTGTAACCAGTCAGGACACATCTATACCAAGCATCTGAAGACCAGCTCCTGCAACATGTCAGGTACTCATTTTTCTTTTGCAGGTACGCAAGTTCTCGCTAAGGAACCTCTTACGCGATCAACCTCCAGATGGCATCTATAAGCCCATCATCCTATCCATCAATCTCCAAATGGCACTTCTTCATCAATCTCCCGCTTGCATTTGAATTTCAAATGTTTTGGCACTTCTTCGCTTCGAACGCATTTCTTGGACACAACCTTGTTAACATTTCGAGACTTCTTTGAATATATCCTCATATCTGTCACTCGAAGCTCCAAGCTTTGATATGCCCATTCGAAGCACTGCTTCTACCATTTCGAAACATGACATCTTGCTTTATTCCAATCGAAACGTCCAATTTGCTTCGCTTCTAATAATATCATCAAAATCTTCAGCCAACAAAATGCCCCTTTAAAATATGTATTTCGATTCCTTTGAGAAATACTTATTTTAAACATATACCCAAGATTTTGATGCGACCTTCGAATCATCGTAACATTTATTGCATATTGTTGTACCCCAAAATTTTCCCTCCCATTTCTCATTGCTTTTTCATCACAAAGTCCTTGAAGATCAGGATCCAGTTGAGGTTTCATCTTCTCAAGACTTCTCCCTGCACTGCTGATCCAAATTAGGGTTTGTGTTTGCACAAAGATGTTTTAACCCAAAATTCCTAAGATGACTTTCTTGCTTCATATTGGACTCCCAAGTTTCAAGCCTTGATTCCAAGTTTTGCCCAGTCAATTGGACAAATGACCTAGAAATCAACTGTATTGGGGGAAAAGTCAACTGTGGCCAATTGACAGTCAAACCTCATGAAAATTGACCCACATCAACATTATGAACTCATATGAACCATTTGATCAAGTTTGGATCACAATTCCATAAGAAATTTGATCAGATCACCAAAAGGGCAAAATGGTCATTTTTAGGGTTTTGACTGCACAAAAGCAATTTTTGACTGTTTGACCTAGTCAATGGCAAACCAAGCTTACATATGGACTCAAGGACCCCATGGAATTATCTTGACATGCTCAACAATCTCAAAAGATCCCAAGTACACAAGATTGACAGTTGAATTTCCCGGTCAATTGATCAATTTTGACTGTATACTGAAAAGTCAAACTTTGACTTTTTGGTCAAAATCAAGAGTCAAGATTCATTTTTCATCAAAACATGCCAAATCATGAAACTTGTTCATCAAGAAATCACAAAATGCAAATTAGGGTTAGAAATTTGAATTTTTCATAACTTAGAATTTTTCTAAGTTATGAAAAACCCTAATTTTTTCCCAACTTTGACCCACCTTTTCACCAAGATCCATTTGGATTCAAACAAAAGTCAAAACATGAAAGTTGTAGCTTGTTGCATAATCTACAACTTTGATTCACAAAGTTTTCCCAAATGAGTCTTGTATCTCAAGTTACAAATTTTTGAATAAGGGCACTAAACCATTTTTAACTTAGTGAAATTTTAACCTATTTTGACAAGGTTTTCTACCCAACTTCAAGGACATTTTCCATACACTTCCACTTGGAATTTCAATTTTCATTTCAAAGATGGATTGTAGTACACATTCCAAGATTTCCAAAATGTCCAAGAACTTCTCAAACAACCTCATAACTTGAGAGAATCGAATTTCACAATTTGGCAAAAACTCACTTTTGAATTGATCATGAACATGTTCATAACTTAAGCCATTTTCAAGTCAGCATAGTTTGTGCTAAATTACAGGTCCTAAAACCATTTGACACTCAATAATTCAATGCAAAACCTTTGTGCCAAGGCCTTGTTTCATGAGTTCAAGCATTGCCTAAAGGATTAATCCATTTATAGATAAAGCATTTCTTCCATTTTTGCAAAAGGTAACTTTATGTCCAATTGAAAATCCAAGCAGTACAAATGAGATTTAATTGGCACAAGATTATGAGCAAAACACTCTGATCAAGGAGGGATTATGCAGCTCATTAGGGGGCCTCTACTGACCTAGAACACAACTTGGGCATTTGTTGCTTAAAGTGTAAGAAACATTGCATTTGTCAACACAACTCTCACATCAGCTTACAAACACTTAAGAAAACTTGTCAAACAGATCTAGGACATCATAACCAAGCTAGTACACGACCCTAACATCTCTCATACACTCCCAATCTCAGAATCACCTTCAAACTGCAAAAACAGGGCCAGGCCTGCAGTTTGAGTGCCATCTTCCATTTCCCTCAAGCTCTCTTGCCCAAATCAGTTCACACACATTCCCTAGCATCTATGCAAGCTGACCATGACTTGAAACACGACCTGTAACTCCTCTAACAAGTTCCACCATTTTCATTTTTTCATTTTGCAGTTGAAGTTCTACAGCTCAGTTCAAGGTGTCTCAAGGCAAAGTAAATATTGGAACAGCATCACTAAACCTCAAGGAAGCTATAACAACCATTATCTTGCACTGAAAGCTCCCCATTTGCCAGATAGAACTTCAACTGAACAGGTACTTTGGTGAACTTCTATCTCTCTCATTAGGCATCATTAGCTCTAAGTTTGTGAATAAGCAATGTTCTACTCATGCCACTGAACCTGTACATGCTTTTACTTTTCATTTCTTTTGCTTGAGCTGTGAGAATTTAAGGTTTGAAAATGGCAGAAAACTTAGGTTAGGATTTGGGATTGTTAAAATTCTCTCTCATTTCTGAGAGTTAGGAGATGTTCTTTATATATTTGGAATCGTGGTTCCATGCTTAACATTTTTTGTGTTGAAAGTTTGTGCAAAATATCAAAGAATCAGGATGTTGGGATGGAAGAACAGGGCGCGCGTTTTTTTGAATATTGTTGTTCAGAGGTTGAAGAAAGGTCTTCATGGGCTGGGCTTATGTTGACTTTCCTTTTTGCACCATATAATTTGTTCTGAACCCCCTGAGCCCATTTACTTTAATTTTAATGTTTTTTGACTTTTTCTTTTTTTAATTGACTCATTTATTTTTTCTCAGCATATTAAAAATATAAAAATATTTTTTCTCATCATTTTTGAATTTATTAGGTATTTATTTGATTTTTTCTTTTAGTTTGTACATAAATAAACAAATATATACTTTTTTGTTTAAAATACTAAAATAGCACAAATATATTTTATACACTTTTATCTTATTTTTACTTCCTGAAAATATTTTATAGAAAAATACTTTTTTTATTTAAATATTAAATATTATTAATTAATATATATAATACATATTTTGTAAATAATATAAATAAATAGGTATATATTAATACACTTAGGATATAAATACCAAAAAAATGTACATATTTTATTTTTTAATATTTAATACTAAAAAATACATTTTTTACAAATATACTTCATTTTTATTTTATTTTTTGTACATAAATAGTAAATAATATATATATATATATATATATATATATATATATATATATATATATATATATATATATATATATATATATATATATATATATATATATATATATATATATATATATATATATATATATATATATATATATATATATATATATATATATATATATATATATATATATATATATATATATATATATATATATATTAAATAATTAATCCCCTTTTGATTAAAGTTAGGGTTTTGCCCTAAATATGAGAATACTCTAAAAATGATACTTTTTTTTATCTCTTTTTATTTTTATATAAATAATACTTTTTTTTCATACACATAAAAATTCTTTTTACATTTTGCATATTTATTTCATTTCCATTTAATTATACAATTATTTGTATTGTAAATATTCAAAGAAATTGATGTAATAGCTAGGTTTAATTTCTTGTCTAAATATACCCCATTTGAAACATTGTACCCCCTCCCCATATTATTGTGTTGTAATAGTGTAGGAATTTAAATTTCGCACTTTAATGCTTTCTAAACATACCATGCTAGAATTAGGGTTTGTATGCGAATAAAACGAACAAAATAGTTTGACCTAATTTCAAGATAAATAAGCATGAAAATGGACAACACATTTCACACTTGCACCCCTAGGGTATTCCACTTTGTTGCCTTCAAATAATTGGGCCATATTGCATGTTGAATTTCTTTGGGTAAAACAAACAATCAAATGATCATAGTCCCTCACAATGTTGCCTAAATGAATGATCAAGTCCCTTTTAAAGAAAAAATTGCCCAAAGACATTTAACACTATTGCAATTATGGTCTAAACGATGACCCGCGCCCGTCCCTTTCACCTCCTAATACAAGATTGTCCACCAAATGCAATGGTGGAACAAAATTGTCAAAAGGTTTAAAACATAACAAAAATCTTTGAGAAAACTTTAGGGTAGATAACTCTCAAGTACTTGCCAATTTGCAAAGAAAACACTTGCCTATTTTCAAAACCCACTTCACAAACACTTTCAAAACCAACTTTCAAAAAACCCTTGAAACATCTTTTTAAAAGACAAAACACCTTTTGTAAAACATTCGAGTAAAGAATTGTTACAAGGGTAGCCTATACAAGGCATCTTTTCAAAACATTTTCAAAACCACACACCAAGCACCATTTCAAACAATTGAAAACCAAGGCAACTTGATCTAAGCAAGTACCTAAGAGCCCATGGATAACCATGGATAGAAAGGGTGCTAATACCTTCCCTTTCTATAATCTACTCCCCGAACCCAAGAAAAATCTAAAAGGTTTTTGCTGTGCTTTTTAAACCTTTCCTTAGGATAAAATAAAAAGTCGGTGGCGACTCTTGCTCAACCGAAACATTTGCGAAAAATAAACGCAAAACCCTAGTCAGTTCTCCCACCGTATCACAGAACTGGCGACTCTGCTGGGGAGGATCTTAAAAAGTGGAGTAACCTTAGGGTTTAGATCACCCTCTTGCATGACAAATTGTTTGAATTTTTTGCTTTATGTCTTGGCTCTATTGTTTGGGTTTACAATCCTACACCCGGATTTTGGGAAACATTCATAGATAGCAATACGTTGTGGAAACTGTGCGGGGTATACCGACACGGTCGAAGCAATAGCTATATTAGTGCGACATATTTGTGAGTACCGGTAACCCTTGAGTTCAATCAAGGAGAGTACGGGGCCACTGAGTGATGTCACTAAGCACTAATGACCTAGAACCCTACTTGACCATCTTGGCCTTTTATTAGGGGTAGTGAGATGACCGGCTTTGGTGCAGTCCGAAGTTGGTAGATACTCGATGTTGTACCCCAAAATTTGCCCTCCCATGATCTTCAAGAAATTGCCAAGTCATGCTTCAAAATCTCCCCAAGGGTTGCACAGTCAAGAGTCTCCTAAACAGTCAAAATTAGGGTTTTGGTTCTGATCAAGAAAATGAAGTTTCCAAGGGCCCAATCAAGTCTCACATGCCAATAAATATGATCAAGCATCCTCATACAAAGTTTCAAGACTTTCAGCACAAGATTGCACAGTCAAAAACCCTAATTGCACTACAGTCAACTGTAGGGGCAAAATGGTCATTTGGCAGTCAAAAGTCCAAATTTTTGGTCAACATCTCATTTTGAAGCCACAAACATCATTTGATCAATGCTTGATCATGATTCTCAAAGCTTGGCTCAAAAATCATCAAGATGCAAAAGTTTCTATTTTTGGACAGCTGAAAAGTCAACTGTAACTTGACCAAGGCATAACTTTTTCATGGTTCATCAGAAAAATCCCATCCAATGCTCATCTTGAAGGGGGAGACATTTCCTACAACTCATCTTCACACTCCAAGTCCATGAAATGCTCTCACAAAAAGTTATCAATTTCAACATTATAGGTCATTTTCAAAAGTCAACAAAAAGGGACTTTAAGTCAAAGACCATAACTTGGGATTGGTAAATCAAAATGACATGGGACCAAGGATATTGTTTAGAGGACTTCAAGACCTTTCTAAAATGTCCAAGAACATGATCAAAGCTTAAAAATTGAGCAAGATATGCAATGGAGAAGTTGGGAAATTTTTGTGAAATGGCCAAAATCATTTATCCTTGAAATTTCATTTTTGACAAAAGGGGCCCACTTTTTCCACTTGAATTAACTTGGTCATGCTTCCCACGTGTCCCACCTTTTATTTCATATTTTTTAATTAATTTTTTCATTTTTAATTGATTTTATTGGATTTAATTAATTTTAAATCTTTTAAAATCAAAAGAAAATCAAAAAGCTTAATTAAATGGAATATTTGGCCTTAACTAACTTTGATTTATCATTATGCAACCTACCAAATTCGTGCAAAGGGCCAAAAGAGCAAGAATTCAAAAATGAGTCAAAAATGGAAGTTTGGTTATGGAGGTTTATGGAAGATTTTGAAATTGATTGCTTTGCATTAAGAGGCCATAATTCTTCTTGATACACATTGCCTAATGCCTATACAAGTGATACAGAACAAAATTGAAAAAAAAGCTGCGCCCCAACACTAAAAGAAAACTCACATTTTTGGCCACATTTTTGAAAACTGAAAACAAGGCTAGAGGTGGATTCAAGGCAAAAGAGTTGTTCAAACACCTTCCTTGAGGATCATAGAATGTTTTCCAATCATTCACCAAGTCCCTAACCCTTTGAATCACTGTACAGAAGCCAGACTCTTTCCACTTTTTCTCACAATCGCATTTTACAATTTATGCATTTACATAGCATTTTATTTGTGGATTCGTGCTAATTAAACCTTTCTGAAGTTAACCATATACTTTAATTGCGTTTTTGTATACTATATGTGATTCTACCATTGATGCAGATTAGGGTTCTTGGAGGTCAAAATTGGGCGTTTCTTAAAATGGTAAAATTAAGATACCTGAATACCACCATTAGAACTAGCATGCTTGGACGAAGAGAGTGCTACCCTCGCGCTCAATTTATGAGCCCCCATGTGTTGTTCGCTATTTTATCTAAAGTGACTTTTTAAAACGCTTCAAAACCGTTGCCGATGCTTTGTATGTTTCAGGAAATAAACAAAGTCAGGAGGAAGATGATGATGTGTAAAGAGATGGTTGGACAGTTTAAAATTTCGCGCGCGAGAAGGGCTCTAACTCCAATTTTCTATTATATAATTTGTTTTCCATTTATGTTAATGAATATGCATGCAGCTCAGTTGGTTGAGAAGGACGTTCATAAGCCTCAGGACCTGGGTTCGAGCCCCAGGTCCTCACCCCCTTTCATATTATTTTCTATTAAATGTTCCCATGCAGTTTCAGCCTGAAGGAGCACCCTATGTCCATACAATCTGGCCATCCACGTGCCTATGGGGATGGATCAAATGGCCACAATCTGAAGCGCACCATGGACTGCAGTCAACCATCTCACACCCTAGTGTCAAAGTCAACGAGGGTTAAGGAATTGGGCCCTAAATTGCTGGGCTTCACCTCCAAAATTAGGGGCAGACCCCCTAGGTTTGCAAACTTTTTTTCATTCTTTGTTTTTTTTTACTATTTTTCTTTCTTTTAATTATTGTTTTATTAATTAAATTAATATTTTTATAATATATAAAAAAACACAAAAAAATCAGAAAAGAGAAAAAAATAATAAATATTTTATTTTAGTATTGATTTTGTAAACAAATCCCATAATTAATTTAGATTTAATTTTAGGTTGTTAATTTAATTCTTTTTCACAATAACCAAAAATAACAAAAAATAGACCTTTAGCACTTTCCTTTTTTTTATTAAATATTTTTATTATAAGTATCATTAACCATTGATTTTGTAAATAAGTTTTATAATTAATTTAGTTTAACTCTAGGTTTTAACTTTAATGCATTTTCTTTAATAAATTAAAAAAAAACGATTAGAATTAGAATCATTTGACTTTTAATTAATTTAATTTTTTCTTTAATGTCATAAATACAAAAACATAAAAAAAAAAGTTCTTTCTTTTTATTTAACTTAATTATTTTAATAATTTTATTTTAATTTCTTCAAAGGGTTCAACGCCCTCGCATTCGATTACATTTTGGTTTCGCGCGTTTTATTTATTTCTTGTTGTAAATATAATGTATTTGTTCCAAAGCCCTGTAATAATTAATTAGACATTTATTTTCTGCACTTTATTTTTAAATCGGGTCTGGATTAATTTGGCGTTGTAGACCCGCGCCTTTGTAATAGCGTAGGACCTTTTATCTTTTCCGCACTTTAAATTCCCGCACCTTTAACTGTTAAACAATAACATGAAAGAATGAATACTCAAAAATAAAATCAAAACGTAGATCACCAATGCATGATAAGACAAACAATAAACTGAAAATGACACACAATTCACACACCACCCCTAGGGTACGCCTCACTGTTGCCTTGCCTCGAAAGGTGATCGTCGAGTAGAGGATGTCTTAGTAAGTCCTCATGATCCGGGAACCTGGCATGAGGGTAGCTTCTAAGGTGTCTTCCTATTGCTCCGGTGATCACCATGTCCCGAACCTCGAATTGACCCAAACACCTCCAACGGTGGTGCTACCTACCTCTCAATGGTGGGATGGCACTACTTTAAAGGACATTTACACAGACGAATTCCTTAGGGTAGGTAGATTCTCATAGATACTTGCTCTTTTCAAAAACAAACAAAATACTTTTCACACCTACACTTTCTAAAAGTTTTCAAACAAATTTTTCATACACTCTTGGGGACAGATACAAGAGTTACTTAGAGATTTTTCAAACGAAACTTTTTCAAACCCACACACAATTGAAAAGCAAACAAACCATTTTTGAAAACACAAATGAGCAAGTATCTAAGAGCCCATGGATAACCATGAATAGAAAGGGTGCTAATACCTTCCCTTTCTATAATCTACCTCCCGAACCGAGAGCAATCTCTTTAAGGAATTTTTCTGTGCTTTTGTCCTTTCCATTTGGAGAAAATAAAAGACGGTGGCGACTCTTGCTTACCGCGACATTTCGCGAACCAGCTTTAAAACAGTCAGTTCCAGATCCACCGATCACACTCGATACTACACTCATTGAGGGTTGTTTTCTTGGAATATTTTGGTCGCTAGTTAAGTGGCTAAACCAAAACAATGAACAATGAAAACAATCCAATGATATTGAGCTCCTTAGAACCCGGTTACTATTTATAGGACAGGTTTTTAAGCCAACTACACTCAAGAGGGTACTTACCTATGAAAACCCATGCAAGCCTGAAACTAGGGTTTGGTGTGATTTGGTTGTACATATGTCTTGTGCATACATCATAAACATCATAAAACATTATATGCATTCACTAACCATTTCAAGGGTTTGGATCTTCATCTTTGTTCTTGTTTTGTAGGTCATGGAAATTCCTCGCAGAAATACCATTCAAGTCAACCTTGTGAGAATCTCTCCTCAACTCAAGGAGCTCACCTCAAGAATTCCGGAAAATTCATCCTTCAGTGAAAGACATGGTAGACTGCTCAACCTAGTCAACGCCAACATTGAAGAAGACATGATGAAAGTGCTATTCCAGTTCTTTGACCCTCTTCACCACTGTTTCACTTTCCCTGATTATCAGTTGGTACCCACTTTGGAGGAGTTTTCTCAACTCCTGAGAATCCCTATCCTTAATCAACTACCATTCAACGGTACGGAAAAGGAACCAAAGCCAGAAGATGTTGCTCGAGCATTACATCTACAACCATCCGACATCAAGGGGCATTGGGAAACCAGAAGCGGGGTCAAGGGATTCTTAGCAAAATTCTTGTTTGAGAAGGCTCAAGAATTTTGGAACTCATTGGACCTACAAACCTTTGAAGAGATTGTGGCACTCCTTATCTATGGGTTGGTCTTGTTCCCAAATCCTGACCAATTGGTAGATGTCAACGCCGTCAAAATCTTCTTGGCCAGGAATCCAATACCAACATTGCTTGGGGACATCCTTCACTCATTTTACACACGAACAATGAGAAAGAGGGGTGTTCTCATGTGCTGTACTCCTCTCCTTGCAAGGTGGTTTATTTCGCACCTTCCACAATCTGTCTTGAAGAATGACCAAGGCTCAAGGTGGTCCCAACGGTTGATGACTCTTACTCACTCTGATGTACATTGGTGTTCTCGGTCCAGAGAAAATGTCATCATCGTCGATCGTTGCGGAGAATTTCCTAATGTTCCTTTACTTGGAATTAGGGGAGGTATCACCTACAACCCTTGCCTAGCTTTGAGGCAATTTGGATATGCACGGAGGGATGGCCCTCATGACATGTTGATTCCTAACCTAGTTTTTGACTTCGACAACGATGCGCAAGGACTTCGCCAAAGATTCATCAGAGCGTGGGGAAAACTCAACAAGGTTGATAGCAAGACTCTGGGACACAAGAACTCCATCCCTCTTGAGCCCTATCTCAAGTGGGTACGAGCCCGAGCCCAAAGTCTAATGATGCCTTATCCTCATGTACTCCCAGTGATTAAAGAGCCCGTCAGTAAAGGAGAGGTTCCCTACACCATCCTACATCCAGACATGCCTACATCGTGGGAGGAAATGCAGAAAAGTTGGATTCAGCTCAAGGAGGAACGGAATACTTTTGAAGCTAGCTTCTACGCCAGTGAGAAGAAGGTTCTAGAGCTTACCCGCCGACTCCATGAGCAAGAAGCCCTCAACACCTACATCGCACCAAAGAGGATGCGCAATGTCTTTTTTCCTTAGGAAGTTATTTTGTAATATTTGGCCCATGGGGCATTTATGTACTAACAAATTTCTTCTTAGTAATATGACGTGCGTTCTTCTTTGTCTGAAACAATTTTGAATGTTCTAAATCCTTGAATGCATTTCATACATAAGCATACCATTCATCATGTGCATAAGCAGGTCTCACTTCAGGTTTCCTTATCTGTCTGCTGTTTATTTCAGTAGGATGGATCTTGAGCAAACAGTCAAAGACCTACAGGCTCAGAATGCACAGTTCCAACAACTCCTGATGACCTTGGCTAAGGGTCAGGAGGATATCAAGACTCAATTGGGAAATAAGGACCCAGTGAAAAAGAAGAAAAAGAGGATTGGGGTGGCTACTTTGGGGAGAATATTTGACGGAGATGCTCGGAGAGTGCTTGAATTTCCTCCTACTTCTGATGAAGGGACCAGTAAGAGAGATGAAGCTGCGGTGCCTTCCGAGTCTGATGCGGAAGAAGAAGAGGTTGAAGAGGATGAAGATTATTCTGACCAGCAATACCCCCCAACTGATGATAAATACAAGGGTTTAGAAGACAGATTGGCCGCCATGGAATTACAAAGAGTACCGGGTCTGGATTTTGAAGACTTGGGTTTGGTTGCCGGGATTGTGATTCCCCAAAATTCAAAGTGCCAGTGTTTGTGAGGTATGATGGTTTGTCCTGTCCCAAAATGCATCTCAGGTCCTACGTAAGAAAGATTCAACCCTATACGGCAGATAAAAACCTCTGGATTCATTTCTTTCAAGACAGCCTTTCGGGAGCTCAGTTGGAATGGTTTTATCAGCTAGAAGGAACCAGTGTCAGAAATTGGGAAGATTTGGCCACCGCTTTCTACAAACAATACCAGTATAATTCTGATCTTGCTCCTACTCGTACCCAACTTCAGGGTATGTCACTAGGAACAAGCGAGGGATTCAAAGAATATGCACAAAAATGGAGGGATTTGGCTGGCAGGGTGCAGCCTCCTTTAACCGACCGTGAACTCGTTGATATGTTTCTTGGGACCCTATCCGGGCCATTTTTCAATCATCTCATTGGTAACTCTTCCGCGGGGTTTACCGATTTGATCTTAACAGGCGAAAGAATAGAAGCTGGCATCAAGTCAGGAAAGATTCAGAAGGGTGTTGCTGCAAGTACTGAGAAGAAGCCTTTTAAGAAGGAGACAGTTATGGTATATTCTCAGAGAAGAGCAGGGAAGATGGAGTGTCGGCCAACTGTGGGGGCCGTAATGATTCAAAACACTCCAAGTGAGCAGCCTCGCTATAACCCGTCCAGACCAACTCAACAACGGGTGGAACGGCCACAACAACAGTTCACCCGCATTAATATGACTCCAGCGCAAGTGCTTCCCCATCTGTTGAAGTTGAATCTTGCCACCATCAAGGAGTCACCAAAGAATGTGAATACATCCTCTCCGCATTATCATGCCAATGCTAAATGCGCCTACCATTCAGACAGTGTTGGACACGACACCAATGATTGTTGGGCACTCAAGCACAAAATCCAAGACCTGATATAGGCCAAGGAGGTAGAGTTTGACGCTCCAGAGAAGCCTAATGTGATATCTGCACCCATGCCGAAGCACGACCGAAATGTCAATGCCATTGAAGAAGATTTGTATGTTGCTGATGTCAGTGATCTGACCACTCCACTGCTAACCATTAAGTTGAATTTGTTAAGGGTCGGGATCTTCCCGGGATGTAAAGAAGACTGCTATTGTTGCTACTCTCTGCCGTTTGATTGTCCGCTACTGAAGAAAGGCATCCAAGGCCTTATGGATAGTCGACAAATTTTGTTTGAAAAAGTTTCTGCTGTTCCAGTTTATACTGAAGATGTCTCAATCATAACCATTCACGCCAATCTTTCCAAGGCCGTCAAAAAGCCTGTTAAGATTACACCAGCTACGAAATTTGTTCCTTTGAAGATAACAATGCCAGGGCCTGTTCCCTATATTTCTGAGAAGTCGATACCTTGGAACTATGGCGGTGACATCTACTACCATGGTATCAAGCAAATCGAAATAATTGAAGAAAGTTCGGATGATGAAGGAGCCAGCATTAGTAACATTGCGGGCACTAGCAAAATCACCAGGAGCGGGAGAATATTTTCTCCAGAGATTGCCCCTCCAAGAGCAGTCTTTGGACCCTCATCAGCTGGCAAGGTCATCCCTGCACCAATAAAACTTTCTGCTAGAACTCCTTTGATTGAAGACGTTGTTGTTCCTAGTGCTGTCTCTCCTACCGCTGCTGACAAAGGTAAGGGAATCCAAGATGAGCCCGTCAGGACGAGGGCTCAACCCTTGGTTATCCCGGAAACCTCCAAGAAGGAAATGGATGAGATTTTGAGGATAATCAAAAGAAGTGATTACGATGTGGTAGAACAGTTGGGGCAAACCCCCTCCAAGATTTCCATGCTAGCACTATTACTCTGCTCGGAAGCGCACGCTAAAGCCCTGATAAAATTCCTGAAGGCAGCCCATGTGCCCCAGGAAACCTCTGCAGATCAGTTCCAGAATTGCGTGGCTAGCCTTACTGCGGACAATGGATTAGGTTTTTCTGATGCCGACCTAACTCCTAAAGGCAGAAACCACAATGATGCTTTGCATATTTCAATCGAGTGTCGCGGGACCACTCTCGCGCACGTCTTGGTCGACACTGGTTCGTCGCTGAATGTATTGCCTAAAAAGGCCTTGGACCGACTAGATTGTGAGGGGTTGGATTTGAAGCCGAGTGATATTGTTGTCAGAGCTTTCGATGGTTCGAAGAGAATGGTCCATGGAGAGGTTGAAATTCCCATCAAGATAGGCACTGAGGTGTTTAAATCCACTTTCTATGTGATAGACATCCGTCCATCATACTCTTGCCTGCTGGGTAGGCCTTGGATACACCATGCTGGGGAAGTCACCTCCTCCTTACATCAGATGTTGAAGTATCCTGTCAAGGGAAAAATCATCACTGTCCATGGCGAAGAAGAGTACATGATTAGCCACTTAAATTCTTTCCGGTATGTGGAGGTTGAAGGAGAGTTCATTGAGACGCCGTTTCAACGTTTCGAAGAAGTCCTTCCTGAAGTATCAGTAGTAAAGTTGGCAGCTGAGACACCGAGACAGATGGCCAGGATGGCATCTTTGGAGGACGCAAGGGCCGCAATAAAAGAAGGGAAGAATTCAGCGTGGGGGCAGTTACCTGACATTCCACATAAGACAGACAAATTTGGATTAGGGTTCACGGCCGCTGGCCAGAAAGCTATGCGCCGTGCGAAGATTGAAAGAGCGCCAGTCAAAATTTCTCCCTACGGAATCAACGCTTTGGAGGATGAAGACAAGGAGAGCAACATTGAAGAGTGGATTTATCCAACTGTCAAAGGAGGATTGAGCAACTGGGAGGCAAAAGAATTTGTCCCCATCACTTTTATTCATCAGTAATTTATCTGTTAAACATTTCTTATTTGGTCTGTAATATTTACTTTCAAACAATCCGTACACTATCTTTTCACCTCCTGCCTTGCCCGGGGCATGTAGGTCCACTTGTAAGGGTTTTGATTATTTTTCATATCCATATGCCATGTTTAATAATTCATTGGACGTTTTTCATTTGATAAACTGCTTATGTTCATTTTCTTTCCTTTTGCATTTTTGTTTAAGGATGGCTATCCCTTACACACACCCGCACTAACCAATGCAGGTACCCATCCACTCCGGATTCCATGGGTGACTATTCTGCTATATCTTTCAATAACTCTGAAGATCTGGTCAATCTAGCCGAGTACGAAGATGAAGAAGGTTGTGAAGTACCCGGGGAACTAGCCAGACTTCTGAAACAAGAAGAAAGGGCCATCTTACCGCATGAAGAGCCATTAGAAACTGTCAACTTAGGGACCGAGGAAGACCAGAAGGAGGTGCAAGTGGGTGCAAATTTGAAACCAAATGTCAAGAAAAGCCTGATACAGTTGTTGAATGAGTATGTTGAAATCTTCGCCTGGTCTTATGAAGACATGTCGGGTTTAGACACGGACATCGTGGTTCACCGTCTCCCCACAAGAGAAGACTGTCCACCGATCAAGCAAAAGGTTCGCCGAATGAGGCCTGACATGTCTGAAAAAATCAAAGCAGAAGTAATGAAGCAATTCGATGTTGGCTTTCTGGCTGTTACGTCCTATCCTCAATGGGTCGCTAACATTGTGCCAGTACCTAAGAAAGATGGCAAAGTCAGGATGTGCGTGGACTACCGGGATTTGAATAAGGCCAGCCCTAAAGATGATTTCCCGCTACCTCATATTGACATCTAGATCGACAATACAGCTCAGCATAAAGTGTTTTCCTTCATGGATGGATTCTCGGGCTACAATCAAATCAAAATGGCCCCCAAAGATATGGAGAAAACAACTTTTGTCACACAATGGGGCACTTTCTGTTACAAGGTGATGCCGTTCGGGCTGAAGAACGCAGGGGCAACTTATCAACGCGCGATGGTAGCTTTATTTCATGATATGATACATCATGAGATTGAAGTTTACATAGACAATATGATAGCTCGGTATCAAACAGAGGAAGAACACCTTGAACATCTAGAGAAGTTGTTTGCCAAATTAAAAGAATACAAGCTCAGGCTGAATCCAAGTAAATGCACTTTTGGAGTTAGGTCTGGTAAACTCCTGGGATTCATTGTAAGCAACAAAGGCATTGAAGTCGATCCCGCAAAAGTAAAAGCAATACAAGAGATGCCTGCTCCCCGTACTGAGAAGGAAGTTAGAGGATTCTTGGGACGCTTGAACTATATTGCCAGATTCATCTCACATCTGACTTCTACCTGTGAACCAATTTTCAAACTCTTGAAAAAAGATCAGGTAGTCGAATGGAACGACGATTGACAAGCTGCTTTTGATAGAATCAAGGAGTATTTGCTAGAGCCTCCTATTCTGATGCCACCCGTCGAAGGAAGACCATTGATCATGTATTTGACCGTCTTGGATAACTCAATGGGGTGTGTTTTGGGCCAGCATGACGAGTCTGGTCGAAAAGAGCATGCTATTTATTACCTTAGCAAAAAGTTTACCGACTGTGAGACTCGCTACTCACTGCTCGAGAAAACTTGTTGCGCTTTGGTATGGGCTGCTCGCCGACTAAGACAGTATATGTTGACTCATACTACCTTGTTGATTTCCAAAATGGATCCTATCAAGTATATCTTCGAAAAGCCCGCTTTATCTGGAAGGATAGCTAGATGGCAAATGATCTTAACTGAGTATGACATCCAGTACACCACCCAAAAAGCTATAAAAGGGAGTGTACTAGCTGACCATCTGGCTCATCAAGCTATCGAAGATTATCAACCCATGAGATTTGACTTCCCAGACGAGGACATCATGAATTTGGACAACATTGAAGGTGACGGACCGTATGACGGACCCGAAAAGGGATCCCGATGGACCCTGTACTTTGATGGTGCTTCAAATGCACTTGGAAATGGTATCGGCGCAGTACTCATTTCTCCGGAAGGTTGTCACACTCCTTTCACGGCCCGACTTTGCTTCAGCTGCACAAACAACATGGCTGAGTATGAAGCTTGCATCTTTGGTCTCAAGGCTGCTATAGACTTGGGGATCAAATCTTTGATCGTATTCGGGGACTCGGCTTTGGTTATCAGTCAAATCAATGGAGAGTGGGATACCAAGCATCCTAATCTTATCCCATACAAAGAACATGTCCTGACATTGTTGCCTCATTTAGAGCAAATTACCTTCGAGCATTTCCCGCGAGAAGAGAATCAGCTAGCAGATGCTCTAGCCACAATGTCCTCTATGTTTAAACTCAACTGGGATAACGAGGCTCCCCAAATCACCATCGAGCGAATGGATGAACCTGCACATTGTCACGAGATTAATACCGAAGAAGTAGTGGAACAACCCTGGTTCCATGAAATCAAAAGGTATCTCGAGACCAGAGATTAACCTGAAGGAGCTTTCGTAAATGACAAGAAGTTCTTAAGGAAATTTGCTGCTAAGTTCTTCTTGAGCAACGACATCCTTTACAAACGAAGCCATGATTGTGTATTACTCCGATGCGTAGATAAAGCTGAAGCAGAATTGATCACGACTGATATACACAGCGGCACATTTGGCACTCACTTGAGCGGGCATACAATGGCTAAGAAAATCCTAAGGGCAAGCTATTACTGGTCTACCATGGAAGCTGACTGCCATCAACATTCCTGTACTTGCCACAAGTGTCAAGTCTATGCTGACAAAGTTCATATCCCTCCGGTTCCTCTCAACGTCCTGACTGCTCCGTGGCCCTTTGCAATGTGGGGAATTGATATGATTGGAGAGATCAAGCCCACGGCCTCCAACGGACATCGCTTCATCCTAGTTACCATTGACTATTTCACCAAATGGGTCGAAGCAGCTTCCTTCGCCTCTGTGACTAAAAATGTGGTTGCCCGCTTTATCAAGCAAAATCTCATATGTCGGTATGGTGTTCCAGACAGGATCATCACAGACAACGGTACAAATCTGAATAACACGATGATCACTGCATTGTGCGAACAGTTCAAGATTTATCATCACAATTCATCTCCCTATCGGCCGAAGATGAACGGTGCTGTTGAAGCTGCGAACAAAAACATTAAGAAAATCATTCAGAAAATGACAGTCACTTACAAAGACTGGCATGAGATGTTACCGTTTGCTCTACATGGATACCGTACGACGACACGTACTTCAACTGGGGCAACCCCATTTTCTTTGGTCTACGGCATGGAAGTTGTCCTGCCTATGGAAGTCCAGATCCCTTCTCTAAGGATTATGAAGGATGCAGGTTTGAACGAAGATGATTGGATGCAGACCCGACTTGATCAACTCAATCTGATCGACGAAAAGCGACTTGCTGCTATATGCCATGGTCAGGCGTATCAAAAACGAATGATCAAGGCCTTCAATATGAAAGTCAGACGTCAAGTGTATCAAGTCGGAGATCTCGTAATCAAGCGGATTATCTTGTCGCAAAGTGATCCCAGGGGAAAATGGACTCCTACATATGAAGGACCATTTGTGATCAAGAGTATATTTTCCGGTGGTGCAATGATTCTGACCACCATGGACGGCGACGATTTTCCGCACCCTGCGAACGCAGACATAGTCAAAAGATACTACGCATAAAATAACCCGACAAGTCGAAAACCCGAAAGGGCGGCTTGGGCAAAAATGGGTATCCCGGTGAACCGAAAACCCGAAAGGGCGGTTCAGGCAAAAATTAGGGATAAAAACAAAAAAAATTTGTACACCCGGCAAGTTGAAAACCCGAAAGGGCGGCTTGGGCAAAAAGGGGTTTCCCGGTGGATCGAAAATCCGAAAGGGCGATTCAGGAAAAAGTTAGGGATTTAAAGCGTATGACTATGTCTCGTCGGATCACTTCAAGGACAATCTCTTCATCAACCGGTTCCAGGCTTCTGATCAGTCCAGTCATCGTCAAACGAAGCATTGAATGGACAGAGATTCAGAGTTGAGAAAGCTATAGCGGAATGGAATCCCATGGAATTATTTCACATAGCCATCCTTATTTTGTATAAATCTTTCAAACATTTACGACAAAATCCTCTTACTAGGATGATTGTCTCCTTTGTACAAATATACTCATAGAAAATCAATACAAATACTTTTCCCCGAAATTTGTGTCATTTCCTTTTCTTTTCTCTTGCATTGTTTGTTTTATTTTGAGAAACGTCCAATGTATTGTTAAATAGGCATATGCATTTGAAACATAATCATTTTCTTATGAGTCAGGGAAGAGGGTTACTGATAGGTCAAAGGAACAGTTGGATATCTTGATACCCTTCAAAGGAAATCCCCAGTAGATTCTGAAAGCTTATCCCCTACGGAGTACGGCCGTCTCTCCCGAGTTTTATTCAAAGTTATTTCTCACAAAGGCCTTATAACTGGGTTATCCTCAGCTAACAACCACGGAAGATCGCACTCGCCAAAATTCTTCCTATCC
The DNA here is from genome assembly GCA_948472305.1 of Vicia faba. NCBI lineage: Eukaryota > Viridiplantae > Streptophyta > Magnoliopsida > Fabales > Fabaceae > Vicia > Vicia faba. The sequence continues at coordinate 1,045,025,198 of OX451737.1, forward strand.
CCAGCGAAGCCAGACTAATGAACCTTCCCCCCACAGAGTTTTAGGAGAGCAAATCTTGAGTTCCCCAGTAAGGTCGCCAGAGATGCTTCCCTCCAAACTGAAGATTCTCAGTCTTGCATCCCCAGCAGGAGTCTACTAGATTGGTACTCCCCAGTAGAAGTCATCAGGAATTCCTCAGAGGTTTGGTATACAACCCAAGCTCCTTATTCCCTAGTCGCAACCAAGGAATTATTCTTCCCGGCAGCAGTCAGGATGTGTTTATCTTCAGCCATACAGGATTCATCTATCCCCAGCAAGACAACTCATCAGCTTACATGCGCATTCATTACATTCATATCACAAACATTGATATAACATATATTGCATCATACATTTCACGCAACATAATTTGCTGTTTAGCTAACATTTTGTCCTTTTCAGGATAAGAATGGAAAGTTATCCTTAACAGTTTCAGATGTAGTTTCACACGGACTCATCACCAAGTAACCCTACACCGGTTCTTATTCAATCTCAAGATTTCTGAAAACAATTTACGGGTTCTCCAAGTAACGGATGTTAACCTATCGCTTGTTCAATTTCTTCTCCAGACTTCTGAAAACAGTCTGTGGATTCTTCCCAACAACGGATGTTAATCTACCACTTGTTCAGATGTGACTTTTGAAAACAGTTTACGGACGCTTCCCAACAACGGATGCTGCTCTATTGCTTATTCAACTTCAAGATTTCTGAAAACAGTTTACGGGTTCTCCAAGTAATGTATGTTAACCTATCGCTTATTCAGTTTCTTCTCCAGACTTCTGAAAACAGTCTATGGATTCTTCCCAACAACGGATCTACCACTTGTTCAGATGCATTTTTTTTTGAAAACAGTCTATGGATTCTTCCCAACAACGGATGTTAATCTACCACTTGTTCAGATGCATTTTTTGAAAACAGTTTACGGACGCTTCCCAACAACGGATGCTGCCCTATTGCTTATTCAACTCCAAGACTTCTGAAAACAGTTCACAGGTTCTCCAAGTAACGGATGGTAACCTATCGCTTGTTCAGTTTCTTCTCAAGATTTTTGAAAACAGCTTTCGGATTCCTCCCAACAACGGATGCCAATCTATTGCTTATTCATATCCCTAGTTCAGAAATGGTCCAAAGCAGGGACACCTTTCTGATATTCATTCCGGATGGCATCTTTAAGCCCATCCCCGACAAGTTTCTATCATTCCTCCCGATGGCATCATTAAGCCCATCTCCAAATGGCATCTCTAAGCCCATTCCCGCATCCATTGCTTTGACGAGTGCAAATTTAAGGGCACTCTAGTGTCCAATCTCCTTTTAACCCTCGAGTCACGAAAGGCAAACTTGCCAATATAACTCTTCGGATTCAAGAAGATTGAACAGGGGCAAATGTTGTACCCCAAAATTTGCCCTCCCATTTCTCATTGCTTTCTCATCACAAAGTCCTTGAAGAGCAGGATCCAGTTGAGGTTTCATCTGCTCAAGACTTCTCCATGCACTGCTGATCCAAATTAGGGTTTGTGTTTGCACAAAGATGTTTTAACCCAAAATGCCTAAGATTACTTTCTTGCTTCATATTGGACTCCCAAGTTTATCCTCATCAAGTTTCAAGTCTTGATTCCAAGTTTTGCCCAGTCAATTGGACAGTTGACCTAGAAATCAACTGTATTGGGGGAAAAGTCAACTGTGGCCAATTGACAGTCAAACCTCATGAAAATTGACCCACATCAACATTATGAACTCATATGAACCATTTGATCAAGTTTGGATCACAATTCCATAAGAAATTTGATCAGATCACCAAAAGGGCAAAATGGTCATTTTTAGGGTTTTGACTGCACAAAGGCAATTTTTGACTGTTTGACCTAGCCAATGGCAAACCAAGCTTACATATGGACTCAAGGACCCCATGGAATTATCTTGACATGCTCAACAATCTCAAAAGATCCCAAGTACACAAGATTGACAGTTGAATTTCCCGGTCAATTGATCAATTTTGACTATATACTGAAAAGTCAAACTTTGACTTTTTGGTCAAAATGAAGAGTCAAGATTCATTTTTCATCAAAACATGCCAAATCATGAAACTTGTTCATCAAGAAATCACAAAATGCAAATTAGGGTTAGAAATTTGAATTTTTCATAACTTAGAATTTTTCTAAGTTATGAAAAACCCTAATTTTTTCCCAACTTTGCCCCACCTTTTCACCAAGATACATTTGGATTCAAACAAAAGTCAAAACATGAAAGTTGTAGCTTGTTGCATAATCTACAACTTTGATTCACAAAGTTTTCCCAAATGAGGCTTGTATCTCAAGTTACAAATTTTTGAATAAGGGCAGTAAACCATTTTTAACTTAGTGAAATTTTAACCTATTTTGACAAGGTTTTCTACCCAACTTCAAGGCCATTTTCCATACACTTCCACTTGGAATTTCAATTTGCATTTCAAAGATGGATTGTATTACACATTCCAAGATTTCCAAAATGTCAAAGAACTTCTCAAACAACCTCATAACTTGAGAGAATCGAATTTCACAATTTGGCAAAAACTCACTTTTGAATTGATCATGAACATGTTCATAACTTAAGCCATTTTCAAGTCAGCAAAGTTTGTGCTAAATTACAGGTCCTAAAACCCTTTGACACTCAATAATTCAATGCAAAACCTTTGTGCCAAGGCCTTGTTTCATGAGTTCAAGCATTGCCTAAAGGATTAATCCATTTATAGATAAAGCATTTCTTCCATTTTTGCAAAAGGTAACTTTATGTCCAATTGAAAATCCAAGCAGTACAAATGAGATCTAATTGGCACAAGATTATGAGCAAAACACTCTGATCAAGGAGGGATTATGCAGCTCATTAGGGGGCCTCTACTGACCTAGAACACAACTTGGGCATTTGTTGCTTAAAGTGTAAGAAACATTGCATTTGTCAACACAACTCTCACATCAGCTTACAAACACTTAAGCAAACTTGTCAAACAGATCCAGGATATCATAACCAAGCTAGTACACGACCCTAACATCTCTCATACACTCCCAATCTCAGAATCACCTTCAAACTGCAAAAACAGGGTCAGGCCTGCAGTTTGAGTGCCATCTTCCATTTCCCTCAAGCTCTCTTGCCCAAACCATTTCACACACATTCCCTAGCATCTATGCAAGCTGACCATGACTTGAAACACGACCTGTAACTCCTCTAACAAGTTCCACCATTTTCATTTTTTCATTTTGCAGTTGAAGTTCTACAGCTCAGTTCAAGGTGTCTCAAGGCAAAGTAAATATTGGAACAGCATCACTACACCTCAAGGAAGCTATAACAACCATTATCTTGCACTGAAAGCTCCCCATTTGCCAGATAGAACTTCAACTGAACAGGTACTTTGGTGAACTTCTATCTCTCTCATTAGGCATCATTAGCTCTAAGTTTGTGAATAAGCAATGTTCTACTCATGCCACTGAACCTGTACATGCTTTTACTTTTCATTTCTTTTGCTTGAGCTGTGAGAATTTAAGGTTTGAAAATGGCAGAAAACTTAGGTTAGGATTTGGGATTGTTAATATTCTCTCTCATTTCTGAGAGTTAGGAGATGTTCTTTATATATTTGGAATCGTGGTTCCATGCTTAACATTTTTTGTGTTGAAAGTTTGTGCAAAAGATCAAAGAATCAGGATGTTGGGATGGAAGAACAGGGCGCGCGTTTTTTTGAATATTGTTGTTCAGAGGTTGAAGAAAGGTCTTCATGGGCTGGGCTTATGTTGACTTTCCTTTTTGCACCATATAATTTGTTCTGAACCCCCTGAGCCCATTTACTTTATTTTTAATGTTTTTTGACTTTTTCTTTTTTTAATTGACTCATTTATTTTTTCTCAGCATATTAAAAATATAAAAATATTTTTTCTCATCATTTTTGAATTTATTAGGTATTTATTTGATTTTTTCTTTTAGTTTGTACATAAATAAATAAATATATACTTTTTTGTTTAAAATACTAAAATAGCACAAATATATTTTATACACTTTTATCTTATTTTTACTTCCTGAAAATATTTTATAGAAAAATACTTTTTTTATTTAAATATTAAATATTATTAATTAATATATATAATACATATTTTGTAAATAATATAAATAAATAGGTATATATTAATACACTTAGGATATAAATACCAAAAAAATGTACATATTTTATTTTTTAATATTTAATACTAAAAAATACATTTTTTACAAATACACTTCATTTTTATTTTATTTTTTGTACATAAATAGTAAATAATATATATATATATATATATATATATATATATATATATATATATATATATATATATATATATATATATATATATATATATATATATATATATATATATATATATATATATATATATATATATATATATATATATATATATATATATATTAAATAATTAATCCCCTTTTGATTAAAGTTAGGGTTTTGCCCTAAATATGAGAATACTCCAAAAATGATACTTTTTTTTATCTCTTTTTATTTTTATATAAATAATACTTTTTTTTCATACACATAAAAATTCTTTTTACATTTTGCATATTTATTTCATTTCCATTTAATTATGCAATTATTTGTATTGTAAATATTCAAAGAAAATGATGTAATAGCTAGATTTAATTTCTTGTCTAAATATACCCCATTTGAAACATTGTACCCCCTCCCCATATTATTGTGTTGTAATAGTGTAGGAATTTAAATTTCGCACTTTAATGCTTTCTAAACATACCATGCTAGAATTAGGGTTTGTATGCGAATAAAACGAACAAAATAGTTTGACCTAATTTCAAGATAAATAAGCATGAAAATGGACAACACATTTCACACTTGCACCCCTAGGGTATTCCACTTTGTTGCCTTCAAATGATTGGGCCATATTGCATGTTGAATTTCTTTGGGTAAAACAAACAATCAAATGATCATAGTCCCTCAAAATGTTGCCTAAATGAATGATCAAGTCCCTTTTAAAGAAAAAATTGCCCAAAGACATTTAACACTATTGCAATTATGGTCTAAACGATGACCCGCGCCCGTCCCTTTCACCTCCTAATACAAGATTGTCCACCAAATGCAATGGTGGAACAAAATTGTCAAAAGGTTTAAAACATAACAAAAATCTTTGAGAAAACTTTAGGGTAGATAACTCTCAAGTACTTGCCAATTTGCAAAGAAAACACTTGCCTATTTTCAAAACCCACTTCACAAACACTTTCAAAACCAACTTTCAAAAAACCCTTGAAACATCTTTTTAAAAGACAAAACACCTTTTGTAAAACATTCGAGTAAAGAATTGTTACAAGGGTAGCCTATACAAGGCATCTTTTCAAAACATTTTCAAAACCACACACCAAGCACCATTTCAAACAATTGAAAACCAAGGCAAGTTGATCTAAGCAAGTACCTAAGAGCCCATGGATAACCATGGATAGAAAGGGTGCTAATACCTTCCCTTTCTATAATCTACTCCCCGAACCCAAGAAAAATCTCAAAGGTTTTTGCTGTGCTTTTTAAACCTTTCCTTAGGATAAAATAAAAAGTCGGTGGCGACTCTTGCTCAACCGAAACATTTGCGAAAATAAACGCAAAACCCTAGTCAGTTCTCCCACCGTATCACACATATGACTCCAGTCACATCAATCACAACGCTTTTCAGATTCCTTAACCGCCTTGAACCATTTCACAGCACGGTGCAGTTACAAAACAATGATTATCATTTAATCACGCCTATTACCAATATTAACTTTATGCCACCTCCTTCTCAAACCAACCCACGACTACCACGTATCACAATCTTACTCAGTGGATGTTTAAACTTCCACACTATAAAAAACCCATCAACTTAGTCTTTTCTTTTCTTCCCACATTCTGAATCTTTTCTTCCTCATTTCTCACCGAAACCCTAAACTTCCAACATTCTTCCAACAATGTCTTCTTCATCTTCATCTCAACTGAAAAAGGCTTCCAAAAAGAAAGGAAAGACCACCGGAACCATAATGGAAAGCAAGGTTGGCACCTACCAAGGTTAATCTGTTCTTATTCCCCAGATGATCTCAAAAGAGAAGGAAATGCTTTATGCATCCCAGGTACTAATTCCTACTAACGCCGCTGGAAAGAGGTTAGCTTTAATGGGCCCTCTTACAGTCTTTGAAATCTTAAAAGTCACCAGAAAAATTTTCCCTGTTTGTTATAATTTCAAACCTCTGTTTAATAAAATGGATACCCCTCAGACAATAGAGTCTTCTGATTCAACCACCGTGGCAAACCCAATCACTCCCCCTAAGGACCCTTTTGTGCTAGATTATGTAAAGAGTAAATTCAAACCATTTCGATCTTGCCCCACCTCCGACACAGCTTATCACAACTGGTTTAATAAAGTAGAAGCTAAGAAATCCCAGCAATGGGAAGAATTATGCATTTACAACTTGATTAAACTGTCGAAACCAGGTTTTACTTATAGCCACCCATTGTTATTTGCGTCCCTATATTTCTGGGACAGTACTTACAATACTTTCCATCTCCCTGGTGGAATGATTACACCCACCTTTTTAGACATAGCAGCCATTACTGGGTTATCATCAATAGGAGAAACCTATATTCCTGACAATGAAGAGCATTCGAGTATTATTGACTTTGAAGTCAAGCTAGCTAGCTTTTCAAAATTTATCAGCCACTATCACACTGAAGGAGACAGTGTGTCGGATGTGGAACACATTGCTTTCCTTACCCTATGGTTGTCAAGGTATGTCTTTTGCAGCAGATCCCTACAGGTATCCAGTAGGTTTATTCCTCTAGCTAGAGATTTGCATGAGAATCGGAGGGTGTGTTTAAGCGAACTGCTATTAGTTGATCTTTACGAAAGTCTGAGGTCAGCTGTTTCGAGTCTGAAATCACACACCTCCAAGAACATCCTGCTAGCTGGCCCTTTCGGGTTACTCTAGTTATCGCTCAATGCCATGTTCGAACGTTCACTATCAACTGCCAACACTATTGCTGAACAAGACCCAGAAATAGCGGATAGAATCATCGAAGGCACTAGGCTGCGAAGACTTACCCCAAACGATGATAAGGATGACTTTAAAGTTCACTTCTCAAAATATATCATGATATTCTCCAAGAGGCATAAATTCGAAGAGACCATGGCGCCTTTTGCTTAAAGGACTCATGGACCCTCATGGTTCACCATGGCTCTCTCAGAAGCTGTCAAAAGCAAAGAAATTCAAGATGTATGGAGAGCCTTTTTGCTACCCATACTAATCTCTTCACGAATTACTCCTGCTAAGAATCAAATTTTCCTTTTTGCTTATCAACCCAACTTCGTTTCGAGACAATTTGGCTTGTGCCAACTAATCCCTGAACCCCTATTCCAAATGGAGAATGCCATCACCTCTGGGCGAACCTTCAAGGCAAGATAAGCCAAACTACAGCAGGAACAATACCAAGGCTTCGCCCACTTTGAACTAATAACTTTCGAACCTACACACCTTACAGCAAAGGGGTTTTTGGAATAGTGGAAAAAGTTCTATCAGACTTATATGTTCGATACTCTTACTATTCAGTAGAAACTAACTGATGCATTTGATGTGCAGGTACCATTCAAGAAAGGTATGTTCACTCATGCCAAAGAGATTAAGGCTTTTCAAAATTATTTCGAAACTACTTATGATCCCACACACTTGGAATCCACTGTGCATCAAGCGGCTGAGACCTTGAAGGAAAAATTCAAAGAAAAAGTTTCTAAGTTAAAACTTCCTTCAGGGATGTCACCTGAGGATAGGTATAGGTTGGCATTCGAAATGCATCCACCTAAATTTCCTAGATTACCTACCTCAGAACTGGCTCTGGCTTGGTTTCCTCCATACCCTTGGTGGTTCACTTGCAAAGAAATGTTCAAATATCTTCAAAAGAAACCAAAGCCATCTGAGACTGTGACATAGGCTCGACATTGGCTCCACGATTTCCCAGGACATCTTCGTTATGACCTTTCTGCCATGTCGATTAAATCTGATCAAGGCACAGGTGCGAATGCTTAGGAAAATCCCAAATGTTTCTCATTTTCTATATTTTTAACTTTTGCCTTAATTGTTTCGATTTTCAGCCATCAGGATAAAGACTGCTGCTTCAAAGTCAAAAGAAGGGAGCGCCTCTCAGGCCTCTGTCGAAACCATTGATAATGCGACTCTATCCAATCCAACAACAACTGTTGCAACAACAACAACAACACCAGTAATAACCAGTGCTCCAACTCCACAGGTAATCACTTAGCCTTGATGTTTCGAATACACTAATGTTTCATGATTTGCATCTAACTTATTGTTTAAATCCTTTTAGATTAACAAACTCCTGCCAACAACTCCAAAGAAACGAAAAACAAATACTACTGGGGAAGACCCCAATGCTGGAGGGAATTTACCAGCTGCTTCGAAGAAGAAGCAGAAGAAGGAAATTTCCAAAAGTGTTGTACCAACTAGTGTCTCTGGACTCGATTCCAGGGATGCTGCTCCCTCACCTAAATCCAAAATTCCATCTTCGACCTCCAACGTAATGTTGGAACGCATAGCTAGCAACCTCTCTTCTGAGAGTCCATAGGTAAATTGAACTTTAAATCTTTGACAAAATAATTATTCATTACCTTGGTGCATGCTTTTAATATTCTTTTGCCTCTTCAGGACATTTTGAATCCATCTTTTACCACTTCGACTTCACCATCAAAAACTGCTGCTCCGATCAACTCTTCTCCTCAAGGGGATTCCAGCAATCTTGTACAGAACAAAGTTTCCTCCAATATGGCGGTTCTGGCTGGGGCTTCTGAGCAGCAAGATGATCAGAGTACTTCTCCTCCTCTAAAAGAAACAAATGAAGCAACGCTTCATGAATCTGCAGAGACTTTACAAAGAACTTTTCTTCAAAAGTCCCCTCTTGCAACCCTTTAAGAGGATCCAAAGGACACTCACGCGAAGGAGAGAAAGCTGATTCTGACCAAAGAAACAAAGAATCTGCAGAAGAAGGGTCTGAGGAAGGAGATGCCAAGAATGGTTCGACTGCTGGGACAGAGTCAGACGCAAATAGCAGCGAGAACGAAGATATCGAAGTGGTGGATTTGGATGATAATGAAGAAGACGATGAGCATGAAACGATTGAAGGTGACGGTGACGCGACCAATAAACCCATGGAAGTCGAACTGGATGTGACTCCCCTGCGCGTGGAACTCCCTCAACCATCTCTATCCCGAATGACTGAAGAGGAGCTTGCTCTCCTGAGACGAAATGACCCTATTGGATACATGAAGGCGAAGCTGGCTCAAAGGGATATTCCACCTGCTAGGGCTGGCACAAGTTCGACTAGCCATCCGTTGCCCACAGATGACAGAATTGTACTTCTTAACAGGATCAGGAGAACAATTCTTGATGTGGATTTTTTCGAAGTGCTCAAACAGGATAGCACAACTTGCTACACTATGAAGGAGTTGCTTACAAAAGTCAACCTTGCTACCTGCTCCTTGCCAGTTAGCACTATCTTGTTCGATCTTCAATCTTTGCTGGACAACGTGACTGGGTACCTTCTCCAAGATGAATTTGCTGCCAGAAAGGTTCAAGAAAAACGAACCGCAATGGATGCTGCTTATGAGCATGCTTCGAAACTCTCTCAAGAAGCTGAGGATCAAGCTATGCATCTAAAGCAAGCAAAAACTGATTATGAGGCTCGAGCTGAGTCCATCCTTCTCTGGGAAAGGCAAATTCAGGAACTTCAACAGAAGGTTAAAGAGGCTCAAGAACAACAATTAGCCTACGAAACCAATACTACTGGTAACCAATTCGAAGAGCTCCTCAACAAGGGGCTTGCAGAAATGGAAACTGCAGAACAACTCAAAGGAGAAGTGGCTACCTTAGAGGGAGCAAGACGTTTTGCTCAACAAAGGCTTAAGTCTTTTCGAAGTACCTTCAACAGATTGAAGAATAATTCCTATTTCTAAATCTGAGTGTTGATTTGGTTAAAATTTGGTTTTTTGTATGTAACATTTGAACAACGCCATTTTGGCAACCCCATATTGCCATTTTGGCATTTTTATGATATTTTGATTACGTTGTTACTATTCGAATCTCCTGTAGGCGTGGCTTATATTTCTTTAAATATTTCCCATTAACCTTTAGGATACGTTTATCACTCATCAGCTCTTCGATTTCATATGCATTGTTTGAGAATACCTTTATTATTCGAAAAGGCCCTTCCCAATGAGGTGACCATTTACCTAACGTTTTATTTTTCTTGTCCATGGGCAATATGACTTTCCAGACTAAGTCATTAATAGTGAATGCTTTTCTTTTCACCCTTTTGTTATATGTCCTGGCCACTCTTTCTTTTTGTCTCATCAAGATTTCCAATGCATGTAATCTAACTTCGTCTAACTCAACTAACTCATTCATCATCATCTCCCAATATAATGCAGTTGGAATTTCGTTTTGTCTTTGAATTCGAACTGATTGTAGATGAATTTCTACTGGCAGAACTGCATCATGACCAAATGTGAGTTGGAAAGGCGTGGTGTTAGTAGCTTCTTTAGGAGATGTTCTACAGGCCCATACTATTTGGTCCAAAGTTTTGTGCCAGTTCCTTGGCTTTTTACCAATATGTTTCTTAATTAACCCTATTATCACTTTATTAGTTGCTTCGACCTGACCATTTGCTTGAGCATAATATGGCGTTGATGTTAGTAATCTAAACCCCATTTCTTGAGAAAATTCTTGCATCTTTCTACCAGTAAACACAGAGCCTTGGTCTGTGGTTATGCTCTCTGGCAATCCGAACCTGTAGATAATTTGTTTCTGTATAAACTCAATAACAGCCTCTTGATCAGCAACTATTAATGGTATTGTTTTGATCCACTTGGTAAAATAATATATTCCTACCAAGATATATTTCTGTCCTTTAGACGAAGCAGGATTTATTTCTCCTATTAAATCCAATGCCCATCCTCTAAATGGCCATGGTTTAATGATTGAATGTAACTCACTTGCAGGGGCATGTTGAATCCCTGCATGTTTCTGACATTCTTCACAACCTTTAGCAAAGTCTATACAATCTTTGAGCATGCTGGGCCAATACATGCCATATCAAAATAACAGCCATTTCATTTTATGACCTGCTTGATGTGCCCCACGTGCCCCATTGTGGACTTCTGACAATGCTAAGTATGCCTCACTTTCTCCTAGGCACTTCAGTAATATGCCTTCTTGGATCTTTTTGAACAATTCGTTTCCCATGAGGACATATGACAATGCTCTATATTTTGTCTTCCTATCAACATTCAGAGTTGGGTTTGTTAAATAATTCACAAGTGGACTTCGCCAATCTGCATCTGATAAAGTGTTTATGGCTAATATTTCGAATCCCTGTTTCTCAGCATAACCCAATTTCATACTCTCTAGATCTGATGGTGTGAATCTAGTAGCCATAACTCTACCTCTTAATTCAACTAAATCCTCAAAGTTTCTGGAAGAAACTTTATAACCTGAAGCCAACTGTGCTAAGTCATTTGCTTCTTGGTTTTCTATTGTTGGTATATGTTGAATATCCATGTATTCAAATTTTCTAAGTAGCCTGTTAACTATGACGAAGTATATCATCAGGTTTTCCTTTATGCATTTATACTCCTTTGTTATTTGCTTGACCACTAATTCTGAGTCTCCTTTAATTTCGACTCTAGTTGCCCCCAATTCCAACAAAGCTTCAAGTCCATCGATGAGCGCTTCATACTCAGCTTCGTTGTTCGAGCAACGAGGACCATCTAATTTATACTTGAATTTTGTTGGAATTCCTTCAGGAGAATTATAAGGACTCCAACACCACTTCCATTCTTGTGGGTCGAACCATCAAAGTATAATTTCCATGGTTGCATTTCGACGTAACTCATGACAGTCTGCTCAACCAATGAATGGTCCACAATGAAATCAGAAATCACATGGCCTTTCACAGCTTTTAAAGGCATGAAAGTCAAAGAATATTATGTTAAGGCTAAAGCCCATTTACCAACTCTGCTATGCATTATTGGTTTCGAAAGCATGTGTTTAATGACATCGAAATGAGATGAAACATAAACATCAACAGGCTTTATATAATACTTGAGTTTCATACAAGAGAAGTACAAACAGAGACATAGCTTTTCTAAATTTCTATATCTTGTCTCTGCATCATTCAATACTCTACTTAAATAGTATATGGCTCTTTCGATGCCATTGCTATCTTCTTGTGCTAACATACTACCTATACTAACTTCAGAGGCAGATATGTACAATCTCATGGGCTTTCCCCATGAAGGTGGAGACAAGATGGGAGGCTAAGAGATATATCTTTTTATCTTGCCAAATGCCTCCTGATGGGCTTTGTTCCACTCGAAGGCTTGGCCTTGCTTTAAACGAAGCAACGGAGAGAAAGCTTGGGTTCTTCCACTCAGATTCGAAATGAACCTTCTGAGAAAGTTAATCTTCCCTAGAAAAGATTGCAGCTCCCTTTTTGACATAGGTGCTTTCGTCTCCATTATGGCTTTGGTTTTGTTTTGGTTGATCTCAATTCCTTTCTTGTGAACCACAAAGCCAAGGAAATCTCCAGCCTGCACAAAAAATGCACATTTAAGGGGATTCATCTTTAAGCCATGTTTTCTCATTCGTTCGAATGATTGGCTCAAATGATGCAAATGGGTTTCTGCAGATATAGATTTGATGACTATATCATCAATATACACCTGCATAAAGGTTTCAATGAAATCATGGAAAATCGAATACATTGCCCTTTGATAAGTTGCCCCAGCGTTTTTTAAACCAAAAGGCATCACCACCCATTCGTAGGTGCCTAAGGCTCCTGGGCAACGAAATGCTGTCTTAGCAACATCTTCTTCAGCAATAAAAATCTGATTATACCCAGAGTATCCATCCAACATACTCAAGTATTCAAATCCTGCAGCAGAGTCTACTAGCATTTCTGCCACAGGCATGGAGTACTCATCCTTAGGGGTTGCAGTGTTTAAATCCCGAAAATCTATGCAGATTCTCAAAGAACCATTTTTCTTAATAACCGGTACTATATTTGCTAACCATTCGACATACCTCGTGGTTCTGATGAATCTGCAACGTAGAAACCTTTCGATCTCAGCTTTAATCTTTGTGAGAACCGCTGGCGCGAATCTTCTAGGAGTTTGCTTGATGGGATTCTTGCCATCTTTGATTGGAAGTCTGTGTTCGACTAACTCCCTCTTTAAACCAGGCATTTCATCATAATCCCATGCGAAGCAATCTTTGTTTTTCTTGAGGACTTCGATCACTTCCTGCTTGAGGCCTGGGCTAAGTTTTGCACTTATGTAGGTTATTCTTTTCGTGTTTTCATCCCCTAAGTTCACTTCTTCGAGTGGATCCTGCGCCAACATTTTGGCACCTGAGTCTATGGGGTCCCTTTCGAAGCCTAAGGGTTCTTTATCATAGATGGCGTCCAGCCTTTGATCTATCACAAGTTCTTTAAAGGGTGAGCCTTTCGAGCCATCCCCACTTATTTCATTCACCTTCACAGCCAGTTTATTCATTTCGGCCTCTAAGGCCGCCTTTGATTCGTTCTCAGCCATATAGGCCGAAATCCTTTCGAAAAAGGAGGACTCAGTCATGAGTAAGGTTGTCGAATTCCCAGCCTGCTGGCCGTCTTTGTATAGTACTTTCGACTCCTTCGTCGTCACTAATTATTCTTCTATCCCAGTATAGGCCATCATGGCGAAGGGTCATATAGTAGCGGGCGTTTCTGGTTTCGTTGATTTCATCATTTGGGACACAAGGAGCAATCTTTGCCAGATGTTTGTCATAATTCCTTTTGTCAACTAAGTTGACTGTTGACATGAAGTATCTCTGGTCTGCTTCAATGTTTTCCACAATCCCATCTTCTCTCCATAAAACTAATCGCTGGTGCATTGACGAATGAACTGCCCCTACGCCATGGATCCACTCCCTTCCCAGCAACAAGTTGTAGTTGGCCTTGGCTTCGATCACCATGAACATGGTGGGCCTACAGCTTGAGCCTATCGTCAAGTCCAATTGAACCACCCCCAGTGTTTTGCCTACTTTCCCTTCATAATTTGACAGCACCATGTTGTGTGGCTTGATGTCTCCTTCGCGTATTTCTAACCTTTTCAGCATGAAGTGGGGTATTAAGTTGACTGCAGCGCCCCCATCCACTAGAACCTTATTCACGCCATGGGCAACAACCTTTGCCCGAATAAATAGTGGCTTAAGATGGTTCTTTATAGCTGTTTCTGGACGTTCGAAGAACGCATTCTGCTCCTCGACAGCCCCATTGTCCATCACATAGTAGCACACAGGCCTATGCTTCATCAGGTCTATGGTATCTTCTTCCTCATATTCATCAATTTCAGTTTCCTGTCCAAACTCACAGGGAAGCACAGATACCACGTTGCAATTGAGGTTGAACGAAGACTCCCCCTCTGATTCGAAGTTGTCAGTTATCATATCTTCGTCTTCTTCTGGACCTGGAGTGTATTCCTTTGGTTCATCTAGTTGTACTTCAGAAAAGAGCCTCCTATTAACTGGGGGTTTGTCTTCAGTTTGATTTTTTGGTGTGGGTTTGTTGGTGCTAGATTCACCTTGGTTCTTTGTTGAAGTTGCCCCTTTATTTGCCACTGCTTCCCTCTCAGCCTTTCGAATCCTCTGTTGCCTTCGCCACTGGGATCTTGACATGGGGTTTCTTCCTTTATAGTTCTCTAATCTCACCTATTCCCTCTTCGCTATGTTGAATTGCCTTCTATATGTCATAGCATGGCGTGCGTTTCGCTCAGCGTTTCTCCATTTGTCTTTTCCTTTGTCATTTCTGACTTGCAGCCATCTGTCTGTTGGCACTTCAGCAGGGAGTTTGAACGTCACTCTTCGAGCACCCTTGGGATGAGGACTATCAGGCCTTCGTTGTTTGTATTTGCTATCGAAACGTGGGCCCATCTGAACAGTTTCTTGGTGGTTCCAGCAAGGGGCGAAGGGAATTGTTTCAAAGGCTCTGGCCATGCTTTGATCATACACAGCGGAACACCTTGGGCATATCAAGCACTTGGTTGCCCCTTTGTAGCAGCGAAGCACAAATTCCAGCAAACTTTCTCCAGCCTTAGGATAACACCTGAATAATTGGTTATCCTGGCACCAGTTGTTTCCAGTTCGCGCCCTTTGTACCCTCTCGAAGTTTGCAGCGATTCTCTGGTTGCAGAGGATGCTGCACCTAGGGCATAGTATCATTCATGTATCTCCTTTGTGGCACATCATGAGGTAATCTTTGAGACTAGCATCTCCAGCATGATTATCCTCCATTTTATACTTCTCTTTTTCTAAGTATCTCTCTACCTCCTCCATCTCAAAGCGAGGTCTCTCCATATCCACCATGTTTACCTCAACATCCTCCCCCTTAGCGTCATCATCTCCCCATCCTGTGGGTTTTATATCTTCAATGTGGACCTTTGAGCTCTCTGGGGCAGAATATTTGACCAAGTAGTCAAACTTTCCACTGGGTTCCCCTAAAGTATCCCATATTTCTTTCTGAGGGGAGGTTGGCTTCGTGATTTGGACTTTCTCCAATCCTAGCCTCAGGCCTTCAGTAACCTGTGTCAATTCTTGGTTTTGGTTTTCCTGGCCTTCAGTGGCCTGGATTTCTTCTACAACAGCTAGAGGTGCTGCTTCAATCGAAGTCCCTGGTTGCTTGTGGACGTCTTCAGTGACCTCCTTATTGACTTCGACTATCACCCAACTTTCATTTTCAGTACCTTTCTCTCCTATTGGGGCGTCACTCTGGTCAGCTTCCACCGTGTTAATTTCTCCAATGCATGCAGGCTCGGAGTAATTGGTGTCTGTGACGTCCAAAGGGTCTTCGTCCACTTTCATTTTTGCCTTATCAGCAAACTTCAGTCTGCCATCTTTAATTGCATTCTGAATTAGGTCCCTGAAAAGAAAACACTGTGAGGTTTTGTGGCCTAGGAAACTATGATATTTTCAAAATCCTCTTTTCTTTCTTTGATCTAAAGGAGGTATTTTGACATTTGATGGCACAATGAGTTGGCCATCTTTGACAAGTAAATCAAAAATCTCGTCACATTTAGTGACATCGAAGGTATAAACCTTCTTTGGGAATTTGTCACTTTTCTCATTTTCAATAATTTCTTTCCCTTTTGTGGGAACTAATAATTTGTAGGAGTAAGGTGGTGCCTGTTTTAATTCAGCGAGGTCGATTTCGACCTCTTCGAACTCGAATTCAGGATAATCTTCTGCTTCCTCAGTTCCAACATAGGAGATCCTTTCCTTATTGTTATTTTTAAAGACTCTGGCCTTTTCGGCCTTTAGCCTTTCGACCTGTCGAACCCTATCGGCTAATTGAGCCATATCCCTCAAGTATTGGGTGTCTAGTTTCTTTCGAATAGAGTAATCCAAGCCGCCAGCGGCCATTTCGACTAACTCATGTTCAGGCACTACTGTGAAACATCTGGATTTCAACAGCCTGAATCTATTCAGATAATCATCTATGGGTTCAGTGAACTTTCTCTTGACACTGGCTAGTTCCTTCAGACTTATTTTTGATTGTCCCATGTAGAACTGTTCATGGAATAATCTCTCCAAAAGAGCCCAAGTATCAATGGACCCAGGAGGCAAAGTGGTGAACCATGTGAAAGCGTTCTTAGTCAGGGAACTTGGGAAATATTTGATCCTGAGGTCTTCATTATTGGCTATATCTCCCGCTTCGGTTAGATACCTGGCTATATGTTCGACTGTTGACTCATTGGTATCCCCAGCAAACTTTGTAAACTTAGGGACTTTATATCCCCTTGGTAAATCAGTGTGCATTATGTAATCTAATATAGGGGAGGCATAATTTGGCCTTCTAATTCCTGTGTTGAGGCCATTCTGGGCCATGATTCTCTCTATCATGGTAGTTAAGTTGTTTTCTGCCAAGATGTTATCGTTTCGAATTCTATGAACGACTGTATCAGCATCTTGATTTCGACCCACCATGATAACCCCTCTAGGTTGTTCTTCTCGAAACTCCGGGACTTCCAGCCTTTCGACCCTTGCCCCTGGTTCCATAATTTCCCTTTGTGGGCCTTGGATCATTGGGGTTTTTAGCCTTTGTGCCCTTGCCCCCAAATTAACCTCCTCTCTGACTGGTCTATAGGGTGGGTCGTTGGCAGCTTGTTCTATGATAGGTACGTTCGCTCGAACTCCCACCTGATTCTTCCTACGCCTCTTTGGGGGAGCAAAGAAATCTGCTATTCGACTCATGTTATCTGCGTTTTCTCTGTTTGTCACAGTCACATTTTGTACTATTGGGGAAAATATTTCCTGCATAGTTTGTGCTAATACCCCTATCATATTATGGTTACTGTAATCCATTAATTGTCTAAAAGCCAACTGGTTTTCTATTGTTAAAATAGGCATTGCACTATAGCCCACTGACCCTTGGTTATTTGTCATAAACTGATTTGCCCCAGACCCAGACCCTAATTATGGTGATGAATTCGATGTGGAATTGTGTAAGCCTGCCATAAAAGATGTTGGCATTCCATAAGAGGAATTTCTGGTTCTATTACCATCGAAACCGGGTGGTCTAGTTAGTGGGGTGGCGAAATGGGTTTGTGTCCCTGATGGTGGGACAAATCCCCCAGGATAACCAATGGTTCCAGTATTTCCTAGGATCAAACTATTAGTTGATATGCCACTTATTCCATTAGTGGCTATATTACTGGTAGAGGATGCAACAGACTGTGCATTCGAAGGGATCACATTAGATGTTCCCATCGAAGCGGACATATTAGTGCCTGTTGTATGTGGGGCATTTTGTTCCCCTTGTTGATTGTCAGAATTAGACATCTTGTTCAAACGTTTTCTTCTGGATAAGGGTTGGTTGCTATTGGTTATTCTACCACTTCTAAGGTTCATAAAACAACAAACTTATCACTCAGAGGGTATTTTTACATTGGTTACGTCTCAACAATTTTTTCTTGTTCTAAATTCCGTAATGTCCAATGACGGGTCCCACTGGGAGTGCCAATTTGTTTACAGTGATTTCTGGTAAACAACCGCTAGTCCTCCAAACTATCGAATAATCTTACTGACTATTATTCAATCTCTCTGGTAACTCGCAGGATCGACTAGATTGATCCTAGGATGTATTGGACATTTGGATAACTCTCATTATAGAACTGGTATTCATGGTTGGTATTTAGAATGTTGTGTAGGTGTTTAACTTACTTCGATTACTCTATTAAAGATTTAAAGGCGTGATCAAGTAAATGTGCGCGAAACTAAATTGCATGAATAAAGTTCAATTGTAAAGACATGTAAAACTGCATAAAAGATAAGTAAATGACTTCGAAGCATAAAAACATGTAATGTAAAAGATTCTCTGGAATGTAAAAGATTCGAAATATGAAGAAAGCGTTTAAATGCAAGAAAACAGTAAAATGACTTTAAGTGAAAAAGGTGTTCGAATGATAAAAGCTTGAAGAAAAAGGCATGAAATGTACAACAGTTTCTGAAATGTAAAGTGTTTGAAATGGAAAGAAAGCATTTAAATGTAAGGCATCAGTAAAAAGACTTCGAATGAACACATTTTAGTGCAAAAGCTTTTGAATGGTATTGACATGAAGATAAAGGAAAATACTGGAAATGATAAAGAGTTTTTATTAAATCATAAACACTTGGTGTTATCATACGTACATTGCTCGTGCATTCGTTTCCCTAGCCATGTGGTATTTTGAATGTTTACTGAGTTTTTTGTACAATAGATATGACACACGAAATCCTAATGCTAAGACTTCTATTTATACTACTTCGACCATAACGGTCTTGCTATAAGATTCTGCCACGTTCAGAACATGCAGAGCAATGCCTCTCCCTAGCTTCCACGCGTCTTCGAATGCTCCAGCGCATATATTTCAAATTTCGAACATCCCGCTTGCATTTGAATTTCAAATGTTTTGGCACTTCTTCGCTTTGAACGCATTTCTTGGACACAACCTTGTTAACATTTCGAGACTTCTTTGAATATATCCTCATATCTGTCACTCGAAGCTCCAAGCTTTGATATGCCCATTCGAAGCACTACTTCTACCATTTCGAAACATGACATCTTGCTTTATTCCAATCGAAACGTCCAATTTGCTTCGCTTCTAATAATATCATCAAAATCTTCAGCCAACAGCTGCAAGGCGTGTCGGGGAATGATGAGTTAGATTTTTAGAGCAGAATTAGGTTGTTGGACGTGTCGAGGAGCATAGGTTGGTTGTTACCCTGTTTTCCCTTGTACGTGTCGAGGAGTATGATTTAGTTGTTATGTTGTCCTAGTTACTATGCATGTCGAGGAGCACGTAGTTCCCTATCCCTTTTGCCCGTACATGCTGTGTTTTTGTTCGTTAACCGTGTTGTGTGAATTATGTTAATTTGTTTTTTAATTATGTTAATGATTTAATCGTTGATTGATGTGATAGGCTTATGGCTAATGTTGATTTATGATGAGTTGTTGTGATGTTGTGATTGTTGTTGTGAACTCTCGTTGATAATGCGAAGTTGTGGGGAATTTACATGATGATGAATTACCTCTATTTAATGGTAATAATGGTGATGTGGGCTTATTCCTTACGATGGATGATGATTGTTGTGAGTATGTGATAGTGCATTCATTGAGTCACATACATTTGCATACTTTGTGATGGCCTGGATTGGCGAACTGCGAAGAAGGCGTATGCCTTGTTGATGCCTCTATTAATTGGCAATTATTAAGATGGGAGTTCTGCTCTGTTTTTAAGATGGGAGTTCTGCTCCAATGGTACCACATGCATTCGCATAGTATTGAGTCGCATTCCAAGTAGTATGATTGAGTTGTTGTGTTGATGAATTAATTGTTGTATTTTGTTGATAGTCGATTGTGATTGTTGTTGTTTATAAGTTGTGAAGTGGTGATTTTTGCATGAACTGATTCTAGTGTAATATTTATCATACATTATATTATAGTGTTTTATATCTCACCCCTTCTGTTTGAATTTAACCCTTATATTGGTAACGTGTAGTTAATCTAGAGTGAAGGGAGTTTACCTTCAGTAGTTCGAGTCAGTGTCATTGCTCTGATATGTAACACTCGGGAGGATGAACGCTTGTTGCTTTATTATTTATTACTTCAGTTATTGAAATTTAAGTTGATTGTTGTTAAGTACTTGTTATTCAGAAGTTGCTTTCATGTTGGATAAAGATGTTATTATGATTCTGTTGCATAGTTGTTCAAGTTGTTGATTTAAAAGATTAATTTATTTTGCTGCTGATTTATCCGAAGTTTTAAAGTGTTATGTATCCATGTTGAATGCAATGGTTTTTAAGTTGAATTTGTGGCATCCTGATTCAGTTGCATAATTTTTATAACTCTGATTTACATTATATTGTAGGGTAGAATTGGGGTGTTACAAAGTTGGTATCAGAGCAAAGTTGGTCCATCCGACCAAGTTGTCGAGTCGTAGGTTGTTTAATAATCGAGTATTGTTAATTTGAGTTCTAACCTTTGTTTATGTTGTAGTGATAAGTTGAGATGGATAGAAGGAACGATGTTGCACTTGTTTCTACTTTAGAAGTAATGGCGCATGCTATAGAGAATCAGCCGAATGTTGACGGGAATGCTGGATCTCGTAGTTTGGCGACTTTCCAGGGGGAGAATCCGCCTACGTTCAAGGGAAAGTATGATCCTGACGGAGCGTTGGATTGGTTGAAAAAAATTGAGAGAAACTTTTGTGTGATGGACTGCACTCCAGCGCAGGAGGTTTGGTATGGTACTCATATGCTAGTAGTCAAGGCCGATGACTGGTGGCTAGAGACATGCCAGAGGTTGGAAGCTGCAGATTAAAATGTCACTTGGGCTATGTTCCGTAGGGAATTTCTGAGGAAGTATTTTCTTGAAGATGTTCGTGGTAAGAAGGAAATTGAATTCTCTAAGCTGAAGCAAGGGAATATTTCGGTTGTAGAGTATGCTTCAAAGTTTGCTGAGTTGGCTAAGTTTTATTCGCACTATAGTCAGGAAAATGCTGAGTTTTCAATGTGCATCAAGTTTGAGAACGGGTTGCGCCCTGAGATCAAGAAGGAAGTTGGATACCAGAAGATTTGTGTCTTTGCTGAGCTGATTGATAGTTGCGAGATTTATGAAGAGGATATTAATGCTCACTATAAGATTATCAGTGAGAAGAGGGGTAAGCACCAACAGAATCGTGGTAATCCTTATGATGCCCCGACTGGTAAAGGTAAACAGAAAGTTGCTCAGGGTCAGAGGACAAGTGGGGGAGATGCTCCTGCTAGTGTGGTTTGTTTCAAATGTGGAAAACCTGGGCATAAGAGTAATGTGTGTGCTGCTGAGGTGAAGAGGTGTTTCTGTTGTGGTAAGACTGGACATGTTGTGTCTGAGTGCAAGCATAAAGCAGTTATTTGTTTCAATTATGGTGAAGAAGGACACATTGGTAAGAATTGTCAGAAACCAAAGAAAGCGCAAACCATTGGTAAAGTGTTCGCCTTGGTTAAGGATCAGGCAGCTACTAAGGACAGACTCATCAGAGGTACATGTTTCATTAATAGTACTCCTTTAATTACTATTATTGATACTGGTGCTACACATTGCTTTATTGCTGCTGATTGTGTTGAAATATTGGGTCTTATGTTATCTTCTATGAATGGAGAGATAGTCGTCGACACTCCATCCAATGGGTTGGTGACTACTTCTTTTGCGTGTTTAAAGTGTCCTTTGTCGATTTTCAAAGAGACTTCGTTGTTGATTTGGTGTGTTTGCCATTAAGAGGGTTGGATGTGATTCTGGGTATGAACTGGTTAGAGTATAACTATGTTCATATTAACTGTTATAACAAGTCTGTGAGGTTTTCTACTCCTGAGGAAGAGGAAGCTAGCCTGTTGTCTTCTATGCAGTTGAGGAAGTTGATGCAAGAAGAGGCTCAAATATTCTCGTTGATGGCGTCGCAATCTGTCGAAAATCAATCTATAATTGATTCCAGGTGGTGCATGAATGTCCTGGAGTTTCCCCTGATGAAATTCCTAATGTACCGCAAGAGAGGGGAGTTGAATTTCCTATTGATCTTGTACCTGGTACCAGACTTGTTTCTATG
Source organism: Vicia faba (assembly GCA_948472305.1). NCBI lineage: Eukaryota > Viridiplantae > Streptophyta > Magnoliopsida > Fabales > Fabaceae > Vicia > Vicia faba. The sequence continues at coordinate 1,045,047,409 of OX451737.1, forward strand.
GCACCATACAAGATGTCTGCATCTGAATTGTCGGAACTAAAGAAGCAATTGGAAGACTTACTTGAAAATAAATTTGTCAGGCCAGGTGTATCGCTGTGGGGAGCTCCAGTGTTGCTAGTAAAGAAGAAAGATGGAAGTATAAGGATTTGTGTTGATTATAGGCAGTTGAATAAAGTGACGGTTATGAACAAGTATCCACTTCCAAGAATAGATGGCTTGATGGATCAATTGGTGGATGCTCGTGTGTTTAGTAAGATTGATTTGAGGTTAGGATATCATCAAATTAAAGTGAAGGATAAAGATATCAAAAGACGGCTTTCAGAATGCGTTATGAACACTATGAGTACTCGGTGATGCCTTTCGGTGTTACCAACACACCGGGAGTATTCTTGTAATACATGAATCACATCTTTCATACTTATTTGAATCAATTTGTAGTGGTGTTCACTGATGATAGTTTTATTTACTCTAAGTCAAAAGAAGAGCAGGCAGAACACTTAACAATAGTATTTCAAGTTTTGAAAGAGAAGAAGTTGTATGCAAAGCTGTCTAAGTGTGAATTTTGGTTAAGGGAAGTTAATTTTCTTGGTCATGTGATCTCAGATAGTGGCATTGTTGTAGACCCATCAAAAGTAGATTCTGTGTTGGAGTGGGAAACTCCAAAGTCGATTACCGAGATTAGAAGCTTTTTGGGATTAGTTGGTTATTATAGGAGGTTTATCAAATGTTTCTCTAAGTTGGAACTTCCATTGACTAAGTTGACTTGTAAAGGTATATCATTTGTGTGGGATGTTCAGTGCGAAGAGAGTTTTATGGAACTGAAGAAAAGATTGACGTCGGCTTCGATTTTGACGTTACCTAATCCAGGATAACCTTTTGTGGTATATTGTGATCCTTCTAAGATGGGTTTAGGAGGTGTGCTTATGTATAATGATAAGGTAGTTGCTTATGCGTTAAGGCAGTTGAGGACTCATGAGAAGAACTATCCTACGCATGATTCAGAGTTTGTTGCAGTTGTTTTTGTGTTGAAGATTTGGAGGCATTATCTTTATGGTTCTAGATTTGAAGTGTTTAGTGACCATAAGAGCTTAAAGTATCTATTTGATCAGAAGGAATTGAATATGATACAACGAAGATGGTTGGAGTTGTTAAAGGATTACGATTTCGGTTTGAATCATCATCCAGGAAAGGAGAATGTGGTAGCTGATGCGTTGAGTCGAAAGACTTTACATATGTCAGCAATGATGGTTAAAGAGTTGGAGTTGATTGAACAGTTCAGAGATATGAGCTTAGTTTGTGAAGTGACACCGCAGAGTGTTATGTTGGGAATGTTAAAGATTAATAATAGATTTCTAGAGAGTATCAAAGAAGCTCAGAAGTTAGATATGAAGCTGGTAGATTCGATGGTTGGGATCGATCAGTCTGAGAATAGTGATTTTAAGTTAGATACGCAAGGTGTGTTGATATTTCGTAATCGGATTTGTATTCCTGATGATGCGAAGATGAAGAAAGTGATCCTTGAAGAGAGTCATAGAAGTAAGTTGCGTATTCATCCAGGAGCTACAAAGATGTATCAGGATTTGAAGAATTTTTTTTGGTGGTCTGGGATGAAGAGTGATGTGGCTCGGTTTGTGTACGCATGTTTGACTTGTCAGAAGTCGAAAGTTGAACATCAGAAGCCTGCAGGGTTGATGCAACCGTTAGAAGTTCTAAAATGGGATAGCATTTTGATGGACTTTGTGACGGAGTTACCTAATACTTTAAGAGGACATGATTCGATTTGGGTGATTGTTGATAGGCTTAGAAAGTCAGCTCATTTTATTCTTATTAACATCAGCTTTCCAGTGTCGAAGTTGGCAGAGATTTACACTAGTGTAATTATGAAGCTGCATGGTGTTCCTTTGTGCATTGTGTCGAATAGAGATCTGCGGTTTACTTATGATTTTTGGACGAGTTTGCAAGAAGCGTTGGGTTATAAGTTGAGGTTGAGTTCGGCGTATCATCCTCAGATAGATGGTCAGACAAAAAGGACTATTCAATCATTGGAGAATCTGTTGAGAGCATGTGTTCTAGAATAGGGAGGTTCATGGAATACTTATCTTCTGTTGATAGAGTTCACTTATAATAACAGTTACCATTATAGTATTGGGATGGCACCATTTGAAGCGTTGTATGGTCGGAGATGTAGAACTCCGCTATGTTGGCATGAATCTGGAGAAAGTGTAGTGCTTGGACCTGAACTTGTTCGTGAGACTACTGAGAAGGTGAAGTTGATTCGGGAAAAGATGAAAGCTTCCCAAAGTAGACAAAAGAGTTATCATGACAAGCGAAGGAAAGATTTAGAATTTCAAGCAGGTGACCATGTGTTTTTGAGAGTTACACCTGTAACTGGTGTTGGGCGAGCATTGAAGTCTAAAAACTCACTTCTCGTTTTATTGGTCCATATCAGATTTCGGAAAGAGTTGGGAATGTTTCTTATAGAGTGGATTTACTGCCTAATCTTTCGAATTTGCATGATGTGTTTCATGTGTCACCGCTCTGGAAGTATATTTCTGATCCATCTGATGTGATTCATATGGATAATATACAAGTACGGGATAATCTTACTGTTGAGACGATACATGTATGAATCGCGGATCGTGAAATGAAGACTTTGAGAGGCAAGGAAATTGCCTTGGTGAAAGTAGTCTGGTTAGGAGCTGTTGGAGAAAGCATGACTTGGGAGTTGGAAATCAAGATGCGGGACTCCTATCCTGAGTTGTTTGAATGAGGTAAATTTTCGAGGACGGAAATATTCCAAGTGGGGGAGAGTTGTAACGCCCGTAATTTAATTAATTAATTATTTAATTAAATTATTTTTTTGGATTATTTGTGAAGTTGCGAGATGTTAAGAATTATTGATATAAGTTGTTGGATTATTATTAATTAATTAATTAGCTGATTAATAATAATTATATTGTGGAATTAAAGGGAATATATGAAATAATGTTGGACTTATGCTATTGGTTAGAAGTAGTAAAGTGGGGGTGTAGGTTAGGCCCAAGAGGATTGTTATATAAGGAGAAGCTAACACAAGGATTTGTTTTAGTTGGAGAATAAGGATTTATGTACGCTGACCGGTAGAGTTGCAGGGACGAGGAGCAAGCTGCCTATTGTCGAGCAGAGCGAATCAAGGATCACGGTCGAAGCATTGGTTGAGAGACCTTCAATCCAGGTAAGGGTGGGGTTCTGACCTTATTATAGGACTTATGATGTGTATTACATGGGAATTGGTCATTTTATGATTGTTGTGCATGGTTGTTTCTGAATTGCTATCGAAGTTTCTGGTTTATTCATGTTGTGGCCGTTGGGAAGAACCGTATGACCGTTTAATGAATCTGTTTTAGGAAGTTACCCGGTGATGTGTTGTGGACATTTTGAGTTAGCTGTGTGACTGCCGATTTAATCGATGAGTAGTTTAGTATAGATTGTTGCATGTTGTTATGGTTGTTAGGTTGTTGTGGTAAGTATGATGGTATGGTCGTTACGATGTTGTAGTGGTTCGAGTAGTTGGTAAGAAGTTAGCAATTATTCTTGTGGTCGGTCTTGTATAATGAACGAATCTATCGATAGGAATATAGTTGCCCGTTGCTGTGTTATTCTGAGCGGTTGGCCAGAAGTTATGAATTATAGTGGTGTGGTTGTTCAAACGTTATATCGTGATTGTGTTGTTGACTGAATTAGTGGTCGGGGAAGATACTGAAGTAGTAGGTACCGAGCAGCATTTTAGGCTGCAAGGCCCGTCGGGGAATGATGCGTTGGATTTTTCGAGCAGAATTATGTTGCAGGACGTGTCGAGGAGCATAGGTTGGTTGTTACTCTGTTTTACCTTGTGCGTGTCGAGGAGTGTGATTTAGTTATGTTGTCCTAGTTACTATGCATGTCAAAGGGCACGTAGTTCCCTATCCCTTTTGCCCGTATATGCTGTGTTTTTAGTCGTTAACCATGCTATGTGAATTATGTTAAGTTGTTGTTTAATTATGTTAATAATTTAATTGTTGATTGACGTGATAGGCTTATGGCCAATGTTGATTTATGATGAGTTGTTGTGATGTTTTGATTGTTGTTGTGAATTCTCGTTGATAATGCAAAGTTGCAGGGAATTTACATGATGATGAATTACCTCTATTTACTGGTAATAATGGTGATGTGGGCTTATGCCTTACGATGGATGATGATTGTTGTGAGTATGTGATAGTGCATTCATTGAGTCACATACATTTGCATACTCTGAGATGGCCTGAATTGGCAAACTGCGAAGAAGGCTTATGCCTTGTTGATGCCTCTATTAATTGGCAATTATTAAGATGGGAGTTCTGCTCCATTTTAAGATGGGAGTTCTGCTCCAATGGTACCTGTTGCACCCCAAAATTTTCCCTCTCATTTCTCAAGGGATCACCCTGGATCCTCAAGTTCGCTTTCATCAAGTCCTCAGGCCTTGAATTAACAATTTTTCCAAGCAAACCATTCACAAAGGCAAAATGGTCATTTGCATGCTGAAGAAGTATGACTTTGACTTTTGGATCAAAATCAAATCAAAAATCATATTTCATCAAGATATGTTGGAATACGAAGTTTGCTTCATCAAGAGTTTCAAAAGTCAAATTTTACTTGGAAAGAATCAAATTCTAAAGACTTAGAAATTTTTCCAAATATTTAAGAAATATGAAAATTTCAGAACTTCTGAGCCAATGTTCACAGTCAGCAAATTCTGGATGTTCTCAAGACAGAGTTTAGTCAGAACTTCTGAGCCAGTGTTCATAAAAGGTCCAGTCAGAGTTCGCAGAGGTTAAGTCAAAGAAGGTAACAAAGCGTGTTGTAAGTATACTGGAAGTGCTGAAGGATCCCTCAGAACATGCTGAATTCAGAAGATAAGAGGATTAGAAGATGAGATGCTACGCTGAAGTAGAACTTCTAATCCAGAGTCAAGCAAGGATCCAGAGTTACACATGGGAACTCATTTAATGCTCACAACCGCCTCTGAGTTTGTATTCAAGGGATTTTCCCCACGTGTACCCCTACTGTCTTGGGAAGACAAATTTCTGTGCAAAAGTATGCTAGGCCAATGCACTATTTCTACTTTTACTTAATTCACGCTGCCAAATCCAACTGAGGCGCTGTTAACCATCCAACTTGAATGCATTGAACCCCCACTTGTTTTAGCTTACTTCAAGAGTAAGTCAGCATCTAGCAGATGATGTTGGTGTCACTTGACCCCCCCAACTGCAAAACTTTGCCTATAAATAGAACACCATTTGCACACTGAAAGAACCCTCTCCCCTCCCCAGAGAAAATTTGTGAAAGAGACGAGAGAATTGAGGAACTAGCTTTGAACCACTGCAAAATTTCCAAAAAACCAGGAAACTATAAACACAAAATACCAAAATCTTAGCATTGATTCCTTACATTCAAACTCCACTGTTTTCCTCAAGCGTTCTTGACTAAAGCCATCTACGAGTCAGAATATCACCCCTTTGGCTGCCTCAGAAGTTGCAAACTTCCATCCTGCTGAATACGTGAAGAAGCTACTCAGAACATCACCAGAATTCAAGAACAACCTCCAGTTTACAGAATCCTTTCAATCTGCAAGGTAAGTTTTGCTGACTCTCATCATAACTGATTAAGCATTGTCATATTTTGCATATTCAGCATAATGTAGATATTCTGATCCTGAGGATGCACATATTCTGAAAATTTCTGCATTTGCTTGCCTAAGCAAAAGAAATCCCAAGTCAGAGTTTCATAAAGAAAATAGGACTCAGAATTAGAACTAGCAAATACATGTTGCCTCTGATTCTTGCTTCTGATATTTCATGAAATTTGTCATAACTATTATGCATGCAACTTCTGTTCTGTAAATGGCTAAGCTGCAGATGTTCTGACTGGCCAGGAGAGAGGCAAAGTTCTGACAGTTGCGTCAGAACTTCTGAAAACTTCTAAATCTTCAGAAGGTTCAGAACTTCTGAACTTCCATATTTTGCTAACATGTTTCTGTTTGTGCAGCAAGTTAGTGTCAGAACTTCTGACCTCTTCTATTTTTGCGTTGGTTATGTTTTCTTCTCTTTTTATTTTTGCCATCATATTATATTTTATTTATAAAAAAAAACACCAAAAAAATTTTACATTTGCATGATATATTTTCTTTTAAACAGACAAACATTTTACATTTCCTGTATATTCTTATCTATTTCAATATGGTTGTAATAAGTAACCTAGAATTTTAACTTGCAACCCCCATTCATAAATATGTACCCCCATCCCCTTAAATATTGTAATAGTGTAGGATTTTACATTTCTGCACTGTTATTGCTTTCAGTATATGCTAGTAATTAGGGTGTATGACAAGATATAAAAATTGACAAACAGATCACCCTAATCAAAGACAAATTATGCATGCAATCAAACACACTCGCACACTTACACCCTTAGGGAAATTCCACTTGTTGCCTTACAAAAATGGCCATGTTATGCATGTGGGATGTCTTAGCACAAACGAATCGAAAAAGATCATAGTCCCTCGATGACGCTATCAAAGTTTCCTTTCAAAATGATCTTAGTCCCTACAGAAAATGTGTTAAGTCATTTCACAACATTGCTATCATGGTCATACGATGACCCAACACTCGTCCCTTTACATCCAACGGTGGGTATTCTTACCAAAACAATGGTAAGGTAGCAACATCTAAAGGAGGAGGAAAATAACATCTAAGACCTTTTGAGTAAGTAGATTACTTTTAGTTACTTGCCCAATCTCAAAAAAAAATATCCTTGCTATTTTCAAAACAATCACCTACACTTTCCAAACATCTTTTCAAAACCTTGAAATATTTTCAAAAGCTCAACACTTTGCATACATTCTTACGAATGGGAATCATTGCAAAGTTTTCCTAAGCAATGGCAACTTTTCAAAATACTCTCAAAACCACACAAAAGCACAATTTTTAAACAAAAGCAAGTGATCTAGAAAGTAACTAAGAGCCCATGGAAAACCATGGATGGAAAGGGTGCTAATACCTTCCCTTTTCATAATCTACCCCCCGAACTCAAGAAAATAATCTCAAAGGTCTTTCATGTTCTTTTCAGCCTTTCCTTTTGGATAAAAGAAAATTCGGTGGCGACTCTTGCTAAACCGCAACATTTGCGAACACAAACGCAAAACCTCAAAGACATTTCTCCCACCGTATCACAGTACCACATGCATTCGCATAGTATTGAGTCGCATTTTAAGTAGTATGATTGAGTTGTTGTGTTGATGAATTAATTGTTGTATTTTGTTGATAGCTGGTTGTGATTGTTGTTGTTTATAAGTTATGAAGTGGTGATTTTTGCATGAACTGATTCTAGTGTAATATTTATCATAGTTCTATTATAGTGTTTGATATCTCACCCCTTCTGTTTGAATGTCACCCTTATGTTAGTAACGTGTAGGTAATCTAGAGTGAAGGCGGTTGACCTTCAGTAGTTCGAGTCGGTGTCATTGCTCTGATACGTAACACTCGGGGGGATGAACGCTTGTTGCTTTAGTATTTTTTACTTTAGTTGTTGAACTTTAAGTTGATTGTTGTTTTTGTACCCCAAAATTTTCTCTATCATTTTATTCAACACATGCCCATTGAGGTCCTCAATTTGCTCAAGGATGCCCAAGAGTTGACCAGACAAACTCTCTCCTAAGGCAATGTACCTCAAACTAGGGTTTCCATTTTCAGCAGGATGGTTGAATTCCAAAGGTCCCAAATGATTTCCATGGTCCTAATATGTTCTCAAGATCATCCATGTCAAGTTTCATGCCTTGCACAAGAAGTTTGCTCAGTCAATTGCCCAGATGCCTGAAAATCAACTACACTAGGTCAAAAGTCAACTGTGTCCCACATACAGTCAAACTTCAAGATTTTTGGTCAACATCAACATTTTGAAGTTACATTCATCATTTTATAAAGTGTTGATCATGATTCCTTAAAGAATGCCCCAAATTCATCAAAACCCAAAAGTTGCTAAATTAAGGTTTCTTAGAAAAAGTCAATCAAACTTTGACCAAGCATAACTTCTTCATACTTTATCAGAAATTTTCCATCCAAGGCTCATTTTGAATAGGATACAACTCCCTACAACTCATCTTCATCCCACAAGTTCAAAATATGCACTCATCAAAAGATATGAACTTCTACATTATAGGTCCTTTTGAAAAGTCAACAAAAACACCTTTTGGGTCAAAGCTTTTTACATGAACATGGAAGACTTAATGGAGATGAAACCAAAAGGGTTGTTTATAGGACATCCCAAGATTTCTAAAAAGTCCAAGAACACCTCTCTAGGGTTAAAATTGGAAGAGATATTCCTTTTCAAAGTGGACCATTTTTGCAAAATTGCCAAAAGTCAAATGTGCTCAAAATGCATTTTTTTGTTAAATGGGCCTAGGTTTTCATGATTGAATCTTGTTTTTGACATGGTCCACGACCCAAATCAGCATATACACTTTATTTGCTTCATTATTTATTTTTTTTTATTTTTTATTATTTAAAATTCAAATTAAATCAAATAAATTGCAAAAAATACAAAAGATTGATTTTTTATCTGATTTTTTGTAGGAATCAAATCCAATTAGGCTGACAAATCATATCCAAAACGTGAAAAACAAATTGAATCAAAATTGGCATGATTAGGCTTATTTTGGAAACATATCATACAAGAGAAAACCCAAATCAAATATTGATGATCTTCAAAGATACAAGGCTTTTTTGTTAACCTAATTCGTTCTAGTATATATGTTGAACATAACCAAGCCAAAAAAACAAGGATTGCAGGTCGTGAGAGCACAAAGCAAAACTGGAAAAAAAATTGATAAAAAGTGGTGATCTATTTTCCAACCTAGAGGGAAATTCAAAGCATTTCAAAGCTACCAATCGATTCCTGGACATCTCCAGAATGCATTCCAATCATTTTCCAGTCCTCCCAAGCCCAGAAATAGGACATACGATCGTCACGGTTTGCTTCTTTTTCAAAATCCGACTACTATGATTCTTGCATCATGAACATGTTTTAATGGTATATTTGTATTTTTTGTCATGTTTGCAACATGTTGGATTGGTTTAATTGATGTTTTGAGGCATACACTGATGAATGCCATGGCTAGGGTTTGAAGTCACGTTTTAGGGCTTCTTGATACAGGTGAAATTGGCCCAAGAAAAGGGTAACCATGATACTCGTGGCATCAAGACAAGTTGACCCATGTACTCACCCTTAATTTATTATACGTTTTCCTGATTTTTGAAGCTTGCAGGGTTTTAGCTATGGAGTCCTGGCCGTAGGTAAAAGTATTTAGCCTAATACGACGGGCAAAGAAAAAGAAGATAATGTGGATGGATATCACTGGTCCATTTGAATAGCGCGCGCGTTTTGTTTTATTTCAATTATCCACCTTGTTTCATATAATATTGATTATTATTACTATATTGACAACTAAAACCTGGTAGCCTAGTGGTGAAGCGCGCGTTTGGAAATGTCGAGTACCTGGGTTCGATCCCAGGTCCCAGCATTTTATTTATTTTCTAACTTTGTTTCAACAGATCATGTGCATACACGTCCCAGGAGTCCACCATACACCACAATATCAAGCCAATGGATTCCTCATCAATCCAATCCAACGTCCCACATGTCAAGGACCATGGTACACTCTCCAGGCCTGACCAGCACAGGATCACACGCTAGGACTGGGCTGAGCATAATGGGCTGGCAAATTCAGCCATACACCCCCCTTTTCAGCTTCTTACAGGCCCAATTTCTTTTCTTCTTTTATTATTTCCTTTATTTTAATTTTGTTAATTATTTTCCTTTACAAAAATAACACAAAAAAAATCAATTTTTATTAAATCAAAAAATCATAAAAAAACCTAAAAAATCACTTTTTTTATAAAATATTTTATTTCCTTAATTGATTAGTTTAATTAAAATTAGGGCAAATTTAATTCTTTTTTTTATAATTTAAATTAATTAGAATTTAGGGTTTTAATTTCTACATAACCTAATTAATTTTTCTCAAAAAAAAAATAATAACCTAAATTTTTTTTTCAATTAAATTTTTAGGGTTCTTTAATTCTCGCAGTTAAATCGACGCGCGCATTTTAATTCTTTTTTCTATTATTGTATCTGCTTCGGGTTGTAATAGATTTAATTAGGGTTTTAAAGTTCCGCATTTTTATTTTTAGTCAAAATAAGTATGTATCTGCAAAAGCCCTGTAATAGCTAGGACCTTTAAACTTTCCCGCATTTTAATTTTCGCAAACTATAAACTGCTTAGATGTATGTTAATAGGGTTGTATGGAAAGACTAACTGAAAATTAAAATAGTAGATCACCCTAAATGTACAAAGATAAATTAACTGGAAAAAATACACTCGCACATACTCACTCCTAGGGTTTACTCCACTCTAGTTGCCTTCGGTAAACGGTCATGAAGTATAGGGTTTGTTAGTGGTTGTCCTCTAGCCCCGAAAGATCTAAAATGACCCATTCAAATGTTGCCTCGGAAAAAGATCTTTAAGGCTTTAGGATGATTACTAACATTTCCTAACATTGCTTTTGTGATCGTATTTGTCCCTTCAAATGTCCCTAAAAAACTCCAACAACGGTGCTACCTATTTCTCAATAATGGGATAGCATTGTCTAAAAGGAAAACGAACAGACCTTTTTCGAGTAGGTAGATTAGTTTCTAAATACTTGCTCAAACAAAAACTTTTTCACACCAACACTTTCCCAACAAAGTTTTCAAAAACCACTTCGTAACACTCTTGAGGACAGAAACAAGGGTTAAAACAAAGTAAAACAAAAATTTTCAAAACAAGCACATACAAGCAATTTCAAAATGAGCAAGTACCTAAGAGCCCGTGGAAAACCACGGATAGAAAGGGTGCTAACACCTTCCCTTTCTATAATCTACCCCCCGTACTCAGAAACATCTCGAAAAATGTTTTTTCTGTTCTTTTTCCTTTTCCTGATTGGATAAATTAAAAGTCGGTGGCGACTCTTACTTACCGCGACATTTGCAAACAAAAAACACAAACCAGTATTAACAATCGGTTCTGCCACCGTATCACAGAACTGGCGACTCTACTGGGGAAAGTAAAGTGGAGTACACCTTAGGATCTTGGTCATTTTAAAATTGCTTTCTTGTTTTTCTTTGCCTGCTTTATATTCATGGGTTTGTTTGGGTATTATTAAAGATCCTACACCCGGATCTGGGGACACTTTTTAGGTAAACAACAATAGATCGTGGAGACTGTATAGCATAGACTGATATGGTTTAAGCGATGGCTATGTTGGTGTGACACTTTGGTTGGTACTGGTATCCTTCGTGTGGAAATGAGGAGAATACGGGGCCGCCGCGTGGTGTCGTGAAGCACTAACGGACCTTAGAACCTTAGTTGAACAAACTTGGCCATTAGAAAGTAGTGAGATAGCTGGCCTCGATATAAAGCTGAGGATTGGTTGATACTCGATGCTACACTTATTGAGATCATACTTTCGGGATATTTAGGCTGCAAGAAAAGATTGTTTGAGCTGAAATAATGCCTGCGATACGGTGGGAGAACTAACTTGAGCTGTTTTGAGTTTGTGTTCTCAAATGTTGCCGTTTAGCAAGAGTCGCCACCGACTTTTCTTTTATCCAATAAGGAAAGGTGAAAAAGCACAGGAAAGATCTTTCGAGATATTTTCTTGAGTTCGGGGGGTAGATTATGAAAAGGGAAGGTGTTAGCATCCTTTTCATCCATGGTTTTCCATGGGCTCTTAGTTTCTTGCTAGATCACTTGCTTTTGTTTGAAAAAATGTGCTTTTGTGTGGTTTTGAAAGTATTTTGAAAAGGTGTCATCGTTTAGGCAAACTTTGTAATAGTTCTCGTTCGTAAGAACGTATACAAAGTGTTAAGCTTTTGAAAATGTTTCAAGTTTGAAAAGATGTTTGGAAAGTGTATGTGATTGTTTTGAAAATAGCAAGGATATTTGTTTTGAAATTGAGCAAGCAACTAAAAGTGATCTACCTACTCAAAAGGTCTTAGATGTTCTTTTTCTGCTCCTTTAGATGTTGCTATCTTACCATTGTTTTGGTAAGAATTCCCATCGTTGGATGTAAAGGGACGGACATTGGATCATCGTATGACCATGATAGTAATGTTGTGAGATGACTTAGCACTTTTCTTTTAGGGACTAAGATCATTTTGAAAGGCAACTTTGATAGCGTCACCGAGAGACTATGATCTTGTATTTCGATTGTTTGTGCTAAGACACCCCACATGCATAATATGACCATTTTTTAGGCAACAAGTGAAGTTAACCTTAAGGGTGTATGTGTGAATAGTGTGTTTGATTTGCATGCATAACTTGTCTTGATTAGGGTGATCTATTTGTCAATTTCATGTCTTGCCATACACACCCTAGTTACTAACAATATATGAAAGCAATAACAGTGCGGAAATGTAAAATGCTTATTTACTTAAGAAAAGAAATAAGTTTTGTTTTAAGAAAAATGTTTTTTGTATTTTTATGTTAAAAGAAAATAAAATATAATATGTGAATATGAAATATTTTTGGTATTTTTGATTATTGAAAAATAAAGATGATGGCAAAAATAATAAAAGAGAAAGCAAACCAAAATCAGCGCAACTGCATGAGAATAGAATAGGTCAGAAGTTCTGACTCTGACTCGCTGCACAAATAGAAACATGTTGGTAAAAATATGGAAGTTCAGAAGTTCTGGATCTTCTAAGGATTCATAAGTTTTCAGAAGTTCTGATGCTTCTGTCAGAACTTTGCCTTCCTCCAAGCTAGTCAAAACATCTGCAACTTAGTCATTTCTTAACGGAACAGAAGTTGCATATATAACAGTTATGACAAATCTCATGAAATATCAAAAGCACAAATCAGAAGCAACATGAATTTGCTAATCCTAATTCTGAGTCCTAATTTCTTTATGAAACTCTGAACTAGAATTCCCTTTATTTAGGCAGAAAGATGCATGAAATCTCATAATATGTACACCATCAGAATTAGAATATCTACATTGTGTTAAATATGCAAAATCTGACAATGCCTAATTAGTATGATGAGAGTCAACATGAACTTACCTTGCAGCTGGGAAATATTCTGGGAGCTGGAATCTGATTTTGACCACTTGTAGTGTTCTGAACAGCTTCCTCACGTTTTCAGCAGGTTGGAAACTTTCAGCTTGGATTGTAAATGATTAGAAGATTCTGGAACAAACAAGGGATAAAGTTCTGATCCTTTGAAATGGATATTGGTGGAGAATGTGTTACTGTTTGATTACAGAATTTTGGATGGCTTTTGAATATATACTAGGAACTGTATGGGTGGTTTTGTTTAGGAAACAACTTTGAGAAAAATGGAGTTTAATGCAAGAATCAAATGCTAAGGTTTTGTATTTTTGTGTTTGCAATATTTTTGGATTCTTGGAATTTTTGCAGGGGTTTAAGGCTTTTCTTTCTCAAATTCCACACCTTTCTCTATAATTTTTCCGCCCTCCTCTCAATGGCTAATGGTGTTCTATTTATAGGCAAAGGTTTTGTAGTTTGGAGATGTCAAGTGGCACCAACATCATACACTAGATGCTGACTTACTCTTGAAGTAAGCTTAAACAAGTGTGGTTCAATGCATCAAGTTGGATGGTTAACAGCGCCTAAGCTAGATTTGGCAGCGTGAATTAAGGAAAAGTAGAAGCAGCGCATGGGCCTAGCATACTTTTGCACAACAGTTGGTCTTCCCAAGACAGTAGGGGTACACGTGGGGGAAATCCTTTGGATAACAACTCACAAGTGGTTGTGAGCATTAAATGATGATCAGAAATCTTACCATGTGAAACTCTGCGTCTTTGCTTAACTCTGGATTAGAAGTTCTACTTCACCGTAGCATCTCATCTTCTGATCCTCTTATCTTCTAACTCCAGCATGTTCTGAAGAAACTTTCAGACTTTCTAAAAAGCTTGCAGCACGCTTCTTGACAAACTCTGACTGAAGCTTTTGTGAATGGCTTGCCCAGAAGTTCTGACCAAACTCTGTCTTGAGAATATCCAGAATTTGCTGAGTGCTTTAGTGATAATATGGTTAGAGGTTCTGAAATTGTCATAATCCTTAAATACTTAGAAAATTTTCTAAGTACTTTAGAATTTGACTTTTCCAAAGTAAAATTTGACTTTTAAATTTCCTGATGAAACAGACTTCATATTCCAACATGTCTTGATGAAATATGATTTTTGAGATTTGATTTTGATCTAAAAGTCAAAGTTAGACTTCAATGTGCAAATGACCATTTTGCCCTTGTGAGTGACTTGCTTGGAAAAATTGATAGTTCAAGGCTTGGAAACTTGATAGAAGCAAACCTGGGATCCAGGGTGATCCCTTGTGAAATGAGAGGGCAAATTTTGGGGTACAACACCTTCCCCTGTTCAAACTTCTTGAAACTGAAGAGTTAGATTGGCGGATCTGCCATTCGTGACTTGAAGGTGAAAGATGTTTGAACACTAGAGTGCCCAGAAATTTGCACTCGAAGATGGATGGTGAATGGGATTATAGATGCCATTTGGAGGAGTATTGGTAAACGCTGGAATAAGTATCAGCATAAATCTCTTGTTAATTCATACTAAAACTTGATGTTCTACCTGTGAGAAAAGGGTTAGTAAAATGCAGATGTTTGCATGATGTTCACCAGACGTGGTATCATGCTAAATGCGTATGGTATGCACATTCTATGATGTATGAATGTGAAGTGTATGTTTTTGTTCGGGAAAATAAATCCCTGACTACTACTGAGGAAATTCTGGGAGATTGAATCCCTGATTGCCTGTTGGAGATGAAGAATATGCATATCTTCAAATTTTGTTGAAAGGATGCTTTCGCTGGGGAAGATCGCTCCAACGTCAGCTGTTATCTGGTCGGATCCCAGGCTTCACAGTTGCTGAGGATGAAGTAGTCGACTGCTATCTGGTCGGGTCTAGGCTTCACAACAACTTACTGGAGGATGAGACGAATTAACTGTTATCTGGTCGGATCCCAGGCTTTATAGAAAATTCCTTGAAATTGAATAGTTATCTGGTCAGATCCAGGCTTCACAACAACTTGCTGGGGATACCGAAGTTAACTGTTATCTGGTCAGATCCAGGCTTTGCAGTAACTTGGAAATGGTAACTACTATCTGGTCGGATCCAGGCTTCATGGTTTTTGGAAATATGTACTATTATATGGCCGAGTCCAGGCTTCATAGTGTCTTTCTGGGGATCGTAGTTAATTGTTATCTGGTCAGGTCCAGGCTTCACGATATAATGTTTGAAAACTGTTATCTGGTCGGGTCCAGGCTTTGTAGATTTCTGAGGTTGATAAGATCAATTGTTATCTGGTCGGGTCCAGGTTTCACAATAAACTGTTTGAAAACTATTATCTGGTCGGGTCCAGGCTTTGTAGATTTCTGAGGTTGATAAGGTCAATTGTTATCTGGTCGGGTCCAGGTTTCACAATAAACTGCTTGAAAACTGTTATCTGGTCAGGTCCAGGCTTTACAGATTTCTGAGGTTGATAAGGTCAATTGTTATCTGGTCGGGTTCAGGTTTCACAATAAACTGCTTGGGGATTTAGTTGTTATCTGGTTGGTTTCCAGGTTTCACAACGAATCTATGAGGGTGATTGCTATCTGGTCGGATCCAGGCTTTACAGCGGCTTTTTGAAAGGATGGAAATGAAAACTGATATCTGGTCGGGTCCAGGTTTCTCAGTAATTTATTGGGGATGTAGAGGAAACTCTACTGGGGAAAAGAGGTTAAACCTTGGTCAGATTGAGTTCAAGTTCTTCTATATGTTTGAAGAGCTAGGCTACTATCTGGTCGGGTCCAGGTTTCATAGCATCTTTAAGACCAACTATTATCCGGTCGGGTCCAGGCTTCAGTAATAACTTGAAAATTGTGCTAATATCTTGTCGGATCCAGGTTTCATAGCATCTTGGAGTTGAGATCAATTGTTATCTGGTCGGGTCAAGGCTTCAGCAATAACTTGAAATTCTGCTAATATCTGGTCGGATCTAGGCTTCAAAGCATCTTAGAAATAGTAAAGGCTTTGCTGACGGCTTTACTGGGGATTAGGGGTTATGGCCCTTTGATTTGCAGTATTTTGAAAGGGAAATTCAAACTGGAGAGTATAGACTCAGTCGGGTAAGGCAGGCTCAGCTTGGGGAGGATACACCCAATTGGGGATGATGGGCTCAGCTGGGGATGATGGGCTCAGTTGGGGATGATGGGCTCATCTGAGGATGATAGATTCTGTTTGGAGAAAATAGCCTTGGTTGGAGAAGATGTAGTCAGCTGGGGAAGATGGATTCAGCTGGGAAATCTGGACTCAATTTGGGAATTTGGGCTCAGTTGGAGAAGATATACTCAGCTGGGGATGATGGGCTCATCTGAGGATGATGGGCTCATTTGGGCAAATCGTGGTGTCTTGATTTATTGTATGTTGAGGCTTTTGAACTCGGCTGGGGAAATAACTCTGTTGGGGAATAAACCCTGTTGGGGAGGTGAATTTCCTTTAGGAAAGAATTCCCTAGGCTTCAATCTTTGTCAAAATTGACTTATCTGGGGAGAAAGCGGCCAAGAGGTTGAGACTTTGGTCAGGGATTTTCCTATGCGAATAGACTTTGTGGGCCGCTCTGTTGGGGAAAGGTTTATTGCTGCCATCCTTGTGGGGATAATGATGATGAGATAACTTTGTAGGGCTATTTCATATATATTAAAGAGATGCTTAATGCTGATGTGCTGATGCTCTGTTGTTGATGCTGCTGCTTAGCAAGACACATGTGCCAAATAGTTTTGATTATGTTCATATGCATATATTCATTCAATTTTAGTCATTGGACAAATTTGCATTCAAAACAAAAACAGAAAATTTTGCACTTCAAAGTGTATTTGTATTGATATTCTGCCCATGAATAGGCGTTTTTTGTACATGAGAGACGGAGATCCTAGTAAGAGGAAATTGTCAAAAGGAAAACAAAATTGAGAATGAAAAACAAATAGCCATGTGAAATGATCTCATTGCCTTCCAGCTCTACTATTGCCCCAATGTCTTCGAACGTCCTTTGTCGTTGATCGAAATTGATTGGATTGATCCTGGACCATTTGAACTTGGACCTTGGTGATAGAATTGACTGTGTTGATTTCACGGGACATAGTCGTACTCATTTAATCCTTAATTTTTTTCTAAATCGCCCTTTCGGGTTTTCGGTCCACCAGGATACCCTTTTTTGCCCAAGTCGCGCTTTCGGGTTTTCAACTTGCCGGGTGTACAATCTTTTGCATATATCCTAATTTTTTCCCAAACCTTTTGGTTTGCCGGGATGCCCTTATTTTTCTTAGGTGTGTCAACCTAACGGGTCTTTTTATGCATAGTATTTTTTAACTATGTCCGCGTTAATAGGATGTGGGAAATCTTCACCATCCATGGTGGTCAGCATCATGGCACCGCTAGAAAAAACTCTCTTGACAACAAACGGCCCTTCATAGGTGGGAGTCCATTTTCCTCTAGGGTCACCTTGTGGTAAAATGATGCGTTTTATCACCAAGTCACCAACTTGATATACTCGAGGCTTGACCTTTTGTTGAAAGCCTTAATCATTCGTTTTTGATACGTCTGACCATGGCAAATAGCAACTAATCATTTTTCGTCAATCAAGTTCAGCTGATCCAATCTCATTTGAATCCACTCATCTTAGCCTAGACCTGCCTCAGTCATGATCCTCGGCGAGGTAATTTGAACTTCCACTGGCAAAATAGCTTCCATGCCATGGACTAGAGAAAAGGAAGTTGCCCCAGTTGATGTTCTAGCTGAAGTACGGTAGCCATGTAGAGCAAATGGTAACATCTCATGCCAATCTTTATAGGTCACTACCATTTTCTGCATGATCTTCTTGATATTTTTGTTGGCCGCTTCGACTGCGCCATTCATTTTCGGTCTATATAGAGAAGAATTGTGATGCTTGATCTTAAATTGAGTGCACAACTCCCTGATCATGGTATTGTTGAGGTTAGTCCCATTGTCGGTGATGATCCTTTCGGGGATACCATAACAATAGATGAGGTTGTGTCTGATGAATTTGGCTACCAAATTCTTGGTGACTGAGGCAAACGAGGCAACTTCGACCCATTTGGTAAAATAGTCGATGGCAACAAGAATGAAGCGATGTCCGTTGGAAGTCGTAGGCTTGATCTCTCCAATCATGCCAATGCCCCACATTGAAAATGGCCACGGAGTAGTCATGACATTTAGAGGGATTGGAGGTACATGGACCTTGTCAGCATAGATTCGGCATTTGTGACAGGTTCTTGAATGTTGATGGCAATCAGTCTCCATCGTTGACCATTAGTAACTTGCTCTTAAGATTTTCTTAGCCATTGTATGTCCACTCGAGTGAGTACCAAAAAGACCCTCGTGCATGTCTTCCATAATCTCCTTTGCCTCCTTTTTGTCCACACATCGGAGTAGAGTTGAATCATGGTTGCGCTTGTACAAAATCCCGTTACTTAGGAAGAATTTGGCTGCAAATATTCGTAAGAACTTTCTGTTATTGATAGATGCCCCCTCTGGATACTCTTGTGCTTCAAGGTATCTCATCACCTCATGGTATCATGGCTTTTCTGAGTTGGTGTCGAGCTCATAGCAATGTGCAGGTTCATCAAATCTTTCAATTGTTATCATAGGAGCTTCGTTGTCCCATCTGACTTTGAACATTGAAGACATGGTTGCCAAAGCGTCAGCCAACTGGTTTTCTTCCCTAGGGAGGTGCTCAAAAGTGATCTCTTCGAAGTGAGGAATCAGGGATAGCACAAGTTCCTTGTAAGGGATAAGATTAGGGTGTTTAGTGTCCCAATCTCCTTTTACTTGGCTGATCACTAGGGCGGAGTCTCCGAACACATTCAAATGCTGGATCCTTAAGTCGATAGCAGCTTTCAGACTTAAGATGCATGCTTCGTACTCGGCCATGTTGTTTGTGCAATCGAAACATAGTCTGGCAGTGAAAGGAGTGTGGCAACCTTCTGGAGAGATGATCACAACACCAATTTCGTTACCTAAGGCGTTGGAAGCCCCATCGAATACCATAGTCCATCGGGATCCTTGTTCAGGTCCGTCATACGGTCCAGATTTCGCATAATCGGTTACCAGCATGATGTTCTCATCAGGGAAGTCGAAATTCATCAATTGATAATCATCCATAGCTTGATGGGCCAAATGATCAGCTAGTACACTTCCTTTGATGGCTTTTTGAGTTGTGTATTGGATGTCGTATTCGATTAAGATCATTTGTCATCTGGCTATCCGTCCGGAAAGGGCAGGTTTCTCGAAGATGTACTTGATTGGGTCGATTTTAGAAATCAACAGAGTGGTATGAGTCAACATATACTGTCTCAGCCGGCGAGCAGCCCATGCCAGAGCGCAACAAGTTTTCTCGAGCAGTGAATATCTGGTTTCACAGTCGGTAAACTTTTTGCTCAGGTAATAAATAGCATGCTCTTTTCAGCCAGACTCGTCATGTTGGCCCAAAACACACCCCATAGAATTCTCTAGTACTGTCAAGTACATGATCAAAGGTCTTCCTTCAACTGGAGGCATGAGGATAGGAGGTTCTTGTAGGTATTCTTTGATTTTGTCAAAGGCAATCTGGCATTCATCGTTCCACCTGACTACCTGATCTTTCTTCAAGAGTTTGAAGAGTGGCTCACAAGTAGCAGTTAAGTGTGATATGAAACGGGCAATGTAATTGAGACGACCCAAGAATCCTCTGACTTCTTTTTCAGAATGGGGGACTGGAATTTCTTGGATGGCCTTTATCTTGGCAGGATCAACTTCAATGCCTTTACTGCTGACAACAAAACCTAGAAGCTTTCCAGAGCGTACTCCGAATGTGCACTTGTTAGGGTTTAGCCTCGGCTTGTACTTTTTCAATCTTTCGAATAGTTTGTGCAGGTGATCGAGATGTTCTTCTTCGGTTTGTGATCTGGCAATCATATCATCCACATATACCTATATCTCATGATGAATCATGTAATTAAATAAAGCAACCATAGCCCTTTGATATGTTGCCCCTCCATTCTTTAATCCGAGCGGCATGACCTTGTAGCATAAGGTGCCCCATTGTGTAACGAAAGTAGTTTTTTCCATATCTTCGGGAGCAATCTTTATTTAATTATAGCCTGAGAAGCCATCCATGAATGAGAAGACCTTATGCTGAGCAGTATTATCGACTAAGACGTCAATGTATGGTAGAGGGAAGTCATCCTTTGGGATTTCCCTATTCATATCCCTATAGTCTATGCACATGCGAACTTTCATGTCTTTATTTGGAACTGGCACTATATTGGCCACCCATTGAGGATAAGACGTTACAGCTAGGAACCCTGCATCAAACTATTTCATTACTTTGGCTTTGATCTTTTCAGACATATCAGGCTTCATGCGACGAACCTTTTGTTTAACAGGAAGGCAATCTTCTTTAGTTGGCAGACGATGAACCACGATATCGGTATCCAACCAAGGCATATCTTCGTAAGACCAAGCAAATACTTCCACATAATTGCACAACATCTGAACCAATCTGCTTTTGACACTACTTTCCAAATTGGCGCCGATCCTAATTTCCTTCCTATCTGACACAATACCCAAGTTGATAACCTCTACTGACTCTTCATGTGGATGAATAGCTTTTTCCTCTTGTAATAGAAGTCTGGCTAGTTCTCCTGGTATATCACAATCTTCCTCGCCTTCGTCTTCGGCTTGGTGAATTGGATGTTCGAAATCATACTTGGCAATAGTAGAGTTGTTAACAATAAGATCCAGAGTGGATGATGATCTCGAATGTGTGTGTGTGTGTGTGTGTGTGCGCGCGCGCATGTAAGATACATGGCTATTGAAAAATGTAATAAAGGGAATGAAAGACAATGAACATAAAATTTGAATGCAAAGAGGTCCAATGGTTTATATAAAATGATCATATGATAGATGAAACATGAGCAAAACCCTCAACAAATGGACCAAAGTGCCCCGGGCATGGCACATGGCTTAAAAGTCGTTGTTTGGAAATAATATTACAGACATAGAGTTCTTGAATTGACAGAAAAGGTAAACAGTAATTACTCCTCAATGAAAGAAACAGGAGTGAAATCCTTTGCATTCCAATTGTTGAGCTTCCCTTTGGTTGTTGGGTAGATCCAGTCTTCAAAAGCACACTCATCATCGGAGTCTTCTACAGTGTTCACTTCATGATTTTTGAGGTGGAGAGGCGGCTTTCCAGCACGAGCCCTTCTAACTTCTTTCTGAGCTTTGGAGGTGAAACCTAACCCAAACTTGTCTGCCTTGAACGGGATATCGAGGAGTTGACCCCACATCACATTGTTTCCTTCTTCTACCACAGCACGGGCATCCTTAAGAGAAACCATCTTGGGGATAACTTTATCATCTCTTGGAGTGTCGGAGGAGATTTTGGTGGCGGAAACAACTTCAAACGTCTGGCAAGGAGTTTCTATGAACTCGCCATCCATTTCTACGTACTTGAAAGAATTGAGATGGCTTACCATAAATTCTTCCTCGCCGCAAACAGTGACAACCTTCCCTTGAACTGGATATTTTAACTTCTGGTGGAGAGTAGAAGTGACCGCACTTGCCCCATGGATCCATGGGCGCCCAAGCAAGCAAGAATATGCAGGCCGTATGTCCATTATATAGAATGTGGAGTTGAAAATCTGTGAACCAACCTTAATTGGGAGATCCACCTCTCCATGAACCATCCTTTTCGACCCATCAAATACCCTCACGACAATATCACTTGGCTTCAGAACCAAACCTTCACAGTCTAGCCGATCTAAAGCGCCTTTAGGCAACACATTTAGAGATGAGCCTGTGTCAACCAAAACATGTGCCAGAGTGGTCCCCTTACATTCAATAGAAACATGCAAGGCTTTATTGTGATTCTTTCCCATGGGAGTTAAATCTGCATCGGAGAATCCCTGACCATTGTCAGCTGTCAGACTTGCCACGCAGTTCTCAAATTGGTCAGATGTGGTTTCTTGAGGCACATGAGCCTTTTTCAAAAACTTAATCAAAGCTTGTGCATGGGCGTCGGAACATAGCAATAACGACAACATTGATATTTTAGAAGGGGTTTGCCCCAACTATTCTACTATTTTGAAGTCGCTTTTCTTGATGATCTTCATAATCTCCTCCATCTCTTGAGTGGATGGTTCTTCCATAACAAACTTTTTAGCAGGTGCCTCTTCCCTAGTAGGCTCACCTTCTTTCCCTTTCCCTTTAGTACTGGCACCAGAAATGTCATTGGTTATGCGGGTTGGAACTGTGGTAATGGTTGGTGGTGAGATAACAGGGGAAAAGACCCTTCCTGTTCTTGTGACTTTACTAGAACCAGTAATATTAGTAACACCAGCTTCATTATCATCAATCCAAGAATCTTGTTTTACCCCATGGTAATAAACCTCGGACCGTAATTCCATAGTACCGCTTTATCAGAGGTGTATGGAACAGGTCCGGCAGTAGTGATTATGAGAGGAGCAATGATTGGTTCGTTCAAAATCCTGATAGGACCTTTGGATGAGATCCTAAGAGGTTTGTTTGAAATTGTTATGATGGCCAAATCTTTAGCTTTATCGATTGAACTTTTGATGGTGGGAATCTTTACGAATAGAATCTCGCGGCTATTTATCAGATGTTGCACGCCTTTCTTCAGTAGCTCGCATCCATTTTCTCGTTGATCACAACAGGCACAATTTTTGGAACATCTAGGAAACACACCGGCTTTTAGAAAATTAGCTTTCACAATGGTCAAGGGAGTTGTTAAATCTTCGACAGAGGTGATAACAGTAACATCATCAATGGTATTAACCCCTTTGCCATGTTTTGGCATTGGCGCGATTATCACGTTTGGAGTAGCGGGTGGATCAAACTCAATTGTCTTGTTATCTATCAAATCCTGAATTTTGTTCTTCAAGGCCCAGCACTGATCGGTCTCATGGTCGGGGTTGATGGAATGGTATGCGCATTTCTTATTCGGTTTGTAATTAGGTGAGGAAACATCAGGGTTGGATGGTGGATTGTGCAGAGTTACCAAATTGGCCTTTAGCAGATGTTGTAAGGCTTGTGATAATGACATGCTTATTCTTGTAAATTGTCGTCGGGGAACTTCAGGTCTCTGATTGTTGGAGGGTTGCCTTTGAGTAGGTTGAGGGTTGGAAATTAACACAGCGTTTACAGATGAATGATGGTCCTTCTTGGTATGGGCTCTTTCCCCATACACAACATTTGTTTCCTTTTTTCCAGTGAAGGGCCTTTTGACGGAGTTGGATGTGGAACCAGATGCCATAAGAATTTTGCCGCTTCTAATACCGCTTTTAATCCTTTCACCAGTTAAAATCAACTTGGCAAATTCGGACGAAGAACTTCCAATTAACAGGTTGAAGAATGGACCAGTTAACGTACCCATAAACATATCAACTAGCTCTCTTTCGGTCAAAGGTGGTTGGACCCTACTGGTCAGGTCCCTCCACTTTTGGGCATATACTTTAAATCCTTCGTTACTTCCCATGGTCATATTATGAAGCTGAACTCTCGTTGGTTCCAAGTCGGTGTTGTATTGATACTGGTGATAGAAGGCGGTGGCCAAATCCTCCCATGTATGGATGCGAGAACCTTCTAACTGATAAAACCACTCTAGCTGAGTTCCAGCTAGACTCTCTTGGAAAAAGTGAATCCACAGTTTTCTGTCAGCAGTATGTGGTTGTATTTTAAGCACATAAGCTCTTAGATGTAATTTGGGACAGGAGACCCCATCGTACTTGGCGAAGACTGGTGCCTTGAATTTATAAGGAATAACGACCCCAGGGACTAGGCCCAAATCACTAAAATCCAAGCCAGGTACAACTTGAATTTCAACTGCCTTTAGCCTATCCTCCAATTCTTTGTACTTTTCCTCACCAGCAGGTGGGTATTGTTCATCAAAGTGATCCTCATCTTCAGAAGCTTGATCAATCACACCCTCAGCACGGGTGCTTCTTGTCTCTTCTGCTTGGTTCTCATCCTCCTCAGATGAGTCTTTGACTACTTGCACTTGGCGAATCGGTTCTTTGAATCTCTTCCCCATGTTGATGAGGGCCTTATTTTTCTTCTTTTGGTTGTCAATGCCGTCATTAGCACTTGTTTCCCTTTGGCCAAGGTAATCAAGGTGGCTTGGAATTGAATGTTCTGAGCTTGCAAGTCCTTCACTGTTTGTTCGAGATCCATTCTTATTGAAATAAACAGTAGAAGGATGAGGAAACCTGTTTGTGAAATGCTTGCTTATGATATGATGCATGAATATGTATATGCAAATGGTTTCAAGGATTTAAAGATTTTAAATTTGTATAGACAAATAGTGAACAAACGTTAACTTGCATTAAAGAGTTCTGATTTGAATACAAACACGCCTCTTGGGCTTACAACAACAGAAATAAGTATAAAGTAAACTCCTAAGACAGAAAAATTATGCGCATCCTCTTTGGCGCAATGTAGGTGTTTAAACTTCTTTCTTCATGAAGCTCCCTTGTAAGCTCTAATATCTTCTTCTCTCCCTCATAGAACTTAGCCTCAAAGGTGTCTCGCTCTCCTCTTAACTGAATCCAAGCATTTTGCAAATCTTCAAGAAAAGTAGGCATATCAGGATAGAGGATAGTATGTGGAACGTCTCCCTCAACTACTAGCTCCATGATAACAGGTAAGATGGCTTCATAAGGCATCTTAAAACTTTGAGCGCGAGCCCACACCCATTTAAGATAAGGTTCCAAAGGAATGGAATTCTTACGCCCCAACGTCTTGCTATCAACTTTGTTAACCATACCCCAAAGGAATGGAATCCGATTACTATGATTCTTGCATCATGAACATGTTTTAATGGTATATTTGTGTTTGTTGTCATGTTTACAACGTGTTGGACTGGTTTAATTTATGTTTTGAGGCATACACTGATGAATGTCATGGCTAGGGTTTAAAGTCACGTTTTTGGGCTTCTTGATACCGGTGAAATTGGCCCAAGAAAAGGGTACCATGATACTCGTGGCATCAAGACGAGTTGACCCATGTACTCACCCTTAATGTATCATGTGTTTTCTTGATTTTTGAAGCTTGCAGGGTTTTAGCTATGGAGTCCTGGTCGTAGGTAAAAGTATTTAGCCTAATACAACGGGCAAGGAAGAAGAAGATAATGTGGATGGATATCACTGGTCCATTTGAATAGCGCGCGTGTTTTTGTTTTCTTTCAATTATCCACCTTGTTTCATATAATATTGATTATTGTTACTATATTGACAACTAAAACTTGGTAGCCTAGTGGTGAAGCGCGTGTTTGGAAATGTAGAGGACCTGGGTTCGATCCCAGGTCCCAGCATTTTCTTTATTTTCTAACTTTGTTTCAACAGATCATGTGCATACACGTCCCAAGAGTCCACCATGCACCACAATATCCAGCCAATGGATTCCTCATCAATCCAATCCAACGTCTCACATGTCAAGGACCATGGTACACTCTCCAGACCTGACCAGCACAGGATCACACGCTTTGACAGGTCTGAGCATAATGGCTTGCAATTTCAGCCATACACCCCCCTTTTCAGCTTCTAACAGGCCCAATTTCTTTTCCTCTTTTATTATTTCCTTTATTTTAATTTTGTTAATTATTTTCCTTTACAAAAATAACACAAAAAAATCAGTTTTTATTAAATCAAAAAATCATAAAAAACCTAAAAAATCACTTTTTTTTATAAAATATTTTATTTCCTTAATTGATTAGTTTAATTAAAATTAGGGCAAATTTAATTCTTTTTTTATAATTTAAAATAATTAGAATTTAGGGTTTTAATTTGTACATAACCTAATTAATTTTTCTAAAAAAATAATAATAATAACCTAAATATTTTTTCAATTAAATTTTTAGGGTTCTTTAATTCTCGCATTTAAATCGCCGCGCGCATTTTAATTCTTTTTTCTATTATTGTATCTGCTTCGGGTTGTAATAGATTTAATTAGGGTTTTAAACTTCCGCATTTTTATTTTCAGTCAAGATAATTATGTATCTGCAAAAGCCTTGTAATAGCTAGGGCCTTTAAACTTTCCCGCATTTAAATTTTTGCAAACTATAAACTGCTTAGATTTATGTTAATAGGGTTGTATGGAAAGACTAACTGAAAATTAAAATAGTAGATCACCCTAAATGTACAAAGATAAATTAACTGAAAAAAATACACTCGCACATACTCACTCCTAGGGTTTACTCCACTCAGGTTGCCTTTGGTAAACGGTCATGAAGTATAGGGTTTGTTGGTGGTTGTCCTCTAGCCCCGAAAGATCTAAAACGACCCATTCGAATGTTGCCTCTGAAAAAGATCTTTAAGGCTTTAGGATGATTACTAACATTGCTTTTGTGGTCATATTTATCCCTTCGAATGTCCCTAAAAAACTCCAACGACGGTGCTACCTATTTCTCAATAATGGGATAGCATTGTCTAAAAGGAAAACGAACAGACCTTTTTCGAGTAGGTAGATTAGTTCCTAGGTACTTGCTCAAACAAAAACTTTTTCACACCAACACTTTCCCAACAAAGTTTTCAAAAACCACTTCGTAACACTCTTGAGGACAAAAACAAGGGTTAAAACAAAGTAAAACAAAACTTTTCAAAACAAGCACATGCAAGCAATTTCAAAATTAGCAAGTACCTAAGAGCCTGTGGAAAACCACGGATAGAAAGGGTGCTAACACCTTCCCTTTCTATAATCTACCCCCCGTACTCAGAAACATCTCGAAAAATGTTTTTTCTGTTCTTTTTCCTTTTCCTGATTGGATAAATTAAAAGTCGGTGGCGACTCTTGCTTACCGCGACATTTGCAAACAAAAAACACAAACCAGTATTAATAGTCGGTTCTGCCACCGTATCACAGAATTGGAGACTCTACTGGGGAAAGTAAAGTGGAGTACACCTTAGGATCTAAATCATTTTAAAATTGCTTTCTTGTTTTGCTTTGCCTGCTTTATATTCATGGGTTTTGTTTGGGTATTATTAAAGATCCTACACTCGGATCTAGGGACACGTTTTAGGTAAACAACAATAGATCGTAGAGACTGTTTAGCATAGACTGATATGGTTTAAGCAATGGCTGTGATGGTGTGACACTTTGGTTGGTACCGGTATCCTTCGTGTGGAAATGAGGAGAATACGAGGCCATCGCGTGGTGTCGTAAAGCACTAACGGACCTTAGAACCTTAGTTGAACAAACTTGGCCATTAGAAAGTAGTGAGATAGTCGACCTCGGTATAAAGCTGAGGATTGGTTGATGCTCGATGCTACGCTCATTGAGATCAGACTTTCGGGATATTTAGGCTGCAAGAAAAGATTACTTGAGCTGAAATAATGCCTGTGATTTGGTGGGAGAACTGACTTGAGGTGTTTTGCGTTTGTGTTCGCAAATGTTGCGGTTTAGCAAGAGTCGCCACCGACTTTTCTTTTATCCAATAAGGAAAGGTGAAAAAGCACAGGAAAGACCTTTCGAGATGTTTTCTTGAGTTCGGGGGGTAGATTATGAAAAGGGAAAGTGTTAGCACCCTTTTCATCCATGGTTTTCCATGGGTTCTTAGTTGCTTGCTAGATCACTTGATTTTGTTTGAAAAAATGTGTTTTTGTGTGGTTTTGAAAGTATTTTGAAAAGGTGCCATCGTTTAGGCAAACTTTGTAATAGTTCTCGTTCGTAAGAACGTATACAAAGTTTTGAGCTTTTGAAAATGTTTCAAGTTTGGAAAGATGTTTGGAAAGTGTATGTGATTGTTTTAAAAATAGCAAGGATATTTGTTTTTAAATTTAGCAAACAACTAAAAGTGATCTACCTACTCAAAAGGTCTTAGATGTTCTTTTCCTCCTCCTTTAGATGTTGTTATCTTACCATTGTTTTGGTAAGAAGCCCCATCGTTGGATGTAAAGGGACGGGCATTGGATCATCGTATGACCATGATAGCAATATTGTGAGATGACTTAGCACTTTTCTTTTAGGGACTAAGATCATTTTGAAAGGCAACTTTGATAGCGTCATCGAGGGACTATGATCTTGTATTTCGATTGTTTGTGCTAAGACACCCCACATGCATAACATGACCATTTTTTAGGCAACAAGTGGAGTTAACCTTAAGGGTGTATGTGTGAATAGTGTGTTTGATTTGCATTCATAACTTGTCTTGATTAGGGTGATCTATTTGTCAATTTTATGTCTTGCCATACACACCCTAGTTACTAACAATATATGAAAGCAATAACAGTGCGGAAATGTAAAATGCTTATTTACTTAAGAAAAGAAATAAGTTTTGTTTTAAGAAGAATGTTTTTTGTCTTTTTATGTTAAAAGAAAATAAAATATAATATGTGAATATGAAATATTTTTGGTATTTTTGATTATTGAAAAATAAAGATGATGGCAAAAATAATAAAAGAGAAAGCAAACCAAAATAAGCGCAACTGCATGAGAATAGAAGAAGTCAGAAGTTCTGACTCTGAATCGCTGAACAAACAGAAACATGTTGGTAAAAATATGGAATTTCAGAAGTTCTGGATCTTCTAAGGATTCAGAAGTTTTCAGAAGTTCTGATGCTTCTGTCAGAACTTTGCCTTCCTCCAAGCTAGTCAAAATATCTGCAACTTAGTCATTTCTTAACGGAACAGAAGTTGCATATATAACAGTTATGATAAATCTCATGAAATATCCTAAGCACAAATCAGAAGCAACATGAATTTGCTAATCCTAATTCTGAGTCCTAATTTCTTTATGAAACTCTGAACTGGAATTCCCTCTATTTAGGCAGGCAGATGCATGAAATCTCAAAATATGTACACCATCAGAATCAGAATATCTACATTGTGTTAAATATGCAAAATCTGACAATGCCTAATTAGTATGATGAGAGTCAACAGGAACTGACCTTGCAGCTGGGAAATATTCTAGGAGCTGGAATTTGATTCTGACCACTTGTAGTGTTCTGAACAGCTTCCTCACGTTTTCAGCAGGTTGGAAACTTTCAGCTTGGATTGTAAATTATTAATAGATTCTGGAACAACCAAGGGATAAAGTTCTGATCCTTTGAAATGGATATTGGTGGAGAATGTGCTACTGTTTGATTACAGAATTTTTGATGGCTTTTGAATATATATTAGGAATTGTATGGGTGGTTTTGTTCAGGAAACAACTTTGAGAAAAATGGAGCTTTAATGCAAGAATCAAATGCTAAGGTTTTGTATTTTTGTGTTTGCAATCTTTTTGGATTCTTGGAATTTTTGCAGGGGTTCAAGGCTTTTCTTTCTCAAATTCCACACCTTTCTCTCAAATTTTTCCGCCCTCCTCTCAATGGCTAATGGTGTTCTATTTATAGGTAAAGGTTTTGTAGTTTGGAGATGTCAAGTCACTACAAGAAAAATGATAGATTGGGACGGTTATTTTGGCTGATTACGACGGTTAAAACCGTCGCAATTTACAATCTACGACGGTAGAAGTACCGTCGCAGAATCGTGCGTCCCCAGCCTATTTCGCGACGGTTGCAAAAACTGTCACGCACAACAGATAGCGACGGTTATATACCGTCGTGAATTTGACTTTATTTTTTGTTTTTGTTGTTGTTTGCGACGGTTATTCTACCGCCGTAGGTTAGAAATTGCGGCGGTTTTAACCGTCGTAATCTGATTTATAAATTTCAAATAATATTTTTATTTAAATTATTATTTAGTAAAATAATTTTAAATATAATATTATTTTACTATAATATTTTACTATTATATTTAAATTATTATTTACTTTAATATTTTTTTATTTATAGTATTTTTATTTTATTTTCTATCACTTTTCAACATAATAAAGTTAATTACAATAAAAACATTTAATATCAAATAATCATCAATAATATCAAAAAAATGTGATCAAAGGTAAAAAGAAGTGCAAATTTTACCAATAAACAAGAAAAATTCAAATATCATCAAAGGCCAAATTTCATTTTAATATTTACATTGGTTTGCTACAACTTGAGAGAATTACAAAAAATGTTACAATATTCTACAAAATTCATGAAAGTCCTTAGTGTTAAGTGATTTTGTGTTAAACTTCCATGCTAGGACCATGATCCTTCCTTGACTACCATTTGGTCCAAGCTACGCATACCTAGCAGCCTGCAAGATTCACACAAAACATATTTTTGTACTCACAAGAACATGTGGCAGGTTTTTGGCATCATAATATGCCTCAGATGGCTTAGTCAATGTCTTTGTGATGACATGTTTTTCCAATTCTACTTGTCCATTTTGCGCTTCTTCTTGTACCTGCATTACAAAACTAACTGTCAATTATAGGCTGGCAGAATAACTCTCACAATCAAACTCCAATTGTATGAAAAGTTATAAGGTACAGAAAAATCAACTACAACAAAATCTCCAATAAAATAAAACTCACGTGAACACCTACAACTAATATTCATAGCTTGTTTGGATTCACGTTTAGAATGAGAAACGCACGTCTAGAATGGAGTCTGCCGTGAAAATAAAAAATAAAAGCTAATATTCCTAGCTTTTGGTAGACGCTAGAGGCATATTTGACGCGGAAACAAATACTAACTCAGTATTATTAATTTGAATGAGCAATCCAATTGTTTTGAAATATTTACTATTGGGAAACCATTTGTAAAATAATGCAAGGAGACATTGCTTTTGCTATTGAAGCGTGAGATTTCCGTGAGATACCAGTACTTATTATTGGGAGAAAAGATTTATGAATTATTGCACATTGTAATATGCTTATACCACCTTATAACTTTGCTACAAGTTACCTATAACAAGTGAGATTTTCCGATTTTCAGGAACTATAACAAAAAGAGGTTAGCTCCGAAATCTCTTGATCATTTTGCAATCTTTGCAGCCATTTCTCTGACCAACTTAGCAGCTACCATAGCAGTCATTCCATCAACAGTATCGCGTTGTGGGTTGAGTTCAACGACGTCTCCAGCAACAACATCACCTTGAAGATTGTGTAGGATGTTAAGAACATCGCGGAAAGAAAGACCTCCCGGTTCAATATGAGACACTCCCGGAGCAAATGCAGGATCAAGACAATCCACGTCTATCGAGATATACACCCCTTTCACACCTTCCCCTAGTTTCTGCACAAGGAAATCACCAAGGTTTAAAAAGAACATACAAATGCACAAGTTAGTATCAATACATGTTTGGAATTTACTATGCGCACGCGTGCGTACGTGCATATATACACGAGCATACAAACACGGAGGCAGAGAGAGACATACCAGGTTCTCTAGGAAGGGGCGATCTCTGGAAAATGTTCGCATTTCATATTGCTCGACCCCAAATTTTTTTGCTTGTGCACGTCCTTCAGCTGTTATTGATCGAATACCAACCTGAAATGTATTAAAAAGCATTGTTTTGGCAAAAGGTTACAGTTTGTAGTTTCAACAAAATCACGGCGCCACCTTGATTTTATACTTATCAACAATAAAAGATTACCTGCAAGAGTCGCCGAACATAGTCACCCTCCATGACACGAGCAAAGGAAGAAGCATGCGAATAAATGTTCCCTTCAAATGCATCATAGTTGTCAGGATGCGCATCAATATGAAGAACATCAACTGGTCCTCCAAGCTTCTCCGAGACAGCTCTAATAACTGGAAATGATATTGAGTGATCACCACCTAAAACTAAGGGTCTTATAGGAGCCTGAAAGAATATAAACAACACGAGGATCAAGCAAGTTCGAACAGAAAGTTATCTGCAAAATGTTATAGCATTTCACATGATAGTGGAGTGAATTCTAAGAAACAATATATGAGGATGATAAAGGTGTACTTTTTTAATTCAAAATCATAAATTGACAAATTTACCTCTTCCATCACTAACTTGACAGATTCGCCAATGACACTCATCAATCTTTTATCATCTACGCCACAATCTCGAATTTCTTGAATAGGGACGTCACCGACATCAGTTAGCACTCGTGAGTCTTTTAAATCCTTACCTGCAAAATCAAAATAGTATTGTTACTACAAGCTTATGATTATCATATATAACTATAGGGTTGATACAAGAAGCACGACGATTGACAGCACTGAAATAGAATACTGATGAACAGACATTGTTACAGCAATCTGTGTTATTATCAAGTCATTATAGAGCACAATTTTAGCCTATATCTCTTGAATGCAAAGGTGTTTAATAAATTAAAACTTAATCTAGATTTATAGAATATTAGATAATTACACAATAGTTAAGGCAAGAAAAATAAACACAAATCAAGTATGTTAAGCTTAAGAAAGAAAAACAGCAATTTGATAACAAGCTTTCTAGAGCATCAAGGAAACTAAATTCATTAACTGATCATTAATACGAAACACTGAATAAGCATATATAAGACACAGACGCCAATCTCAGACCTGATACACAACTAAAATATGAATGAAATAAGCTGAAATGAAATAAAATGACATAATAATACTGATGATAATCCGAGTAAAATTAAATAATTACCTAAAAGTAGTAAATTACACCACCGCATATACCCAAAAGCAAAACGCGCCTCATCCAACAGACAGAATTTTGCATCCAAAAATGAGAAAGACAAGCTGAATCAGTTCTGAATCAGTTCTGGCTGTCGATCATCCTTCCAGTCCCTTCTCCGTCTCTCTGTTCCAACAACCTTCCAGCCTCTTCATCATTCTGAAGAGCCTTCTTCTGCGTCTCCGAAGCCTTAAGCGCCTGCAACTTGGAATGATTATAATACGCAACCCCCAAAAACGCCAACCCATAACCAATCAAATTAACCGGAGTAACAGTATCCTTAATCAAATTAACTTGGAATGATTATATTAGCAAACTGTTGTAAGAGTTTGATTCTTCTTGAATCGAACCATGAACGTTCATAGTAACCGTGACTGTAACCACAGTTTAAAACACTAATATCTTACCAACTGGAGAAACTCTTCCCAGGAGAAGCAGGACGCGCCAAATTCCTCAGCTTCCTTCTTTTGTGCGGCTGAAACATTTCCAAAGCTCACAATAGCTACAACATTGATTTAAACAGGTTAGTCTGCATTAAATGTAGTAAAAAAAAAACTTAATCTTAAATAAGACAGGAATGCTTGACCTACTTTTAAGATTTGAAGAACACCGACCAAGACATGACAAAATCTGTGGAAACGAACGTTAGTTTTTTCTCAGAAGATTTAACATTGAAACAGTTAAATGTGTTAGACATTCCATGTTGCAATTGTTAAAACATTGAGCTCAAAAAGCTAGAACATACTGATGCAATCTTATTTTCTTGAACAAATGCGATTGAAACTTCAGCATGGTTTATGATAAACTCCACAGCATTAGGACCTGTTAGGCGTAAACACAAGTTAATTAGAGCATTTACAACTATACTCTTGTTTGTGTTCAAAACTTCTAGAGAGGATATATTTGAATTGATAAAGGAAATCATATTATCTTGTTTGGATTGACTTAATTTATTTTGCTTTAGAAATAGCTTATATTATAAGCACTTATATGAAAAGAGCTTATGCTTATAATAGAGCATATAGTTATCCAACCAAACAACTTGTTATCAGACACAAACAACTGTGAAGGCAGAAAACACATACCAAGGGTGTCATACAATGGAACATATGTTACTGCAGAGCTATTGCAAGCCTACAAGTTTAAAATTCCAAATACAAGTTTAAAATATTATGAGACTGTAATTCCTAGAGAATCATTCATATCAATTATAAAATTAGAAGCAATTGCTTACAAGTTATATACCTATCTCATTTCAAGGCTACTCTTCTACATGGTTACAAGTTATATACCTATCTAGTATTAACTTCTTTTGTACCTATCTAGAAGCAATTGCTTACAAGTTATATACTTATCTCAGTACTTGCTTCATAATGCATCATTTCCAGAATATATTATATGAAACAAAAACAGGCAGAATTGCAGAAAAATATTTTATATTGCCAAAGACAGCATATTCAGTTCAACAGAATTTCCACTGTAACTCAAAACTCAAACTCAAAACTCAAACTCATCAGAAAATTCATCTCAGCAGCATATTCAGAACTTATAAAATCAAAGTCAAAACTCATAACTGAAACTCAAAACTTATAAATCACAAATTGAATACATTTTCACTTATAAACACGGAAATTATAAATCAGCAAATACATTTTTATGTCTTCAATATATCTAAGAAAAGAAACATTGGGATTTTTGAAGAGTAGAATTCATTCATCACATATATTTGCAGAAGAAATTTAGGACTTGAAAAGGGATTTAGGGTTTGAGAAGACAAACCTGTTAAGATTCAAATTGATGGTGGTTACTTTGACGGCGCGTGTGGCTGAGAGAAATTATTTGGCGATGATACAAAACCCTAAACCCATTTGCGTGGCTGAGTGAAATTATTTGATGATGAATCAAAACCCTAACTCATTTGTGTGCATGAATTCTGTTTGGATGAGAGAAATTATTTGACGATGAATCAAAACCCTAACTCATTTACGTGCGTGAATTCTGTTTGGCAGTGAAGACAAAACGCAAGGGCACTGCGCGAAATA
Organism: Vicia faba; assembly: GCA_948472305.1. NCBI lineage: Eukaryota > Viridiplantae > Streptophyta > Magnoliopsida > Fabales > Fabaceae > Vicia > Vicia faba. Next base: position 1,045,082,143 of record OX451737.1, read on the forward strand.
TAAGTTATTGGATGACGACGGTGGGACTCTGTCGTGGATGTTTTGTAATTGTAGGCGACGGTATTTTCACCGTCGTGGTCTTTGATGATTTTTAAATAATTTTTTTCAAGTAATTAATTAGATTTTTTTCATGCGGCGGTTAATATTGATGGGTGTGAAAATTTATTTTGTTGGTAATTTATTTTATTATTATTATTATTATTATTATTATTATTATTATTACTATTATTATTAATAAAAGAGAAAAAGAAGGGGAAATGAAAGAAAAAAAGTGGGAAAGTAAAAGAATAAAAAAAAGTAGCGATTATGATTGGCTAATGTAGTTACGACAGTTCACCTAATTGTCGCGGATGTGAAAAGAGGGCGGTTTTTTGGTAACTGTCGCAATTATGTTACTCATAATGCTTGAAAATCTACGACGGTTGAGCCTAACCGTCGTGACAACTGTCGCAATTCAGGAATAAGGACGGTTTTGTGGGAACTGTCGCAATTTATGTGTCGTAAATCTCTTTTTTTCTTGTAGTGAGTGGCACCAACATCATACACTAGATGCTGACTTACTCTTGAAGTAAGCTTAAACAAGTGTGGTTCAATGCATCAAGTTGGATGGTTAACAGCGCCTAAGCTGGATTTGGCAGCGTGAATTAAGGAAAAGTAGAAGCAGCGCATGGGCCTAGCATACTTTTGCACAATAGTTGGTCTTCCCAAGACAATAGGGGTACACGTGAGGGAAATCCTTTGGATAACAACTCACAAGTGGTTATGAGCATTAAATGATGATCAGAAATCCTGCCATGTGAAACTTTGCGTCCTTGCTTAACTATGGATTAGAAGTTCTGCTTCAGCGTAGCATCTCATCTTCTGATCCTCTTATCTTCTGACTCCAGCATGTTCTGAAGGAACTTTCAGACTTTCTAAAAAGCTTGCATCACGCTTCTTAACCTTATTTGATTTATCCTGACAAACTCTGACTGAAGCTTTTGTGAATGGCTTGCCCAGAAGTTCTGACCAAACTCTATCTTGAGAATATCCAAAATTTGTTGAGTGCTTTAGTGATCATTTGGTCAGAGGTTCTGAAATTGTCATAATCCTTAAATACTTAGAAAAATTTCTAAGTACTTTAGAATTTGACTTTTCCAAAGTAAAATTTGACTTTTAAATTTCTTGATGAAACAGACTTCATATTCCAACATGTCTTGATGAAATATGATTTTTGAGATTTGATTTTGATCTAAAAGTCAAAGTTAGAGTTCAGTGTACAAATGACCATTTTGCCCTTGTGAGTGACTTGCTTGGAAAAATTGATAGTTCAAGGCTTGGAAACTTGATAGAAGCAAACCTGGGATCTAGGGTGATCCCTTGTGAAATGAGAGGTCAAATTTTGGGGTACAACAATGCCCGATAAAGGATGATCAGTGATATTGAGAATCTTTAGAACCCGGTTACTTTTCTAAGACAGGTTTGAAACCAACTAAACTTCAAGAGGGTACTTACCTTTAACCTCATGCAAGCCTGTGAACCTAAGGTTTATTGTGTGTTTTGCTTATGTGTGATTTATCCTGCTTGAACATGACATCATGCATCATAACATGGCATCCATTCTTATTGTACTAACCATTTCAAGGATCTCGAGGGCCTGTGATGCAGGTTATGATAAATCAGACGTCTAGCAAGGGGCAAGGGGATTTATTTTCCTCTAGCCAATGTCGTCAGAAGATCAAAACTCAACAACTTGAGTCAGGGGCTATGACCCACTTGATATGGTGATCTTGACTCTCGTAGAAAGACTCTCAACAATACGAAGTTTTTCAATCAAAGCTGCAAATTTCAACTTCTGACATTTTCTTGTTTACCCCGTGAGATCCTTGAAAACATTACATACATATATAATACATATCATTGCATAAGAAGGTTTCAAAGTAGGTCTCTCATGTTCTCGCTGTTTATTTCAGCAATGGCTCTCTAACAAGACAACAGATATCTCCGAGCTCAAGATGCCCAGTTCAAGGAATTTCTCCTGAATCTATCCAAGGGGCAAAAAGACCTGAAAACACTCTTCGTTGGGAATCTGACCAAGGAACGTCCTGGCAACAACAAAGATGAATAATTGGAACAACTGCAAGTTGAGGTAGAAGAAATGAGAATCCATATGCTGGGGCAGATGGCTCTTATCCAAAACTAAGCTCGAGGACAAGAAGGGCTAAGATCCTTCCTCAACAAGCTTCACCAAGATGGATGCAGATCCATGAAACAAATAGTTAAAATTGTGGATCAAGGAATTAATCATCCTCCAGTGAGAGAAGAGGTTTGTTTGGTCAGGAACGGATCTTTCTAGATTGCTACTACATCACAAGCCCAACCACAACCTTGCCAACTACAACGGGGCAATCAACATAAGAAGAATACATCTGGAAGACGCTTCACCGAAATCAACATGTCATTGGCTCAAGCATTGCAACGCCTGTTGAAGTCCAATTTGGTTATATTAAGGGGCTCTCCTCAGAATCCCAACATAGCCTCCCTAAGGTAAAATCCAAATGCAAGATGTACGTACCACTCCAACAGTCTTGGACATGATACCAACAGCTGTTGGGCATTGAGAAATAAAATTCAAGACCTGATTGATGAATGAGTGCTAGAATTCTCACAAGACGGTCGGGATGAGTGCTTCTGCCATCCCTCCAAGGCATACCATCTGAAGTGACAAGTTCTCATAAGAAGACTTTTCGTTCATTAGAATTTTCAATGTGTAATTTTCTTTTGATTTGTTTGAACATTTATTCATATCAAACCTATTATTTCATTAATGCATTGCACATGTTTGTCTTGAATCAGTTCATTCGTATTCACTATTTTAAAAATGTGTTCTTATTTCCTTTTGTGATATTCAAATCTCGATAAAAAACACTAAGCCTTAGAGGGAGGATGACGAAAATGATACCACAATCTCTACAGTATGCTTTTGAACAGACCATGCTGACGATGTACAGGCGTTGTTTTAAATCCTAAATAGTGGAGTTATAAGGAAGATAATCCCTAGTCAACCCCTTCAATCCAAAGAAGTAGGAGTTTTTCTTTTCACACAAATTAAAACCCTTAATCATAACCTGGGTGGCTATCCCTTACACACACCCACACTCACAAATGCAGGTACCCATCCACTCCGGATTCCATGGGTGACGATTCTGCTATATCTTTCAATAACTCTGAAGATCTGGTCAATCTATCCAAGTATGAAGATGACGAAGGTTGTGAAGTACCTGGGGAACTAGCCAGACTTCTGCAGCAAGAGGAAAAGGCCATCTTACCTCATGAAGAGTCATTGGAAACTGTCAACTTAGGGACCGAGGAAGACCGGAAGGAGGTACAAGTGGGTGCCAATCTAGAGCCAGAGGTCAAGGATCGCCTGATACAGTTGTTGAATGAGTATGTTGAAATATTCGCTTGGTCTTATGAAGACATGTCGAGTTTAGACACAGACATCGTGGTTCACCGTCTCCCCACAAGAGAGGATTGTCCACCGATCAAGCAAAAAGTTCGCCGAATGAGGCCTGACATGTCTGAGAAGATCAAGGCGGAAGTAATGAAGCAATTCGATGTTGGCTTTCTGGCTGTTACGTCCTATCCTCAATGGGTCGCTAACATCGTGCCAGTACCTAAGAAAGATGGCAAAGTCAGGATGTGTGTGGACTACCGGGATTTGAATAGGGCCAGCCCCAAAGATGATTTCCCGCTACCTCACATTGACATTTTGATCGACAATACAACTCAACACAAAGTGTTTTCCTTCATGGATGGATTCTCGGGCTACAATCAAATCAAAATGGCCCCCGAGGACATGGAGAAAACAACTTTTGTCACACAATGGGGCACTTTCTGTTACAAGGTGATGTCGTTCGGGCTGAAGAACGCAGGGGCAACTTATCAACGCGCCATGGTAGCTTTATTTCATGACATGATACATCATGAGATTGAAGTCTACGTAGACGATATGATAACTCGGTCACAAACAGAGGAAGAGCACCTTGAACATCTAGAAAAGTTGTTTGCCTGGTTGAAAGAATACAAGCTCAGGCTGAATCCAAGTAAATGCACTTTTGGAGTTAGGTCTGGTAAACTCCTGGGATTCATTGTAAGCAACAAAGGCATTGAAGTCGATCCGGCAAAAGTGAAAGCAATACAAGAAATGCCTGCTCCCCGTACTGAAAAAGAGGTTAGAGGGTTCTTGGGGCGCCTGAACTATATTGCCAGATTCATCTCTCATCTGACTTTTACCTGTGAGCCAATTTTCAAACTCTTGAAGAAAGATCAGGTAGTTGAATGGAACAACGACTGCCAAGCTGCTTTTGATAGAATCAAGGAGTATTTGCTAGAACCTCCTATTCTGATGCCACCCGTCGAAGGAAGACCACTGATCATGTATTTGACCGTCTTGGATAACTCAATGGGGTGTGTTTTGGGCCAGTATGACGAGTCTGGTCGAAAAGAGCATGCTATTTATTACCTTAGCAAAAAGTTTACCGACTGTGAGACTCGCTACTCACTGCTCGAGAAAACTTGTTGCGCTTTGGTATGGGCTGCTCGCCGACTAAGGCAGTATATGTTGACTCATACTACCTTGTTGATTTCCAAAATGGACCCTATCAAGTATATCTTCGAGAAGCCCGCTTTATCTGGAAGGATAGCTAGATGGCAAATGATCTTAACTGAGTATGACATCCAGTACACCACCCAAAAAGCTATAAAAGGGAGTGTACTAGCTGACCATCTGGCTCATCAGGCTATCGAAGATTACCAACCCGTGAGATTTGACTTCCCAGACGAGGATATCATGAATTTGGACAACATTGAAGACGACGGATTGTATGACGGACCCGAAAAGGGATCCCGATGGACCCTGTACTTTGATGGTGCCTCAAATGCACTTGGAAACGGTATTGGCGCAGTACTCATTTCTCCGGAAGGTTGTCACACACCTTTCACGGCCCGACTTTGCTTCAGCTGCACAAACAACATGGCTGAGTATGAAGCTTGCATCTTTGGTCTCAAGGCTGCTATAGACTTGGGGATCAAATCTTTGATCGTATTTGGGGACTCGGATTTGGTTATCAGTCAAATCAAAGGAGAGTGGGATACCAAGCATCCTAATCTTATCCCATACAAAGAACATGTCCTGACATTGTTGCCTCATTTCGAGCAGATTACCTTCGAGCATTTCCCGCGAGAAGAGAATCAGCTAGAAGATGCTCTAGCCACAATGTCCTCCATGTTTAAACTCAACTGGGACAACGAGGCTCCCCAAATCACCATCGAGCGAATGGATGAACTTGTGCATTGTCACGAGATTAATACCGAGGAAGTAGTGGAACGACCTTGGTTCCATGAAGTCAAAAGGTATCTCGAGACCAGAGATTATCCCGAAGGAGCTTCCGTAAATGACAAGAAGTTCTTAAGGAAATTTGCTGCCAAATTCTTCCTGAGCAACGGCATCCTTTACAAACGAAGCCATGATTGCGTACTACTCTGATGCGTAGACAAAGCTGAAGCAGGGTTGATCATGACTGATATACACAGCAGAACATTTGGCACTCACCTGAGCGGGCATACAATGGCTAAGAAGATCCTAAGGGCAGGCTATTACTGGTCTACCATGGAAGCCGACTGCCATCGGCATTCCCGTACCTGCCATAAATGTCAAGTCTATGCTGATAAAGTTCACATCCCTCTGGTTCCTCTCAACGTTCTGACTGCTCCGTGGCCCTTTGCAATGTGGGGCATTGATATGATTGGAGAAATTAAGCCCACGGCTTCAAATGGACATCGCTTCATCCTGGTTGCCATTGACTATTTCACCAAATGGGTCGAAGCTGCTTCCTTCTCCTTTGTTACTAAAAATGTGGTTGCCCGCTTCATCAAGCAAAATCTCATATGTCGGTATGGTGTTCCAGACAGGATCATCACAGACAACGGTACAAATCTGAATAACACAATGATCACTGCATTGTGCGAACAGTTCAAGATTTATCATCACAATTCATCTCCCTATCGGCCAAAGATGTACGGTGCTGTTGAAGCTGCAAACAAAAACATCAAGAAGATCATTCAGAAAATGACAGTCACTTACAAAGACTGGCATGAGATGTTACCGTTTGCTCTGCATGGATACCGTACGACGGTACGTACTTCAACCGGGGCAACCCCGTTTTCTTTGGTATATGGCATGGAAGCTGTCCTGCCTATGGAAGTTCAGATTCCTTCCTTAAGGATTATGAAGGATGCAGGATTGAATGAAGATGATTGGATGCAGACCCGACTTGATCAACTCAATCTGATAGACGAAAAATGACTTGCTGCTATATGCCATGGTCAGACGTATCAAAAACGAATGATCAAGGCCTTCAATAAGAAAGTCAGACGTCAAGTGTATCAAGTCGGAGATCTCGTAGTCAAGCGGATTATCTTGCCTCAAAGTGATCCCAGGGGAAAATGGACTCCTACGTACGAAGGACCATTTGTGATCAAGAGTATATTTTCTGGTGGTGCAATGATTCTGACTACCATGGACGGCGACGATTTGCCGCACCCTGCAAACACAGACATAGTCAAAAGATACTATGCATAAATAACCCGACTAGTTGAAAACCCGAAAGGGCGGCTTGGGCAAAAATGGGCATCCCGGTGAACCGAAAACCCGAAAGGGCGGTTCAGGCAAAAATTAGGGATAAAAACAAAAAAAAATATGTACATCCGGCAAGTTGAAAACCCGAAAGGGCGGCTTGGGCAAAAAAAGGGTTTTCCCGGTGGATCGAAAACCCGAAAGGGCGATTCAGGAAAAAGTTAGGGAATTAAAGCGTATGACTATGTCTCGTCGGATCACTTCAAAGGCAATCTCTTCATCAACCAGTTCCAGGCTTCTGATCAATCCAGTCATTGGCAGCCGAAGCATTGAATGGACAGATATTCAGAGTTGTGAAAGCTACAGCGGAATGGAATCCCATGGAATTATTTCACATAGCCATCTTTATTTTGTATAAATTTTTCAAATGTTTTCGACAAAATCCTCTTACTAGGATGATTGTCCCCTTTGTACAAACATATTCAGAGAAAGTTAATACAAATACTTCTCCCAGAAATTTGTGTCGTTTTCTTTTTCTTTTTTCTCTTGCACTATTTGTTTATTTTGAGAAACGTCCAATGTTTTGTTAATTAGGCATATGCATTTGTACATAATCATTTCCTTATGAATCAAGAAAGAGGATTACTGATAGGTCGAAAGTACAGTTGGATATCTTGATACCCCTCAAAGGAAACCCCCCGGTAGATTTGGAATCCATATCCCTAACAAGTCTTGAAGCTTATCCCCAGTAGATTCTGGAAGCTTGTCCCATGCAGAGCACAAACGCCTCCCCCGAGTTTTTATTCAAGGTTATTCCTCACAAGGGCTTATAACTGGGTTATCCTCAGCTTACTGCCACAGAAGATCGCACTCGTCAGATTTATTCCTATCCCCAGCGGAGTTCATCAAAATTCCCCAGCAATAACTTATCAATACAATCCCCGAAGAGTTTATCTTTGCTACCCTCAGCCAGAGAATCCTCCAGAACCCAATTCCCCTCAGGATTTAAGTTTCAGTATCCCCAGCGAAGCCAGACTAACGAACCTTATCCCCACAGAGTTTTAGGAGAGCAAATCTTGAATTCCCCAGTGAAGTCGCCAGAAATACTTCCCTCCAAGCTGAAGTTTCTCAGTCTTACCTCTCCAGCATGGGTCTATTAACTTGGAACTCCCTAGTAGAAGTCATCAGGAATTCCCCAGAAGATTGGTATGCAGCCCAAACTCCTTATTCTCCAGCAACAGCCAGGAATTATTCTCCCCGGCAGCAGTCAAGATGCTTTTATCTTCAGCCATCTCGGATTCATCTATCCTTTGCAAGACAGCTCTCCAGCTTACATGCGCATCCACTTACATTCATATCATATAACATATATTGTATCATGCATCATGATGTTGCATACAATTAACTCTTTATCTTTTCAGGTAAGATCAGTCGACAGACTAAAATCATTATCTTCCCAGATCTTTGAAAACAGTTTACGGACGCTTCCCAACAACGGATGCTGCTCTATTGCTTATTCAACTTCAAGACTTCTGAAAACAGTTTACGGGTTCTCCAAGTAACGGATGTTAACCTATCGCTTGTTCAGATTCTTCTCAAGACTTCTGAAAACAGTTTACGGACGCTTCCCAACAACGGACGCTGCTCTATTGCTTATTCAACTTCAAGACTTCTGAAAGCAGTTTACAGGTTCTCCAAGTAACGGATGTTAACCTACCACTTGTTTAGTTTCTCCTCAAGATTTTTTTTTGAAAACAGCTTACGGATTCCTCCCAACAACGGATGTCAATCTATTGCTTATTCAGACCCCTAGTTCAGAGATGGCCCCAAGCATGGACATCTCCCTGATACTCATTCCAGATGGCATCTTTAAGCCCATCCCCGACAAGCTTCTGTCATCCTTCCATATGGCATCGTTAAGCCCATCTCCAAATGGCATCTCTAAGCCTATTCCCGCATCCATTGCTTTGACGAGTGCAAATTTAGGGGCACTCTAGTGTCCAATCTCCTTTTACCCTCGAGTCACGAAAGGCAAACCTGCCAATCTAACTCTTCGGATTCAAGAAGATTGAACAGGGGCAACTGTTGTACCCCAAAATTTTCCCTCCCATTTCTCATTAATTTCTCATCACAAGGCCCTTGGAGATCAAGGTCCAGTTAGGGTTTCATCTGCTCAAGACTTCTCCTTGCACTGTTAACCCAAATTAGGGTTTGTATTTGCACAAAGATGTTTTGACCTAAAATGCCTAAGATGACTTTCATGCTTCATATTGGACTCTCAAGTTTATCCATATCAAGTTTCAAGCCTTGATTCCAAGTTTTGCCCAGTCAATTGGACAGTTGACCTAGAAATCAGCTGTATTGGGGAAAAAGTCAACTGTGGCCAATTGACAGTCAAAACTCATAAAAATTGATCCACATCAACATTGTGAACTCATATGGACCATTTGATCAAGTTTGGATCACAATTCCACAAGAAATTTGATCAGATCACCAAAAGGGCAAAATGGTTATTTCTAGGTTTTGACTGCACAAAGGCAATTTTTGACTGTTTGACCTAGCCAATGGCAAACCAAGCTCACATATGGACTCAAGGACCCCATGGAATTATCTTTACATACTCAACAAGTTCAAAAGATCCCAAATGCACAAGATTGACAGTTGAATTTCCCAGTCAATTGATCAATTTTGACTGTATACTGAAAAGTCAAACTTTGACTTTTTGGTCAAAATCAAGAGTCAAGATTCATTTTTCAACAAAACATGCCAAATCATGAAGCTTGTTCCCCAAGAAATCAAAAAATGCAAATTAGGGTTAGAAATGAGAATTTTTCATAACTTAGAATTTTTCTAAGTTATGAAAAACCCTAATTTTTTCCCAACTTTGCCCCACTTTCTCACCAAGATCTATTTTGATTTAAACAAAAGTCAAAACATGAAAGTTGTAGCTTTTTGCATAATCTACAACTTTGATTCACAAAGTTTTCCCAAATGAGGCTTGTATCTCAAGTTACAATTTTTTGAATAAGGGCACTAAACCATTCTTAACTTAGTGAAATTTTAACCTATTTTGGCAAGGTTTTCTATCTAACTTCAAGGCCATTTTCCATACACTTCCACTTGGAATTTCAATTTGCATTTCAAATATGGATTGTAGTACACATTCCGAGCTTTCCAAAATGTCCAAGAACTCATCAAACAACCTCATAACTTGAGAGATTAGAATTTCACAATTTGGCAAAAACTCACTTTTGAATTGGTCAATTTACATGTTCATAACACTAGGCATTTTCTATCTCAGCTTGCATATCTTGATTACAGGTCCTTAAACCATCCAACACTCATAAATTTAATGCCAATCCTTTGTGCCAAGACCATGTTTTGTATGTTCAAGCATTGCCTAAAGGATTAATCCCAAAATAGATAAAGCATTTCTTCCATTTTTGCAAAAGGTAGCTTTATGTCCAATTGAAAATCCAAGAAGTACAGTTAAGATCTCTTTGGCACAAGTTTAGGGATTAATCACACTGATCAAGACTGAGTTATGCAGCATGTTATGGGGGCCTCTAGCTGCCTAAACACCAACTTGACCTTTTTTGCTTAAGTGCTAAGAAACATTGCATTGTTCAACACAACTTTGATATCAGCTTGCAAACCCTTAAGCAAACTTTTGAAACACATTCAAGACATCCAACCCAAGCTAGAACACGAGCGCTTGGCCTCCCAAACACTCCCATCCCCAGAATCACTCTCAAACTGCATAAACAAGGCAAGGCCTGCAAATTGAACACCATCTCTCATTCCTTGCATGATTTCTTGACCAAAGCTTATCAAACACATTCCCTAGCATCAATGCAAGCTAACCAAGACCTGAAACATGACCTGTAATTCCTCTAACAAGTTCCACCATTTTCACTTTCTCATTTTGCAGTTGAAGTTCCACAGCTCGATTCAAGGTGTCTCAAGGCAAAGTAAACATTGGAACAGCATCACCACACCTCAAGGAAGCTATACCAACCATCACCTTGCACTGAAAGCTTCCCCATTGCCAGATAGAACTTCAATTGAACAGGTATTTTGGTGAACTTCTAACTCTTAGCATAGGCATCATTAGCTCTAGGTTTGTGAATAAGAAATGTTCTACTCATGCCACTGAACCTGTACATGCTTCTACTTTTCATTTCTTTTGCTTGAGCTGTGAGAATTTAAGGTTTGAATATGGCAGAAAACTTAGGTCAGGATTTGGGAATGTCAAAATTCTCTCTCATTTCTGAGAGTTAGGAGGTGTTCTTTATATATTTGGAATCGTGATTCAATGCCTAACATTTTTTGTGTTGAAAGTTTGTGCAAAAGCTCAAAGGATCAGGACGTTTGAACTTGAGTATAGGCGCGCGCGTTTTGGAACATTTTTTGTCTGAAGGTTGAAAGAAGAAGCCACATGGGCTGGGCCTGTGTTGTCTTTTCTTTTCACACCCTATTTCCACTTTCATACCCCCCAAGCCCATTTTGTCTGTTTTTATGATTTTTTGATTTTTCTTTTTTCATTTTGACTCATTTATTTTTTCTTATCATATTAAAAACATAAAAAGTATTTTTCTCACCATTTTTGAATTTATAGGCATTTATTTGTTAGTTTAAGTTATTTGTACATAAATACATACATATATATATATATATATATATATATATATATATATATATATATATATATATATATATATATATATATATATATATATATATATATATATATATATATATATATATATATATATATATATATATATATATATATATATATATAGATATATATATATATATATTATTTAGAATAAATAGGAAGAATAATGCAAATATATTTTCTTTTCTGATTTTATTACATTTCCTTTTTTTTAAAAATATTCTATACAAAATATACTTTTTATATAAATATTAAATATTATTATTTTTATATATATAGTATTTATTTAATAAATAATAAAGATATATATATATATATATTAATATACTTAGGGCAAAAATACTAAAATGCATACTTTTTTTTATTTTATTAATATTTGATGTGGAAAATACTTTTTTTATGAATATATTCCATTTTATTTTATTTTTGCATATAATTATTAAATATTATACATATTAAATAGTTAATATATTTACTTAATGAAAATTAGGGTTTTCACTCTAAAAATACAAAAACTCCAAAAATAATACTTTTTTATTTTTATTTATTTGACATGAATAATAATTTTTTTTAATACATATAAAAACCCTTTTGCATTTTGCATCTTTATTTTACTTTCCATTTAATTTATGCAAATTAATTACTTTGTAAATATTCCAAATTGATGTAATAGTTAGGTTTAAATTTCTTGTCTAAATATCCCCCCATTTGAACAATTTGTACCCCCCTCCCCATATTATTATGTTGTAATAGTGTAGGAATTTAAATTTCGCACTTTAACGCTTTCTAAATATACCATGCTAGAATTAGGGTTTGTATGCAAATAAAAAGAACAAAAATAGCTTGACCTAATCTCAAGATAATCAAAGCATGAAAATGAACAACACATCTCACACTTGCACCCCTAGGGTATTCCACTTTGTTGCCTTCAAATAAATGGGCCATATTGCATGTTAGGTTCTTTGGGCAAAACAAACAATCAAATGATCATAGTCCCTCGATGACGCTTTCGGAAAGTTGCCTAAAATGATCAAGTCCCTTTCAAAGAGAAATTGCCCAAAGATACTTAGCACTATTGCAATTATGGTCTAAACGATGACCCGCGCCCGTCTCTTTCATCTCCTAACACAAGATTGTCCACCAAATGCAATGGTGGAACAAAATTGTTAAAAGGATTAAAAACATAACAAAAATCCTTGAGAACTTTAGGGTAGATAACTCTTAAGTACTTGCCAACTTACAAAACAAAAACACTTGCCTATTTTCAAATCACACTTCACAAACACTTTCAAAACAAACTTTCAAAAAACCTTGAAACATCTTTTCAAAAAGACAAACACCTTTTGTAAAACATTCGAGTAAAGAATTGTTACAAGGGTAGCCTATGCAAGGCATCTTTTTCAAAACCTCTTCAAAGCCACACACAAAGCACCATTTCAAACAATTGAAAACCAAGGCAAGTTGATCTAAGCAAGTACCTAAGAGCCCATGGATAACCATGGATAGAAAGGGTGCTAATACCTTCCCTTTCTATAATCTACTCCCCGAACCCAAGAAAAATCTCAAAGGTTTTTGCTGTGCTTTTTAAACCTTTCCTTAGGATAAAATAAAAAGTCGGTGGCGACTCTTGCTCAACCGAAACATTTGCGAAAACAAACGCGAAACCATAGTCAGTTCTCTCACCGTACCACAGAACTGGCGACTCTGCTGGGGACAATTTTAAAAGTGGAGTAACCTTAGGGCTTAGATCACCCTCTTTCATGACTAATTGTTTGTCTTGATTACTTTACATCTTGGCTCTTTTGTTTGGGTTTGCAATCCTACACCCGGATTTTGGGAAACATTCCATAGATAGCAATACGTTGTGGAAACTGTGCGGGGTATACCGACACGGTCGAAGCAATAGCTATATTAGTGCGACATATTTGTGAGTACCGGTAACCCTTGAGTTTAATCAAGAAGAGTACGGGGCCGCTGAGTGATGTCACTAAGCACTAATGACCTAGAACCTTACTTGACCATCTTGGCCTTTCATTAGGGGTAGTGAGATGACCGACTTTGGTGCAGTCCTAAGTTGGTAGATACTCGATACTACACTCATTGAGGGTTGTTTTCTTGGAATATTTTGGTCGCTAGTTAAGTGGCTAAACCGAAACAATGAACAATGAAAACAATCCAGTGATATTGAGCTCCTTAGAACCCGGTTACTATTTATAGGACAGGTTTTTAAGCCAACTACACTCAAGAGGGTACTTACCTATGAAACCCCATGCAAGCCTGAAACTAGGGTTTGGTGTGAATTGCTTGTACATATGTTTTGTGCATACATCATAAACATCATGAAGCATCATATGCATTCACTAACCATTTCAAGAGTTTGGATCTTCATCTTTGTTCCTGTTTTTGTAGGTCATGGAAATTCCTCGCAGAAATACTATCCAAGTCAACCTTGTGAGAATCTCTCCTCAACTCAAGGAGCTCACCTCAAGAATTCCGGAAAGTTTATCCTTCAGTGAAAGACATGGTAGACTGCTTAGCTTAGTCAACACCAACATTGAAGAAGACATGATGAAAGTGCTATTCCAGTTCTTTGACCCTCTTCACCACTGTTTCACTTTCCCCAATTATCAGTTGGTACCCACTTTGGAGGAGTTTTCTCAACTCCTGAGAATTCATATCCTTAATCAACTACCCTTCAACGGTACGGAAAAGGAACCAAAGCCGGAAGATGTTGCTCGAGCATTACATCTACAACCCTCCGACATCAAGGGGCATTGGGAAACCAGAAGCGGCGTCAAAGGATTCTTAGCAAAATTCTTGTTCGAGAAGGCACAAGAATGTTGGAACTCATTGGACCTACAAGCCTTTGAAGAAATTGTGGCACTCCTTATCTATGGGTTGGTCTTGTTCCCAAATTCTGACCAATTGATAGATGTCAACACCGTCAAAATCTTCTTGTCCAGAAATCCAATACCAACATTGCTTGGGGACATTCTTCACTCATTTTACACACGAACAATGAGAAAGAGGGGTGTTCTCATGTGCTGTACTCCTCTTCTTGCAAGGTGGTTTATTTCGCACCTTCCACAATCTGTCTTGAAGAATGACCAAGGCTCAAGGTGGTCCCAACGGTTGATGACTCTTACCCACTCTGATGTACATTGGTGTTCTCGATCCAGAGAAAATGTCATCATCGCCGATCGTTGCGGAGAATTTCCTAACGTTCCTTTACTTGGAATTAGAGGAGGTATCACCTACAACCCTTGCCTAGCTTTGAGGAAATTTGGATATGCACGGAGGGATGGCCCTCATGATATGTTGATTCCTAACCTAGTTTTTGACTTCGACAACAATGCGCAAGGACTTCGTCAAAGATTCATCAGAGCTTGGGGAAGACCCAATAAGGTTGACACCAAGACACTGGGACACAAGAACTCCATCCCCCTTGAGCCTTATCTCAAGTGGGTACGAGCCCAAGCCCAGAGTCTCATGATGCCTTATCCCCATGTTCTCCCTGTGATTAAAGAGCCTGTTAAGGAAGGAGAGGTTTCCTACACCGTCCTACATCCTGACATGCCTACATCGTGGGAAGAGATGCAGAAAAGTTGGATTCAGCTCAAGGAGGAGCGGAATACTTTCGAAGCTAGCTTCTACGCCAGTGAGAAGAAGGTTCTAGAGCTTACCCGCCGACTCCATGAGCAAGAGGCCCTCAACACCTACATCGCACCAAAGAGAATGCGCAATGTCTTTTTACCTTGAGAAGTTATTTTGTAATATTTGGCCCCTGGGGCATTTATGTACTAACAAATTTCTTCTTATTAATATGACGTGCGTTCTTCTTTGTCTGAAACAATTTTGAATGTCCTAAATCCTTGAATGCATTGCATACATAAGCATACCATTCATCATGTTCACAAGCAGGTCTCTTCAACAGGTTTCCTTATCTGTCTGCTGTTTATTTCAGTAGGATGGATCTCGAGCAAACAGTCAAAGACCTGCAAGCTCAAAATGCACAATTCCAGCAACTCCTGATGACCTTGGCTAAGGGTCAGGAGGATATCAAGATCCAGTTGGGGAATAAGGACCCAGTAAAGAAGAAGAAAAAGAGAGTCGGAGTGGCTACTTTGGGGAGAAGATTTGACGAAGAAGCTCGAAGAGTGCTTGAATTTCCTCCTATTTTTGATGAAGGAACTATCAAAGGAGGTGGGGATGCGGTACCTTCTGAGTCTGATGCGGAAGAAGAAGAGGTCGAAGAGGATGAAGATTATTCTGACCAGCAATACCCTCCAGCTGATGATAAATACAAAGGGCTAGAAGACAGGTTGGCCGCCATGGAGCTACAAAGAGTACCGGGTTTGGATTTTGAAGACTTGGGTTTGGTTGCCGGGATTGTGATTCCCCCAAAATTCAAAGTACCAGTGTTTGTGAGGTATGATGGGCTGTCCTGCCCCAAAATGCATCTCAGGTCCTACGTGAGAAAGATTCAACCCTATACGGCAGATAAAAACCTTTGGGTTCATTTCTTTCAAGACAGCCTTTCTGGAGCTCAGCTGGAGTGGTTTTATCAGCTAGAAGGAACCAGTGTCCGAAATTGGGAAGATTTGGCCACCGCTTTTTACAAACAATACCAGTATAATTCTGACCTTGCTCCTACTCGTACCCAACTTCAGGG
Organism: Vicia faba; assembly: GCA_948472305.1. Classification (NCBI taxonomy): domain Eukaryota; kingdom Viridiplantae; phylum Streptophyta; class Magnoliopsida; order Fabales; family Fabaceae; genus Vicia; species Vicia faba. The sequence goes on from OX451737.1 coordinate 1,045,098,112, forward strand.
TATGTCGTTAGGAACAGGCGAAGGATTCAAGGAATATGCACAAAAATGGAGGGATTTGGCTGGCAGGGTGCAGCCTCCTTTAACCGATCGTGAACTCGTTGATATGTTTCTGGGGACCCTATCTAGGCCATTTTTCAATCATTTAATTGGTAACTCTTCCGCGGGGGTTTACCGATTTGATCCTGACGGGCGAAAGAATAGAAGCTGGCATCAAGTCAGGAAAGATTCAGAAGGGTGTTGCTGCAAGTGTTGAGAAGAAACCTTTTAAGAAGGAAACGGCTGTGGTTTATTCTCAGAGAAAAGCAGGGAAGACGGAGCGTCGGCCAACTGTGGGGGCCGTAATGATTCAAAATACTCCAAGTGAGCAGCCTCGCTACAACCAATCCAGACCAAATCAGCAACGGGTGGAACGGCCACAACGGCAGTTCACCCGTATTAATATGACTCCAGCGCAAGTGCTTCCCCATCTATTGAAGTTGAATCTCGCCACCATCAAGGAGGCACCAAAGAATGTAAATACGTCATCTCCGTATTATCATGCTAATGCTAAATGCGCCTACCATTCAGACAGTGTTGGACACGACACCAATGATTGTTGGGCACTCAAGCATAAGATCCAAGACATGATAGAGGCGAAGGAGGTAGAGTTTGACGCTCCGGAGAAGCCTAATGTGATATCTGCACCCATGCCGAAGCACGGCCGAAATGTCAATGCCATTGAAGAAGATTTGTATGTCGCTGATGTCAATGATCTGGTGACTCCTTTGTTAACCATTAAGTTGAATCTGTTAAGGGCCGGGATCTTCCCGGGATGTAAAGAAGACTGTTATTGTTGTTACTCTCTGCCGTTTGATTGTCCACTACTGAAGAAAGGCATCCAAGGCCTTATGGATAGTCGACAAATTTTGTTCGAAAAAGTTTCTGCTGTTCCAGTTTATACTGAAGATATCTCAATCATAACCATTCACGACAATTTTTCCAAGGCCGTCAAAAAGCCTGTTAAGATTACGCCAGCTACGAAGTCTGTTCCTTTGAAGATAACAATGTCAGGGCCAGTCCCCTATGTTTCTGAGAAGTCCATACCATGGAACTATGGCGGTGACGTCTACTACCATGGTATCAAGCAAATCGAAATAACTGAAGAAAGTTCGGATGATGAAGAAGCCAGCATTATTAACATTGCAGGCACTAGCAAAATCACCAGGAGCGGGAGAATATTTTCTCCAGAGATTGCCCCTCCAAGAGCAGTCTTTGGACCCTCATCTGCCAGCAAGGTCATCCCTGCACCAATAAAACTCTCTGCTAGAACTCCTTTGATTGAAGACGTTGTTGTTCCTAGTACTGTCTCTCCTACCACTACTGATAAAGGTAAGGGAATCCAAGATGAGCTCGTCAGGACGAGGGCTCAACCCTTGGTCGTCCCGGAAACCTCCAAGAAGGAAATGGATGAGATCTTGAAGATAATCAAGAGGAGTGACTACGATGTGGTAGAACAGCTGGGGCAAACCCCCTCCAAGATCTCCATGCTGGCACTACTACTTTGCTCAGAAGCGCACGCTAAAGCTCTGATAAAATTCCTGAAGGCAGCCCATGTGCCCCAGGAAACCTCTGCGGATCAATTTCAGAATTGCGTGGCTAGCCTTACTGCGGACAATGGATTAGGGTTTTCTGATGCCGACCTAACTCCTAAAGGTAGAAACCACAATGATGCTTTGCACATTTCAGTCGAGTGTCGGGGAACCACCCTCGCGCATGTCTTGGTCGACACTGGTTCGTCGCTGAATGTATTGCCTAAGAAGGCCTTGGACCGACTAGATTGTGAAGGGTTAGAATTGAAGCCGAGTGATATTGTTGTCAGAGCTTTCGATGGTTCAAAGAGAATGGTCCATGGAGAGGTTGAAATTCCCATCAAGATAGGCACTGAGGTGTTTAAGTCTACTTTCTATGTGATGGACATCCGTCCGTCATACTCTTGCTTGTTGGGTAGGCCTTGGATACACCATGCTGGGGCAGTCACCTCCTCCTTGCATCAGATGTTGAAGTATCTTGTCAAGGGAAAGATCATTATTGTCCATGGCGAAGAGGAGTACATGATTAGCCACTTGAATTCTTTCTGGTACGTGGAGGTAGAAGGAAAGTTCATTGAAACGCCTTTTCAGCATTTCGAAGAAGTCCTTCCTGAAATAGCAGTGGCAAAGTTGGCAGCTGAGACACCGAGGCAGATGGCCAGGATGGCATCTCGGGAGGATGCAAGGGCCGCAATCAAGGAAGGGAAGAATTCAGCATGGGGGCAGTTACCTGACATTCCACATAAGACAGACAAATTCTGTTTAGGGTTCACAGCCGTAGGCCAGAAAGCTATGCGCCGGTCGAAGATTGAAAGAGCGCCAGTCAAAATTTCTCCCTACGGAATCAACGCCTTGGAGGATGAAGACAAAGAGAGCGACATCGAAGAGTGGATTTACCCAACTGTCAAAGGAGGATTGAGCAATTGGGAGGCAAAAGACTTTGTCCCCATCACTTTTATGCATCAGTAATTTATCTGTTAAACATTTCCTATTTGGTCTGTAATATTTATTTTCAAACAATCTGTACACTATCTTTTCACCTCATGCCTTGCCCGGGGCATGTAGGTCCATTTGTAAGGGTTTTGATTATTTTTCATATCCATATGCCATGTCTAATGATTCATTGGACGTTTTTCATTTGATAAACTGCTTGTGCTCATTTTCTTTCCTTTTGCATATTTTGTTTAAGGATGGCTATCCCTTACACACACCCACACTCACAAATGCAGGTACCCATCCACTCCGGATTCCATGGGTGACGATTCTGCTATATCTTTCAATAACTCTGAAGATCTGGTCAATCTAGCCGAGTATGAAGATGACGAAGGTTGTGAAGTACCTGGGGAACTAGCCAGACTTCTGCAGTAAGAGGAAAAGGCCATCTTACCTCATGAAGAGTCATTGGAAACTGTCAACTTAGGGACCGAGGAAGACCGGAAGGAGGTACAAGTGGGTGCCAATCTAGAGCCAGAGGTCAAGGATCGCCTGATACAGTTGTTGAATGAGTATGTTGAAATCTTCGCTTGGTCTTATGAAGACATGCCGGGTTTAGACACAGACATCGTGGTTCACCGTCTCCCCACAAGAGAGGATTGTCCACCGATCAAGCAAAAAGTTCGCCGAATGAGGCCTGACATGTCTGAGAAGATCAAGGCGGAAGTAATGAAGCAATTCGACGCTGGCTTTCTGGCTGTTACGTCCTATCCTCAATGGGTCGCTAACATCGTGCCAGTACCTAAGAAAGATGGCAAAGTCAGGATGTGTGTGGACTACCGGGATTTGAATAGGGCCAGCCCCAAAGATGATTTCCCGCTACCTCACATTGACATTTTGATCGACAATACAGCTCAACACAAAGTGTTTTCCTTCATGGATGGATTCTCGGGCTACAATCAAATCAAAATGGCCCCCGAGGACATGGAGAAAACAACTTTTGTCACACAATGGGGCACTTTCTGTTACAAGGTGATGCTGTTCGGGCTGAAGAACGCAGGGGCAACTTATCAATGCGCCATGGTAGCTTTATTTCATGACATGATACATCATGAGATTGAAGTCTACGTAGACGATATGATAGCTCGGTCACAAACAAAGGAAGAGCACCTTGAACATCTAGAAAAGCTGTTTGCCCGGTTGAAAGAATACAAGCTCAGGCTGAATCCAAGTAAATGCACTTTTGGAGTTAGGTCTGGTAAACTCCTGGGATTCATTGTAAGCAACAAAGGCATTGAAGTCGATCCGGCAAAAGTGAAAGCAATACAAGAAATGCCTGCTCCCCGTACTGAAAAAGAGGTTAGAGGGTTCTTGGGGCGCCTGAACTATATTGCCAGATTCATCTCTCATCTGACTTCTACCTGTGAGCCAATTTTCAAACTCTTGAAGAAAGATCAGGTAGTTGAATGGAACGACGACTGCCAAGCTGCTTTTGATAGAATCAAGGAGTATTTGCTAGATCCTCCTATTCTGATGCCACCCGTCGAAGGAAGACCACTGATCATGTATTTGACCGTCTTGGATAACTCAATGTGGTGTGTTTTGGGCCAGCATGACGAGTCTGGTCGAAAAGAGCATGCTATTTATTACCTTAGCAAAAAGTTTACCGACTGTGAGACTCGCTACTCACTGCTCGAGAAAACTTGATACTTAGGGCAAAAATACTAAAATACATACTTTTTTTTATTTTATTAATATTTGATGTGGAAAATACTTTTTTTATGAATATATTCCATTTTATTTTATTTTTGCATATAATTATTAAATATTATACATATTAAATAGTTAATATATTTACTTAATGAAAATTAGGGTTTTCACCCTAAAAATACAAAAACTCCAAAAATAATACTTTTTTTATTTTTATTAATTTGACATGAATAATACTTTTTTTTCATACATATAAAAACCCTTTTGCATTTTGCATCTTTATTTTACTTTCCATTTAATTTATGCAAATTAATTACTTTGTAAATATTCCAAATTGATGTAATAGTTAGGTTTAAATTTCTTGTCTAAATATCCCCCCATTTGAACAATTTGTACCCCCCCTCCCCATATTATTGTGTTGTAATAGTGTAGGAATTTAAATTTCGCACTTTAACGCTTTCTAAATATACCATGCTAGAATTAGGGTTTGTATGCAAATAAAAAGAACAAAAATAGCTTGACCTAATCTCAAGATAATCAAAGCATGAAAATGAACAACACATCTCACACTTGCACCCCTAGGGTATTCCACTTTGTTGCCTTCAAATAAATGGGCCATATTGCATGTTAGGTTCTTTGGGCAAAACAAACAATCAAATGATCATAGTCCCTCGATGACGCTTTCGGAAAGTTGCCTAAAATGATCAAGTCCCTTTCAAAGAGAAATTGCCCAAAGATACTTAGCACTATTGCAATTATGGTCTAAACGATGACCCGCGCCCGTCCCTTTCATCTCCTAACACAAGATTGTCCACCAAATGCATTGGTGGAACAAAATTGTTAAAAGGATTAAAAACATAACAAAAATCCTTGAGAACTTTAGGGTAGATAACTCTTAAGTACTTGCCAACTTACAAAACAAAAACACTTGCCTATTTTCAAATCACACTTCACAAACACTTTCAAAACAAACTTTCAAAAAACCTTGAAACATCTTTTCAAAAAGACAAACACCTTTTATAAAACATTCGAGTAAAGAATTGTTACAAGGGTAGCCTATGCAAGGCATCTTTTTCAAAACCTCTTCAAAGCCACACACAAAGCACCATTTCAAACAATTGAAAACCAAGGAAAGTTGATCTAAGCAAGTACCTAAGAGCCCATGGATAACCATGGATAGAAAGGGTGCTAATACCTTCCCTTTCTATAATCTACTCCCCGAACCCAAGAAAAATCTCAAAGGTTTTTGTTGTGCTTTTTAAACCTTTCCTTAGGATAAAATAAAAAGTCGGTGGCGACTCTTGCTCAACCGAAACATTTGCAAAAACAAACGCGAAACCATAGTCAGTTCTCCCACCGTACCACACAAGGGATCCTTCGATTTAACATTATGTCAAGGCAGCTTCGACAGGCATGTTAACCATGTCCTTCGATTAGCAGGAACAGCACCTTTCGATTGGCCTGTTGACAAAGCCTTTCGATTGGAATTTTAATCAGTACCCTTCGATTGTTATTTGGATAAGGGCCATTCGAAGAACTCCTTCCAGGCCATTTGGAAGAGGCCATCAACAGAGCACTCAAAAAAACATGTCCAGGTACACTGAACATGAGAAAATGGCATGTGTCCCTTGCAAATATAGAAATGATTAAATGTTGATTGTGGATTTAATTCCTGAGTTAAAGGCCAGATTCTTGCCTTTTCTGTTCCTAAAGAGCTGATTCGACCAGAGTGATTCTGTTCAACTCAAGACCATTCGAAGAAGCATTCAGAAGGCCTATTCGAAGGGTACATAAGAAGTCCATTCGAAGGAGGCAAATCAAGACCAATCGAAGAGCAGGGCCTGAAGGCATTCGAAAATCAAAAGCGTCCAGGTTCATTCCAGATTCCAAAGAGACATGAATATTTCAAAAAAGGAAATATTTTAATGTGTATGATTCTTGTCTCATGGCTTTAAAGGCCTGTTTAATTGGTTGTCTCTTGTCGTTACTAGACCATCATACTCCTATAAATACAAGGGCAAGCATACAGAACACGAGACGAAGGAACAGAGACGGAAAAAAACACAGAAAAAATAGAGAAAAGAAAAGAAACAGGGAAGATTTGGAGATACGCTACCCATAACCCACCAAAGGTTATCAGCATTTTCGTCCAAGCCAAAGCAGCCATTCCACACTCAGAACTATAAATCAAAACACCTATGTTTGGTAAAAAAAAGGTCTAATCTCAAACTCATTCGATCTCTGATTTAAATTCATTTTGATTGCATATTCACGTTATTATTGTTGTTTGTGAATGATTTAATGTGATACATGTAAGTTGCAGTGTTCAAACGACAGGATACCATTGTTAGGGCCTTCGAAGCTTATTGCTTTCGAAACTCGTGATATAGGCCATTTCAGGCCAAAACAACCCAGGTTTGGACTCAGGGAGTTCGAACTAGGGGGTAGAATCAAAGGGAAGATGCCTGGGTTCAATACCCAGGTCGTGCATTTCATTTTTCTAACAATTGTCTTGCAGATCAAATGCTTGCAGATTCCACGCGTACACCATACACCACATGATCACAACCAATGGACCCCCATCTGATCCAGATCTGAAGGCTTCAAATGTATGCCTCACCATGAACCTTCGAAGGACTCCTTAATTGGATCGAAAGGCAACTTGGGCCTCTTTTTGATCCATGCCTGCGCTCCACCCCCTGTTTACTTTTCCTGCCTGGCCCATTTATACTTGTTTACTTTGTTTTTATTTATTTCTTTTAGTTTGTTTTTTTTTAATCAACATAAAAATCATAAAAAATATAAGTAACTTAGAATTAGGTTTTATTTTTTAAGGATTTAATTTAGTTAATTATTTTAACTTATTTTCTTCAATTTTAAAATCAGTAGACTTAGGATTTATTTGAATTCAATCCTTTTCATAAACAAAAAATGCAAAAAATATTAGGTATGTTTTAGAGTTAGTTTTAATCAGTATTTTTAATTAATTAAATTTGACTTAATTGAACATTCAGCATTTTCCAAACAAAATAAAACTTAAAAAAATATTTTCTTTTTTTATTAGTTAATTATTAGTTACACTTAATTCTTAATTCAAAAAGACCAAAAATATGCCTTATTTTACAATAAAAGGGTCATAACGTTAAAGGACATTCCGATTCAATTTTCGCGCGCGTTTATTTTATTGTAACTGCCTACTGGGATGTAATAGCTTGACTAAGACTTTTACACTTTACTGCTTTATTCCCCCAATTTTTGGACATGTAAATAATCCCCTTCCCCGAAGACTTGTAATAACGTAGGATTTATAATTCCCGCACTTTAAATTCCTATACATATATTAACTGTTTAGATGTATGCTAACTAGGATTGCATGACAAGATCTAAAAACAAATGGTAGAACACCTAAATGTACAAAGATAATATATCTGAAAAAACAATACACTCGTACATGTCACTCTTAGGGTACACCTCACTTGGTTGCCTCGAACGTGGTCATTGAGTATAGGAAGTCTTAGAGGTCGCCCTCCTGTCCAAAGATCAAAGTTGCCTCGAAATGGTTGCCTCGATAAAAATGATCTAAGACATTAGGGTTACCGCTAAAGCATCCTAACATTGCTTTAGTGACCACACGTCCCTTAAATCGAATTGACCCGAAAACTCCAACGACAGTGCTACCTACTCCTCAATAGTGGGATAGCACTGTCTAAAGGACACTTGCATAGTCTAATTCCTTTTTGAGTAGGTAGATGTTCTTAAGTACTTGCTCCTTTTAAAAACAAAAACAAACTTTTCGCACTTACACTCTCTTCAAAAAAACAAAACTCTTTTCAAAACCCACATACACAAAGAAAATCAAACTTTTGAAAACATAGTGAGCAAGTACCTAAGAGCCCGTGGATAACCACGGATAGAAAGGGTGCTAATACCTTCCCTTTCTATAATCTACCTCCCGAACCCGAGAAACATCTCGAAAAGGAATTTTTCTATGCTTTTGTCCTTTCCTTGTTGGATAAAATAAAAGACGGTGGCGACTCTTGCTTACCGCGACATTTTGCAAAAACAAACGCAAACGCGAATCAGCATTCCAAAACAGTCAGTTCTCATTCCCACCGATCACAGAACTGGCGACTCTGCTGGGGATGTACTCTAATAAGTGAGGTGTACCTTAGGATTAGATCACAGGTGTTTTCAATTGTATGCTTTGTATGCTTTAAATTTTGTGGGCTTATATCGGAGTTCTATAGATCCTAACCCGGATCTGGGGATACCCTTTAGGTAAGTAGCAATAAACTGTGAGGGAACTATCCGGGGTATACCGACATGGTTGAAACAGTAGCTACGTTGATGTGGCACTTTGGTTGGTATCGATAACCCTTGAGTTAAGTCAAGGAGAGTACGGGGACGCCGCATGGTGTCGTGAAGCATCAATTGACCTTAGAACCTTACTTGACCATCTTGGCCTTTTTTAGGGGTAGTGAGATGACCGACTTTGGTGCAGTCCGGAGTTGGTAGATACTCGATACTACACTCATTGAGGATTGTTTTCTTGGAATATTTTGGTCGCCAGTTAAGTGGCTAAACCAAAACGATGAACATAGAAAACAATCCAATGATATTGAGCTCCTTAGAACCCGGTTACTATTTATAGGACAGGTTTTGAGCCAACTAAACTCAAGAGGGTAATACCTAAACTCCATGCCAGCCTAAACTTAAGGCTATTTGTGTGACTTGTGTGCCTTCAAACTTGAACTACTTGCACATTCTTGTTATCTGACAACATGAGTTCCTTGTAGGTTTTGTTTACAGTCCTTATCCGATAATTTGGATTTATTGCAGGGTTTACTTACATCACTTCACACTTTTTCTTAAACGCATAGCATACACATCATAACATCATGCTTTAACATTTCCTTAACCATTTCAAGGATCTCAAGGGTCTGTGATGCGGGTTATGGTAAATCAAATGTCTAGCAAGGGGCAAAGGGGATTTATTTTCCTCTAGCCAAGGTTGTTTAGAAATCAAAACATGATAGCTTGAGTCAGGGGCTATGACCCACTTGATATGGTGAGCTTAACTCTTGAAGAAGGACTCTTAACAACATGAAGTTTCTTCAATCAAAGCTGCAAAATTCAAATTCTAACAAGTTTCTTGTTTACCCCGCGAGATCCTTAAAAACATTGCATACATATATCATACATATCATTGCATTACAGGTACCATTACAGGTTTCTCATCTTCTTCGCTGTTTATGTCAGCAATCATCATGTCCAATGAACCTTCCACTGAGCAAGCTATCAAGGCCCTCCAGGCCCAGAATGCCCAATTTCAAGAGTTGGTCATGAGCCTAGCTAAGGGTCAGCAGGACCTGAAGACCCTGATTCTGAAAGAGAGGAAGAAGAAGAAAAAGAGGACCATCCTGTTCAATACTGGACGCAGGTTTGGAAACGGGCTGCAGAATGAAGTTGACCTGACCACCTCATCTGGAGGGAAAGACAGTCCACAAGAAAGGAGGGCTCCTAACCCTGAAGTCTCCGACAACGAGACGGACTATGATGAAGAACAGTATCCTCATGTTGAGGATAAGTACAAACAACTGGAAGACCGTTTGAACGCTATGGAGACACAGAAGGTGCCCGGTCTGGACTTCGGAGATCTGGGTCTATCATCTGGGGTGGTGATTCCCCATAAGTTCAAGGCACCTGCCTTTGCCAAGTATGACGGAGCCTCCTATCCCAAGCTGCACCTCCGGTCATATGTGAGGAAGATCCAACCTTACACTGCTGATAAGAACTTGTGGATCCATTTCTTTCAAGACAGTCTCTCAGGGACTCAGCTTGAGTGGTTCTATCAGCTGGATGGAGCCAGTATCCATAGCTGGGAAGATTTGGCTACTGCATTCTATAGGCAGTATCAGTATAACTCCGACCTCGCTCCTACGCGTACCCAACTCCAGGGTGTGTCAATAGGGACGGGTGAAGGATTTAAAGAGTATGCTCAAAAATGGAGAGACCTTGCCAGAAGGGTGCAACCACCTTTAGCTGATCGTGAACTTGTTGATATGTTTTTGGGGACCCTGTCTGGTCCATTCTTTAACCATTTGATTGGAAGATCTTCAGCCGGGTTTACAGACCTTATCTTGACTGGTGAGAGGGTTGAAGCTGGTATTAAGGCTGGGAAGATACAGAAGGGTGCCTCATCGGGCACCGAGAAGAAGCCGTTTAAGAAAGAGTCCAGTGTTGTATACAGTTCAAGAAGACAGAATAGACCTGAACACCGCCAAGTTGTCAACGCGGTTGTTATTTCAAAACCTGTTGGTGCTCCTCAGCATTACAACCAACAAAGGGGCGAGAGACCTCGAAGGAAATTCACTCATCTCAGCATGACTTTGTCTCAGATGTTGCCACAGTTGTTGGAGACCAATCTGGTGACTCTAAAAGAAGCTCCAAAGATTTTAAATACAACATCACCAAGGCATAACCCTAACGCCCGTTGCGCTTATCACTCTAATAGCCCGGGGCATAATACGGATGATTGTTGGGCTTTGAAGAACAAGGTTCAAGACCTAATCGAGGCTAAGGAAATTGAATTCGACTCTCCTGAGACTCCCAATGTGATCACTGCTCCCTTGCCAAAATATGGCTAGGATTGAAAGCACTTTTGTTCATTTGAATTATGAAGTTGTATTTTTCTTTGCTTATTCAAACAATTATTATCATGTCGAACTCTTTTATTTCATTAATGCATTACACGTGTCTGTTTTGAATTAATTGTTTTCACTATGCTTAAATTACTTCATATTTCCTTTTTTTATGTTCAAATCTCGATCAAAAAAAAACTCTAAGCCTTTAGAGGGAGGATGACGAAACAATGCCATAATCTCATACAATATGCTTTTGGACAGACCTTGCTGATGATGTACAGGCGTTTCTTTCAAATCCTAAACACTGGAGTTATAAGGAAGATAATCCCTAGTCAACCCCTTCGAGCCAAAGAAGTAGGAGTTTTCTGTTTTAAACACAAATTGAACCCTTTAATTTAAACCTGGGGCAGGGTAGTCTCTCAGTTAATTCAAAAAGATGCGCATTGAAGTCGCAAAACTCTCAGTTCATAATACAACGAACGACATCAAAAGCATTCCTCTGGAATCAAAAGACAGTGGTGGTTCCTTATCTCATAGGCAGTCAATCTCTCAAAAGAAAAAAGCCCACTGAGCCAAAACCTATAAAGGAGGCTTAAGAAATTTGGGGCATCCGGCTGACTGTAATTTCGAAAACAGAAACAGTCAGGCAAAAGTTAGGGATAACAAATCAAAAGAAAGAGATCACTACAAACCCTTAACAACATGAAAAATGTTGCAAAAATGAATGCCTTCCAACAAATTCAACTTGTGTGAACCATCACCAAAAATGTCGTTCCAGACTCATTAGGAGTTCAAATGCACAATTAACTGAGTTTAGGATTGAAGAACATCACGAAGAGCGGGTGGGTACAAATATACTTTGAGACTTTATCCTTTGCTTCTTAAACCGTGAACCAAGCCATGTTACAACCCTTAAAAGTCCTAGCTGAAGCACGAGTTAGTTCGAAAGCATACTGTTACGAAAGGTATCCTGACTCCTGTAAGGCTCGCTGTAAAATCCTGAGTTGACATCACATTTTACAAAAATTCGCTTGTTTTATCAAAAACTGCATTTTCAAAATTTTCAAAACAGACATAAGCTTTGCATTCTTAAATTAACATTGCTTGCATATGACTATTTGTTCAAACAGCAGAGAAATTTACACGACGAATATCTAGTGAACAAAAAAACTTTTCAATAAAAAGGGTCATCTCAAGTGGAAGAAACACTTCCAACCAGGGGGCAGACATGATCATTTTCCATCATCTGGAGCAGTCAAGTCAAGATTCAAGGAATCTTTTAAAATGCCAAATAGCCAGGGGTAGATCTCCATCTGAATCACTTGGGCCATTGGACATGAATTCCAGCAACGAATCTTGTATGATCAAACGAACATCTTCTGGTAGTATGGCAACACAACACTACTGATAGTGACACCTCCCTACATCCTGAGGGAATGGACATAGTCAAAAAATACCGCGCGTGAATCAAAGACCCACTAGGTTGACTGGCCTAGGCAAAAATAAGGGCTTCCCGGCGAACCAAAAGGGTTCGGGCAAAAATAAGGGATGAAAATGAAAAAAGTCTGTACACCCGACAAGTTAAAAACCTGAAAAGGCGGCTTGGGCAAAAAAGGGTATCCCGATGGACTGAAAACCCGAAACGGCGGTCCAGGCAAAAATTAGGGATCAAAGCGTATGACTATGTCTCGTCATCTCGTCACTGGCTTACCAGAAGAAGACTTGTCATTTTGACTGAAAGATACCAAGCACCTCATAGGTGGGGATAATACTCGATCCACAGGGCCTCCGCAGGCACCTTCTCCCGCAAAAAACAGGGGCAAATAAGAATTGTCTGAACTGTACAAATTGCTCTGTCCACCAGGTACCAAGGTATATATTCAGCTGAAGAATATGGCTAAGATATTATCACTCCCCGCAGAGTAAAACAGTAATGGTAGCTCTCCCCCACTGAGACTTGCAACTATGAACGAATCAGCAATACTCTCCCCAAGCAGAGTTGGTATACCATCAGCCCTAAAAAGGTTGGGTATCCCCAGAAGGTCTTAATATTCCCCAGCGGAGTATAAGGATATTCCCCAGCAAGCATGAGAGTATCCCTGGCAGTCTTAATATTCCTCAACGGAATATAAGAATGTTCCCCGGCATAATGCAAGATACCCCCAGTAGAGCCATTTCCCCAGCGCAGTCTAAAAAAGTTTCCCCAATGGAGTTGAATCATCTTCCCTAGTAGATTCTGGAAGCTTATCCCCTGCGAAGCACAAATAAGTCTCCCCAGCCAAATTCAGAGGTTATCCTCACTAGAGTCTAACTGGGTTATCCTCAGCAAGTTGCAACTGAAAGATCATCCCCAGCGAAGTTCTTTCTATCCCCAGCGGAGTTCATCATCAAAATCCCCAACAAAGCTTATCAACGGAATCCCCAGCGGAGTTTATCATTAAAATCCCAGTGAAGTATCTCTTCCCCACAGAGTTATTCCCCGCAGAGTAATCTCTTCACCATGTTTATTCCCCAACGGAGTTATTTTCTCCTACAGGTTTATTCTCACAACCATCTTCGTTCGTCATCCCCATCAGAAACATTCTAAACAAAGTCTGAAGACACACATAGTCTTCAACAGCAGTCCAGGATTTGACAAACTCCCCGACATTTGTCAAGGATCTATTTTCCCAGACGAAAATACATTCATAAACATTTCACATTTCATACCTCCTATTTACATACATGAGAAAGTGCATACGACACGATCTCATTTATTTTTGAGAACATCATGACATCATGCATTTCATACATCATGACATTGCATACAGCTAACGTTTTACCTTTTTCAGGAAAATATCAATCAAAAGATGGCTACCATCAAACTTTCAAAGTCCCAGTTTAATACATGTAGCAAGCCAGGAAAATATCTGTGGACGACTGATTGTAGATTTATACCTGTAACAAGCCAGGAAAATTATCTACATGAAGAGATTGAAGATTAATACTTGTAACAAGCCAGGAAGACCTTTCTTTCTCAGGTCAGAGATCAATACCTGAAACCAGCCAGGACAGATATCTCCTCGACCAACCTTTTCAGGTCCCAGTTTAATACCTGTAGTAAGCCAGGAAAATATCTGTGGACGACTGATTGTAGATTAATACTTGTAACAAGCCAGGAAAATTATCTACATGAAGAGATTGAAGATTAATGCCTGTAACAAGCCAGGAAGACCTTTCTTTCTCAGGTCAGAGATTAATACCTGAAACCAGCCAGGACAGATATCTCCTCGACCAACCTTTTCAGGTCCCAGTTTAATACCTGTAGCAAGCCAAGAAAATATTTGTGGATGACTAATTATAGATTAATACCTGTAGCAAGCCAGGAAAATTATCTACATGAAGAGATTGAAGATTAATACCTGTAACAAGCCAGGAAGACCTTTCTTTCTCAGGTTAGAGATTAATACCTGAAACCAGCCAGGACAGATATCTCCTCGACCAACCTTTTCAGGTCCCAGTTTAATACCTGTAGCAAGCCAGGAAAAATATTTGTGGACGACTGATTGTAGATTAATACCTGTAACAAGCCAGGAAAATTATCTACATGAAGAGATTGAAGATTAATACCTGTAACAAGCCAGGAAGACCTTTCTTTCTCAGGTCAGAGATTAATACCTGAAACCATCCAGGACAGCTTTCTCATCGACCAACATTTTTAAGTCCCAGTTAAATACCTATAGCAAGCCAGGAAGGCTATCTGTGAACGACTGATTGTAGAGTAATACCTGTAACAAGCCAGGAAAACCATCTACACGAAGAGATTGAATATTAATACTTGGAACCAGACAGGACAAGTTCTATAACCTCAACGGTATACTCCCAATGAGCACGAGTCAGTTCCTAAATCTCAACAAAAGTTAGACTTCCCCAGCGGAATCTTCTACAAATAACAGGTATGCAAGTTCTCGCTAAGGAATCTCTTATGCGATCGACACTCTTGCAGATGGCATCTATAAGCCCATCCTCCTACCAACAATCTCCAAATGGCATCTGTAAGCCCATTCTCGACGTCACAATGCTGATACTACACCATGCGAGTGCAAATTTCTGGGCACTCTAGTGTTCAATTATCTTCCTCCTTCGGATCACGAAAGGCTCGAAAGCCAATCTATATCCTCAGGTTTAAGAAAATTGAACAGGGGCAACTGTTGCACCCCAAAATTTGCCCTCTCATGTTTTCCAAAGTCTTCCCCCTGCATGGTTGATCACAAACCCTTGCCTAAGGAAAAAGAAAATTTTTGAGTGGTGCTTTAAGTACCTTTTGATTGGCATTCTAAAAGACCTTTCGATTGGCATTCTAAAAGACCTTTCGATTGGCATTCTGAAAGACCCTTCGATTGGCATTCTGAAAGACCCTTCTATTGGCATTCTGAAAGACCCTTCGATTGGAATTCTGAGAGACCTTTTCATTTGGCACCCTGGGCCAAGTCTTTCAATTGGCATGCCAAGGGATCCTTTGATTTAGCATTGTGTCAAGGCAGCTTCTACAGGCATGTTAACCATGTCCTTCGATTAGCATGAACAGCACCTTTCGATTGGCCTGTTGACAAAGCCTTTCGATTGGAATTTTAATCAGTACCCTTCGATTGTTATTTGGACAAGGGCCATTCGAAGAACTCCTTCCAGGCCATTTGGAAGAGGCCATCAAGAGGGCACTCAAAAAAACATGTCCATGTACACTGAACATGAGAAAATGGCATGTGTCCCTTGCAAATACAGAAATGATTAAATGATGATTGTGGATTTAATTCCTGAGTTAAAGGCCAGATTCTTGCCTTTTCTGTTCCTAAAGAGCTGATTCGACCAGAGTGATTTTGTTCAACTCAAGACCATTAGAAGAAGCATTCAGAAGGCCCATTTAAAGGGTACATAAGAAGTCCATTCGAAGGAGGCAAATCAAGACCAATCGAAGAGCAGGGCCTGGAGGCATTCGAAAATCAAAAGCGTCCAGGTTCATTCCAGATTCCAAAGAGACATGAATATTTCAAAAAAGGAAATATTTTAATGTGTCTGATTCTTGTCTCATGGCTTTAAAGGCCTGTTTAATTGGTTGTCTCTTGTCGTTACTAGACCATCATACTCCTATAAATACAAGGGCAAGCATACAGAACAAGAGACGAAGGAACAGAGACGGAAAAAAACACAGAAAAAATAGAGAAAAGAAAATAAATAGGGAAGATTTGGAGATACGCTGCCCACAACCCACCAAAGGTTATCAGCATTTTCGTCCAAGCCAAAGCAGCCATTCCATACTCAGAACTACAGATCAAAACACCTCTGTTTGGTATAAAAAAAGGTCTAATCTCAAACTCATTCGATCTCTGATTTAAATTCATTTTGATTGCATATTCATGTTATTATTGTTGTTTGTAAATGATTTAATGTGATACATGTAAGTTGCAGTGTCCAATCGACAGGATACCATTTTTAGGGCCTTCGAAGCTTATTATTTTCAAAACTCGTGATATAGGCCATTTCAGGCCAAAACAACCTAGGTTCGGACTCAGGGAGTTCGAACTAGGGGGTAGAATCGAAGGGAAGAGGCCTAGGTTCAATACCCAGGTCGTGCATTTCATTTTTCTAACAATTGTCTTGCAGATCAAATGCTTGCAGATTCCACGCGTACACCATACACCACATGATCACAACCAATGGACCCCCATCTGATCCAGATCTGAAGGCTTCAAATGTATGCCTCACCATGAACCTTCGAAGGACTCCTTAATTGGATCGAAAGGAAACCTGGGCCTCTTTTTGATCCATGCCTGCGCTCCACCCCCTGTTTACTTTTCCTGCCTGGCCCATTTATACTTGTTTACTTTGTTTTTGTTTATTTCTTTTAGTTTTTTTTTTTTAATCAACATAAAAATCATAAAAAATATAAGTAACTTAGAATTAGGTTTTATTTTTTAAGGATTTAATTTAGTTAATTATTTTAACTTATTTTCTTCAATTTTAAAATCAGTAGACTTAGGATTTATTTGAATTCAATCCTTTTCATAAACAAAAAATGCAAAAAATATTAGGTATGTTTTAGAGTTAATTTTAATCAGTATTTTTAATTAATTAAATTTGACTTAATTGAACATTCAGCATTTTCCAAACAAAATAAAACTCAAAAAAATATTTTCTTTTTTTATTAGTTAATTATTAGTTAGACTTAATTCTTAATTCAAAAAGACCAAAAATATGCCTTATTTTACAATAAAAGGGTCAAAACGTTAAAGGACATTCCGATTCAATTTTCGCGCGTGTTTATTTTATTGTAACTGCCTACTGGGATGTAATAGCTTGACTAAGACTTTTACACTTTACTGCTTTATTCCCCCAATTTTTGGACATGTAAATAATCCCATTCCTCGAAGACTTGTAATAACGTAGGATTTACAATTCCCGCACTTTAAATTCCTATACATATATTAACTGTTTAGATGTATGCTAACTAGGATTGCATGACAAGATCTAAAAACAAATGGTAGAACACCTAAATGTACAAAGATAATATATCTGAAAAAACAATACACTCGTACATGCCACTCTTAGGGTACACCTCACTTGGTTGCCTCGAACGTGGTCATTGAGTATAGGAAGTCTTAGAGGTCGCCCTCCTGTCCAAAGATCAAAGTTGCCTCGAAATGGTTGCCTCGATAAAAATGATCTAAGACATTAGGGTTACCGCTAAAGCATCCTAACATTGCTTTAGTGACCACACGTCCCTTAAATCGAATTGACCCGAAAACTCCAACGACGGTGCTACCTACTCCTCAATAGTGGGATAGCATTGTCTAAAGGACACTTGCACAGTCTAATTCCTTTTTGAGTAGGTAGATGTTCTTAAGTACTTGCTCCTTTTAAAAACAAAAACAAACTTTTCGCACTTACACTCTCTTCAAAAAAACAAAACTCTTTTCAAAACCCACAAACACAAAGAAAAGCAAACTTTTGAAAACATATTGAGCAAGTACCTAAGAGCCTGTGGATAACCACGGATAGAAAGGGTGCTAATACCTTCCCTTTCTATAATCTACCTCCCGAACCCGAGAAACATCTCGAAAAGCAATTTTTCTGTGCTTTTGTCCTTTCCTTGTTGGATAAAATAAAAGATGGTGGCGACTCTTGCTTACCGCGACATTTTGCGAAAACAAACGCAAACGCGAACCAGCATTCCAAAACAGTAAGTTCTCATTCCCACCGATCACAATATCTATACATCATGGCATGTGCATACATATTATACAGCACAATCTCATTTATTTTGAGAACATCATTACTCAATACATTTCATACATCATGACATTACATACGACTAACTCTTTACCTTTCAGGGAAAGATGCAATCAAGTTCTCACGAGTTCTCTATGGTTCAGTCAAACCGACACCAAGTTTTCTATTCCAGTTGCAGATATTCCAACATTTTCTCTGGTTCAGTCAAACCGACACTAAGGTTTCTATTCTTGTTGAAAATGTTTTAAGACTTTCGTCTGGGTCAGCCGAATCACTGCTAAGATTCCCCTGATTTCTATGCCAGTCAAAGTTAATCCGAGACCTCTCTCGGGATCAATCAAATCGATACTAAGATTTCTCTCCCAGTTGAAATTCTCACAAATTTTCTCTGGTTCAGTCAAGCCGACACTAAGGTTTCTATTCCAGTTGAAGATGTTTTAAGACTTTCGTCTGGGTCAGCCGAATCGTCGCTAAGATTCCCCTGATTTCTATGCCAGTCAAAGTTAATCCGAGACCTCTCCCGAGACCAGTCAAATCGATACTAAGATTTCTTTCCCAGTTGAAGTTCTCATAAATTTTCTCCGGTTCAGTCAAACCAACACTAAGGTTTCTATTCTAGTTGAAGATGTTTTAAGACTTTCATCTGGGTCAGCCGAATTGTCACTAAGATTCCCCTGATTTCTATGCCAGTCAAAGTTAATCCGAGACCTCTCCCAGGATCAGTCAAATCGATACTAATATTTATCTCCCATGTTGAAGTTCTCACAAATTTTCACTGGTTCAGTCAAATCGATACTAAGATTTCTATTCCAGTTCAAGCTATGAAGCCCGGAAATCGACCGGATAATATCTTGATTTCTCCAAAATACTAAGAAGCCTTGAGTCGACCAGATAGTGGTATAAGACACCGTGAATCCTGGAGCACGACCAGATAACGGTATAAGACGCTATGAAGACTGGAGCACGACCAGATAGCGGCAAGAGACACTTTGAAACCTGGAGCACGACCAGATAACAGTCTGAGGTACTGTGAAGCTTGGAATTCGACCAAATAGCGGTTTACTCGGCCAATTACTATGAAGCCCAGAAATTGACCAGATATTAGTATGCCTTAAATTCAAGTTGAAACCCGGACGCGACCGGATAATCACTTAATTTCCTTCTGAAGCCTGGAACACGACCAGATAAGAATTGAGAAATTGCAAAGCCTAGAGTACAACCAGATTGCAAGTTTAAATCTCATCTCCCCAGTAAGTCACTGTGAAACCTGGAGCACGACCAGATAACAGTTAATCTTATTATCCTCAGCAAATCGTTGTAAAGCCTGAAGCACGACCAGATAGAAGTTCACTTTCACCTCCTCGATTAAGAGATGATTCCCCAGTAGAGTAACGGACAACTGAAGCTCCTAAAATTCTATTTCTCCTAGGACAGAGACCAACATTCCTCAGCAGATTCCTCCTCAACAACAGGAACAATAATTCTCATCAAAGGAATATCTCGGGAAATCAACATCTTCTAGATGGCATCTTTAAGTCCATCTCCGACGATTCTACGTCATATCCTCTAAATGGCATCTGTAAGCCCATTCTCGATACTACCTACACAGTCCAGCACCATCTCAGACGAGTGCAAATTTCTGGGCACTCTAGTGTTCAATCATCTTCCACCTTCAGATTACGAAAGGCAGACAGCCAATCTACATCCTCAGGTTTAAGAAGATTGAACATGGGCAGCTGTTGTACCCCAAAATTTTCCCTCTCATTTTATTCAACACATGCCCATTGAGGTCCTCAATTTGCTCAAGGATGCCCAAGAGTTGACCAGACAAACTCTCTCCTAAGGCAATGTACCTCAAACTAGGGTTTCCATTTTCAGCAGGATGGTTAAAGTCCAAAGGTCCCAAATGCTTTCCATGGTCCTAATATGTTCTCAAGATCATCCATGTCAATTTTCATGCCTTGCACAAGAAGTTTGCTCAGTCAATTGCCCAGATGCCTGAAAATCAACTACACTAGGTCAGAAGTCAATTGTGTCCCACATATAGTCAAACTTCAAGATTTTTGGACAAAATTAACATTTTTAAGTTATATTAATCATTTGATCAAGGGTTGATCATGATTCCTCAAAGAATGCCCCAAATTCATCAAAACCCAAAAGTTGCTAAATTAGGGTTTCTTAGAAAAAGTCAACCAAACTTTGACCAAGCATAACTTCTTTATACTTTATCATAAATTTTTCATCCAGGACTCATTTTGAAGAGGATACAATTACCTACAACTCATCTTCATCCCACAAGTTCAAAATATGCACTCATCAAAAGATATGAACTTCTACATTATAGGTCCTTTTAAAACGTCAACAAAAACACCTTTTGGGTCAAAGCTTCTTACATGAACATGGAAGACCTAATGGAGATAAAACCAAAAGGGTTGTTTATAGGACATACCAAGATTTCTAAAAAGTCCAAGAACACCTCTCTAGGTTTAAAATTGGAGGAGATATGCCTTGTCAAAGTGGACCATATGTGCTCAAAAATGCAATTTTTGTCAAATGGGACTAGTTTTTCATGATTGAATCTTGTTTGTGACATGGTCCACGACCCAAATCAGCATCTACACTTTATTTGCTTCATTATTTATTTTATTTTAATTTTTTATTATTTAAAATTCAAATTAAATCAAATAAATTGCAAAAAATACAAAAGATTGATTTTTGATCTGATTTTTTGTAGGAATCAAATCCAATTAGGCTGACAAATCATATCCAAAACGTGCAAAACAAATTGAATCAAAATTGGCATGATTAGGCTTATTTTGGAAACATATCATACAAGAGAAAAACCAAATCAAATCTTGATGATCTTCAAAGATACAAGGAATTTTTGTTAACCCAATTCATTCTAGTATATATGCTGAACATAACCAAGCCAAAAAAACAAGGATTGTAGGTCGTGAGAGCACAAAGCAAAACTGAAAAAATTGATAAAAAGTGGTGATCTATTTTCCAACCTAGAGGGAAATTCAAAGCACTTCAAAGCTACCAATCGATTCCTGGACATCTCCAGAATGCATTCCAATCATTTGCCAGTCCTCCCAACCCCAGAAACAGGACATACGATTGTCACGATTTGCTTCTTTTTCAAAATCTGATTACTATGATTCTTGCATCATGAACATGTTTTAATGGTATATTTGTGTTTGTTGTCATGTTTGCAACGTGTTGGATTGGTTTAATTGATGTTTTGAGGCATACACTGATGAATGCCATGGCTAGGGTTTGAAGTCACGTTTTAGGGCTTCTTGATACAGGTGAAATTGGCCAAAGAAAAGGGTACCATGATACCCGTGGCATCAAGACAAGTTTACCCATGTACTCACCCTTAATTTATCATGCGCTTTCCTGATTTTTGAAGCTTGCAGGGTTTTAGCTATGGAGTCCTGGCCGTAGGTAAAAGTATTTAGCCTAATACGACGGGCAAGGAAGAAGAAGATAATGTGGATGGATATCACTGGTCCATTTGAATAGCGCGCGCGTTTTTGTTTTCTTTCAATTATCCACCTTGTTTCATATAATATTGATTATTATTACTATATTGACAACTAAAACCTGGTAGCCTACTGGTGAAGCGCGCGTTTGGAAATGTAGAGGACCTGGGTTCGATCCCAGGTCCCAGCATTTTCTTTATTTTCTAACTTTGTTTCAACAGATCATGTGCATACACGTCCCAGGAGTCCACCATGCACCACAATATCCAGCCAATGGATTCCTCATCAATCCAATCCAACGTCCCACATGTCAAGGACCATGGTACACTCTCCAGGCCTGGCCAGCACAAGATCACACGCTAGGACTGGGCTGAGCATAATGGGCTTGCAAATTCAGCCATACACCCCCCTTTTCAGCTTCTAACAGGCCCAATTTCTTTTCTTCTTTTATTATTTCCTTTATTTTAATTTTTTTAATTATTTTCCTTTACAAAAATAACACAAAAAAATCAGTTTTTATTAAATCAAAAAATCATAAAAAACCTAAAAAATCACTTTTTTTATAAAATATTTTATTTCCTTAATTGATTAGTTTAATTAAAATTAGGGAAAATTTAATTCTTTTTTTTATAATTTAAATTAATTAGAATTTAGGGTTTTAATTTGTACATAACCTAATTAATTTTTCTAAAAAAAAAATAATAATCTAAATATTTTTTTTCAATTAAATTTTTAGGGTTCTTTAATTCTCGCATTTAAATCGTCGCGCACATTAATTCTTTTTTCTATTATTGTATCTGCTTCGGGTTGTAATAGATTTAATTAGGGTTTTAAACTTCCGCATTTTTATTTTAAGTCAAGATAATTATGTATCTGCAAAAGCCCTGTAATAGCTAGGACCTTTAAACTTTCCCGCATTTTAATTTTCGTACACTATAAACTGCTTAGATGTATGTTAATAGGATTGTATGGAAAGACTAACTGGAAATTTAAATAGTAGATCACCCTAAATGTGCAAAGATAAATTAACTGGAAAAAATACACTCGCACATACTCACTCCTAGGGTTTACTCCACTCCGGTTGCCTTCGGTAAATGGTCATGAAGTATAGGGTTTGTTAGTGGTTGTCCTCTAGCCCCGAAAGATCTAAAATGACCCATTTGGATGTTGCCTCGGAAAAAGATCTTTAAGGCTTTAGGATGATTACTAACATTTCCTAACATTGCTTTTGTGATCGTATTTGTCCCTTCGAATATCCCTAAAAAACTCCAACGACAGTGCTACCTATTTCTCAATAATGGGATAGCATTGTTTAAAAGGAAAACGAACAGACCTTTTTCGAGTAGGTAAATTAGTTCCTAGGTACTTGCTCAAACAAAAACTTTTTCACACCAACACTTTCCCAACAAAGTTTTCAAAAACCACTTCGTAACACTCTTGAGGACAGAAACAAGGGTTAAAACGAAGTAAAACAAAACTTTTCAAAACAAGCACACACAAGCAATTTCAAAATGAGCAAGTACCTAAGAGCCCGTGGAAAACCATCGATAGAAAGGGTGATAACACCTTCCCTTTCTATAATCTATCCCATGTACTCAGAAACATCTCGAAAAAGGTTTTTTCTGTTCTTTTTCCTTTTCCCGGTTGGATAAATAAAATTCGATGGCGACTCTTGCTTACCGCGACATTTGCGAACAAAAAACACAAACCAGTATTAACAATCGGTTCTGCCACCATATCACAGTTGTTAAGTACTTATTATTCAGAAGTTACTTTAATGTTGAATAAAGATGTTGTTATGATTCCGCTGTGTAGTTGTTCAAGTTGTCGATTTAAAAAGATTAATTTATTTTACTACTGGTTCATCCGAAGTTTTAAAGTGTTATGTATCCATGTTGAATGCAATGGTTTTTAATTTGAATTTGTGGCATCCTGATTCAGTCGCAAAATTTTTATAACTCTGATTTACATTATATTGTCGGGTATAATTAGGGTGTTACATCCCACGTTGGCATTTCATGTGGAAAAGCTTCACAACTTCCCCCGCGTTCTTGCTAGCATGCAAACTCACAACTTTTTTTGGCACCATTTTGGCATGCCTGTCGACAGCCTCGCCATGCTGTTCAATTGACCTGTCGAGCCATTCTTCTCCAAATGACAACTTCGTCAACTAGACCCTGTTGACACCTCTTATGAAGTCTTTAATGTGTCTTACCATCTATAAGATACCTTCTCATTTCGTGCTTGTTCCCTTGTCAAAAATGCTTTGTAACCACGAGGTCATACGACAATGGACAATGATTGGGCCACATGACAATTAATCTTGTTGAATCAATGAAAGATGTATTCAAAGGCATGCGAAACCTTCGTGTAACCGCTTTGGTGAAATCAACATATTTTAGGATGGATTCGTTGTTTACAAAAGGAGGTGAAAATGGAACGTGGTGCTACAATCGGGACAACTGTGAAGTGAAAGCTGCATGAAATTTATTAAGGTAGAAAGTGCTAATGTAACGCCCGTTAATTTAATTAATTATTTAATTAAATTGTTTTTGGATTATTGGTTGAAGTTGTGAGATGTTGAGAATTGTTGGTATAAGTTGTTAGATTATTATTAATTAATTAATTAGTTGATTAATAATAATAATGTTGGAATTAATGGAATAATATAAGATTAAGTTGTCGGGCTTATTTATATGGTGGTATGTAGTATTAAGGAGGTGTGAGAATTAGGACCAATAGTAATAATATTATTATTAAGTTTGGCTATAATAATAGAAATTAGAAGTGACAGTAAGGAAAATAGGTTTTGTCAAGTAGAATAGGAATAAGGGTTGGAAGAAAGAAAAGAACGTAGAAGTTACAGAGAAGAGGAAAAGAGGCAAAGCAGGATTTGATCGGAAAATTGTAGAGTAACCTTAAATCCAAGGTAAGGGTGGGGTTATGACTCTATAATAGGGTATGTGATGAGTGGTATGTGGGATTGGGCTTGTAGAATTGTTTTTGTTTGTGTTGGAAATTCTATATATTATTGTTTGATGAGGAATCAATGAATTAGAGATGAACAATGATGCATAAATGATGTATAATTGATGTAGAAACATAGGATGATAGTAGATGATGATTTCCTATGATTTGGTGATGTTATAAGACCCTTGATATAGTGAAATCGCAAAAAATCACAGTAAAATGCAGAAAAAACCATGTTTTTGGAGTTTGAGTCGACTCAAACTGAAGGGGGGAGGGGGGTGGGCGCGATACAAACCACCACGAAAGGAAGTGTTGTCACGCAGTTTTGCATCGACTCATAGTCATTTTTGCATCGACTCATTCTTTGTGTCGACTCATACAGGGTTTTACGTCGACTCATATAACAAGTTTTCTGGCAGATTTTGTAACGGCCATAACTTTTGAGCCGTAACTCCGTTTGATATGCCGTTCGAAGCATTGGAAAGCTAACGCGATGGACTACATTTATAAGGAGTAAAATTAGTGGAAATTAGGATAATTCTAGTACCAAAGTTGGGATAGAGTTAGTTTCCCGTGTTGAATCGCCATGATGTTTTGTGGTGATGAAGTATGATGATGACATGACGATCTTATGATAATGCTTAGTTCATAATAATAATATCAATTAAAATGATGATATAGTATTATAGTATAACAATTTGTAGAAGTTTTGTAATTAGAAATAAGCATTTAGATAAGTAATTAACCGGTATATTCGATAATTGTCCGAATAATTATGGGCAATATTATGTTGTAGGCCTATGGCCAATGTCGCATGGTTGTTGACCTGTTGTTGTGTTGTTATTGTGGTTGAGTTGTTGTGGGATTATTGTTGATGATATGTTGATGTCGAAATGCTTCTATTTATTGGAAAGATAAAGTGGTAGGCGTATGGCCAATGTTGTTTTCCTATTGATGTTGTTGTTGGATTACTATTGTTGATATGCTATTGTTGTTGTGACGTACTAAGTTGTAGGCTTATGCCAATGTTTCGCTAATTGTTGTTGTTGAAATATCAAGTTGTAGGCTTATGGCCAGTGTTGAATTATTATTAAGTTGTAGGCTTATGCCAATGTTGAATTATCTTGAGTTGTTGTGTTGTTGTGATTGTCACTGTGAATTCTTATTGGTAATGCGAAGTTGCAGGGAATTTTAAATGATGATGAATTACCTCTATTTACTGGTAATAATGGTTATGTGGGCTTATGCCTTGTGATGGATGATTATTGTTGTGAGTATGTGTTAGTGCATTCATTGAGTCATATACATTTGCATACTCTGTGATAGCCTGGATTGGCAAACTGCGAAGAAGGCTTATGCCTTGTTGATGCCTCTATTTATTGGAAGATTTTTAAGATGGAAGTTATGCTCCAATGGTACCACATGCATGTGCGTTGTAATTGAGTCACAGTTGATGTTGCATATTGAGTTGTGGTGATGATATATTTGTGGTTGCTTTATGTTGTCGACTTATTGTGACAAGTATCATCTAAAGGCGGTGAATTAGTAGTTATATCGTGTTGATGTTTTTTTGTGATTAAAGTTGTTTGTAAGTTGTGAAGTGGTGATTTTATATGATCTTATTTAATATATTATTTATCATATGACTTATTATATTTTCTGATATCTCACCCCTTCTGTTTGATTACATGAAATAATTTTGTCTTGAAGTTGTTTTAGTTAAATAAGAGATGTTAAGTGAATTGAAGTTGAGTATGTATATTCCGCTGCTTATCAATATAAAGTTGTTTGATTTTGAAGAATAAATCAGGTTATTATCGGTTCAGCCGAGTTAAGTGTTATGTATCTATTTTATACGCGATTAAATGAAGTTTGATTTTAAGTTGTAAATGTAGCATCCTATTTGTATTGAACTCTGATTTTATGATTATCCGCCGGGTAGAATTGGGGTGTTACAATAGTGGTATCAGAGCTGGTTGGTCCATCTAGCCAAGTTGTCTAATGTTGTTTGTTCCTAGTACGCGACAAGTGTGTGGATCACTATCGGTGTTTCTTGCTTTTCTAATCGATTGTATGCAGGAGTAAGTTTGGAGATAAGTGGGGGAGAAGCTTTGATTCTCGGATATGTTTCAGTTGTAAGATGTTGGTTTAGTATGGCGACAGTGCAAGTATTGTTGAAGTTTTATTGTTTCTCGAATCCGAAGGTGACATGGATTAAAGACTTTGTTTATTAATCAAGTTGGAACATCTTGAGGGAGGATGATCAAACATTGTTGATGTTTACTTCTCTAAGGATGAGGAGCATTGTAACAGTTGTTGATATACGAGTAGAGTGTAAATCCCTGATGTTTCTGAAGGTGATTGGTAAGTAACAAGGATAATTTTTAGAAGATGGAAATTTAGAAAGTTGTGATGTTTCAGCGCTGCTGGTGAATTGTAAAGTTTTCGGCTTGAGTAGTCTTGCGTAAGATGTCGATGTTTGAATGGTGATAGAGTGACAAATTGATGTAGACCTTATCGTGGGATCCTTGTGAGTGATTGAAAAGGGTGTTGAAGTTGTTGGAATGTTTTGAATTGCGAGTCAGGGTCGGAAATGCAAGGAGATGAGTATGATTTCAAGGATGGTACTTGTTGGTACTGGTACAAAGAAATTTTTTTTGATGTTATCGTAAGGTGTGTATTAGTATGTTGTTGCATGACATCGGTATTCGCATTTTCGGATAGCTTTGGAAATTCATATCTTGTGTTCCGAGTATCGGATTGGTGTTCCGTTTGAACCTATGAGGAGATAGAAATATATTTTATCATATGAAAGTGTTTTCAAATATGGTTGATGCATTCCCATATGGAGGAACTCTGAAGTCGTTTACGAAACTAGAGACTTTTTGGGCATAAATGATTATTATCATAGTTGTTCGAGACGAGGTCAAGCATAATATGTTATTGGTGAATAAGTTGAGAAATGTGATGTTCAGCATTAAAAAGGATAGTCATTCATCATTTCAAGTATGGGATGTTCCATCTGAAGAAAGGTTTATAGAACAAAAGAAAAAAAATTGATGAATGCTCCGATATTGGTTTTGCCTAATTCGAGTGAGTCATTTGTAGTGTATTATGAGTGCGTCTAAGATGGGACTTAGTGGTGTGCTAATGCTGAATGGACAAATTTTTGCTTGTGCTTCTAGACGACTCATAATTCATGAGAGGAATTGTCCTACGCGTGACTTAGAGTTAGCAGCGGTGGTGGTTATGTTGAAGATTTGGAGACATTATCTTTTTGGTTCTAGATTTGAAGTATTTAGCGACCATAAGAGTTTAAAGTATTTATTTGATTAGAAGGAGTTGAATAGGAGACAACAAAGATGGTTGGAGTTGTTGGAAGATTATGATTTCGGTTTGAATTATCATCCAAGGTAAAGCAAATGTGGTGGCTGATGCGTTAAGTCAAAGGACTTTACATATGTCGGCAATGATGGTTAAAGAATTGGAGTTAATTGAACAGTTCATAGATATAAGCTTAGTTTGCAAAGTGACACCGAAGAGTGTTATGTTGGGGATGTTGAAGATTAACAATGATTTTATGGACAGTATCAAAGAAGCTCAAAAGTTAGATGTGAAATTGGTAGATTCGATGGTTGGACTCGATCAGTCTGAGAATGATGATTTCAAGTTAGATGCATAGGGTGTGTTGAGATTCCGTAATTGAATTTGTATTTCTGATGATATGGAGATGAAGAAATTAATTCTTGAGTTGGAGGATACTTAACCTTCGTGTGAGGCTAAGTGAGTGTAATATGGACCGTGTAATATGTTAAGCGTTGGTGTCTCATTGACAAAATCGAATGAGGGAAATTGTGGAAGTATTTGTAAACCTCATTGGAAATTATTGAATTGTGGTGCTTTAGGTATCTTGAGTACAAGTTCGAAAGGAACACAATTATAGTTTGGTAATGATGGTTTATACTCCATTATAGTTGTCGGCTATCTATTGACAAATTGAGGAACTGATCACCCTTATTCTCTTGTTGATAGTAGACGAGATCTTGTTGGATGGTATAGACTTATCTTGCCATCTTAATGATGAGTTAAGTGGTTGATGCTATATCATGAGATAGTTGCGCACCAATTTGTGTGAAGAGTGGCTAAGAAAGAGTTGAGGCGTATTGAAAAATTCAGAGTAGCGGGTTTATATGCGAGCTAACATCGTAAAGTGAAAGATTGAGAATATCAAGTGAACAATGGTTTTATGGTGGATGTTAAGGAAAGTCTGAAACTAGAATGAGACTTATAAATTGTATAGTTGGCAGAAACTTTAATGAGGACGGTGACTTAAGATGGATTATCAGAGTTGCGCAGCTGAAGCGTATGTGGCGCAACTGCTATAGGTATACGACTATACATGCTTGATTTGGTAGATTGTTGATGTAGGGATGATATGCCAAGGTTTTGTGATATCTCGGAGATATTTGTTGATCCTATAAGGAAATTATTGTGGTTGTTAGTTGATGGTGAGTTGTGTGTATATTTGTTGAGTTATATTGTTAAGTTGATGTTATAATAATTTTGTTCTCGTTGTTGTGATGTTGTTGTTAGTTACTGTAAATGATGGATAGTACTCCATAATATGACGAAGTTGGTTATGTTGGATATATTGATGTCACTATAAGGGTGATACTACGATATGAATAGAGTTGTTGAAATTGTGTTGATAATTGACATACATATGTATATATGGGAATGAAATTTTGTATGTGTTTTGGTGTTGGAAATGTTGTTTGGATGATAATGTGATGTTGTATATTCAGGTATAAGTGTTTTATGGTTGTTACTACTTTAAGTGTTGATATGTCAAGATATTATTGAAGTGGTTGATAAGTTATTAGAGATTGTGTCGCGAAGGTGTTGAATGATTAGCACGTATGGATTTGATTTAAATCGTGTTGAGTTATTGTTAGGTCGAGAAAGTAGTGGTCAAAGTGTTTCCAGACGCGACTTGGGGATCAGAGAGTATGATGCGAAATTCGCGTTAAGAGTGGTAGTATCGAGTAGATTTTCGAGGAAGAAAATATTCTAAGTGGGAGAGAGTTGTAACACCCGTTAATTTAATTAATTATTTAATTAAATTATTTTTGGATTATTGGTTGAAGTTGTGAGATGTTGAGAATTGTTGGTATAAGTTGTTAGATTATTAATTAATTAATTAATTAGTTGATTAATAATAATAATGTTGGAAATAATGGAATAATATAAGATTAAGTTGTCGGACTTATTTATATGGTGGTATGTAGTATTAAGGAGGTGTGAGAATTAGGCCCAATAGCAATACTATTATTATTAAGTTTGGTTATAATAATAGAAGTTAGAAGTGACAGTAAGGAAAATAGGTTTTGTCAAGTAGAATAGGAATAAGGGTTGGAAGAAAGAAAAGAACGTAGAAGTTACAGAAAAGAGGAAAAGAGGCAAAGCGGGATTCGATCGGAAAATTATAGAGCAACCTTCAATCCAAGGTAAGGGTGGGGTTATGACTCTATAGTAGGGTATGTGATGAGTGGTATGTGGGATTGGGTTTGAAGAATTGTTTTTGTTTGTGTTGGAAATTCTATATATTGTTGTTTGATGAGGAATCAATGAATTAGAGATGAACAATGACGCCCAAATGATGTATAATTGATGTAGAAACATAGGATGATAGTAGATGATGATTACCTATGATTTGGTGATGTTATAAGACCCTTAATATAGTGAAATCGCAGAAAATTGCAGTAAAATGCAGAAAAAACCATGTTTTTGGAGTTTAAGTCGACTCAAACTGAAGAGGGGTCGGCGTGATACAACCCGCCAGGAAAGGAAGTGTTGTCACGCAGTTTTTCATTGACTCATATTCATTTTTGCATCGACTCATTCTTTGTTTCGACTCATACAGAGTTTTGCGTCGACTCATACAGCAAGTTTTCTGGCAGATTTTGTAACGGCCATAACTTTTGAGCCGTAACTTCGTTTGATGCGCCGTTCAAAGCGTTGGAAAGCTAACGCGATAGACTAAATTTATAAGGAGTAAAATGAGGGATAATAAGGATAATTATAGTACCAAATTTAGGATAGAGTTAGTTTCCCGCGTTGAACTGCCATGATGTTTTGTGGTGATGAAGTATGATGATGACATGACGATCTTATGATAATGCTTGGTTCATAATAATAATATAAATAATGATGATAATCTAGTATTATAGTATAATAATTTGTATAAGTTTTGTAATTAGAAATAAGCATTTAGATAAGTAATTAACCGGTATAGTCGAGAATTATCTGAACAATTATGGGCAATACTATGTTATAGGCCTATGGCCAATGTCGAATGGTTGTTGACTTGTTGTTGTGTTGTTGTTGTGGTTGAGTTGCTGTGGGATTATCTTTGATGATATGTTGATTTCGAAATGTTGCTATTTATTGGCAAGATAAAGTGGTAGGCTTGTGGCCAATGTTGTTTTCCTATTGATGTTGTTGTTGGATTATTATTGTTGATATGTATTGTTGTTGTGACGTACTAAGTTGTAGGCTTATGCCAATGTTGTGCTAATTGTTGTTGTTAAAATATCAAGTTGTAGGCTTATGGCCAATGTTGAATTATTATTAAGTTGTAGGCTTATGCCAATGTTGAATTATGTTGAGTTGTTGTGTTGTTATGATTGTCACTGTGAATTCTTGTTGGTAATGCAAAGTTTCAGGGAATTTTAAATGATGATGAATTACCTCTATTTACTGGTAATAATGGTGATGTAGGCTTATGCCTTACGATGGATGATGATTGTTGTTAGTATGTGTTAGTGAATTCATTGAGTCACATACATTTACATACTCTGTGATGGCCTGGATTGACAAACTGCGAAGAAGGCTTATGCCTTGTTGATGCCTCTATTTATTGGCAGATTTTTAAGATGGGAATTCTGCTCCAATGGTACCACATGCATGTGCATTGTAATTGAGTCACAGTTGATGTTGCATCTTGAGTTGTGGTGATGATATATTTGTGGTTACTTTATGTTGTTGAATTGTTGTGACAAGTATTATCTAAAAGCGATGAATTAGTAGTTATGTTGTGTTGATGCTTTGTTGTGATTAAAGTTGTTTGTAAGTTATGAAGTGGTGATTTTATATGATCTTATTTAATATATTATTTATCAAACAACTTATTATATTGTCCGATATCTCACCCCTTATGTTTGAATGTTGCCCTTTGTTGGTAACATGCAGGTAATCAAGAAGGATAGTTGTTACCTTCATTAGTTAGAGTCGGTGTTGTGGCTCTGATACGTAGCACTCGGGGGGATGAACGCTTGATGTTTAGTTGTTTATTATCATTTCAGTTGCTGAATTTTTAGGTTGATTACATGAAATAATTGTTGTCTTGAAGTTGTTTTAGTTGAATAAGAGATGTTAAGTGATTTTGAAGAATAAATCAGGTTGTTATCGGATCATCTGAGTTAAGTGTTATGTATCTGTTTTATATGTGATTAAATGAAGTTTGATATTAAGTTGTAAATGTAACATCCTATTTGTGTTGAACTCTGATTTTATTATTATCCGCCAGGTATAATTGGGGTGTTACAGCTAAAGACAACACTCATCATGCTACAAGATTCGATCGACATAACCACAAGTTCATTGTTAAAAAGACATTCGACCATAACGAGGGTCTGCCAAGACAAGAGTATAGGATTCTACTACCATCTTGTTGGTGTGATTGCAGAAAGTTTCAAGTCTTTTATATGATTTGCTTCCATGTCATCGCAATATGTATCTATGCTCATCAAGATGCATTACTACTTATATCTCCCGCTTACAAGGCCGAGACCTTGCTCAACGTATACAACAACGACTTTCCAGTGGTATCAAAAGAGGGTTATTTTCCAGCGTACAAAGGGAAAATAATTTGGCACAATAATCAAATGCGAAGGAATAAGAAATGTCAATCCAAAAGCAAGTGTATCACAATTGAAATAAACGAGCTTGACAAGCTAGAAAGAAAGTGTGATTTATGCAGTCAGATTGAACATAATCGAAAAAATTATCTCACTTGTCTACTAGCTCGACAGCATAAATATTGCATGCATACTATCTGCACTTTTTAAAGATCTAAACAAAACTTTTTCATAAATAACATTTGTTACAACAAACCACACGTGAACAACAAATAAAATGACATTGCGACTAAAACAAAAACACATACGCCAGATAAAAATAACAATAATAACACAGCAACAAATCTAAGAAATTACAACCGTCAAAACAATTTCATCAAATCCATGTGTAACGCCCGTAATTTAATTAATTAATTATTTAATTAAATTATTTTTTGGATTATTTGCGAAGTTGCGAGATGTTAAGAATTATTGATATAAGTTGTTGGATTATTAATCAATTAATTAATTAATGATTAATAATAGTTATAATGTGGAATTAAAGGGAATATATAAAATAATGTTGGACTTATGCTATTGGTTAGAAGTAGTAAAGTGGGGGTGTAGGTTAGGCCCAAGAGGATTGATATATAAGGAGGAGCTAACACAAGGATTTGTTTTAGTTGGAGAATAAGGATTCATGTACGTTAACCGTAAGAGCTGCGCGGAAGAGGAGCAAGCTTCCCGGTGTCGAGCAGAATGAAGCTTTGGTTGAGCGACCTTCAATCCAGGTAAGGGTGGGGTTCTGACCTTATAATGGGACTTATGATGTGTATTACGTGGGAATTGGTTGTTTTATGATTGTTGTGCATGGATGTTTCTGAATTGCTATTGAATTTGCTCGTTTATTCATGTTGTGGTCGTTGGGAAGAACTGTATGACCATTTAATGAATCCATTTTAGGAAGTTGCCCGGTGATGTGTTGTGGACGTTTTGCGTTAGCTGTGTGACTGTCGGTTTAATTGATGTGTAGGTTAGGCCGTGATGGTCATTAGGACGTTAGGTTATTCCGAGCGAGTGGCGGGAAAATTGGTAAATTGTTGAAGTGGTCGTTTTAAGGAGGTTCTGCGGAACTGTCTTGTATGTTGACGAATCTATCGATAGGAATATAGTTGCTCGTTACTGTGTTATTCTAAGCAGTTGGCTGGAAGTTATGAATTATAGTGGTGTGGTCGTTAAGACGTTATATCGAGACTGTGTTGTTGGCCGAATTAGTGGCCGGGGAGGATACTGAAGTAGTAGGTACCGAGCAGCATTTTAGGCTGCGTGGCATGTCGGGGAATGATGCGTTGGATTTTTGAGCAAAATTAGGTTGCAGGACGTGTCGAGGAGCATAGGTCGGTTGTTACCCTGTTTTCCCCTGTGCGTGTCTAGGAGTATGATTTAGTTGTTGTATTGTCCTAGTTGCTATGCATGTCGAGGGGCATGTAGTTCCATATCCCTTTTTCCCATACATGTTGTGTTTTTGGTCGTTAACCATGTTGTGTGAATTATGTTAAGTTGTTGTTTAATTATGTTAATGATTTAATCGTTGATTTATGTGATAGGCTTATGGCCAATGTTGATTTATGATGAGTTATTGTGATGTTGTGATTGTTGTTGTGAATTTTCGTTGATAATGCGAAGTTGCAAGGAATTTACATGATGATGAATTACCTCTATTTACTGGTAATAATGGTGATGTGGGCTTATGCCTTGTGTGATACGGTGGGAGAACTGACTTGAGGTTTTGCGTTTGTATTCGCAAATGTTGCGGTTGAGCAAGAGTCGCCACCGACTTTTTATTTTATCCTAAGGAAAGGTTAAAAAAGCACAGTAAAAACCTTTTGAGATGTTTTCTTGGGTTCGGGGAGTAGATTATAGAAAGGGAAGGTATTAGCACCCTTTCTATCCATGGTTATCCATGGGCTCTTAGTTACTTGCTTAGATCACTTGCCTTTTGTTTTCAATTGTTTGAAATGGTGCTTGTGTGTGTGTGTGGGTTTGAAAATGTTTTGAAAAGAAGCCAATGTGGTGGCAACCTTTGTAATGATCCATGTTGGGATGTATACAAAGGTGTATGTCTTTTGAAAAGGTTTTCATTTGTTTCTGAAAGTTGTTTTTGAAAGTGTTGTGAGGTGTGATTTAAAAAACAGGCAAGTGTTTTTGCAAGTTTAACAAGTACTTAAGAGCGATCTACCCTAAAGTTATCAAAGGTTTTGTTATGTTTTTAACCCTTTTAACAATTTTGTTCCACCATTGTATTTGGTGGACAATCTTGTGTTAGGATGTGAAAGGGACGGGCGCGGGTCATCGTTTGGACCATAATTGCAATGGTGCCAAGTATCTTTGGGCATTTTTTTTAAGGGACTTGATCATTTTTAGGCAATTTTCGAAAGCGTCATCGAGGGACTATGATCATTTGAATTCTTTGTTTTGCCCAAAGAGACCTAGCATGCAATATGGCCCAATTTTGAAAGGCAACAAGTGGATGTAACCCTAGGGGTGTTAGTGTGCAAGTGTGTTTTATTGCATACAAGAGTTTTTCTTTGAATTAGGTTTTTCTATTTCATTGATTTTATCTTGTCATACACGTCCTAATTACTAGCAATAAGAAGCGGAAATGTAAAATACTACGCTATTACAACAATTAGGGGAGGGGGATACACATTTGTACATGGGGGGTTCAACGAGAAAAATAGACAAAAAAGAAAATAGCAAAAAACAAGATATATATAGAGAGAGAGGGAGCCCGCGCGCTGTTGGGAGGCCATCAGAAGTTCTGACCCAGATCCGCTGTCAGATGATCAACCTGTTGGTGAAACTGGATGAGTCAGAACTTCTGACTCTAGAACCTGCAAAACAGAACCTTGTTAGTGGGGAAATCAGAAGTTCTGATTTCCCTGCGCTGCAAGACAGAAGTTTGTTAGTGGAGAGACCAGAAGTTCTGATTCTGCTGAAAAGGCAATAACTCTCAGAGGTTCTGATGTCATTGTCAGCAAAACAGGCTTCAGATGTGCTAACGTCAAAGTCAGCACTTGGCTTTTTCCTGTACTAATCAGAACATCTACAATCATGTTGTTACTCCACAAAACAGGAAACATATTTGGAACAGATCCAGCAAAATAACAAAAATGTTTCAGAGGTCAGAATCACCAAGGTCACAGGCAAGTCCTATATTGGCTCAGAATGTTCTGAGGTATGAGAATCCTCAGAACATAAACAGCAATAACATGAATATTTACATTATGTTACTTAAATATGCACAGCTGATGACGCTTAACAGTGTGGTGAGGGTCAGCAGGTGCTTACCTGACTGTTTGGAAAGTGGTGGGTGGAAGTTAGCTTTTGGTTCTGGTGGTGTTCTGGACAGATTTGGAAAAGGGGAAGTGAAGGTATATACGTGTATAGGGTCAGAAGTTTGGAAAGGGCGTTTTTGGTTTACAGAAAAGAGCTGGATATTTGATGAAGTTGAAGGTGAGAAACTTAAAGTTATGAAACAAAGCTGGAGATTTTGGCAGAGTTTCAGAATGCTACGTTGCTAGGAGTTTCGTTTCTCTCTTAGCAATTTTTCTGTTTCTTTTTTTGAACCCCTTTTGCAGTGGTGAAAGCTCTCTATTTATAGGCAAAGTTCTTGTGGATGCCTTGAACATTTAAGGCGCCAACAGAGTTTGAATTTGTTCTTTGACAGAAATTCCTGGGAAGTTGTGATAACAGCTATCTTTCAGCCTAGGTAGCAGCAGCAGGCGTAGATTGGGGAGAAGTGACCTCTGAAGTGGGCGGTGGCGTGAAGACCCATGCCAGAATCTGTGCAAAAGCATTTTCCAAGCCACACGTGAATGCTCAGGAGTGGTTGGAAGCATTAATGGGCATTAAATGGTGACAAGACCTGTCAATACCAACATTCTGGTAATGGAAACCAGCGTTGAATCAGCAGCGTAAACCATGCTCTGGCTTTGGCTACCTGTTGTCTTAGCAAGCTCTGGAGATTCTCCTGGTTTTCTGGTACGTTCCTTGGATCTACTTCTGGACAATCTGGACTTAGAGATTATGTATCAATGTGACACCTATCCTTCTGACCTTTCATCTTCTGATTTCAACCCGTTCTGAAGGAGTCTCCATACTTTCCTGTTTCTCTTGCATTCCTTTAGCAAATTCTGACTGAGCTTGTGTAACTGCTGAAGGGGCATGTTCTGTTTGAGGCTTACATTCTGAACCACGTTTACAACTTCTGATTGAGCTGATGTAGTTGCTGAAGAGCCAACTTCTGACCACGCTGAGCCAAGCTTGCAACTTCTGACCGTCTTCATCTGGAATGGGTCCAGAAGTTCTGAAGCGCTGATTTTTTCTAAAAACACTTATTTTAAAGAAACATTCTAAGTACTTAGAAATTGATTGATTTTTTTCTCAAGATAAAAGTGTTGTTTCTGGAGTTCGTGAGATCATCTTGCTATTGTAAGTGACTTGCTTGGGCAAAAGGATAACTCAGGACTTGGATTTGTTTCAGGGGACTTTGAAAAATCTAAGATGGTTTCCTGAAGAAAGGGAGGGCGAATTTTGGGGTACAACAGTTGCCCCTGTTCAATCTTCTTGAACCTGAAGAGTTAGATTGGCGAGTTTGCCTTTCGCGACTCGAAGGTAAAAGGAGATTGGACACCAGAGTGCCCGAAAATTTGCACTCGCTTAGTAGAGTATCAGCGATGTGATAGCGGGAATGGGCTTACAGATGCCATTTGGAGAGGTGATGGATAGGGAGATGGGCTTACAGATGCCATCTGGAGATGTGACAGATCTTTGTCGGGAATGGGCTTACAGATGCCATTTGGAAGTGGTGGATCGCACAAGAGATTCCTTAGCGAGAACTCTATGAATCTGAGAAAGGCAGATGTTTTCCTGGCTTGTTACAGGTGTTTGATCTCCAATCTCCTTATGCAGATATGCCCTGGCTGGATACAGGTATTGAATCTACAATCGGTGGCTCACCGATGTGCCCTGGATGGACACAGGGGTTAGATCTGGAAATGTTGTAGTTGATAGATGTGCCCTGGCTGGATACAGGAATCGAATCTTCGAACCCTTCAGACGTGCCCTGGCTAGATACAGGAATCAAGTCTGGAAACGTGGCAGTTGATAGATGTGCCCTGGCTGGATACAGGAATCGAATCTTCAAACTCTTCAGACGTGCCCTGGCTAGATACAGAAATCGAGTCTGGAAACGTGGCAGTTGATAGATGTGCCCTGGCTGGATACAAGAATCGAATCTTCGAACTCTTCAGACGTGCCCTGGCTAGATGCAGGAATCGAGTCTGGAAACGTGACAGTTGATAGATGTGCCCTGGCTGGATACAGGAATCGAATCTTCGAACTCTTCAAACGTGCCCTGGCTAGATGCAGGAATCGAGTCTGGAAACGTGACAGTTGATAGATGTGCCCTGGCTGGATACAGGAATCGAATCTTCGAACTCTTCAGACGTGCCCTGGCTAGATGCAGGAATCGAGTCTGGAAACGTGACAGTTGATAGATGTGCCCTGGCTGGATACAGGAATCGAATCTTCGAACTCTTCAGACGTGCCCTGGCTAGATGCAGGAATCGAGTCTGGAATTTATGATAGTTGAAGGTAGCTTTCTTTGGGATTGTCTTTTTTTCTGACAAGGCAAAACATAAGTTGTATGCAATGTCATGATGTATGATATGCATGATATCATGATGTTCAACCTGAGATAGTGTTGTATGCGTTTCATCATGTATGTAAGCAAGATGTATGAAAATGTGAAATGTTTATGGATGTAATTTCTCCTTAGGAAAATAAATCCTTGACGATCGGCCGGAGAATTGCTCTGTGGAAGAGACACTTGGCCGAAGTTTTGATGCGAGGCCTGCTGAGGACTTTAATGATGGATTCCGCTGGGGATAATGATGATAAACTCCGCTGGGGATTTGAAAGATAAACTCCGCTGGGGATACCAAAGATAAAACTCCGCTGGGGATACCAAAGATAAAATACGCTGGGGATCGAAAGATAAAATCCGCTGGGGATACCAAAGATAAAATCCGCTGGGGGTACCAAAGATAAAACTCCGCTGGGGGTACCAAAGATAAACTCCGCTGGGGATCGAAAGATAAACTCCGCTGGGGATTGAAAGAACTTTGTTGGGGGCGATCTTCCGTGGTGATTAGCTGAGGATAACCCAGTTATAGGCCCTCGTGAGGAATAACACTGAATAAAGTTAGGGACGTCCGTATTCTGCAGGGGATGAGTTTCCAGAATCTACTGGGGATGAGCTTTAAGACCTTCCGGGGAATGTTGTGCCTTTTCAAGGTTGTCGGGGAGTTGACTCCGCTTGGGGAAAGTATTGCTGAACCTGATTTTACTCTGCGGGGATGATTTGACCACATTCTTCAGTTGAACCTACCTTGGTACCTTGGCGGACAAAACAACCAGACTGCATTAGACAACTCCATATTGCCCTTGTCTCTGATGTCACCTGTAATCAATCTCTCGTTTTATATGTTAAACATTTATGAATTAGCAATTTTAATGTCAAATGCATATATCAAAAATGAACATTGGACGTTCTTCGCAAGATAAAACAGAAAAAGGAAAACAATGGTAATTTGTATGGACAAGTGAATTTGTATTGATTTAAATTTTGCCTGTGAATAGGCGTTTTTGTACAAGAGGCTGACATCCTAGTAAGAGGACGCCGCCAAATAACATAGAGTTTACAATTTGAAAAAAAAGAAACAAAACAGCTATGTGAACAATCCCACTGGGTTCCAACTCTGCTATCGCCTTTATGTCTTCGAACATCTCATCGCTTTGCTGC
Organism: Vicia faba; assembly: GCA_948472305.1. Lineage (NCBI taxonomy): Eukaryota > Viridiplantae > Streptophyta > Magnoliopsida > Fabales > Fabaceae > Vicia > Vicia faba. Next base: position 1,045,137,457 of record OX451737.1, read on the forward strand.
CTAGTTGAAGATGAAGCTGATTGGTCGATGCCGAAACCTGGAGCCAGATAGTTGATGCCGAATTCCGGATGCGAAGTGATCCAATGAGACATAGTGTTACGCTTTTATCCCTAACTTTTGCCTGGACCGCCCTTTCGGGTTTTCAGTCCACCGGGATACCCATTTTTGCCCAAGCCGCCTTTTCAGGTTTTCGACTTGCCGGGTGTACAGATTTTTATTTTTATTTTTTATTCATTTCATCCCTTATTTTTGCCCGAACCCTTTTGGTTCGCCGGGAAGCCCTTATTTTTTGCCTAGGTATGTCAACCTAGCGGGTCTTTTATTTATGCGTAGTATTTTTTCGCTATGTCTGCATTGGCGGGGTGAGGAAGGTCGTCACCATCCATGGTGGTTAGGATCATGGCCCCTCCCGAGAACACACGTTTAACCACAAATGGCCCTTCGTAAGTAGGGGTCCATTTGCCCCGGGGATCACTTTGAGGAAGGATGATGCGTTTGATTACCAGGTCCCCAACTTGATACTCTTGCGGTCTGACTTTCTTGTTAAATGCCCTGATCATCCGTTTCTGATACGTTTGACCATGACAGATAGCAGTGAGCCTCTTTTCGTCAATCAGATTTAATTGATCAAGTCGAGTCTGGATCCAATCATCTTCATTCAAGTCTGCATCCTTCATTATCCGGAGAGAGGGTATCTGGACTTCAATTGGCAAGACTGCCTCCATGCCATAGACCAAGGAGAAGGGAGTTGCCCCGGTTGACGTCCTTGCTGAGGTGCGGTACCCATGAAGAGCGAACGGTAACATCTCGTGCCAATCTTTATAGGTCACTGTCATCTTCTGCACAATTTTCTTGATATTCTTATTGGCTGCCTCTACAGCCCCATTCATCTTCGGCCGGTAGGGAGAAGAATTGTGGTGCTGTATCTTGAATTGTTCACAGAGTTCAGTGATCATTTTGTTATTTAGATTGGTACCATTGTCCGTAATGATTCTTTCCGGGACGCCGTACCGACAGATCAGATTATGCCGGATGAAACGTGCCACGACGCTCTTGGTTACTGTGGCATAGGAAGCTGCCTCAACCCATTTCGTGAAGTAATCGATCGCCACCAAGATGAAACGATGCCCATTGGATGCCGTCGGTCGGATCTCACCGATCATATCGATGCCCCACATTGCGAAAGGCCAAGGTGCCGTCAGGACATTCAAAGGAACCGGAGGGATATGTACCTTGTCAGCATAGATCTGGCATTTATGACAAGTTCGGGAGTGTTGGTAACAATGGGCTTCCATTGTGGACCAGAAATATCTTGCCCGAAGGATTTTCTTAGCCATGGTGTGTCCACTGGAATGCGTTCCAAATGTACCTTCATGCAGTTCCATCATGATTTTCTCTGCTTCTGCCTTATCCACACAACGTAGCAGAGTTGAATCATGATTCCGTTTGTAGATAATGCCGTTGCTGAGGAAGAATTTTGCAGCAAACCTCCTCATGAACTTCTTCTCATTGACAGATGCACCTTCAGGGTATTCCTGAGCTTCCAAGTACCTCTTCACCTCATGGTACCAGGGTTTTTCAATAACCTTCTCAGCCTCGAGCTCGCAGCAGTATGCCGGTTCATCCAACTTCCAGATTATGATTCGGGGAGCCTCATTGTCACATTTAACTTTGAACATTGAAGACATCGTGGCTAGTGCGTCCGCTAGCTGATTCTCCTCTCTAGGGAAGTGCTCAAAAGTTATCTCTTCAAAGTGGGGAAGCAAGGTCAATACATACTCCTTGTAAGGAATAAGATTCGGGTGTTTCGTATCCCACTCGCCTTTGATCTGATTGATCACGAGAGCGGAATCTCCGAAGACACTTAGAAATTTTATCCTTAAGTCGATTGCAGCTTGTAAACCCATGATACATGCCTCATATTCTGCCATGTTGTTGGTGCAGTTGAAACATAATCGGGCGGTGAGTGGAGTATGAGTTCCTTTGGGGGATATGATTACAGCGCCGACGCCGTTACCCAAAGCATTGGAGGCTCCATCAAAGTGCATAGACCATCGGGATCCCTCCTCAGGTCCTTCATCCGGTCCAGGTACTTCACAGTCAGTTACCACCATGATGTCTTCGTCCGGAAAATCAAAGTTCAATGATTGGTAATTGTCCACAGGTTGGTGTGCCAAATGATCTGCCAGTACACTTCCCTTAATTGCTTTCTGAGTTGTATACTGGATGTCATATTCTGTCAAGATCATTTGCCATCTCGCTATTCTTCCGGACAGAGCGGGCTTTTCGAATATGTACTTGATGGGATCCATCTTGGAAATCAATAAAGTAGTGTGAGTTAGCATATACTGTCTCAGCCGGCGAGCAGCCCATACAAGAGCGCAGCAAGTTTTCTCAAGCAGTGAGTAACGAGACTCACAGTCGGTAAACTTTTTGCTCAAGTAATAAATGGCGTGCTCTTTTCGGCCAGACTCGTCATGCTGCCCCAGCACACACCCCATTGAATTGTCAAGCACTGTCAAGTAAAGTATCAGAGGTCTTCCTTCCACCGGTGGCATAAGAATGGGTGGCTCTTGGAGATATTCCTTTATTCTTTCAAAGGCGGCCTGACATTCATCATTCCAGCGTACTACTTGATCTTTCTTCAGTAATTTGAAGATTGGCTCACAAGTAGCAGTCAGATGTGAGATGAATCGGGCAATGTAATTCAGTCGTCCCAGGAAGCCTCTGACTTCTTTCTCTGTTCTTGGAGTCGGCATCTCTTGTATGGATTTTACCTTGGCAGGGTCCACCTGAATACCTTTATCACTTACAATGAAACCTAGCAACTTTCCGGATCTTACCCCAAAGGTGCATTTGTTGGGATTCAATCTCAGTTTGTATAACTTGAGTCGGTCAAATAACTTCCCCAGATGGTCAAGATGCTCCTCCTCAGTTTGAGACCTTGCAATCATGTCATCAACGTATACCTCAATCTCATGATGGATCATATCATGAAATAAAGCAACCATGGCACGTTGATAGGTTGCCCCAGCATTTTTCAATCCGAATGGCATGACCTTATAACAGAAGGTGCCCCACTGAGTCACAAATGTAGTCTTCTCCATATCTTCTGGAGCCATCTTGATTTGATTATACCCTGAAAAACCATCCATGAAGGAGAACACCTTGTGTTGAGCTGTATTGTCAACAAGGACATCAATGTGAGGTAAGGGGAAGTCATCCCTGGGGCTGGCCCTGTTCAGATCCCTGTAGTCGACACACATTCTGACTTTACCGTCCTTCTTCGGCACTGGTACCACATTAGCAACCCACTGAGGGTAAGAGGTCACTGCAAGGAACCCGGCATCAAACTGTTTCATAACCTCGGCCTTGATCTTTTCAGACATCTCTGGACGCATCCGTCGGACTTTTTGCTTTACCGGAGGGCAATCTTCCTTGGTTGGCAGGTGGTGAACTACAATGTCGGCATCCAACCCAGGCATGTCTTCATAGGACCAAGCAAAAATTTCCATGTAGTCTTGTAGCATCTGGATCAATCGTTGCTTCACGCTGAGCTCTAGATTGGCACCAATCTTGACCTCTTTCCTATCTGTCTCAGTACCCAAGTTAATTGTCTCCACCGGCTCTTCATGTGGCTGAATAGCCCTCTCTTCCTGGAGTAGCAGTCTTGCGAGTTCACCAGGCACTTCGCAATCATCTTCACCTTCATTTTCGGCCAAGTTGATCGGATTTTCGAAGTCATAACCGGCGGTAGCAGAGCTGTTACCAGTGAGATCCAGAGTGGACTGAAACCTGTATAAGTGAGTGTGTGTAAATATAGCTGTTTTGCAATATATATAACACAGAAAGGAGAAGAGCACAAGATTTGAAATGCAACAAACGTCCAATGTTTTGATTGATGATATATGAAAATGTCATACAAAAAGCCCTCACAAATGGAGCTACGATGCCCCGGGTAGGACACCGAGCCAACAAAGTTTTAGCATTTGTTTGTTACAAATTTGGAAATCAAAAGAAATTAATTACTGCGTGACAAATGTGATAGGGGTAAAATCCTTTGCCGTCCAGTTGCTTGGCCCGTTGCTGGTAGTCGGGTAGATCCAACTGTCAAACTCTGCTTCCTCAAAATCCTCCTCGATAGCATTCACCCTTGAGCTGGAGATAAACACCGGAGCCTTTCTGATCTTCTCTTTGCGCACAGCCCTCTGAGCCTCTGCAGTAAAGCCCAGCCCAAACTTGTCGTTCTTCTGAGTGAAGTCAGGAAGCTGACCCCAGTTTGCACAATTGCCTTTCTGAACCATAGCCCGGGCATCCCTTAGGGAAGCCATCTTCAAGGAATCATTCTCTTTGACTGTTGTCTCTGCTGCTGCTGAAATTGGATGCATTTCCTCGAAATGCTGAAAAGGGGTTTCAATAAACTCCCCATCCATCTCAATGTATCTGAAGGAATTCAAATGGCTCACCATATACTCCTCTTCTCCTTGCACAGTGACGATCTTCCCCCTGACGGGATATTTCAGCTTCTGGTGCAAGGTGGAGGTCACTGCCCCAGCTTTATGGATCCAAGGTCGACCCAGTAGACAAGAGTACGATGGACGTATATCCATCACATAAAACGTAGAGTCGAACACCTGAGAGCCCACACGAATAGGGATGTTAACCTCTCCATGAACCATCCTTTTAGAACCGTCAAAGGCCCTGACGATGATATTGCTGGGCTTCAGTTCTAGGCCTTCATAATCCAAACGGTCTAAAGCCTTTTTCGGTAGAACATTCAAGGAAGAACCAGTATCCACCAATACATGTGCCAGAGTAGTGCCCCTGCATTCGATAGAGACATGCAGGGCATCGTTGTGGTCTCTTCCCTTCGCAGTCAGGTCAGCATCTGAGAAACCCAAGCCATTGTCTGCTGTCAGATTCGCTATGCAATCAGTGAACTGGACTGCAGACGTCTCCTGCGGCACATGGGCCGTCTTGAGAAATGAGATCAAGGCCTTAGCATGGGCCTCGGAGCATAGCAATAAGGAGAGCAGGGAGATCTTGGAGGGCGTATGCCCCAGCTGCTCGACAACATTGAAATCACTTTTCTTTATTATTTTCAGGATCTCCTCCATTTCTTGTTGGGAGGCCTCAGCATTTATGGGTATCGGTGCCTCCATCCGGGCAGGCTCTTCTTCAATCCCTTTGCCCCGAGCATTTGATGACTCGGCAGCAGGGGAAACAACTTGATCAGCAGCAGGAACAGGTAAACTTGTAGGTTTTATAAGGAGGGGTTTTCGAATAGCGGGCGGTGCAATGTCAGGCGAGAAGAGCCTGCCACTGCGGGTGACCTTGGCTGGACCAGTGATATCGCAGATACTGGCTCCAGTGTCAAATTCTTGTTTGATTCCATTCACGTACACGTCTGCCCCATAATGCCAGGGGACAGCTCTATCAGATACGTAGGGGAGAGGCCCTGGAACAGTAATAATCACAGGTGCAACAGTCATGATTTGAACAGGCTTCTTCGGGGGAGCCTTGATTGGATTATTGAAGATGGTAACCACAGAAACTTCTTTTATCGGAACCAACTGAACAGCAGACTTTTTGAATAGAATTTCCTTGCTATCCATTAGGCCTTGGACGCCTAACCTCAGCAAAGGGCAACCAGACAGGGAAACAGCACAGAACAGGCAACCTTCACTGCAACCCGGAAATAAACCGGCCCGCAGTAGGTTCTTCTTAACAGTCTTCAGAGGGGTGACAACTTCATCTACCGAAACAGCGTACATTTCTTCCTCAATGGCGTTTACTCTATGCTGGGGCATAGGAGCAGTTACAACATTTGGTCTCTCTGGTGCTTCAAACTGAATTTCCTTTGCGTCGATCAGATCTTGCACTTTGTTTCTCAAGGCCCAGCAATCATCAGTAGTGTGCCCGGGACTATCAGAATGATAAGCACACCGGGCATTTGGGTTATACTTAGGAGACGCAGTGTTGACGACCTTAGGAGCTTCTTTGAGGGTCACCAGGTTGGTGGATAACAGTTGGGGTAAAATTTGAGATAAGGTCATACTCAGTCGGGTATACTGCCTCTTGGGCCTTTCGCTTCTTTGTTGATTGTACTGCTGAGGAGCAGCAACAGGTTTGGAGATGACCAAAGCATTGACGGCTTGGCGACTTTCAGGCCTGACTTGTCTTCTAGGACCATAGACGGCACTTGCTTCTTTCTTAAACGGCCTCTTCTCAGCACTTGTGGAGGCAGCCTTTTATATCTTGCCTGACCTGATGCCAGCTTCAATTCTTTCTCCCGTCAATATTAAATCTGTAAACCCAGCGGAGGAGTTACCAACCAAATGATTGAAAAACGGACCAGACAACATCCCCAGAAACATATCAACCAGCTCTCGATCAGTCAATGGAGGCTGCACCCTGCCAGCCAAATCTCTCCATTTTTGAGCATACTCTTTGAACCCTTCACCCGTTCCTAGAGACATAGCCTGAAGTTGGGTACGCGTAGGAGCGAGATCAGAATTGTATTGGTATTGTCTGTAGAATGCGGTTGCCAAATCTTCCCAGTGTCGGATGCTAGCTCTATCCAATTGGTAGAACCATTCAAGCTGTGACCCCGAGAGACTATCTTGGAAGAAGTGAATCCAGAGGTTCTTATCTGCCGTGTAAGGTTGGATTTTCCTTACGTACGACCTCAGATGCAGCTTTGGGCAGGAGACCCCGTCATACTTGGCGAAGGCAGGCGCCTTAAACTTGTGTGGAATTACTACCCCAGAAGATAACCCCAAATCTCCGAAATCCAGTCCCGGCACATTCTGAATTTCCATGGCGCTCAAGCGGTCCTCCAATTGTTTGTATCTGTCAGCAGCAGGTGGGTATTGTTCGTCGTTATAGTCCGTCTCGTTGTCGGAGACTGCGGGACTAGGAGCTCCTCCCCCTTGGGGACTGTTTTTCTCAGCAGAAGAAGTAGTTGGATCAGCTTCATTATGGAGTGTGTTCCCAAATCTGCGTCCGGTGTTGAACAACGCAGTCCTCTTTTTCTTCTTCTTCTTTAGGAGTAGAGTCTTCAACTCTTGCTGACCTTGGGCTAGGCTTAGGACCATCTCTTGGAACTGTGCACTTTGGGCCTGAAGGGCCTTGATTGCTTGCTCACTGGAGGAGTCTGGATTCATGATGACTGTGCATACAAACAGCGAAGAAAATTAAGCAACCTGTGAAATAGGGTACCTGCTATGCATATGTTGCAATGGGATGCGTATGTATGCAATGCATTCAAGGGTTTAGAATATTCAAAATTTGTTGTAGACAAAAAGGAACGCACATCATATTAATAAGGAGAAATTTGTTAGTACATAAATGCCCCATGGGCTAAATATTACAAAATGACTCCTTAAGGTAAAAAAACATTGCGCATCCTCTTTGGCGCGATGTAGGTGTTGAGGTTCCTCTCCTCGTGCAGTAGGCGGGTGAGCTCCAAGACCTTCTTTTCACTAGCATGTAGACTGGTCTCAAGAGAATTCCGTTCTTCCTTAAGCTGGACCCAGCTCTTCTGCATTTCTTCCCAGGAGGTGGGCATGTCGGGATGTTGAATGGTGTAGGACACCTCTCCTTCCAAGACTGGTTCTTTGATCACAAGGAGCATATGGGGATAAGGCATCACTAACTTCTGGGAGCGGGCTCGTACCCATTTGAGATAAGGTTCCAACGGGATGGAGTTCCTGTGCCCCAGTGTCTTGCTGTCTATCCTACTTGGCATCCTCCAAGCTCTGATAAATCTCTGACGAAGTCCTTGAGTATCGTTGTCGAAGTCAAAAACTATGTTAGGAATTAACATGTCATGAGGGCCATCCCTCCGAGCATAACCAAACTGTCTCCAAGCCAGGCATGGGTTGTAAGTAATACCTCCTTTGATAAAGGAACATTAGGGTACTCCCCGCAACGATCAATGATAGTGATGTCTTCCCTAGACCTAGGGCACCAATGTATATCTGCATGCGTGAGAGTCATTAACCGTTGTGACCATCTCAAACCCCGCTCGTTCTTTAAAACTGATTGTGGAAGATGCGAAATAAACCACCTTCCCAGGAGAGGAGTGCAACACATAAGGACACCCCTTTTTCTCATGGTTCGAGTGTAACATGAGTGAAGGATGTCCCCCAGCAACGTAGGTATAGGATTCCTGGACATAAAGATCTGGACAGCACTGACATCTATAAGCTGATCTGGGTTAGGGAACAACACCAAACCATAGACAAGGAGGGCCACCAATTCTTCAAAAGCTTGTAAGTCAAGGGAGTTCCAACATTCATGGGCCTTTTCAAACAGAAACCTGGCTAACAACCCTTTGATACCACTTCTAACTTCCCAATGTCCCTTGAGGTCAGATGATTGTAGGTGTAAGGCTTTAGCAATCTCTTCGAGCTTGGGTTCCTTTTCCGTACCGTTGTAGGGTAGTTGATCAAGGATAGGGATCTTCAGGAGCCGGGAGAACTCCTCCAATGTAGGTACCAGCTGATAGTCCAAGAAGGTGAAACAGTGATGCAGAGGGTCAAAGAACTGGAACAGGACCTTTATCATATCTTCCTCAATGTTGGTATTGACCAAGCTGATGAGTCTTCCATGTCTTTCACTGAATGAAGAGCTCTCGGGAATCCTGGATACAAGCTCCTTAAGCTGAGGAGGGATCTTTACAAGGCTAATCTGAATTGTCTTTCTGCGAGCAGTTTCCATGTCCTATAAAACAAGAACAAAGATGAAGATTCGAAACCCTTGAAATGGTTAGTCAATGCTCATGATGTTGTATGATGTCATGATGTTATGATTAAATACACCACAAATGTTCACAAAGGCAAACATGGTAAGGCACACAAGTCACACAAGACAAACCCTTAGAGTTTAGGCCTGCATGGGGTCTGGGTATTACCCTCTTGAAGTTTGGTGGGCTCAACCTGTCCTATTAGAAGTAACCGGGTTCTAAAGGTCCCAATATCACTGGATTACTTTCATTGTTCATCGTTTCGATTTAGCCACTGAACTGGCGACCGAAATATCCCAGGAAAGTAACCCTCAATTGAGTGTAGTATCGAGTATCAACCAACCTCGGACTGCACCAAAGTCAGTTATCTCACTACCCTAAAAAGGCCAAGATGGTTCAATTAAGGTTCCTAAGGTCAGTTGATGCTTCACGACACCACGCGGCGGCCCCGTACTCTCCTTGACTGAACTCAAGGGTTACCGGTACACACCAAAGTGCCACATCAACGTAGCAGACTGCTTCAACCATGTCGGTATACCCCGCACAGTTCCCTCACAGCCTTGTTGCTACTTTCTAAGAAGGTATCCCCAGATCCGGGTTAGGATCTATAAAACTCCGATACAAAGCCCACAAATGTAAAAGCAAACAAGACAATCAATTGAAAATAAAGGTGATCTAAGCCCTAAGGTTACTCCACTTTTATTATCCTCCCCAGCAGAGTCGCCAGTTCTGTGATACGGTGGGAGAACTGACTTGAGGTTTTGCATTTGTATTCGCAAATGTTGCGGTTGAGCAAGAGTCGCCACCGACTTTTTATTTTATCCTAAGGAAAGGTTAAAAAAGCACAGTAAAAACCTTTTGAGATGTTTTCTTGGGTTCGGGGAGTAGATTATATAAAGGGAAGGTATTAGCACCCTTTCTATCCATGGTTATCCATGGGCTCTTAGTTACTTGCTTAGATCACTTGCCTTTTGTTTTCAATTGTTTGAAATGGTGCTTGTGTGTGTGTGTGGGTTTGAAAATGTTTTGAAAAGAAGCCAATGTGGTGGCAACCTTTGTAATGATCCATGTTGGGATGTATACAAAGGTGTATGTCTTTTGAAAAGGTTTTCATTTGTTTCTGAAAGTTGTTTTTGAAAGTGTTGTGAGGTGTGATTTAAAAAACAGGCAAGTGTTTTTGCAAGTTTAACAAGTACTTAAGAGCGATCTACCCTAAAGTTCTCAAAGGTTTTGTTATGTTTTTAACCCTTTTAACAATTTTGTTCCACCATTGTATTTGGTGGACAATCTTGTGTTAGGATGTGAAAGGGACGGGCGCGGGTCATCGTTTGGACCATAATTGCAATGGTGCCAAGTATCTTTGGGCATTTTTTTAAGGGACTTGATCATTTTTAGGCAATTTTCGAAAGCGTCATCGAGGGACTATGATCATTTGAATTCTTTGTTTTGCCCAAAGAGACCTAGCATGCAATATGGCCCAATTTTGAAAGGCAACAAGTGGATGTAACCCTAGGGGTGTTAGTGTGCAAGTGTGTTTTATTGCATACAAGAGTTTTTCTTTGAATTAGGTTTTTCTATTTCATTGATTTTATCTTGTCATACACGTCCTAATTACTAGCAATAAGAAGCGGAAATGTAAAATACTACGCTATTACAACAATTAGGGGAGGGGGATACACATTTGTACATGGGGGGTTCAACGAGAAAAATAGACAAAAAAGAAAATAGCAAAAAACAAGATATATAGAGAGAGAGAGAGGGAGCCCGTGCGCTGTTGGGAGGCCATCAGAAGTTCTGATCCAGATCCGCTGTCAGATGATCAACCTGTTGGTGAAACTGGATGAGTCAGAACTTCTGACTCTAGAACCTGCAAAACAGAACCTTGTTAGTGGGGAAATCAGAAGTTCTGATTTCCCTGCGCTGCAAGACAGAAGTTTGTTAGTGGAGAGACCAGAAGTTCTGATTCTGCTGAAAAGGCAATAACTCTCAGAGGTTCTGATGTCATTGTCAGCAAAACAGGCTTCAGATGTGCTAACGTCAAAGTCAGCACTTGGCTTTTTCCTGTACTAATCAGAACATCTGCAATCCTGTTGTTACTCCACAAAACAGGAAACATATTTGGAACAGATCCAGCAAAATAACAAAAATGTTTCAGAGGTCAGAATCACCAAGGTCACAGGCAAGTCCTATATTGGCTCAGAATGTTCTGAGGTATGAGAATCCTCAGAACATAAACAGCAATAACATGAATATTTACATTATGTTACTTAAATATGCACAGCTGATGACGCTTAACAGTGTGGTGAGGGTCAGCAGGTGCTTACCTGACTGTTTGGAAAGTGGTGGGTGGAAGTTAGCTTTTGGTTCTGGTGGTGTTCTGGACAGATTTGGAAAAGGGGAAGTGAAGGTATATACGTGTATAGGGTCAGAAGTTTGGAAATGGCGTTTTTGGTTTACAGAAAAGAGCTGGATATTTGATGAAGTTGAAGGTGAGAAACTTAAAGTTATGAAACAAAGCTGGAGATTTTGGCAGAGTTTCAGAATGCTACGTTGCTAGGAGTTTCGTTTCTCTCTTAGCAATTTTTCTGTTTCTTTTTTTGAACCCCTTTTGCAGTGGTGAAAGCTCTCTATTTATAGGCAAAGTTCTTGTGGATGCCTTGAACATTTAAGGCGCCAACAGAGTTTGAATTTGTTCTTTGACAGAAATTCCTGGGAAGTTGTGATAACAGCTATCTTTCAGCCTAGGTAGCAGCAGCAGGCGTAGATTGGGGAGAAGTGACCTCTGAAGTGGGCGGTGGCGTGAAGACCCATGCCAGAATCTGTGCAAAAGCATTTTCCAAGCCACACGTGAATGCTCAGGAGTGGTTGGAAGCATTAATGGGCATTAAATGGTGACAAGACCTGTCAATACCAACATTCTGGTAATGGAAACCAGCGTTGAATCAGCAGCGTAAACCATGCTCTGGCTTTGGCTACCTGTTGTCTTAGCAAGCTCTGGAGATTCTCCTGGTTTTCTGGTACGTTCCTTGGATCTACTTCTGGACAATCTGGACTTAGAGATTCTGTATCAATGTGACACCTATCCTTCTGACCTTTCATCTTCTGATTTCAACCCGTTCTGAAGGAGTCTCCATACTTTCCTGTTTCTCTTGCATTCCTTTAGCAAATTCTGACTGAGCTTGTGTAACTGCTGAAGGGGCATGTTCTGTTTGAGGCTTACATTCTGAACCACGTTTACAACTTCTGATTGAGCCGATGTAGTTGCTGAAGAGCCAACTTCTGACCACGCTGAGCCAAGCTTGCAACTTCTGACCGTCTTCATCTAGAATGGGTCCAGAAGTTCTGAAGCGCTGATTTTTTCTAAAAACACTTATTTTAAAGAAACATTCTAAGTACTTAGAAATTGATTGATTTTTTTCTCAAGATAAAAGTGTTGTTTCTGGAGTTCGTGAGATCATCTTGCTATTGTAAGTGACTTGCTTGGGCAAAAGGATAACTCAGGACTTGGATTTGTTTCAGGGGACTTTGAAAAATCTAAGATGGTTTCCTGAAGAAAGGGAGGGCAAATTTTGGGGTACAACACCTTGCGATGGATGATGATTGTTGTGAGTATGTGATAGCATTCATTAAGTCACATACATTCGCATACTCTGTGATGGCCTGGATTAGCAAACTGCGAAGAAGGCTTATTCCTTGTTGATGCCTCTATTAATTGGAAATTATTAAGATGGGAGTTCTACTCCGTTTTTAAGATGGGAGTTCTGCTCCAATGGTACCACATGCATTCACATAGTATTGAGTCGCATTCCAAGTAGTATGATTGATCTGTTGTGTTGATGAATTAATTGTTGTATTTTGTTGATAGCCTATGGTGATTGTTGTTGTTTATAAGTTGTGAAGTGGTCATTTTTGCATGAACTAATTCCAATATAATATTTATCACACATTCTATTATATCGTTAGATATCTTACCCCTTCTGTTTGAATGTTTCCCTCTGTTGGTAACGTGTAGGTAATCCAGAGTAAAGACGGTTTACCTTCAGTAGTTCGAGTCGGTATCATTGCTCTGATACGTAACACTCGGGTGGATGAATGCTAGTTGCTTTAATGTTGGATAAAGATGTTATTATGACTCCGCTGCATAGTTGTTGGTTTAAAAGATTAATTTATTTTAATGTTGGTTCATCCGAAGTTTTAAAGTGTTATGTATCCATGTTAAATGCAATGGTTTTAAGTTGAATTTGTGGCATCCTGATTCAGTTGTATAATATTTATAACACTGATTTTCATTTATATTGTCGGGTAGAATTGGGGTGGTACATAGTTGGTATCAGAGCAAAGTTGGTTCGTCCGACCAAGTTGTCGAGTCGTAGGTTGTTTAACAATTGAGTATTGTTAATTTGATTTATAACGGTTGTTTATGTTGTAGTGATAAGTTGAGATGGATGGAAGGAGCACTGTTGCACTTGCTGCTGCTTTAGAAGCAATGGCGCATGCTATGGAGAATTAGTTGAATGCTGACAGGAATGCTGGATCTTGTAGTTTGGCTACTTTTCAGAGGGAGAATCCGCCTACGTTCAAGGGAAAGTATGATCCTGACGGAGCGTTGGATTTGTTGAAAGAGATTGAGAGAATCTTCCGTGTGATGGACTGCACTCTAGCGCAGAAGGTTCGATATGGTACTCACATGCTAGCAGTCGAGGCTGATGACTGGTGGCTAGAGACGTGTTAGAGTTTGGAAGTTGCGGGTGAAAATATCACTTGGGTTGTGTTCCGTAGGGAATTTCTGAGGAAGTGTTTTCCTGAAGACGTTCGTGGTAAGAAGGAAATCGAGTTTCTTGAGCTGAAGCAAGGAAGTATGTCAGTTGTAGAGTATGCTACAAATTTTACTGAGTTGGCTAAGTTTTATCCGCACTATAGTGAGGCAAATGCTGAGTTTTCAAAGTGCATCAAGTTTGAGAACGGGTTACGCCCAGAGATCAAGAAGGCAGTTGGATACCAGAAGATCTGTGTCTTTGCTGATTTGGTCTATAGTTGCAGAATTTATGAAGAGGATAATAATGCTCACTACAAGATTATCAGTGAGAAGAGGGGTAAGCACCAACAGAATCGTGGTAAGCCTTATGATTCCCCAGCTGGTAAAGGTAAACAGAAAGTTGCTCAGGGTCAGAGAACTAGTGGGGGAGATGCTCCTGCTGGCGTGGTTTGTTTCAAATGTGGAAAACCTGAGCATAAGAGTAATGTGTATGCTGCTGAGGTGAAGAGGTGTTTCTGTTGTGGTAAGACTGGACATGTTGTGTCTGAGTGAAAGCATAAGGAAGTGATTTGTTTCAATTATGGTGAAGGAGGACACATTGGTAGCCAGTGTCAGAAACCAAAGAAGGCACAAACTAGTGGTAAAGTGTTTGCTTTTATTGAGGGTCAGACAGCTACTGAGGACAGACTCATCAGAGGTACATGTTTCATTAATAATACTCCTTTAATTACTATTATTGATACCGGTGCTACTCATTACTTTATTGTTGTTGATTGTGTTGAAAAATTAGGTCTTATGTTATTTTCTATGAATGGAGAGATGGTCGTCGACCTTCCATCCAAGGGGTCAGTGACTACTTCTTTTGCGTGTTTAAAGTGTCCTTTGTCGATTTTCGATAGAGACTTTGTTGTTGATTTGGTGTGTTTGTCGTTAAGAGGGTTGGATGTGATTCTAGGTATGAACTGGTTAGAGCATAACTATGTTCATATTAACTGTTATAACAAGTCTGTGAGGTTTTCTACTCCTGAGGAAGAGGAAGATGGCCTATTGTCTGCTAGGCAGTTGAGGAAGTTGATGCAAGAAGAGATTGACATCGGCTCCGATTTTGAAATTGCCTAATCCAGGAGAACCATTTGTAGTATATCGTGATGCTTCTAAGATGGGTTTAGGAGGCGTGCTTATGTAGAATGAAAAGGTAGTTACTTATGCATCAAGGAAGTTGAGGACTCATGAGAAGAACTATCCTACGCATGATTTAGAGCTTGTTGCAGATGTTTTTGTGTTGAAAATTTGGAGGCATTATTTTTATGGTTCTAGATTTGAAGTGTTTAGTGACCATAAGAGCTTAAAGTATCTATTTGATTAGAAGGAATTGAATATGAGACAACGAAGATGGTTAGAGTTGTTAAAGGATTATGATTTTGATTTGAATTATCATCTAGGAAAAGCGAATGTGGTAGCTGATGTATTGAATCGAAAGACTTTACATATGTCAGCAATGATGGTTAAAGAGGTTGAATTAATTGAACAGTTCAGAAATATGAGCTTAGTTTTCTAAGTGACACTGCGAAGTGTTATGTTGGGAATGTTGAAGATTAATAATGAATTTCTAGAGAGTATCAGAGAAGCTCAGAAGCTAGATGTGAAACTGGTAGATTTGATGGTGGGGATCGATCAGTATGAGAATAGTGATTTTAAGTTAGATGCGCAAGGTGTGTTGATATTTTGTAATCGGATTTGTATTCTTGATGATGCAGAGATGAAAAAAGTGATCCTTGAAGAGATTCATATAAGCAAGTTAAGTATTCATCCAGGAGCTACAAAGATGTATCAGGATTTGAAGAATTTATTTTGGTGGCCTAGGATGAAGAGTGATGTGGCTCGGTTTGTGTATGCATGTTTAACTTTTCATAAGTCGAAAGTTTAACATCAAAAGCCTGCAGGGTTGATGCAATCGTTAGAAGTTCCAAAATGGAAATGGGATAGCATTTCGATGGATTTTGTGACGGGATTACCTAATACTCTAAGAGGACATGATTCGATTTGGGTGATTTTTGATATGCTTACGAAGTTGACTCATTTTATTCCTATTAACACCTGTTTTCCAGTGTCGAATTTGGCTGAGATTTACACTAGTGTAATTGTGAAATTACATGGTGTTCCTTTATGCATTGTGTCAGATAGATATCCGAGGTTTACTTCTGATTTTTGGAAGAGTTTGCAAGAGGCGTTGGGTTCTGAGTTGAGGTTGAGTTCAGCGTATCATCCTCAGACGGATGGTCAGACAGAAAGGACTATTTAATCGTTAGAGGATTTGTTGAGAGCACGTGTTCTTGAGCAAGGAGGTCCGTGGGATACTTATCTTCCGTTGATAGAGTTCACTTATAATAACAGTTACCATTCTAGTATTGGGATGGCACCTTTTGAAGTGTTGTATGGTCGGAGATGTAGAACTCCTTTATGTTGGCATGAATCTGGAGAAAGTGTAGTGCTTGGACCTGAACTTGTTCGTGAGACTACTGAGAAGGTGAAGTTGATTTTGGAACAGATGAAAGCTTCCCAAAGTAGACAGAGGAGTTATCATGACAAGCGAAGGAAGGATTTGGAATTTCAAGCTGGTGACCATGTATTTTTGAGAGTTACACCTGTAACTGGTGTTGAGCGAGCATTGAAGTCTAAGAAGCTCACTTCTCGTTTTATAGGTCCGTATCAGATTTCGGAAAGAGTTGGGAATGTGGCTTATAGAGTGGCTTTACCGCCTAATCTTTCGAATTTTCATGATGTGTTTCATGTTTCGAATTTTATTTCTCAGCTCAGAGTTTTCCAATTTAAGACTCTCAGTCTTATCAGAGTCAGATTCAAGATTCCTTTTCAGGTTTTTGAATTTAACTCTAATCTGCTGGTACCTTTCCAGAATTTCATTAAGGCTTTCAGCAAGTTCAGCCTTAGTAAAATTAATTGCAAAGTCAGGAAATACCTCTTCAGTATCTGATTCTGAGTCTGATTCAGAAGCTTCACTGTCTTCTGAAATGTTGGCCATGAGAGCTATGTTTGCTCTCTCATCATCTGATTCTGAGTCAGCTTCAGACTAGTCAGGGTCATCCCATGTAGCCATGAGACTTTTCTTCTTTTCTCTTCCAAACTTATTTTTGGGCTTTTCCCTCTAAAGCTTCGGGCAGTCACTCTTGTAGTGTCCTTGCTCATTGCACTCATAGCAGATGATGTCCTTGGTGTTTGGCTTTCTGCTTCCTGAGGAGCCTTCAGATCTTCTGTATCCAGAGGAAGAATCTGTCCTTCTGTATCTGGAAGAAGACTCATTCTGATCAGATCTTCTGGGATTCCTGAACTTCCTTTGCCTCTGCTTCCACAGTTGGTTCACTCTTCTGGAGAGGAGAGAAAGTTTGTCTTCTTCTGATGAGGATCCATCAGATGTTTCTTCAACTGCCTGCAAAACTTTAGACTCAGATTTTTTGTTAGATTTTAATGCTAAAGGCTTACCTTGCTTATGAGGTTCATCAGCTTCTAGCTCTATCTCATGACTTCTGAGGGAGCTGATAAGTTCCTCCAGAGAAATTTTGTTGAGATCTTTTGCTAGCTTCAGAGCTGTAACCATTGGCCTCCACTGCTTTGGTAAGCTTCTGATGATCTTCTTGACGTGATCAGCATTAGAGTATCCTTTGTCCAGAACCTTGAGACCAGCCACCAGAATTTGGAATCTTGAGAACATGGTTTCAATGGATTCACTTTCTTCCATTTTGAATGCCTCATACTTCTGAATGAGCGCAAGAGCTTTAGTTTCTTTGACCTGAACGTTGCCTTCATGCGTCATTCTGAATGAGTCAAACATGTTCTTTGATGTGTCTCTGTTAGAGATCTTTTCATATTCCGCGTAAGATATGGCGTTGAGAAGAATGGTTCTGGCCTTGTGGTGATTTTTGAAGTCACGCTTTTATTGGTCAGACATTGCTTTCCTGTCAATCTTCTGACCGCTTGCATTCACTGGGTGCGTGTATCCATCTGTCACCATGTCCCACAGATCAGCATCATGTGCCAGAAAGAAGCTTTCAATTATGTCTTTCCAGTAATCAAAATTTTCTCCATCAAAGACTGGACGTTTGCCGCTGAATCTGTCTTTGTCTTCATTGTTGTCATTGCTGGTGTGTTGATAAGTTCGTGCCATTGTGTTTTTCTGACGCTGGATCTTGTACTGACACGGTTAAGTGTTTTAGCTCAGAACCAGGCGCTCTGATACCAATTGAATAAGTGAAAAACACAAGAAGGGGGGTGGAATTGTAAAAACTGGAAATCAATTACAGTCAACACGGTATTTTTATCCTGGTTCGTTTGATCTCAAACTACTCCAGTCCACCCGTCAAGGTGATTTCGCCTCTCTCCAACGAGGTCTTAATCCACTATATTCAACTGAATATTACAACTGCTTTAACAACTGCTAAAGCCTTCTTGAGTCAAACCACAAACCGGTTTCTCAAGGAAATAATTTCTTACAAAGAATTGAAATCTAGGTGTGTGAATGTTTTCTACAAAAACTGTTTATCACAATTGTGATACTACACAGATTAAGCTTATGAGAACTAGATTGCTAAAATAATTGAGTAAGGAATTGAGAACTTTTAGAAAACTGAGAGTAAGGAAGATGATGAATAGCTTTTTGGCGTGTAGAGTGTTTTAGAGCATTAGCCAATTCAATCTTCATTGACTTGTTTATATAGCATTGGAAATAGTGTACATTGGAGTAATAATTCTGTTTCAATGCCAATAACATTCTTTCCTTATTAAGCAGATCTTGTCTGGAATGATGTCGTTGGTAATAAATCATCTTGAATGCACAGTACCGTTGCCACTTGAGCGTGTTCTGGCTTTGGCTCATTCTGACGCTGCTTAGGTGCTGATGAACTGTTGTTGTATTTATCATAGTTCAAATGGTTAAGCGCAGATCTGTTCATCAAGCTTCAGCATAAGTGCAAGTTGATCTTCTGATTCTGGTATCTGATATTACATCTTCTGATGCTGATGTTGATATCCAATTTTCTGATGCTGATGAGGATGTTCTCATGCTGATACCCATCAGAGTCTCTGTAAAACAGAATGTAATTTTTAGATAGCATATGTGTCTTACATGAATCATACAATTAATGTATCTTAGCATTTTGTTATCATTAAAACTTAAACTTAGGGTAGTAGAATCAAACTTTGTTCTAACAATCTCTCCCTTTTTGATGATGACAAAAACTAGATATTTTTTAATTGAAAATTAGCGTGAAAAGTATCAGAGATAACTAAATGATAAGTTGTATCAGAATTAAATAGGAAGTTATCAAAGATAAGGGATAAAGAGATATCAGAGTTTAGATCGGAGATACTCCCCCTGAATTTATTACTTCCCCTTTTTAATTCCAAGAGTTCTTCAGGATCAAATCTTTATTGACTTTCTTTGAACATCAGAATATCAGAGCTTCAGATCAGAATATCAGAGCTTCAGTGTATCAGAGCTGATTAACTTCTTGTACCTGTAGACTTATGCAAAAACAGAAAACATTCAAGTATATCAGAGTGTTAGAATGTTTGAGACTTTTTGTCTCAGTAATCCGTTATTGAAAAATATCATTCTTGTTCTCCCCCTTTTTATCAGCAATCAAAAAGTGTAAGTAATATAAGCAAAAACGATCAGAGCAGAAAAACTTGTTATATTAAATTCAGAGCCAGACAAACAGTACAGATGATATGCAAAGAAAATAATGAAAATATCATGAATGAAAAACTAAGGTTGGGGAGGAAAGCGTGTAAACAGAGTCTCCAGCATTGTCTTAATCTGATCAGCAGTTTCCTGCTGCTGATGCACCATGCTGATAACTGTATCAATCTTGTTGTCTTGCACATCCATCCTTTCCTTCATCTTCTGATCATTTTCATCCATTCTTTGCTGCAGACGGATATCATTCAGCTTCAGCTCTTCCAGAGTCTGCCTGTCCAAGGCAGCTTGAGAGACGTCAGAAGCAGGAAGCTTCTAAGAGCTTTCTGCAACATCTTCAGCTTGATTTGTCTGATCCTCTTCTGGCTGCACTTTTGAAGCTGGACGCTTCTCAGACCATGGCTCATTATCCAGAAGGAGCACTTCTTCCTTCAGCAGCTGACTTCCAACTTCCTTCAGCAGCTTGCTGAAGTTCTGTTGTGCTTGCTCATAATTGATGTCT
Organism: Vicia faba; assembly: GCA_948472305.1. NCBI lineage: Eukaryota > Viridiplantae > Streptophyta > Magnoliopsida > Fabales > Fabaceae > Vicia > Vicia faba. Next base: position 1,045,157,174 of record OX451737.1, read on the forward strand.
TGCAACTTGAGGGCTTCAGCGTGTACCCACATTGTGAAACGTGTCCAGAGTTGGTCTGAGGCAGCAGGATCAATCATTCCAGGACAAACTTGCTTTAGAGAAGCAATCCACTGCTGCAAGCCTGTTTCAAAATTCACAATGCCAGAGCCAACATCTAGCTGTTTTGGTTTGGGAATGGCTATTTTGTTTTTGAGGTCAGCAAGACGGTCAAGGACTGTGAGGTCAATGAAGGTCTTGTTGTTGTCATTTGGATTTTGTTTTGGTGAGGGAGTAGGAGAGTCAGAAATGACTATTGGACTGGGTGGAGTGCATGGTGTATTGGGTGGAGTTGATTCTGGTGAGGATGGTAGTTCAGGTATGTTCAGGGTTGTGCCACACGGTAGTTGAATGGTCAGGGGTCGTGGTTCAGATGATTGAGGAGAATGAGGTTCAGGTTGTGGCTCAGGGGATGGAGTTTCAGAGTGATGAAACTCAGGTTGTGGAGGTGAAAGTGGATGAAGTTCTAGTTGTGGAGAGGGAGGAGGAATTGCTGGTTGTGGGGAAGGAGGTGGAATTTGTGGTTCTTCTGGTATGGGTGAGAGAGTATGTTCTGGTTGAGGAGAGTGGGTAATCTCTGGTTGAGTGTTTGGATTTTCTGAGAGGTGAGCGGAAACACGTTGATCAATTTCAGAAAGAACTTTGTCAAGTTTTGATTCTGTTGATGGTGTGGGTTTTGGATTTTTGGTGCGGGATCTCCTGAGACTCAGTGACTCAGAAGGGTCATCCTCTGGTTCGGTTTCATCGATAGTTGGTATGGGGATTGGAAGTTCATGTGAAGCTGGGGTTGGTATTGATGTTGGAATAGCAGAAGAATTTAAAACATTAGCAGCAGATAGATTACCTCTCTTCTTAGGGGTCTACTGGGATGGTCCTTCTGAAGTAGCCTTTCTTTTCTTTGTCCTCTTCACAGTAACTTCTGGAGTTTGCTGGTGCAGATCTTTAATGTTCAGTTTGGGATCTGTACCATCAGCCTTGCAAGCGTCTAAGTATCTTTTAGACTGGAGAAATCAACAATTAGTTCAGACAGCACTTCCAAATTCTTCACTGGTGTAAGAAGTGTTCTGAAGGGAACTTGGTATTGTTCAGATGAAGCCTCCTTCTGAGAACCTGCAGAAACGTTGCTGGAGGTTGCCATGTTCACACTTAGGGTTTTATGAGAAAACTTGAAAAAATGGGTTTCTTTGAGAAAGATGATTGCACAAGTAAAAATGCAGAAAAGCTTTGGATGATTGTAAAAACGGTAAAAGATTAATGAAAGATGTTAATGTGCTTAAATAGATTTCAGAATGATTTTTGAAAACGTAAACGGTTTTAAGAAAGAGAAATAAATCATGATTACGTTTTTAAAACATGATTACGTGCATTTAATGCTTGCTGATTTTGGGGGATTTGAGAAAGATACTTGAAACGGTTACCAGACATGTGTCTCAATGCACCCAATCAGCGTTTTGCCTTCTCAGAAGCGTGCACGCGTTCTGCTTCAGAGATTTGCTGATGATTGGATGACACTTGTTTGATTTAGTGAGCAGCACGTCTATCCTTGAGCTGTAACGCTCAGATATTTAAGAATAGAATCTGATACAATCTGCATGTCTATCATTCTGAAAGGAGATTGATCAGAAGTTCACAGTAAAAAAGAAAACACATTCTGAAGGTTAGTATATAAAATTAAAACATTTTCACTCTGGGCAGAGTTTCATGCTGAGATGTTTCAGAATGAAATTGAACCTATCTTCAGAAAGGGGTTTCATGAAGATATCATCCCATTGATGGTCTGTATCAATAAATTTTAAGTTCAAAATTCCTTTCTGAATATAGTCCCTAATGAAGTGATGTTTTATTTCTATATGCTTAGCCCTAGAATGCAAAATAGGATTTTTACTTAAGCAAATAGCAGAAGTATTGTCACAGAGTATAGGGATGTTAATCTCAAAAATCTGGAAGTCTTCAAGCTGGCTTTTCATCCAGAGCATTTGTGTGCTACAACATGCTGCTGCTATGTACTCAGCTTCTGCTGTTGATAGCGCAATTATGGATTGCCTTTTGCTGGACCAAGAGATCTTATTTTCTCCCAGAAACTGGCAGCTTCCAGAAGTACTTTTATGCTCTACTCTGTCTCCAGCAAAGTCAGCATCGCAGTAGCCTACTAAGCTGTAATCACTAGATTTTCTATAAAATAAACCCAGATTAGTAGTACCTTTCAGATACTTGAAAATTCGCTTAACAGCTGTTAAGTGAGATTCTCTAGGATCTGATTGGAATCTAGCACAAATACATACGCTGAATAAGATATCAGGCCTTGAAGCTGTCAGATAAAGGAGAGAACCAATCATACCTCTGTAGACCTTTTGTTCTACCTTTTTGCTTACCTCTTCTCTTTCCAGAATGCACGTGGGATGCATTGGAATCTTTGATGGCTTACATTCTGAGAGGTCAAATTTCTTCAGAAGATCTCTGACATATTTGCTCTGATGAATGTAAGTTCCCTCTGGAGTTTGATTGATCTGAATTCCTAGACAGAATTTCAGTTCCCCCATGAGGCTCATCTCAAATTCTGCCTGCATACACTTAGCAAATTTTCTTCCAAGAGAAGGATTAGTAGATCCAAAAATAATATCATCAACATAAATTTGACAGACTAAGATGTCATTCTTAACTGACTTACATAATAAGGTAGTGTCCACCTTCCCTCTGGTGAATTCATTTTCTAACAGAAAGTTACTTAGTCTTTCATACCAAGCTCTGGGAGCTTGTTTCAGACCGTATAGTGACTTCTTTAGTTTGAAAACATGTTCTGGATGTTTTGTACTTTCAAAACCAGGGGGTTGGTGCACATAAACCTCTTCTTCTATATAACCATTTAAGAATGCACTCTTGACATCCATCTGATACAGAGTGATGCCTCTATTAACAGCAAATGAAATTAAAAGTCTGATAGATTCTAACCTGGCGACTGGAGCAAAGGTTTCTGTATAGTCTATCCCCTCTTGTTGACTATAACCTTATGCTACCAGTCGTTCTTTGTTTCTGATAACTTCACCTTGTTCATTTAGCTTGTTTCTGAACACCCATCTTGTTCCAATGACGTTGAATCCTTTTGGTCTGGGAACAAGATCCCATACGTCATTTCTGGTGAATTGATTTAGCTCTTCTTGCATTGCTAGAATCCAATCGTTGTCCAGAAGTGCTTCATCAATAGAAGAAGGTTCAATCAGAGACACAAGTCCCATGAGGGATTCTTCAGAGTTTTTGAAGCTGGCTCTTGTTCTGATTGGATCTTCCTTTCTTCCTAAGATAGTTTCTTCTGGGTGATCCAAGCTGCTTCTAGGTAGTCTCTTCTGAGGTTGATCAGCATCTGTTGTAGGATTGCTAGCAGTGCTCCTTTCAGATGTTGAAGGAGTGTCTTTGCTGAGAGCTTCTGATGACTTGTCTTCAGAACCTGTAAATTAAATTTCCATACCTGCAAAAAATTCATTCTGCTTTGACTTTTCAGAGTCAAGCTTATCATCAAAACGAACACTGATTGATTCTTCCACAATCTGTGTTTCTGTATTGTATACTCTGTACCCTCTTGAGCGTTCAGAGTATCCTAACATAATACACTTCTGTGCTTTAGAGTCAAACTTGTTCAAATAATTTTTTGTATTTAACATAAAACAAGTACATCCAAATGGATGGAAATATGAAATGTTGGGCTTTCTGTTCTTCCACAATTCATATGGAGTCTTTTCCAGAATAGGTCTTATTGAGATTCTATTATGAATGTAGCACGCTGTGTTTATTGCCTCTGCCCAGAAGATCTTAGCAACGTTTGTCTCATTGATCATGGTTCTGGCCATTTCTTGCAATGTTCTGTTCTTTCGTTCTACAACTCCATTTTGTTGGGGAGTTCTAGGACAAGAGAAATCATGCAGAATGCCTCTGTCATTAAAGAATGACTCAAAATCTTTGTTTTCAAACTCTCCACCATGATCACTTCTGACTTTAACGATTCTAAGATCCTTTTCATTCCGAACTTGGTTACAGAAGGTAACAAACACAGAGTGTGACTCGTCCTTGTGTCTTAAGAACTTTACCCATGTCCATCTGCTATAGTCATCTACGATTACTAACCCATACTTCTTGCCACTGACTGAAGCAGTTTTAACTGGTCCAAATAAGTCAATGTGTAGAAGTTCTAATGGCTTAGAGGTAGAAACAACATTTTTAGATTTGAAAGAAGGTTTTGCAAACTTCCCTTTCTGACATGCTTCACACAGAGCATCTGAATTGATCTTCAAATTAGGAAGTCCTCTGACCAGATTGAGTTTGTTAATCTGAGATATTCTTCTCATACTAACATGCCCCAATCTTCTGTGCCAGATCCACTGCTTGTTGTTAACAGACAGAAGACACTTTACATTCTGACTTTTCAGTTCAGAAAGTTTGATTTTATAGATGTTGTTTTTCCTCTTTCCTTTAAACAGGATAGTCCCGTCTTTCTGACTAACAGCTTTACATGATTTTTGATTAAAGATTATATCATAACCGTTATCACTTAATTGACTTATGGATAACAGATTATGCATTAATCCATCTACTAGCAGAACATTATTTATAGAGAGAATATTTCCATTACCTACAGTTCCAGAGCCAATGATCTTTCCCCTCTGATTGCCTCCAAAGCCAACGTGGGCTCCAGGCTTAAGTTCCAAGCTTTGGAACATATGCCTTCTTCCCGTCATGTGTCGCGAGCAGCCAGAGTCTAGGTACCATGACTGGTGTTTCTGATTTGCTGCTAAAGATATCTGCAACATGTATTATTTTATCCTTAGGTACCCAGATTTTCTTGGGTCCTGATTTGTTAGACTTACCAAAACTCTGGTTGAATTTTGGTTTCACAAAATACTTACTGCTAGTGTATTTAATATCATGTGTGTGACCATACACAAAATGTGAGTTCAGAGGAGTGTGTTTAATAATTAAATCCATGGCATTCTTTGGTGTAGGAACCTTACCTTGGTATCTTATTCCCTTTCTGCCGTTTCTGCTAACTCCATAGATCATTGAAGCCATTTTGCTTCTATCTATGCTTTTAGTAAGGAACTTCTGGAAACTATGATCATACTCCTTGATGATCTCATCAGCGCTGCTGGGAGTTTCAGAAATTGGTTCCTTTTGAGAGTTTTGTAAAACATTTTCTAATTTTTAAATTTTATTTCTCAGCTCAGAGTTTTCCAATTTAAGACTCTCAGTCTTATCAGAGTCAGATTCAAGATTCCTTTTCAGGTTTCTGAATTTAACTCTAATCTACTGGTACCTTTCCAGAATTTCATTAAGGCTTTCAGCAAGTTCAGCCTTAGTAAAATTAATTGCAAAGTCAGGAAATACCTCTTCAGTATCTGATTCTGAGTCTGATTCAGAAGCTTCACTGTCTTCTGAAATGTTGGCCATGAGAGCTATGTTTGCTCTCTCATCATCTGATTCTGAGTCAGCTTCAGACGAGTCAGGGTCATCCCATGTAGCCATGAGACTTTTCTTCTTTTCTCTTCCAAACTTCTGTTTGGGCTTTTCCCTCTGAAGCTTTGGGAAGTCACTCTTGTAGTGTCCTTGCTCATTGCACTCATAGCAGATGATGTCCTTGGTGTTTGGCTTTCTGCTTCCTGAGGAGCCTTCAGATCTTCTGTATCCAGAGGAAGAATTTGTCCTTCTGTATCTGGAAGAAGACTCATTCTGATCAGATCTTCTGGGATTCCTGAACTTCCTTTGCCTCTGCTTCCACAGTTGGTTCACTCTTCTGGAGAGGAGAGAAAGTTCGTCTTCTTCTGATGAGGATCCATCAGATGTTTCTTCAACTGCCTGCAAAACTTTAGACTCAGATTTTTTGTTAGATTTTAATGCTAAAGGCTTACCTTGCTTATGAGGTTCATCAGCTTCTAGCTCTATCTCATGACTTCTGAGGGAGCTGATAAGTTCCTCCAGAGAAATTTTGTTGAGATCTTTTGCTAGCTTCAGAGTTGTAACCATTGGCCTCCACTGCTTTGGTAAGCTTCTGATGATCTTCTTGACGTGATCAGCAGTAGAGTATCCTTTGTCCAGAACCTTGAGACCAGCCACCAGAATTTGGAATCTTGAGAACATGGTTTCAATGGGTTCACTTTCTTCCATTTTGAATGCCTCATACTTCTGAATGAGCGCAAGAGCTTTAGTTTCTTTGACCTGAACGTTGCCTTCATGCGTCATTCTGAGTGAGTCAAACATGTTCTTTGTTGTGTCTCTCTTAGAGATCTTTTCATATTCCGCGTAAGAGATGGCGCTGAGAAGAATGGTTCTGGCCTGGTGGTGATTTTTGAAGTCACGCTTTTGTTGGTCAGACATTACTTTCCTGTCAATCTTCTGACCGCTTGCATTCACTGGGTGCGTGTATCCATCTGTCACCATGTCCCACAGATCAGCATCATGTGCCAGAAAGAAGCTTTCAATTCTGTCTTTCCAGTAATCAAAATTTTCTCCATCAAAGACTGGAGGTTTGCTGCTGAATCTGTCTTTGTCTTCATTGTTGTCATTACTGGTGTGTTGATAAGTTCCTGCCATTGTGTTTTTCTGACGCTGGATCTTGTACTGACACGGTTAAGTGTTTTAGCTCAGAACGAGGCGCTCTGATACCAATTGAAGAAGTGAAAAACACAAGAAGGGGGGTTGAATTGTAAAAACTGGAAATCAATTGCAGTCAACACGGTATTTTTATCCTGGTTCGTTTGATCTCAAACTACTCCAGTCCACCTGTCAAGGTGATTTCGCCTCTCTCCAACGAGGTCTTAATCCACTATATTCAACTGAATATTACAACTGCTTTAACAACTGCTAAAGCCTTCTTGAGTCAAACCACAAACCGGTTTCTCAAGGAAATAATTTCTTACAAAGAATTGAAATCTAGGTGTGTGAATGTTTTCTACAAAAACTGTTTATCACATCTGTGATACTACACAGATTAAGCTTATGAGAACTAGATTGCTAAAATAATTGAGTAAGGAATTTAGAGCTTTTAGCAAACTGAGAGTAAGGAAGATGATGAATAGCTTTTTGGCGTGTAGAGTGTTGTAGAGCATTAGCCAATTCAATCTTCATTGACTTGTTTATATAGCATTGGAAATAGTGTACGTTGGAGTAATAATTATGTTTCAATGCCAATAACATTCTTTCCTTATTAAGCAGATCTTGTCTGGAATGATGTCGTTGGTAATAAATCATCTTGAATGCACAGTACCGTTGCCACTTGAGCGTGTTCTGGCTTTGGCTCATTCTGACGCTGCTTAGGTGCTGATGAACTGTTGTTGTATTTATCAGAGTTCAAATGGTTAAGCGCAGATCTGTTCATCAAGCTTCAGCATAAGCGCAAGTTGATCTTCTAATTCTGGTATCTGATATTACATCTTCTGATGCTGATGTTGATATCCAATTTTCTGATGCTGATGAGGATGTTCTCATGCTGATACCCATCAGAGTTTCTGTAAAACAGAATGTAATTTTTAGATAGCATATGTGTCTTACATGAATCATACAATTAATGTATCTTAGCATTTTGTTATCATCTAGGGATGGCAACGGGGCGGGTCGGGGGCGGGTTTAGCTAACCCCGCACCCGCACCCGCAACTCCAGTAATAGACCCACCTCCGCCCCTAAACCCGCCGGGGGATGGAAATTCACCCCCAGACCCGCCCCCAATGGAGAACGGGTCACCCGCACCCGCACCCGCCCCCACCCGCGAAAACTGTTTTTTTTAAATAAAAAAATATCTATTTTTTCACAAATTTCCTGGACAGCATTAACAAATACATTAAAAATACAAAATTCGCCATTGATTTGAGTAAATAATTGTAGGATTTAATATTCAAACACCATTCCAAATATTTTTCTATCATAACCCTTCAATCAACTATAATTGGTTGTGAACTTGTGATTCATTAAAAGAGTGTAATCTTTCAATATATCAAAGTATAAATCACTCCCAACAACCAACAATTTTTTTGCAAAGTACAAATACAAAATTAAAACAATACAATCAACAAAAGAACCATTCCAACAACATGGAACAAAATAACCATTCCAACAACATGGAACAAAATATATGATATCATCATAACAAAAAAAGATCCAAATAAACAACAAATTTTCTAATAATCTTCATCTTCGAGGCGGGAGTTGGAAATAGAAGTAGCACCGTCAATCAACAACTCACCTGTGTTAAAAAATAAAAGTTAAAATATAAAAATTCGGGGCGGGGCGGGTGCGGGTGCGGGCGGGTCTCAGTGTCTTACCGCCCCCGCCCCCGTAGTTAGAAACCGGGTTTTACCCGCCACCGCACCCGTACCCGTTTTAGCCGGGTTTTCCACGTTAATTTCGGGGCGGGTCCAGGCAGGGCCCAGCGGGTTTAGGTTTTTTTTCCATGCCTATTATCATCAAAACTTAAACTTAGGGTAGTAGATTCAAACTTTGTTCTAACAATCTACCCCTTTTTGATGATGACAAAAACTAGATATTTTTTAATTGAAAATTAGCGTGAAAAGTATCAGAGATAACTAAATGATAAGTTATATCAGAATTAAATAGGAAGTTATCAAAGATAAGGGATAAAGAGATATCAGAGTTTAGATCGGAGATCTCCCCCTGAATTTATTACTTCCCCTTTTTAATTCCAAGAGTTCTTCAGGATCAGATCTTTATTGACTTTCTTTGAACATCAGAATATCAGAGCTTCAGATCAGAATATCAGAGCTTCAGTGTATCAGAGGTGATTAACTTCTTGTACCTGTAGACTTATGCAAAAACAGAAAACATTCAAGTATATCAGAGTGTTAGAATGTTTGAGACTTTTTGTCTCAGTAATCCGTTATTGAAAAATATCATTCTTGTTCTCCCCCTTTTTGTCAGCAATCAAAAAGTGTAAGTAATATAAGCAAAAACGATCAGAGCAGAAAAACTTGTTATATTAAATTCAGAGCCAGACAAACAGTACAGATGATATGCAAAGAAAATAATGAAAATATCATGAATGAAAAACTAAGGTTGGGGAGGAAAGCGTGGGAACAGAGTCTCCAGCATTGTCTTAATCTGATCAGCAGTTTCCTGCTGCTGATGCACCATGCTGACAATTGTATCAATCTTGTTGTCTTGCACATCCATCCTTTCCTTCATCTTCTTATCATTTTCATCCATTCTTTGCTGCAGACGAATATCATTCAGCTTCAGCTCTTCCAGAGTCTGCCTGTCCAAGGCAGCTTGAGAGACGTCAGAAGCAGGAAGCTTCTGAGAGCTTTCTGCAACATCTTCAGCTTAATTTGTATGATCCTCTTCTGGCTTCACTTTTGAAGCTAGACGCTTCTTAGACCATGGCTCACTATCCAGAAGGAGCACTTCTTCCTTCAGCAGCTGACTTCCAACTTCCTTCAGCAGCTTGCTGAAGTTCTGTTGTGCTTGCTCATGATCGATGTCTTGCAACTTGAGGGCTTCAGCGTGTACCCACATTCTGAAACGTGTCCAGAGTTGGTCTGAGGCAGTAGGATCAATCATTCTAGGACAAACTTGCTTTAGAGAAGCAATCCACTGCTGCAAGCCTGTTTCAAAATTCACAATGCCAGAGCCAACATCTAGCTGTTTTGGTTTGGGAATGGCTATTTTGTTTTTGAGGTCAGCAAGACGGTCAAGGACTGTGAGGTCAATGAAGGTCTTGTTGTTGTCATTTGGATTTTGTTTTGGTGAGGGAGTAGGAGAGTCAGAAAAGACTATTGGACTGGGTGGAGTGCGTGGTGTATTGGGTGGAGTTGATTTTGGTGAGGATGGTAGTTCAGGTATGTTCAGGGTTGTGCCACACGGTAGTTGAATGGTCAAGGGTCGTGGTTCAGATGATTGAGGAGAATGAGGTTCAGGTTGTGGCTCAGGGGATGGAGTTTCAGAGTGATGAAACTCAGGTTGTGGAGGTGAAAGTGGATGAAGTTCTGGTTGTGGAGAGGGAGGAGGAATTGCTGGTTGTGGGGAAGGAGGTGGAATTTGTGGTTCTTCTGGTATGGGTGAGAGAGTATGTTCTGGTTGAGGAGAGTGGGAAATCTCTGGTTGAGTGTTTGGATTTTCTGAGAGGTGAGCGGAAACACGTTGATCAATTTCAGAAAGAACTTTGTCAAGTTCTGATTCTGTTGATGGTGTGGGTTTTGGATTTTCTGTTCTCTGGTTGAGTGTTAAGAATTATTAATATAAGTTGTTGGATTATTATTAATTAATTAATTAATTAATTATTTAATAATAATAATTATAATGTGAAATTAAAGGGAATATATGAAATAATATTGGACTTATGATATTGGTTAGAAGTAGTAAAGTGGCGGTGTAGGTTAGGCCTAAGAGGATTGATATATAAGGAGGAGCTAACACAAGGATTTGTTTTAGTTGGAGAATAAGGATTCGTGTACATTGACCAGAAGAGCTGCGCGGAAGAGGAGCAAGCTTCCCGGTGTCGAGAAGAACGAAGCTTTGGTTAAGCGACCTTCAATCCAAGTAAGGGTGGGGTTCTGATCTTATAATGGGACTTATGATGTGTATTACATGGGAATTGGTTGTTTTATGATTGTTGTGCGTGGATGTTTCTGAATTGCTATCGAAGTTGCCCATTTATTCATGTTATGGCCGTTGGGAAGAATCGTATGACCGTTTAATGAATTCATTTTAGGAAGTTGCCCGGTGATGTGTTATGGACATTTTGAGTTAGTTGTGTGACTGCTAGTTTAATCGATGTGTAGGTTAGGTCGTGATGGTCGTTAGGACGTTAGGTTATTCCGAGCGAGTGGCAGGAAAATTGGTAAATTATTGAAGTAGTCATTTTAGGGAGGTTTTGTGGGACGGTCTTGTATGTTGATGAATCTATCGTTAGGAATATAGTTGCTGATTACTGTGTTATTCCGAGCGGTTGGCTGAAAGTTATTGATTATAGTATGTAGTTGTTTAGGTATTGACATGCATTTTTGGTAAAACCAGGTGTATGAATGTCATGACTGATGTCATAACATTCTAGTTTATTAGGTACGGATTTATTAGATACCTTTGCAGAAAAATATTGTCATACAGGTGTTGTTGTTTATAAGTGTGTATCTGAGCATTTTGCAAAAAGATCACATTTACCTAAATCAGTAGACAGGTTTTCAGATGTCATAACAAATGTTAAGACATCCTGCTCTGACTAACAGGTTTGCAGTTTGGTTAATTCTGAGTTTTTTCAGGAAAATGACTCAGTCTTTCCAGAACAGAATCCTGCGTTTTCTTTGGGTTAACCTAGCTCAACCCCAACCTGGTTGATATAGTCCTGTGACCTAGTCTTAAGGTCAAACGGAATTAACCCTAGCTTTTTGTGGAAACCCTAACTGAAGATGCAGCTGCTATATATTCAACAGAGCTGCTGTTTTGGAAATTATCCCTTTTTGACAGAAGATCATTTACAAGCTGTATAGTTTTAACTATTGTAATCCAAGCAATTATCATTATGATAAGTGACTTGGAATAGGTTTTAATTGTAAGGGTTGTGTAACACTCAAAGCTTTGAAGCAAGAGTGTTTGTATGTCTCTTGACTAAAGTTGTAAAGCAAAGTCAAGTTAGGTTTGTGTATCACTCAAAGCTGTGAAGCAAGAGTGTTTGTGTTGCTTGATTAAAAAGCTGTGAAGCTTAATCAAGTGTATGTTTTGAAGAGTGTCTTCATCAATTCATTAGTCAAATTGTTTTATGTATCACTTCTGTGATTGAGGGGGAGTGAGTAGGAACTCAGGTTTAAGTTGTACTTAGATTGAAGTTGCATTGGGTAGGTCTTAAGTGAAGGAGATAAACTGGTTGGTTTATTCCTGAATTAATATCTCTTATAGTGGATTTCCTCCTTGGCTTGGTAGCCCTCAGAGTAGGTGTTGTTGCACACTGAACTGGGTAAACAATTGACTGTGTTCTTTACTGTTTTTGTATTTACTGTCTTATAGAAAGTCAGATACGGTGTCATAAAATTGAACGTGACATAGAGTATCTGCAGCCAGAATTTCAATTGGCATCAGAGCAGGCACCCTGCCTGTATTACTGGGTGAGATCTAGGGATATCACTTTCTGGCACTATGGACAAAGAAGGAGTTTTTGGAAATAGACCACCCATTCTGGATGGAACAAATTATGACTACTGGAAACCTCGTATGATTGCCTTCTTAAAATCTCTGGACAAAAAGGCTTGGAGAGCTGCTGACAAAGGATGGATCCATCCCACCATAACTGAGAAAGATGGGACAATCAGTCTGAAGCCTGAGGAAGATTGGAGTAAAGAAGAAGATGAGTTAGCCCTGGGAAATTCCAAAGCTTTAAATGCCTTGTTCAATGGAATTGATAGAAACATTTTCAGACTAGTACATCAATATGAACTGGCCAAGGAAGTTTGGGACACTCTCAAAACTACTCATGAGGGAACTTCCAAAGTGAAAATGTCAAGGCTTCAGATGTTGACTACCAAGTTTGAGAATCTAAAAATGATGGAAGATGAAACCATTCATGAGTTTCACATGAACATCTTGGAGATTGCCAACACCTCAGGAGCACTGGGAGAAAAGATGTCAGAAGAAAAACTGGTGAGAAAGATTCTCAGATCCTTGCCTAAAAGATTTGCAATGAAGGTAACTGCCATAGAGGAAGCCCAGGACATCAGCAAGTTGAAAGTGGATGAACTAATTGGGTCTCTTCAGACTTTTGAGATGGGGATCACTGAAAATGGTGACAAGAAGAACAAGAGCATAGCACTTGTATCCAACACTGATGTTGAAAACAAGGAGGATGAAGAAGAAAAGATTGCAGAAGCTATAGCCATGCTTGGAAGACAGTTCAACAAACTCATCAAAAGAATAGATCCAAAGTCAAGGTCTAATGTTCATAACATTCCCTCTGACATTGACAGTTCCAGCAGAAGACCAAGGTCAGAAGATAAGGGAAACCAAGGCATAGGAATTCAATGCCATGGTTGTGAAGGATATGGGCATATTCGAGCTGAGTGTCCAACCTTTCTTAAGAAACAAAAGAAAGGAATGACTGTTACTTGGTCTGACTATGATTCAGAAAGTAATTCTGAAGAAGAATCTGCCAAACTAGTTACTGCTCTAACTGGTGTTTGTACCTCTGAAAGTGACACTAGTGATGAAGAGGTGACATTTGAAGAACTGGCTGATACTTACAAGAAATTGTGTATCAGAAGTACTGAAGTCTGTGTGCAGAATGAGAAACAATCAAAACTCATCATAAAGCTGGAGGCTGAGAAAAGGGCAAACCTTGAAACTATAAGTCATCTAGAAGGGGAAGTTCAATTGCTGAACTCACAACTGAATCAAATGACCAAATCTGTCAAGATGCTGACTAATGGAACAGACAAATTGGAAGAGATCCTTCAGGTTGGACAAAATGTGGGAAATAAATCTGGACTAGGATTTATGGAAGCAAAGAAATCTGGTACAGATAAGAAGATCAGGCCTGATAAGCAAATGTCAAAACAGATGTCTCAACACAACTCTCAACATCAGGAACAGAGACATATGAAGAAAAGGTACCAAAGATGGAGATGTCATCATTGTAGGAGATATGGCCACATAAAGCCCTTCTGCTTCAGATTGCATGGATACCCCAATCAAAACTCAGGTGTCAAACCTAAGTCTAAAAAGGTACCACATGCTCCTAAATGGAAAAAAAAGGCTACTGCCCTGATAGCCCACACTTCCCTGAGGGTCTCTGCAAAGGAAGAGTGGTACTTTGACAGTGGGTGTTCCAGACACATGACTGGAATCAAGAACCTCCTCAATAATGTTAAACCTCACACCACCAGTTTTGTGACCTTTGGAGATGGTGCTAAAGGTGAAATCAAAGGAGTTGGTAATTTGGACTGCCCTGGAGTTCCAAGTCTGAATGAAGTACTACTGGTAAAAGGGCTGACTGCTAATCTCATTAGTATCAGTCAATTGTGTGATCTAGGATTCAAGGTCAATTTCTCAAAATCTGAATGTCTTGTAATCAATGAAAAACAAGAAATTGTAATGAAAGGAGTCAGATCTAAAGACAACTGTTACTTGTGGGAGCCTGAGAACACTAATTTCTCCTCTGTGTGTTCCATTGCAAAAGAAGAAAAAGAGGTGAAACTGTGGCACCAAAAACTTGGCCATCTTCATCTAAGAGGTATGAAAAGGATTATCTCCATGGAGGCAGTCAGAGGGATTCCAAGACTGCAAATTGATGAAGGAAGAGTTTGTGGTGAATGTCAGGTTGGTAAGCAGACTAGGATGTCATATCCAAAGTCAAGACATCTGACCACCTCTAAGGTTCTAGAACTTCTTCATATGGATCTGATGGGACCAATGCAAGTGGAGAGTCTTGGTGGAAAAAGATATGCCTATGTGGTTGTGGATGATTTTTCCAGATTCACCTGGATTAACTTCATTAGGGAAAAATCTGATGTATTTGAAGTTTTTAAAGAATTGTGCAAAAGAATTCAAAGAGAAAAGGAAGGGTGTATTGTCAGAATCAGAAGTGATCATGGCAAGGAATTTGAAAACAGCAAGTTTGATGATTTCTGTTCCTCAGAAGGAATTAGTCGTGAATTTTCTTCTCCTATAACTCCTCAGCAAAATGGAGTTGTGGAAAGAAAAAACAGGACCTTACAGGAATCTGCCAGAGCAATGTTACATGCCAAAAGACTTCCTATGTATTTTTGGGCTGAAGCTATGAATACATCCTGCTATGTCCATAACAGGGTCACCTTGAGAAAGGGAACCTCATCCACCATATATGAACTCTGGAAAGGAAGAAAACCAAATGTGAAGTACTTCCATGTGTTTGGCAGCAAATGCTATATTCTGGCAGATCGTGAACAAAGAAAACTGGACCCTAAAAGTGATGAAGGCATATTTCTAGGATACTCCTCAAACAGCAGAGCTTATAGAGTATTCAATTCCAGGACCAAAGCCATGATGGAATCAATAAATGTTATAATTGATGATTATCATGAAGAAATAGATGTCCCTTGTAATGTTGAGACATTCTTTGAGACTTCAACCCAACAGAATGATCTACCCAACACCACCACAACAGAATCTGAAAAAAAGGAAGCTAGCAAGATCCCTTCCATCAGAATTCAGAAGGATCATCCAAAAGAGCTCATCATAGGAGATCCCAACAGTGGAGTCATTACAAGATCTAGAGAAATCATCTCAAACTCTTGTTTTGTGTCCAAAATGGAACCAAGAAATGTCAAGGAAGCTTTAACTGATGAATACTGGATTGGTGCAATGCAAGATGAACTGAACCAATTCAAGCAACATGAAGTTTGGGAACTGGTTCCTAGACCTGAAGGAACTAACATCATTGGCACAAAATGGATTTTCAAGAACAAATCAGATGCGGAAGGAGTTGTCACCAGGAATAAGGTAAGACTTGTTGCTCAAGGATACACTCAGGTTGAAGGGGTTGATTTTGATGAAACCTTTGCACCTGTAGCCAGGCTGGAATCAATCAGACTCCTATTGTCAATTGCTTGTCTTCTGAAGTTCAAGTTATTTCAGATGGATGTGAAAAGTGCCTTTCTAAATGGGTACTTGAATGAGGAAGCTTATGTGGAACAGCCTAAAGGCTTTGTGGATCCAAACCACCCTGATCATGTCTACAAATTGAGAAAAGCTCTATATGGCCTGAAACAAGCTCCTAGAGCATGGTATGACAGGTTAACAAAGTTTCTCTCAGACAAAGGATACAGAAAAGGAGGCTTGGACAAAACTCTCTTTGTCAAAACTGAAGGAGGGAAGTTGATGGTTGCCCAAATATATGTTGATGACATAGTGTTTGGAGGAATGTCAGAACCTATGGTTAAACATTTTGTTGACCAGATGTAGACTGAATTTGAAATGAGTCTCATGGGAGAACTAACTTATTTTCTTGGACTACAAGTCTCACAGATGGAGGACTCAATCTTCCTATCTCAAAGCAAGTATGCTAAGAACATTGTAAAGAAGTTTGGTATGGAGAATGCCAGTCACAAAAGGACTCCTGCTCCTACTCATTTAAAGCTTTCCAAAGATTCAAGTGGGGTTAAGGTGGATCAAAGTCTGTACAGAAGCATGATAGGAAGCTTGTTGTACTTAACAGCCAGCAGACCTGATATTGCTTTTGCAGTTGGAGTCTGTGCAAGATACCAAGCTGATCCTAAAGTCAGTCATATCAATCAAGTGAAGAGAATTTTGAAGTATGTGAGTGGAACTTACAACTATGGGTTGCTATATTCTCATGGCTGTGAACCAGCTCTGACTGGCTACTGTGATGTTGATTGGGCTGGTAGTGCTGATGATAGAAAAAGCACCTCTGGAGGATGTTTCTTCTTGGGAAATAATCTGGTTTCCTGGTTCAGCAAGAAACAGAATTGTGTGTCTCTCTCTACTGCTGAAGCTGAATACATTGCAGCTGGTAGTAGCTGTTCTCAAATGATCTGGATGAAACAGATGCTTACTGAGTATAATGTTACACAAGATGTTATGACATTGTACTGTGACAATCTGAGTACAATCAACATTTCCAAGAATCCCATTCAGCATAGTAGGAACAAACATATTGACATAAGACATCACTTTATCAGAGACCTTGTAGAAGAGAAGACAATCAAATTGGAACATGTTGCCACTGAGCTACAGCTGGCTGACATTTTTACCAAGGCTCTTGATGCAAATCAATTTGAAAACTTGAGGGGTAAGTTGGGTATTTGCCAACATGAGGAATTGTAGCAATTAATTTTGCTTAAAACAAGGGTTAAAGGAGTTATGCTTGTTCTGATTGGGTTAAAATTATATTTTCCCATTTCCTTCAATTCTTTTAAGAAGTTGAATAGACACTCCTTTTCTTCCTTCCCCTCTCGTCTCCTCATCAAAACCCAGTCTCTCAATCAGAATTTTCTCTTCAATTGCTGTTGGTCCTCTAAGACTGTCAAAATGTCTCAAACACCATCATCATCCAATACGACGATTTCAACCTCTTCCTCTGATCAAGATTCTAGGACAATCTCTTCTTGTCAGGACTCTGAAGTCCTGGAGATCTCTTCTCTTAGAAAAGTGGAAACTAACCCCACCAAGGTCAAAGAGCTGAGTACAAGACATGCAGGAAGGTCCCAAGCTTCTGCCTCTGGTAATTCATCTCATCCTTCTTCTTCAGTTCCCCCTGAAATTGCAAATAGGGAAGGGTCAGCCTATGTTCGTCAAGCAATAGCTAAAATTGTTTCAAGAATTCTGAACGAGAACCACTTAGTTCCTGGCATTTCTGTTCCTTTAAATCAAGAAAGTTCAAATGCTGAAACAAATCCAGATGTCTCTAAGGATGTTGAGACATCAGACAAAGAGAAGAATGCTGACATTGCTCACAAGAAAAGGAAGAAGCCTGAATCCTCTGAGTCTGATGACAGTGATTAAAGGTTGGTGGAGTTGCTGTTTGGTGGAGTTGATGCTGGTCCCTGGTAGAGTTTGGAAGTGTGTTCAGTTTTTAGTTGCTGCTCTTATTACTTTTTCTGGATGACTGTATAATCTTTAAGAACATGTATCTTTGGCCCATTTGTGGCTAAAGAGGGGGAGATATATTTTGGTGTACTTTATTTGACATTCCTTTTTTCTGCAGTCATATTTATTCTACTGCTATCTATCTCTGATTGCTTAGGGGCTTTAGCCAAAAATCTGCCAAAGGGGGAGTTTGTAGTTGTTTAGGTATTGGCATGCATTTTTGGTAAAACCAGGTGTATGAATGTCATGACTGATGTCATAACATTCTAGTTTATTAGGTACAGATTTATTAGGTACCTTTGCAGAAAAATATTGTCATACAGGTGCTGCTGTTTATAAGTGTGTATCTGAGCATTTTGCAAAAAGATCACATTTACCTAAATCAGTAGACAGTTTTTCAGGTGTCATAACAAATGTTAAGACATCCTGCTCTGACTAACAGGTTTGCAGTTTGGTTAATTCTGAGTTTTTTCAGGAAAATGACTCAGTCTTTCCAGAACAGAATCCTGCGTTTTCTTTGGGTTAACCTAGCTCAACCCCAACCTGGTTGATATAGTCCTGTGACCTAGTCTTAAGGTCAAACGGAATTAACCCTAGCTTTTTGTGGAAACCCTAACTGAAGATGCAGCTGCTATATATTCAACAGAGCTGCTGTTTTGGAAATTATCCCTTTTTGACAGAAGATCATTTACAAGCTGTATAGTTTTAACTATTGTAATCCAAGCAATTATCATTGTGATAAGTGACTTGGAATAGGTTTTAATTGTAAGGGTTGTGTAACACTCAAAGCTTTGAAGCAAGAGTGTTTGTATGTCTCTTGACTAAAGCTGTGAAGCAAAGTCAAGTTAGGTTTGTGTATCACTCAAAGCTGTGAAGCAAGAGTGTTTGTGTTGCTTGATTAAAAAGCTGTGAAGCTTAATCAAGTGTATGTTTTGAAGAGTGTATTCATCAATTCATTAGTCAAATTGTTTTATGTATCACTGCTGTGATTGAGGGGGAGTGAGTAGGAACTCAGGTTTAAGTTGTACTTAGATTGAAGTTGCATTGGGTAGGTCTTAAGTGAAGGAGATAAATTGGTTGGTTTATTCCTGAATTAATATCTCTTATAGTGGATTTCCTCCCTGGCTTGGTAGCCCCCAGAGTAGGTGTTGTTGCACACTGAACTGGGTAAACAATTGACTGTGTTCTTTACTGTTTTTGTATTTACTGTCTTATAGAAAGTCAGATACGGTGTCATAACATTGAACGTGACATTGAGTATCTGCAGCCAGAATTTCATAGTAGTATGGTCGTTAAGACGTTATATCGAGACTGTGTTGTTGGCCGAATTAGTGGTCGGGGAGGATACTGAAGTAGTAGGTACCGAACGGCATTTTAGGCTGCGAGGCATGTCTGGGAATGATGCGTTGGATTTCCGGGCAGAATTAGGTTGCAGGACGTGTCAAGGAGCATAGGTCGGTCGTTACCCTGTTTTCCCCTGTGCGTGTCAAGGAGTATGATTTAGTTGTTATGTTGTCCTAGTTGCTATGCATGTCGAGGGGCACGTAGTTCCCTATCCTTTTTGCCCGTACATGCTGTGTTTTTGGTTGTTAACCGTGCTATGTGAATTATGTTAAGTTATTGTTTAATGATGTTAATGATTTAATCGTTGATTGATGTGATAGGCTTATGGCCAATGTTAATTTATGATGATTTGTTGTGACGTTGTGATTGTTGTTGTGAATTCTCGTTGATAATGCGAAGTTGCAGAGAATTTACATGATGATGAATTACCTCTATTTACTGGTAATAATGGTGATGTGGGTTTATGTCTTGCGATGAATGATGATTGTTGTGAGTATGTGATAGTTGTGAGTATGTGATAGTGCATTCATTGAGTCACATACATTTGCATACTCTATGATGGCCTGGATTGGCAAACTGTGAAGAAGGCTTATGCCTTGTTGATGCCTCTATTAATTGACAATTATTAAGATGGGAGTTCTGCTCCGTTTTTAAGATGGGAATTCTGCTCCAATGGTACCACATGCATTCACATAGTATTAAGTCGCATTTTAAGTAGTATGATTGAGTTGTTGTGTTGATGAATTAATTATTGTATTTTGTTGATAGCCTGAGGCAATTGTTGTTGTTTATAAGTTGTGAAGTGGTGATTTTTGCATGAACTGATTCTAATATAATATTTATCATACATTCTATTATATCGTTAGATATCTCACCTCTTCTGTTTGAATGTTGCCCTTTGTTGGTAACGTGCAGGTAATCCAGAGTAAAGACGATTTACCTTCAGTAGTTCGAGTCGGTGTCATTGCTCTGATACGTAACACTTAAGGGGATGAACACTAGTTGCTTTAATGTTGGATAAATATGTTATTATGACTCTGTTGCGTAGTTATTCAAGTTATTGATTTAAAAAATTAATTTATTTTGCTGTTGGTTCATCCGAAGTTTTAAAGTGTTATGTATCCATGTTGAATGCAATGGTTTTAAGTTGAATTTGTGGCATCCTGATTCAGTTGTATAATTTTTATAGCTCTGATTTTCATTTATATTATCGGGTAGAATTGGGGTATTCACTACAAAATAAGTTATGTGTTGCCACGTGACTCCCACGTCGCTAACACCAAAATCATGTCACAACTTTGTTTTTGCCACGTGAAGAAACACGTCGCTGGAGAGCGCGTGGCAATGTTTTTGCGACGTGGGAAACATGTCACAACGTTGCCACATGAAATTCACGCCGCAACAAACTTTATGGGGTCAAAGGCAGTCAGAGCATAGCAGAGGTTAGAGCAGGTTTTATATTCACTTTTACGTTGTGTGTTGCGGCGTGTTTTTATGTCACTAATTTGTGATGTGGAAAACACGTCGACTTATTTATTTTTTAAAAAAAATTATTTTCTGTTTTAAATATAATAATTCTGATTTAATAATTAATATTATTTTCTGTTTCATTAAATTTATAAATTAAATATTATAATTTATTTATTAAATTCAATATTATAAATCAAATTATCAAAAATAAAACTAAATATATCAAAATATATAAATTAATATACTTAATATAATAAAATTAATAGACTAAAATTTAAATTTAATATTTTTAAATATAAAATATGATTATAAATTTATATTAGTACACAAATAAAAAACTAAATAGAAAATAAAAATAAAACTAAGCAGAAGGATCATTCGAGTCGTCGGAAAAGTCGCGAAGAAAGTCATCATTATTTTGGTGGTTATTATTTTGGCCACCATTGTTGGGATTTCCACCAAATGCTTGCATAAATTGTCGCATTTGCTCCTCCATATCAGCCTGCCTCTTCGCCATTGCCTCCATTTCTATATTATGTTCACCCCCCATTGCCTCCATTTGGGCCTTCAATGCAGCCTTCATTTGGGCCTTCAATGTCGCCTCATGTTCTTCGGAATCGCGTCTAGCCAATTGTCTTACCGTTTCTAACTGATCTGGTGTTAAATTTGTTTGAGATGACCCTCCTTCACCATCCGCAGCTCTCTGATACAGAGTTATATCCCCACTCCTCAAGGTGCCCGCCAAATTTCCACCACCAAAAAAGCACCTGTTAGGCCCCTTTCCCCCAACAACTTGACTCCAAATATAGAAATCCACATCTAGATGAACCGGTTTTCCCGGAGGAGGAGTATACTGAGGATTATGGGTCAGAAACTCTACAAGCAAGGCCTGATAATCCTCCTACACATACAATAAAAAAATCAAGTTAAATATATAAGTAAAATCAATGAAATTAAATTAAATAAAAATAATAATAAAAAACATATAGCCACGTGATTGTAACGCCACAACTTATCAGTTGCCACTCAATTTTCACGCCACAACATCTCACTTTCCACGTGAAAATCACGTCACAAAATTGCTTAAAAAATAAAAATATATATATAAACATAAATTTACTTACCAAGGCTTTTTTTGTACGCTCGTCAATAAATTCCCCCTATTTCTTTGTCCAAGTTTTGGTAACCAGCTCAATCATCAATGGTTGTCTCCCCAAACGCTTAGCCTAAATAAAAAAATTAACTTAAATTAATAATATATGTTATAAATCCAAATATGACTTTAAAAAGTGGTAATAATTACCATGCGTCGAGCATGCTTAGCAGTCTAATACTTCCAACAGTATTAAGGCAACCCCCTTTTTCTGATGCCCTCATCTTCTTTGCAATTTCAGATTTAGCCTTAAATTCACCTGATTCCCAATACTTAAGAAGTTGTTCAAAAACTTATTTGCCTATCCATTTGGGACGAATGCCCAAAAGTTTCCAATTCTCTCTAACACGTCGTAGCATGTCATAAAGTCGTCTTGAACTCCTGCCAAAATATTTTTTTTTACTTTGTTATGGTTCAGTGGATCCCAAACACATTTCGCCTGCAATGTTGTATGACATTAAAATAAATAGTTAGATAAATTATAACAATAATGAAAAGGTCATTTAAATAAAAATAACTTAAGAAATAAATTATTATACCTGAAATTGCTTAAACCATTCGTCTTTATCCGAAACTTCTCTAAAACTCTTCAAAAAATTTGTATAATTCTGCTGAATTATATAATTTATAACCCTGGCAGCAGTCTGACTCGGTCCGAAACTAAAACAAAAATAATTGAATTAGCATAATTAAGTATATAAAGTTATATTAAAAATGGAAATGTGTACTTATAAATAAAAATCAATAAATAAGAAACTTACGAGTTCCCTTCAAGCCAAATCCAAAATCTCCCATCAATGGTATGAATCTCACTCAGATCATCATCCCCTCGAAGATCTCTCCCATCTATCTGATCATCGTCCACACCAAGATCGTCATCATCAGACTCTGCATGATCATTGGATACAAGTACATGTGTGGGATGTGGGGTGCGACCAGTCTGTGTGGGTCGTGAAGAGGTGGATCCTCTAGGATGCTGGACGGATTGGGGCATCTGTGTAGGAAGTGGGGTGATGGATCCTCCAGGCTGCTGCATGAATGAGGGTATCTGTATGGGAAATGGAAAACTATGCTGGAAGGATGAGGGCACTTGTGTCTGTTGGAATGGTAAACCGGGTGGGGCCCCAGATGGACTAATAAAAGATGGACTCCCAGATGAGAATTGAAGAGGACTCTGAGAAGATAGTAATGGCGTAAAAGGCATAGTACTGTCCATGGACATATGATGAACCTGACTCTGTGGGGGAGGACACGTGGCAGAGTGAGGTGACTGGCATACTACTACCCTTGTACGCCTGGGCTTCCTACCACTATCACTAGGACCTTTACCCTTATTATCCTTGGGTGGAATTTTTACCTATTTATAGAAAATACAAGTTAACATAGAATATATTTGAAAAGCACAATTCTCATGAATACATATTCATTAACTCATTCAAGAGATGGTTCGTTAAGTAAAATTACAAGACACAATTCTCATGAATACATATTCATTAACTCATTCAATAGAAGGTTCGTTAAGTAAAATTACAAGACACAATTCTCATTAATATAGGTTCACTATTCTAAATCGTCATGCTCGTCATCCATATCATCCTCGTCATCTGATGTGATATTTTCCTCGGATCCAGAATCTTCATGATCTTTATCCTCATCAACTTGATTCCCCTCAACCATTGTATCAGACAAACTTGCAGTGTGTTCATCTGGAATCACATCATTAACTTCAACTTCATCAACTTGGTAAGCAACATCTTCCACTAGATCGTCAGTTTCAATATGATCCAATGGTTTTGTTTTCATTACAACACAACAACCTCGTTTACTTGGCACAAATGAAGGATAAGGAACATAATAAACTTGCCTAATAATATTTGACATTATGAAAGGGTCGTACTCTTTGTACCTCCGTTCCATTTGAATCTCAACAGTACCATATGTCTTATTTATTTTTGTGCCTATAGTTGGATCATACCATTCACAATAAAACAAGATAACTTTATTTTCCGAGTCCAAGTAATTGTATACTAACTCATAGATATGTTTAACAAAACCATAGAAGTCATCTTCACCACCATCTGTAACTCCTTTCACAAATACGCCACTATTTATAGTCTTTTCCCCTCCAGTCCATTCATGAGTGTGAAATTTATATTTGTTCACGAAGTATGTGTGTCATTTGTTTGCGCTTTGATGAGGGCCATTAGACAAGTTTCTCAAATAGAGTATTTCTGGAGTCGGTGCAACAACCCTATACAATTTCTCCTTGAACCATGTTAGAAATTGGGCATGAATGAAACCGGATGTTGATTGTACACCGGTACTATCAAAATAGGCGTTATTAAATTCCCTAAAAAGAAACCCACTATAAGTTTCAAGGTAATCAATTTTATATTCACACTGTAAAGAAAATTAAAAACTTGGATTATACTTACTCAAGATATGGTTTAACTTCAATGCAGTTGATCAAGACATGAACATGTGCAGATTGCATTTCTTGTTGGGTCAACCAATGCTCACCCTTCTTTCCAGAGGGACGACCTGGAAGCCCGAAGACTGATAAGGTGTACTGACTTCTTTCGATAACATTTACAGGATTCCTTATGATTCTTGGAGTTAACATCAAGTGCTTGAAATAGTGACTGCAAAAATGTGAAGTTTCTCGATGCAAGTAATGTGCACATATTGATCCTTCAACTCTAGCTTTATTTTTCACTGATCGCTTTGAATCACCCATGAACCTTTCAAACGGATACATCCACCTATATTAAACAGGTCCTCCTAGATAAGCCTCATATGCAAGATGCACGGGTAGATGTTCCATGGAGTCAAAAAAACCAGGCGGAAATACTTGTTCCAACTTACAGAGAATGACTGGAATATTTTGGTCCAACTTAATGATGTTATCCACTCTTAAAGCTGACGCACAAATATCTCTAAAAAATTGACTAATTTTAGTGAGTGGATTAAGCACATGTTTGGGTAGAGAACCAAACGCAATTGGTAGCAATTGTTCCATAAAAACATGGCAATCATGACTTTTCATACCATGCAACTTCCCAGTGTTAGCATCGGCACACCTTGCTAAATTTGAAGAATACCCGTTGGGCATTCTCAAACCTTTTAGCCATCCACAAACCGCTTTAGCTTCTTAGGGGGTCAGACTGAAACAAGCTTTGGGTTTAAATAATTTTTCATTTGGTTGAGGCTTCAATTCCAACTCTTTACGATTACACCAAATTTCCATGTCTTGTCTAGCCTTCACATTATCTTTTGTTTTGTCTTTAACATCCATCACTGTGTTAAATACGTTATCAAAAATATTCTTCTCAATATGCATAACATCAAGATTATGGCGCAACAAATTATCTTTCCAATACGGGAGGTCCCAAAATATACTTCTTTTTGTCCAATTATGTGTGACCCTATATCCTTCAATTCTACATGCTTTGCCAGTATTTGTAAACTTTGGAAGTTCACAAACTTGGTTCCATATAGAAACTGGTGACAATCGAGGCGGAGGAAGATCTGTTATCTGTTTGTCCTTTTTGAAATTTGTCTTGTTTTTTCTAAAGGGATGATTTGGTGGTAGGAATCTGCGGTGACAGTCAAACCACGAGCTTTTCCCCCCTTTATCCAATGTAAACGCCTTAGTGTATTCCATGCAATACGGACAATCCATTCTGCCATGCGTACCCCAACCAGACAACATGTCATATTCTGGAAAGTCGTTAATGGTCCACATCAAGGCAACTCGCATAAAAAAGTTTTGTTTACTGGATATATCATAAGTCAATTCTCCATTATTCCACAACCTCTTCAAATCATCAATTAAAGGTTGTAAGTACACATCAATTCTGGTTTTTGGACTCGACGGTCCTGGAATGACGCACATCAAAAACATGTATGGTTTTGTCATGCACATCTCAGGAGGGAGATTGTAAGGGGTTACAATAACTGGCCAACAAGAATACCCACTTCCAGACGCTTGGACATATGGAGAAAAACCATCAGAGCATAATCCAAGTCAGACATTTCTAGGTTCCGCGGCAAAATCAGGATGTACCTCATCAAAGTGCTTCCATGCATGGCCGTCAGATGGGTGTCGCATATTGCCTGGGCTTGGTTTGTTTGTATGATGCCATGTCATTTGACTTACACCGTGCATTAAAGAAAACATTATTTTTAACTTTGGTATTATCGAAAGATAAAACATGGACTTTACTGCTACACGTTTTTGCTTACTGTTAATGGCTCTATTGCGAACTTTATATCTTAGACTCTGACAAAACTTACATTCCTCCGACGATCCATCTTGAGTACCAAACTCGTTGTCATAAAACAACATGCAACCATTAATGCAACAATCAATCTTTCTTACTCTTAAACCCAACTTCGACACCAACTTCTTTGCATCATAGAAACTCGCAGGCAAGTTGTCTTTCGTTGCAGTTGAGTCCAATATCATTTTTGCGAAGTGCTCCAAACACTGATCAGGAACATTCCAATTTGACTTGGCTTCCAATAATCTCACACACATTGATAGATTTGAGTCTGAAGACCCCTCAAACAACGGCGTATTCATCTCATTCAACAACTGATAAAATCTCTACGCTTCCTCATTCGGCAACTCTTCCCCTTCAAAATCTTCTGGTTGATCATAGGTCACGTTAACACCAAAAGCATCATCAACCATGTCACCTATCAGATTAAAGTTTTCCTCAAATTCCATAGGCGGTTGCATAGCCGGTCGACTACTTGAAGCATCTGTTTTGCTAGTCTCTGGTACATTACTCGGCAGTGTTTCACCATTATACGTCCAAACCCAATAATTTTCAATGAAACCTTTTCTATGCAAATGACGTGTTATTTCCTCTGGGTCACTAATTATATATCTACATCCACATTTAAGACAAGGACACCTAACTTCTCCTTCACTTCGACAACGTTCCTGAGCAAACGTCCACGTGATAAAACCATTAACTCCGTCTATAAAATTGGGTTTAAGTGCGCGTCTTCCTGGATATAGTCTATCGTACATCCAACTACGATAATACCTATAATATTCTATTTACTGCAAATTTATATAATCAAAACCTTTTTAATTAGAAATATTAATTAATCAACTTAATAATAATCCTAAACATATTGTTCTTGTTCTTATTACTACTAAAAATATACTATGTATATATACTATTAAACATAAACATATGCTTTTATTTTAACTATTTTTAATATATAATGTTTTTATTGTATACTATTAAATATACTATTAATATAGTTTATTAAACATATAATAATTAATATAATATTTTTTATTGACATATAATATAGTTTTTATAAAACAATTTTTAATTATAAAACCGCTTCTATTAACATGCATATAATACATAATAATTAAATACATAAACCAATTTTTTATATATAATATTTTATAACATATTATATATAATTTTTTTTAATATACTATATTAATGTTTTATTGACATATAATATAATTTTTATATAATATTTTTTAATTATAAAATCGTTTTTTATTAACATATAATACAGTTTTTATATAATTTTTTTAATTATAAAACAGTTTTTATTAATATTCTATATATATGATATATAAATATTTTTTATTAACATATAATACAATTGTTATATTATTTTTTTAATTATAAAACTATTTTTATTAATATTCTATATAAAATATAATATTATATTTGTTTTAAAAAAATGTATTAACATCAAATATATATTGTTTTTATAATATTATATTATTTTTTATAATATTATACTGTTTTTTATATATGCATAATTATAAAAGAGTTTTAAAATAATAATATTAAAATTTTTTTTAATTATGAAACAGATTTTATAATAATAACATTAAACAGTTTTTACTAAATATATACATATTAAAAAAGTTTTTTAAATATGTTTTTATTCAATACAAAAAATTATTTTTTTTATATATGTTTTTAATCAATACATTTATATTATATTTGTTTTAAATAAAATATATATTAATATTAAAACTGCTTTTATAAAATTTATATATTATTCTTTCTTTTTTTTATAATAAATAAATTAAATAAATCAAGATATATAACTTATCATAATATATATTTTTGTTTATTAATAAATATTTATTTATATATATATTTTCGTTTTTTAACAAGAAGTACCTATATAATATATGTTCTCATTTTTTAAAACTATATTTAATGAAAATTACAATATTATAATTTAACCAAATTCAACTTAAAATCTAACTAAATTCAGAAAATATATCAAATATAAAAAAAAAATTCAAGAAATACTTCTTCTCTTCTAACTCCTTCAATCTTTTTGTCCAACCTTTTTGCAATCTACTTCTACTGTATCAATCTTCTTCTATTTAAAGAAAAATTAAAATAAATTACAATCACATAATACAATAAATAAAAACTTGTAAACAAAATAGAGACAAAATTAAATTAAATTTACCTGAAAAACAAGGATTAATGGAGATTGAAGTTGGATTTTATGAAAAAGAAGAGGTTTTATAATGGAGATTGAGTTGGATTTTATGAAGAAGAAGAGGGTTAATGGAGATTGGGATGGAATGAGAGAGGGAGAGTTGTGTTTGTTGAAAATATACTACTGTCTTGTGCTTGGTGTAACGTGATTTAATTAAATATATAAATCATTCAGCGACGTGAAAGTCACGCCGCAACTTTGCCACGTGACTTTCACGTCGCAACAATGCCAACGGTCATATTCTCTTTCTTCACATGCCTGCAAAAGCTGATCATGTCAGTCTGAATTAATTTGATTTTCCCTCTTAAATGTTGCGACGTGAATACCACGTCACAACTGACTTTTTCAAAATTTCAAAAATCCCTCCATCTGAACGTTAGACCAATTAAAATATTTTATATTATATTTTTACTAGCGATGTGATTCCCACGTTGCAACATTTTTTTTTTAAAACTCAGACAACCATCATGTTTCTTTATTTTATTAATAAAACATGTTGACAAGTGATTATCACGCCGCAACTGACTTTTTTTAGTCACATGATAATCACGTGGCAAAAACACGTAGCTGAAGATGATATTTCTTGTAGTTATTACACCATGCATCATCATCATTACGTCTCTGTTTGTTTTGACTTCCTTCAACAAACTATGAAGTTTTTCAGTTGTAAGTCAGGTGGTCGTTCTTCTTCTCTGGATTCTTTTAATTTGTTTGTCATCTTCAATGTCTACGTCTAACCATCAGATCAACTCTCTCTTAAGACGCTCATGAAATGGATGTGCCAAAATTTCATTTTAATCGACGGTTTAGTGGCCGAGAAAAATATATCCATCTCTTGTGAAAATCATGAGAGATGTCATGATGAAAAAACTAGAGAAAAAATGAGAAGAGAAAGTGTGAAGAATTGTGAAGAAATGAGGGTTTTATTTATAAAAAATACATGTACAAGGAGGAGTCAGATGAGATGGCGTCTCCTCCTAAATTAGAGTATTTGCATCATCTTACATGGCTTGAAGGTATTGCACACGCTATGTGAGATGACGTTTACATGCTAATTTAGATAGATGTGTCATTTTATCTGACTTTTCTTTCTTGATATTTTTTAAAACATAATTTTTTTCAAATCATTATTATTTATGTTTTTTTTAATATATTATTATTTAAAAAAATTATCAAATATAAAATACTTTTAAAATGATGATATCGATATTCGAAATTATATAGTATATACAGAGATGCATAACATGCATGATCAAATTGATAAAAGAATAATAACTTAAACATCATAATATTTACTGTTTATTTTCTATCTGAAACAGTACCTTGTTATTTAAGAATAATTGTTTTGTGAAGTATTGTCAAATGTCAAGTCAATCAATGAAGCCACCCTTTAATTTCAAAGCAAAATAGAAAACGTTATTCAGGCAAATTCTTTGTTTGACAAAATATAAACAAATAGGAGTGCGAAATTAAAGCGGATGGCTAAATACATACACCATACGACTGTATTTGTCTTAGAATAATAATTGCAGGATAGGATAATACAGTACAGAGGCATAACCCATCCACCTCGGTTGCCATAACAGCCACGAAATGCCACGTGTGGTGCAAACTATACGAACAAATTTGTCATTCGAATTGAGTGCGGTAGAGAGATCGCTGTGATGGACTGTGTCGGCCATCTTTTAGTTAAGAAAATAATAATAATAATAATACATTATTTATTTTTTGATAAGAGTTGTAAGTGATTTGAAAAAAGAAAGGGCATGAGGTAGTTTGGATTTATCTTAAAGAAAACTCAACGTGGCGGCGCTACCAGTCGACACACTAGCAGCCAAAAGGAAAACTCATTCCCTTCCTTTCACTTCACCCGCCTCTACCGTCAATATTTATTGTCATTAATTAATAAAATAAATATAATACATGTATACTCCATATAGAATATTTTGTTCTTGTTCAGGAATTCATAGAAAACAACATGAAACTAAAGATTCAGGACCACTAAAAAATTAAATATCATATCACTATTATTGTACTTTCTTAAGCGTATGTAATTATATGAAAATATTTGTAGAGGGACTTTTAGTAGTTTCACAGAATATTTTGTTTTGTTAAAAACAGGATATAGTAATTTCTATGTATAAAATGATTTTTTTTTTAAATGTATAAAATGATGTTATTATATGTTTATTTCTGTTATAATTTTTTTTTGTAATAGTCTAGAAATTCAGTAAAGTAAACAAATGAAATATCACGAAATGATATTTTTACATAACTATCAATTAAATTGAAAAATATTTAAATGAATTGAATTTTAAAACTTTTGATGGTATGACTTGGTTCAAATATATATAAAATATAGTTGCTATTTATAAATAGAAATTAAAATATCATTAATTAATAGAAATCCTAGGTCTAACCTATGTATACTTAGGTCAGTCTATACTTTTTTTTAATTAATTAATATAAAATCTAAAACAATTTAAATATTTTCACAAAATAACATCTAAATACATGCTATAAGAATCAATTTTTTTGTAGTTTTATTTTATCAATTTAAATCTGAACACCTCTAGTTTTATAGATTTTGATCCTTTCAATTTCTTTTTTAACTGATTTTTAATTTTACATCATAACAATTTAACTAATTCAATAATAAATTGTAAAATATATCTCTATATACAAAAGATTAATGGTGATTGGTAGATTAGTTAACTACAAATCCTCATAGTAATCCAATGACAATATAAAAGTAGATATGTTAAAAAATATTGAAACACATATTTTAAAATAGAACAAATATTTGTATTAATAAAATTAAGTATTGATTGATAGACTGTTTAATTATCAATTCTAAATTCAATTTTTTAATCAAAATCAATTATTAAAATCTTTATTTAAAAAAAAGTCAAATTTCTATTTTATATATATATATATATATATATATATATATATATATATATATATATATATATATATATATATATATATATATATATATATATATATATATATGGTTAAATATGTTATATTTTCCTATAAATATTCTAAAATTCAGTTTTAGTCTCCATAACATGTTTGTTCAAATAGTCGTTCTTATAAAGTTTTTTGTTTTTATTATTAGTCTTTGTCGTCTATTTTATTTAACAGACGCATACGTGAAAGGGGAGTTCGGAATTTTAAAAAAATAGACAATTAATATTTTTCATGTGTGTAAGTCAGTTACAACTCATTATTAAAGTCAAATTTGTTGGTACTAAACGCTTTCGAACCAGTCAAAATTGTTCTGCCTCATTCCTCTTTCTTGCCCTAATAATTCCTCCCACTTTCAAACTAGTCAAAATTGAATCTTCCTCACTCGCAGACTTAAATCGTCATCATCAACAAAAGGGGCATGTCATATTCCAGAATTGATGCTTCAAAACTCATGAGCATATCTTTGTCCTCTGTAAGATGTCATCGAGGAAGGAATAGCGGTTCTAAAGCTTGTATGGTTTCGTACGTCTGCAAGAATGGTCACAATAAAGGCAATATCTTCTGGAGATGTCCTTTTTGGCAGACTAAAGAAACTTGTAATTTGTTTGTATGGGACGAAGATTTGGTTGAAGATGATGGTAATGGTGTTGAACAGGTGGATGTCAATAAGCTGAAGGAAATTGAAACAGTTGAGCTGCTAAGGGAGTTTATGAAGCTTCCAAGAAGAAGAACATGAAGTTGTAAGGGAAATTGAGATCAGAGGCATGGACTGAAAAAACAAGTTTATATGTTTTTTAGTTTCTCTTATGATTAATGTGTACCTAGTAATAAAATGTAATTGTTGAAGTCAGTTTGTATGAGCAACGTAATCCATGTGTTTCTAATGTTTCTAATGAGTAAGTTTGTATGATTAATGAAATGTAATTGTTGAAGTAAATTTGTTTGAGCAATGTAATTGTTGAAATAAGTTTGAATGAGTAAATTATTCATCGTATTTGATAGGATGTTGTTTAATTATTGACATAAAAGTTTTGTATTTCTGCTAAATTTTGGACATGGTTTGGCATAGTTTTCATAAAGTCACTTATTCAATTATGCATAAAGTCACTTATAAATTTGGCATAGTCTGGCCTAAAACATTGACATAGTTGCACTAATTTGACAAACAACAATTTGAGGTCAATATGACATGAAATCTTCCTCATTAAAATAACATACCCAAAATGATTCAATACATGATCTTAAATTGTACCTTAACCAAAATTACAAGTAACTTCTCAAAGTTTGCAACATAACCAAAATACATAGTAATTCAAATTCTTAAGCATAATACATAGTTTGTAACTTAATATCAGCAAATTACAAGTCGTTACTCACAAATACAACAAAAAATCCAAAATATTTTATGTTCCATTTTCATTGAGTCAAGCCTTTTTTAATTTCGTCCCAACTTTTCATACCCCTCTTGAGTGGTTGTTCCGAGGTATCCTATTCAGTGAGAACAACTGGATCTTTTAGGTGTCTTACAGGTCCCTTGATGTTTTATTTTGTTTTTACAATCATGAGTCTTTCACTCTTTCTGGTATGCACCTAAGCAGTTAACACATGTTTCTTCCCAGTGATCATAGACTTGACCTAAATTGTCAATTCAAAGCCATAATTAATATTCAATAAAATTGAAAAAGAAAATTATGTAACAGGTATATTCAAACTTACAGGATCACTACAAGTTGCTTTGACATTTCCTGGAGGTTTGAATGCTTTGGAGGTCTTGACTTTTGGTGCACTCCCATAGAAGATTCTTACACCAAATGACTTTAAAGGGATTTTGTTTACTACAAGTTGTTTTTTGATAAGGCTTAGGTCAGTATTAAGTGATGGAATGTCAAGAACATTTTCCTCTTCATTGTTGATATCATTCAGAATTGATGCAAGTACATCTGGATCTATTTCATCAAGGTATCATGTTCTATCTGGATTTGGTGCCTCATTGGTTAGAGGTATCTCATCAGTTTGTTCTACAACCTGAACGGGTTCACTATTTTTCTATGCATACTAAATAGGTTCACCACTTTGAATTCCATCATGAACAGGTTCAACATTTTGTATCCCAGCCTGAACAGATTCACCGCTTTGCATTCTATCCTGAACAGGTTCACTATTTTACATCCCAGCATGAATAGGTACACCACTTTGCATTCCAGCCTGAACAGGTACACCACTTTGCATTACAACCTGAACAGGTTCATCATTTTACACTGATGCCTGACTTGGTGCCTGACCTGGTGCCTTATTTGGAGCCCCTTTTTCCTTTCTTATTTAGTGACCCATTTGGTATCCCCTACAATGCATTACATAGTTAAGAATAAAATAACATAATACTCATCATATGTTTCTACAAATACTAATCAAAATCACAAGGCTAACTTTTTTTGTAATCTGTCTTGCCTTAAATTCCCTACAAAAAGAAATTTCAGTAGCATACCTCACCCTAATATCTGCAATTACATCATTCAATTTCATTTTATTATTGTTCTTCAATATATCAACAATTACTTTTGCAACCCATTCAGCTTTGGCACTCTTGTTAAAAAATTGTCTTCCACACTTGCGTTTAGCATATAATCTTTTAATTATAAATGTTCTTGATGTCAAGACTTTACTACACAACACAATGTAATTACATTGTGCTTTTTCCTTGCAAACAACCATACATCTCACTGCATCATTTTCTCAAATCTCGCATCCCTCCCATCCAATACATTATGTTCCAAAATAGAATTCTTGAACTGCTTTAACGATGAAAATTCCATTCCCACCTTGAACTTAAAATCTTTGGATATTACATCTTCCTCATTAAACCTAACAACGTTTGGCCTATCATCACCACTGACATCTTCAACACCATTATCAAGCTCATCAGTCAAATACTCATCTTCAATTACATGTTCCTTACCCATTTTTTGGTGTAATCAAACTAGGTTTCAGTACCTCATTAGTGCCTGCATCATCTGCAGTGCATAGGTTTATGGACTGACCTCCTAAAGCCTCATCAAAACCCTCATGAAAACCCTCATAAAATCCATTCATCTTTTCTTCTTCACTATCATCAAACTTATTATCCTTCACAAACTCATCACTTGAACCCTCATCACTACCTGGTTCAACATCATCTTCACTTGTTATCGCCTTGTTCCTTTTTCTTGCATTCTCTATAAATGTTGCATCCCCTGTAATTGGTTTGGGCTCAGTATATATTTCAACCTCACCTTGGTAGTTATGAACATAGGTAGCTAACTCATATGCATCACCATCGTACTTAAATTGTTTTAGATTAGTTTCTAAACTACCATCACCATGTTTCCACCACATCCTAACATTTTTGTATTCAAACCTAGAATTCATTCTGTTAATTAAATCACAAGCTTCAAAAAATGACCAACAATCAGATTCTTGACCATTAAAAGCATAAAATTCCCCACCCTCATACTTTAGCATTGGGTCTTTTACAAAATAGCTCTTTGTGTAAAATACTACCTTAAATAAACCCACTCCTAGACAATGGAGGAAAACTACAATCAACATTGGACTCAATAATTAAAAAGAATATTTAAAGAAAACCATATTCAGTCAATACACTGCAAGATAAATACACAAAGCAGACCAAAGTTCAATAAAGTAGAAACTAAATTTAAACATGTGGACCTACCTCATATTCAATGTCGAGAGACCACAAGCATGCACCGTTTAAATTGATTCTGGGGCCACAAAGCAATCATTATTGTAAAGGAAACAAGTATCTACAACCAAAACATAAATACACAATATATTACACTGGTGATGTTGAACCAACTCTACGAATTTGATGGAAGAAGAAAGGAATTGAGTATGGAACGAACACACACCTTCTGCTAGAACAGACCTAACACTTGGAGTTTGGAGGCGATGGACTATATTAGGGTTTTCTTCAA
Organism: Vicia faba; assembly: GCA_948472305.1. Classification (NCBI taxonomy): domain Eukaryota; kingdom Viridiplantae; phylum Streptophyta; class Magnoliopsida; order Fabales; family Fabaceae; genus Vicia; species Vicia faba. The sequence goes on from OX451737.1 coordinate 1,045,192,194, forward strand.
TAACGAAAATCCCCTTTGTGTTTCTAACTTTATCCTAAGTCCATATATCACTCCTTTAAGTTGCCCAATTGATGTTAATTACGTGGTAGTCAATTAAGCACTCAACATTACATTAAAAAAAACAAAATAATAGCCAAATCAACATCCACGTATACGTCTGTTAAATATAATAAACGACATGGACGAATAATAGGGACGAAAAACTTTATAGGGACGATTCTTTGAATAAAAATGTTCCAGGGACTAAAACTAGATTTTAATATATTTAGAGGTAGGAGTGGAAATAGGCTAGGCTAGGCTAGGCTTCATAAGGCATGAGTTTGACCTACTGTTGGCTGAAGATTTTGATAATGTTATCTAGAATTCAAAAGAGTTAAAAGTTTTGATCGAAATGGAATTGAACACCATATTTCGAAGTTGCAGAAGCAGTGTTTTGAATGAGTGTGTCAAAGCTTGAAGCTTCGAACGGTGATTATGGGAACATATCCAAAAGGGTCTCGAAACAACAGCGAGGCTAGGTTTGGGAAGAGCGTTCGAAATGGAAGAACACTAAAGCATTTAAAATTTAAATGGAAGCGGGACTTTCAAAGTTTGAAAGTTTTGTGTTGGAGCATTTGGGGACACGTGGAAAGATGAAAGAAGCATTGTCTTGCATGTTCGAAACGTGGCATGATCCTATAGCAAGACCGTTAGGGTCGAATTAGTATAAATAGAAGTCTTAGTATTAGGATTTCAGTGTGTCATATCTGTTATACAAAATACTCAATAACATTCAAACTACCACATGGCAAGGGAAACGAATGCAAGAGAGATGTATGTATGATAGCACCATGTATTTCTAACTTAATGAAAGCCTTTTTACTATTTCCAGTACTTTCCTCTTTTCTTTTTATCGAATAACATTTACAAGTTTCTTTATTTACTGTCTTTTCATTTCAAAGTCTTTTCCTCAAAGTTTTACGTTTTATTGCTTTCTTTATATTTCAAGCACTTTATATTCCAGAGAACTGTTACGCTTTCAATACCTTTACTTCCAAGTATTGTTTTCAAACGCATCCTTTTACTTAAAATCATTTATAGATTTCTTGCATTAAACGATTTCTTCACATTTTTAACTTCTACATTCCAGAAATCTTTTCTTTTAAATGTTTTGCAAATCGAAACCATTTACTTCATTTTTCATGCAGTTTTATATGTCCCTTCAATCAGCATTACAATTAGCATTTATTCGTATAACTTAGTTTTCATGTACAATTTGACCACATTTTTAAACTCGTAGAGAGAAGGATCGAAATAAACCAAACACTTGCACAATAGCAACCATGAATAATTGTTCGATTGTGAGAGTAACTTTAATATCCAAGGAGTCCTAGGATCAATCTAGTCGATCCTGTGAGTTACCAGAGAGATTGAGTAGCGTTAATAAAGATTATTCGATAGTTTGGAAGACTAGCGGTTGTTTACCAGAAATCACTGGAAACAAATTGGCACACCAGGTGGGACCAATAGTTGGATATCATAATTAAGGATTGTCGAGACATAGCCATCCCAAAAACGTAGGAACCATAAGAAATTTGCTGTTTTATGAACCTAAGAAGTGGTAAGATAACCAACAACAACCAACCTTTATCCAGAAGAAAACGTTTGGACAAAATGTCTAATTCAGACAATCAACAAGGAAACCAAGGTGACCCACATGCAACAGGCACTAACGCGTCCATTTCGAGCGGAACATCTAATGTAATCCCTTCGAATGCACAGTCTGTTGCATCTTCAACCAGTAACATAGCCACCACTGGAGTAAGTGGCATATCAACTAACAGTTCGATCTTAGGAAATACTGGAACTATGGGCTACCCTGGGGGATTCATTCCACCACCAGGAACACAATCCCATTTCGCCACACCATCAACTAGACCACCCGGCTTCGATGGGAATAGAATTAGAAGTTCTTCTTACGGAATGCCAACATCTTTTATGGCAGGTTTACACAATTCCACTTCGAATTCATCCCCACAACTAGGATCTGGGTCTGGGGCGAACCAATTTATGACAAATAACCAAGGGTCGGTGGGTTATAGCACGTTGCCTATCCTAACCACAGATAACCAGTTGGCTTTTAGGCAATTGATGGATGACAGCAACCACAATATGATAGGGGTGTTAGCGCAAACCATGCAGGAAATATTTGCCCCAATAGTTCAGAATGTGACTGTGACGAACAGGGAAAACGCTGACAATATGAGTCGAATAGCAGACTTCTTTGCTCCCACAGAAAGGCGTAGGCAGAACCAGGCGGGATTTCGAACAAACATGCCTGTTATAGAACGAATTGCTAACGACCCAATTCATAGACTACCCAGAGAAGAAGCTAACTTAGGGGCCAGAGCACCAAGGTTAGAAGCCCCAGTAATTCAAGGCCCACAAAGGGAAGTTATGGAACCAGGGGCAAGGATCGAAAGGCCAGAAGCCCCAGAATTTCGAGAAGAACAACCTAGGGGAGTTGTTTTGGTTGGTCGAAATCAAGATGCCGATGTCGTCGTTCATAGGATTCGAAACGATAACATCTTGGCAGAAAAAAACCTAACCACCATGATAGAGAGGATCATGGCCCAGAATGGCCTCAATACGGGAATAAGGAGGCCAAATTACGCTTCTCCTATATTGGATTGTATAATGCATACTGATTTACCAAGGGGATACAAAGTCCCTAAATTTACAAAGTTCGCTGGGGATACCAACGAGTCAACAGTCGAACACATAGCGAGATATTTAACCGAAGCGGGAGACATAGCCAATAATGAAGACCTCAGGATCAAATACTTCCCAAGTTCCTTGACAAAAAACGCCTTCACTTGGTTTACCACGTTGCCTCCTGGATCTATTGACACTTGGGCCCTTTTAGAGAGATTATTCCATGAACAATTTTACATGGGACAAACGAAAATAAGCTTGAAGGAATTGGCCAGTGTTAAGAGAAAGTTCACTGAACCCATAGATGATTATTTGAATAGATTTAGGCTGTTAAAATCCAGATGTTACACAGTAGTGCCTGAACATGAGTTAGTCGAAATGGCCGCTGGGGGTTTAGATTATTCTATTCGAAAGAAATTAGATACTCAGTATTTGAGGGATATGGCTCAATTAGCCGACAGGGTTCGACAGGTCGAAAGACTAAAAGCTGAAAAAGCCAGAGTCTTTAAGAATAGTAAGAAAGAAAGGGTTTCCTATGTTGGGGCTGAGGAAGTAGAAGAATATCCTGAATTCGAATTCGAAGAGGTCGAAATCGACCTCGCTGAATTAAAACAGGCCCCACCTTACTCCTGCAAAATGTTAGTTCCCACGAAAGGGAAAGATATTGTTGAAAATGAGAAAAGTGACAAGTTTCCAAAGAAGGTTTACACCTTCGACGTCACTAAGTGTGACGAAATTTTTGACTTGCTTGTCAAGGATGGCCAACTAATTGTGCCATCAAATGTCAAAATACCTCCCTTGGATCAGAGGAAGAAAAGGGGATTTTGCAAATATCATAGTTTCCTAGGCCACAAGACCTCACAATGTTTTCTTTTCAGGGACTTGATTCAAAACGCGATCAAAGATGGCAGACTAAAGTTTGCTGATAAGGTGAAGATGAAAGTGGAAGAAGATCCTTTGGACGTCGCAGACACCAACTACTCCGAGCCTGCATGCATTGGAGAGGTCAACATGGTGGAAACTGATCAAAGCGATGCCCCAACAGGAGAGAAGGACACTGGAGTCGAAAACTGGGTGATGGTCGAAGTCAGCGAGGAAGTCACTGAAGACATCCAAAATACGCCAGATACTTCGATTGTTCCACCTGTGGCTGTTGCAGGAGAAACCCAGGCTACTGAAGGCCAAGGAAATCAAAACGAAGGATTGACACAAGTCACTGAGGGCTTGAGGCTGGAATTGGAGAAAGTCCAAATTACGCAGCCAGTTCCCCTCCAGAAGGAAATATGGGACACTCTGGGGGAACCCAGTGGGAAATTTGACTATCTGGTCAAATATTCTGCCCCAGAAAGTTCGAAGGTCCAGATCGAAGATATAAAGCCCACAGGATGGGGCGATGACGAAACTAAAGAGGGGGACGTGGAAATAAATATGGTGGATATGGAAGGACCCCGTTCTGAGATGGAGGAAGTGGAAAAATACTTAGAAAAAGAAAAGCACATAATGGGGGATAATCACACTGGAGATGCTACTCTCAAAGACTATCTCATGACATGCCACAAAGGAGATCCAGGCATGATATTATGCCCTAGGTGCAGCATCCTCTGCAACCAAAGAATTGCTGCAAATTTCGAAAGGGTACAGAGGGCTCGAACTGGCAACAATTGGCGCCAGGATAACCAACTCTTTAGGTGCTATCCCAAGGCTGGAGAGAGTCTGTTGGAGTTTGTTTTTCGCTGCTACAAAGGGGCAACTAAGTGTTTGGTTTGCCCAAGATGTTCTGCTGTGTATGACCAAAGCATGGCCAGGGCCTTCGAAACGATCCCCTTCGCCCCTTGCTGGAACCATCAAGAAACTGCCCAGATGGGCCCGCGTTTCGACAGCAGATACAAACAGCGAAGACCTGATAGCCCTCACCCCAAAGTTGCTCGAAGAGTGACTTTCAAACTCCCTGCCGAAGTGCCAACCGATAGATGGCTACAAGTCAGAAATGACAAAGGCAAAGACAAATGGAGGGGTGCTGAACGAAATGCACGCCATGCTGTGACATACAGGAGGCAATTCAACACACAAAAAAGGGAGGAAGTGAGATTAGAGAATTACAAAGGAAGGAACCCCATGTCAAGATCCCAGTGGCGCAGACAGCAAAGGATTCGAAAGGCTGAGAGAGAAGCTGTGGCAAACAAAGGGGATACTTCAACAAGGATACAAGGTGAATCGAGCACCAACAAACCAAAAAGTCAGACTGAAGAGAAACCTCCAGTCAATAGGAGGCTTTTTTCTGAAGACCAACGAGACGAACCAAAGGAATATACTCCAGGCCCGGAAGAGGACGAAGATATGATAACAGATAACTTCGAATCGGAGGGGGAGTCTTCATTCAACCTGAACTGTAACGTGGTGTCTGTGCTTCCCTGCAAATTCGGGCAGGAAACCGAAATCAGTGAATATGAGGAGGAAGACACCACAGATTTAATGAAACATAGGCCCGTGTGCTACTACGTGATGGACAATGGGGCTGTTGAGGAACAAAATGCGTTCTTCGAACGTCCAGAGCCTGCAATGAAGAATCATCTCAAGCCACTGTTCATTCGGGCGAAAGTAGGTGTCCATGGTGTGAACAAAGTTCTAGTGGATGGGGGTGCTGCAGTCAACCTGATTCCCCATTTCATGCTAAAAAGGTTAGAGATCCGCGAAGGAGATATCAAGCCCCATAATATGGTTCTATCCAATTATGAGGGAAAAGTGGGCAAAACACTGGGGGTGGTCCAGTTGGAATTGACAATAGGTTCGAGTTGCAGGCCCACCATGTTTATGGTTATCGAAGCCAAGGCCAACTATAACCTACTGCTAGGAAGAGAGTGGATCCATGGCGTGGGGGCAGTTCCTTCGTCAATGCATCAACGACTAGTTCTGTGGAGAGATGACGGAATCGTGGAAAACATCGAAGCAGACCAGAGTTACTTTATGTCAACTGTCAATTTAGTTGACAAAAGGGATTATGATAAAAATCTGGCAAAGATTGCTCCATGTGTCCCAAACGATGAGATGAATGAAACTAGAAACGCCCACTACTACATGACACTTCGTCATGATGGTCTTTACTGGGATAGAACAATAATCAGTGAAGAAGAGGAAGTTGAAGGTGCTATGCAAAAACGGCCAGCAGGCTGGGACTTCGACAACCTTAACCATGACTGAGTCTACCTTCTTCGAAAGGATTTCGGCCTATATGGCTGAGAATGAATCGAAAGCGGCCTTAGAGGCTGAAATAAATGAATCAACTGTAAAGACGAATGAAGTTAGTGGGGGGAGTTCGAAATGCTCACCCATCAAAGAATTGGAGATGGATCAAAGGTTGGATGCCATCTATGACAAAGAACCCTTAGGCTTCGAAAGGGACCCCATAAACTCAGGTGTCAAAATGTTGGCACAGGACCCGCTCGAAGAAGTCAACTTAGGGGATGAAGAAACGAAAAGAGTAACTTACGTGAGTGCTAAACTTAGCCCAGGCCTCAAGGAAAAAGTGATCGAAGTTCTTAGGAAAAACAAAGATTGTTTCGCATGGGATTATGATGAGATGCCTGGTTTAAAGAGGGAGTTGGTCGAACATAGACTGCCAATCAAAGATGGCAAGAGGCCCATCAAACAAACTCCCAGAAGATTCGCACCAGCGGTTCTCACAAAAATTAAAGCTGAGATCGAAAGGTTGCTGCGCTGCAAATTCATCAGAACAACAAGGTACGTTGAATGGTTAGCAAACATAGTACCTGTTATTAAGAAAAATGGTTCTTTAAGAATTTGCATAGATTTTAGGGATTTAAATACTGCAACCCCTAAGGATGAATATTCCATGCCCGTGGCAGAAATGCTAGTAGATTCTGCTGCAGGATTCGAATACTTGAGCATGTTAGATGGATATTCTGGATATAACCAGATTTTCATTGCTGAAGAAGATGTTGCAAAAACAGCATTTCGTTGCCCAGGAGCCTTAGGCACCTACGAATGGGTGGTGATGCCTTTTGGTTTAAAAAATGCTGGGGCAACTTATCAAAGGGCGATGAATTCAATCTTTCATGACTTCATCGAAACCTTCATGCAGGTGTATATTGATGATATAGTTATCAAATCTATATCTGCAGAAGCACATTTGCATCATTTAAGCCAATCATTCGAACGAATGAGAAAACATGGTTTAAAAATGAATCCCTTGAAATGTGCATTTTTTGTGCAGGCTGGAGACTTTCTCGGTTTTGTGGTCCACAAGAAAGGAATTGAGATCAACCAGAACAAAACCAAAGCCATAATGGAGACGAAAGCACCTGCGTCAAAAAGGGAGTTGCAATCTCTATTAGGGAAAGTTAACTTCCTCAGAAGATTCATTTCGAACCTGAGTGGAAGGACCCAAGCTTTCTCTCCGTTACTTCGTTTGAAGCAAGGTCAGGCCTTCGAATGGAACGAAGCTCACCAGGAGGCGTTTGACAAAATAAAAGAATATCTTTCCCAGCCTCCTATTTTGTCTTCACCATTATGGGGGAAGCCCATGAGATTGTACATATCTGCCTCTGAAGTTAGCATAGGTAGTATGTTAGCACAAGAGGATAACAATGGCGTCGAAAGAGCCATATACTATTTAAGTAGAGTGCTAAATGATGCAGAGACCAGATATAGCAATTTAGAAAAGCTATGTCTCTGTTTATATTTATCTTGTATGAAACTCAAGTATTATATAAAACCTGTTGATGTTTATGTTTCGTCTCACTTCGATGTCATTAAACATATGCTTTCAAAGCCAATAATGCATAGTAGAGTTGGAAAGTGGGCTCTGGCCTTAACAGAATATTCATTGACTTTCATGCCCTTAAAAGCTATGAAAGGTCAAGTGATTGCTGATTTCATTGTGGATCATTCGTTGGTTGAGCAGACAAGCATGAGTTACGTCGAAATGCAACCATGGAAATTATACTTTGATGGTTCAACCCACAGGAATGGAAGTGGTGTTGGAGTCCTTCTAATTTCTCCTGAAGGAATTCCAACAAAATTCAAGTATAAATTGGATGGTCCTCGTTGTCCGAACAACGAAGCTGAATATGAAGCGCTCATTGTTGGACTTGAAGCTTTGTTGGAATTGGGGGCAACCAGAGTCGAAATTAAAGGAGACTCTGAATTAGTGGTCAAACAAATCACAAAAGAATACAAGTGCATAAAGGAAAATTTAATGGTATACTTCGTCATAGTCAATAGGCTATTAAGAAAGTTTGAATACATGGATATTCAACACATACCAAGGTTAGAAAACCAAGAAGCAAATGACTTAGCGCAGTTGGCTTCAGGTTATAGAGTATCTACCAAGAATCTTAAAGATTTGGTCGAAATAAGGGGAAGAGTTATGGCTACTAGATTCACACCATCGGATCTGGAAAGTATGAGATTGGGATATGCTGAGAAACAAGGATTCGAAATTCTAGCCATAAATACTTTGTCAGATACAGATTGGCGAAGTCCATTAAAGAGTTATTTAGCAGACCCAACTTTAAAGGTGGATAGAAAAACAAAATATAGAGCATTGTCATATCTCCTCATGGGGAACGAATTGTTCAAAAAGACCCAAGAAGGTGTATTATTGAAATGCCTAGGAGAAAGTGAGGCATATTTAGCATTGTCTGAGGTCTATAATGGGGCATGTGGGGCACACCAAGCAGGCCATAAAATGAAATGGTTGCTATTCCGATATGGTTTGTATTGGCCTAGCATGCTCAAAGATTGCATAGACTTTGCTAAAGGATGTGAGGAATGTCAGAAACATGCAGGAATTCAACACGCCCCTGCAAGTGAGTTGCATTCGATCATCAAACCATGGCCATTCAGAGGATGGGCATTGGATCTGATAGGGGAGATAAATCCTGCTTCGTCCAAAGGTCAGAAATATATCTTGGTAGGAGTAGATTATTTCACCAAATGGATCGAAGTTATACCTTTGGTAGTTGTTGATCAAGAGGCAATTATCGAGTTTATACAAAAGCACATTATCTATAGGTTTGGATTGCCAGAAAGTATAACTACAGACCAAGGCTCTGTATTTACTGGTAGAAAGATGCAAGGATTTGCCCAAGAAATGGGGTTCAGATTGCTAACATCAACACCATATTATGCTCAAGCAAACGGACAAGTCGAAGCAGCAAACAAAGTAATAATAGGATTAATCAAGAAGCATATTGGCAAGAAGCCAAGAAATTGGCACAAAACTCTGGACCAAGTGTTATGGGCTTGTAGAACATCTTCTAAAGAAGCCACTAACACTACGCCTTTCCAACTTACATTCGGCCATGATGCAGTATTACCAGTAGAAATTCATCTGCAATCAGTTCGAATCCAGAAACAAAACGAAATCCCAGCTGCATTATATTGGGAAATGATGATGAATGAATTAGTTGAGTTGGACGAAATTAGATTACATGCGTTGGAAATTTTGATGAGGCAAAAAGAAAGAGTGGCCAGAACATACAATAAAAGGGTAAAGAAAAAAGTATTCGTTATTAATGACTTGGTTTGGAGAGTCATATTGCCTATGGATAAGAAGAACAAAGCGTTAGGTAAATGGTCACCTCATTGGGAAGGACCTTTTCGAATATTAAGAGTATTCTCAAACAATGCATACGAAGTCGAAGAACTCTTGGATGATAAACGTGTCCTAAAGGTTAATGGGAAATATTTAAAGAAATATAAGCCAAGCCTGCGGGAGATTCGAATAATAACAACGTAAACAAAATATTATAAAAAGCCAAGATGGCAAGATAGAATGCCAAAATGGCGTTGTTCGAATATTACATGTAAAAACCAAAGTTATGGTCAGACAGACATAAAAATCTAGAAATAAACATTATTTTTCAATCGATTAAAGGTGCTTCGAAATGTTTCAAGTCTCTGCTGAGCAAACCGCCTGGCACCTTCCAAGGTTGCCACTTCTCCTTTAAGTTGTTCTGCAGTCTCCATTTCTGCAAGCCCCCGGTTGAGAAGCTCTTCGAATTGGTTACCTGCAGGATTAGTTTCGAAGGCTAGTTGTTGTTCCTTAGCCTCCTTAACTTTCTGCTGAAGTTCCAGAATCTGCCTTTCCCAAATAAGAATGGACTCAGCTCGAGCCTCATATTCAGTTTTCGCCTGCTTCAGATGCATAGCCTGATCCTCAGCTTCTTGAGAAAGCTTCGAAGCTTGTTCATAGGCGGCATCCATGGCAATGCGTTTCTCATGAACCTTCTTGGCAGCAGATTCGTCTTGGAGAAGGTAGCCAGTTACGTTGTCCAGCAAGTTCTGAAGATCAAACAAGAGAGTACTAACTGGCAAAGAGCAGTTGGAAAGATTAACCTTTGTGAGCAGCTCCTTCATAGTATAGCAAGCAGTACTATCTTGCTTAAGCACTTCGAAGATATCCACATTGAGAATAGTTCTCCTAATTTTGTTAAGAAGAACGACTCTTTCATCTGTGGGAAGAGGATAGCTGGTTGAACTTGTGCCAGCCCTAGCGAGTGGAACGTCCCTCTGAGCCAACTTTGCCTTCATATACCCAATGGGGTCATTTCGCCTCAGAAGTGCCAGTTCCTCGTCAGTCATTCGAGACGGAGAGGATTGGGGGAATTCCACGCGTAGGGGAACCACGTTTGCTTCAACCTCTAGGGTTTCGTTGATTGCGTCACCATCCCCTTCATTTGCTTCGTGTTCTTGGTCTTCTTCATCTTCGTCCAAATCTACCACTTCGATACCATCCCTTTCGCCGCTATGTGCGTTAGACTCCGTCCCGGCAGTCGAACCATCATTGGCGTTATCCTCGTCATTGACGTTTTCCTCGTCATTGGCGTTTTCCTCCTCAGATTCTTCGCCTGCAGATTCTTCGAATTCTCGCCCAGAATCAGCTTTTTCTTCTTCAGTCTGAGTATCCTTTGGGTCCTCTTGAAGAGTTTCAAGAGGGGACTTTTGAAGAACCCTTTGTGAATCTTCTGCAGACGTTTGAAGTATCGTTTCGTTCACCTCTTTCAGAGGAATGGAGGTACCTTGGTCATCTGGCTGTTCAGAAGTTCCAGCTAAAACCGCCATATTGGAAGAACCTTTGTTTTGGACCAAATTGCTGGAATCTCCTTGAGGAGAGGAGTTAAGCGGAGCAGCAGCTCTGGACGGTGAGGTCGAAATGGTAGAAGTGGGATTCAAGATGTTCTGCAAAGAGTGGCAGAATGTTAAAGAAAAATATTCACCAAGATAATAAGAAGCTTAAACATTTTTAGAGGAAGTTCGATTTACCTGTGGGCCCTCAGAGGAGAGGTTACTAGCTATGCGTTCCAACTGTGGGTTGGAGGTCGAAGGTGGATTTTTGGATTTTTGGATTTTTGTAAGGGAGCAGCATCCCTGGAGTCGAGTCCAGAGACACTAGTCGGAACAGTACTTTTAGGTGTAGCTTTCTTTAGCTTCTTCTTCGAAGCAGTGTTTGAGTTTCCTCCAGCAGTGGGATCTTCCCCAGTAGTGCTTGGTTTTCGCTTCTTAGGAGTAGTGGGAGGAAGCTTGTTGGTCTGAACGAACTTTAACGAAGTTAGATATAAAAAGCTTGAGTGAATTCGAAGCATAAAAAAACTAAGTGATTACCGTTGGAATTGGGGCACTTGTTGTTGGCGTTATTGTTGTTGTTGTAGTTGCAGCAGTAGCAGTCGTTTCAGGTGGATTAGCTTTTTCAGTAGTTTCAATGGAGGTCTGAGAGGCACTCCCTTCCTTCGATTTCGAGGCAGCAGTCTTTATCCTGATAGCTGAAAATCAAAACAATTAAGGCAAAGGTTAAAGATATGGAAAATAAAATACATTTGGGATTGTTCCCAAGCATTCGCACCTGTGCCTTGATCAGATTTAATTGACATGGCAGAAAGGTCATATCGAAGATGTCCTGGGAAATCATGAAGCCAGTGTCGAGCCCATGTCACAGTCTCATATGGCTTTGGTTTCCTTTGAAGATATTTGAACATTTCTTTGCAAGTAAACCACCATGGATATGGGGGAAACCAAGCCAGAGCCAGTTCTGAGGTAGGTAATCTGGGAAATTTAGGTGGATGCATTTCGAATGCCAACCTATACCTATCCTCAGGTGACAGCCCTGAAGGAAGTTTTAGCTTAGAAACTTTTTGTTTAAATTTTTCCTTCAAGGTCTCAGCTGCTTGATGCACAGTGGAGTCCAAGCGCGTGGGGTCGTAAGTAGTTTCAAAATAATTTTGAAAAGCTTTTATCTCTTTGGCATGAGTAAACATACCTTTCTTTGCTGGTACCTGCACATCGAAGGCATCAATTAGTTTCTGTCGAATTGTAAGTGTATCGAACATGCAAGTTTGATAAAACTTAATCCACCACTCCAGAAATCCTTTAGCCGCGAGATGGGTAGGTTCGAAGGCTATCAGCTCAAATTGGGCAAAGCCTTGATATTGTTCTTGTTGAATCTTGGCTTCCCTTGCCTTGAAAGTTCGACCAGATGTAATGGCGCTCTCAGTTTGGAACAAAGGTTCAGGAATCAGTTGGCATAAGCCAAACTGCCTCGAAACGAAGTTTGGTTGGTAGGCAAAGAGAAGAATTTGGTTCTTAGCTGGGGTTATCCTCGAAGAGATGAGTCTAGGAAGCAAGAAAGCTCTCCATACATCTTGGATCTCCTTGCTCTTGATGGCTTCTGAGAGAGCTATGGTGAACCAAGAAGGTCCATGAGCCCTCGAAGCGAAAGGCGCCATGCTCTCTTCGAACTTATGCATTTTGGAGAGGATCATGATATACTTCGAGAATTGAACCTTGAAGTCATCCTTGTCATCATTAGGAGTTAGTCTTCGAAGCCTAGTGCCTTCGACTATCCTGTCACTTATTTCCGAATCTTGCTCATCTATAGTGCTAGCGGTTGGTAAAGAAGGTTCGAACATGGCGTTTAGCCATAATTGGAGTAACCAAAATGGGCCAGCTAATAGAATGTTTTTAGAGGTGTGGGATTTGAGACTCGAAACGGCTGACCTCAGGCTCTCATAGAGGTCAACTAAGAGTAATTCACTTAGGCACACTTTGCGATTTTCGTGTAAATCCCTAGCTAGAGGAATGAACCTACTAGCTACCTGCAGGGATCTACTGCAGAAAACGTACCTAGATAGCCACAGGGTTAAGAATGCAATATGCTCTATGTCAGACACATTATCCCCTTCAGCATGATAATGGCTGATAAATTTGGAAAAGCTGGCTAACTTGACTTCGAAGTCAATTATGCTGGAGTGTTCTTCGTTGTCAGGAACATAAGTTTCTCCCACTGGCGACAGCCCAGTAATAGCCGCTATATCAAAGAAAGTTGGGGTAATCATTCCACCTGGGAGATGGAAAGTGTTGTAGGTACTATCCCAGAAATAAAGGGACGCAAACAGCAAAGGATGGCTATAGGTGAATCCAGGTTTCGACAGCTTAATGAGGTTATAAATGCCTAGTTCTTCCCATTGCTGGGATTTTTTGGCTTCTACTTTCGCGAACCAATTTTGATAGGCAATATCAGAAGTAGGGCAAGACCTAAATGGTTTAAAATTGCTTTTTACATAATCCAAAACAAATGGGTCCTTGGGAGGAACAGTTGGGGTTTCTGCGGTATTCGAACTGAGGGATTCTACTACCCTAGGGGTATCCATTTTGTTGAATAAAGGTTTGAAGCTATAACATACGGGAAAAATTGTCCTGGTGTCCTTTAGTATTTCAAAAACTGTAAGAGGACCATTTAAGGCTAACCTCTTACCAGCAACATGGGTAGGGATGAGTACCTGTGATGCGTACAGCATTTCTTTTTCTTTGGAAATCATTTGAGGAGCAAGAGCAGATTGGCCTTGAATGGTGACGATTTTACTCTCCATGGTTGCTCCTGTAGTCTTTCCCTTCTTCTTTGAGACTTTCTTGAGTTGGGAAGAGGTGGAAGAAGACATTTTTGTTGTTTGAGAGCTTAGATTGTTTATGAGAGAAGAAGAGTGAAATTCAGAGTATGAAAGATTTAGAGTGTAAAAAAGGAAAAGGAAGAGTAAATTAACGTTTTATAATGAGAAGATTAAACATCCACCGAGTAAAAGTGTGATACGTGGAGATCATGGGTTGGTGTGATGAAGAGGTGGCGAGAAGGTGATATAGGTAATAGGCGTGATTTAAAAACAATCATTACTTATAACTGCACCACGCTGTGAAGTGACTCTGGGCGGTTAAGGAACTCAAAAGGTGTTATGATTGATGTGACTGGAGTCAAAGGCATTAAATGTTATGATGATTCGAAAATCCTATCAAAATCTTGTATAAATGTTTAAAATAGGTATTTCTCAAAGAGATCGAAATACATATTTTAAAGGGGCAATTTGTTGGCTGAAGATTTTGATAATGTTATCTAGAATTCAAAAGAGTTAAAAGTTCTGATCGAAATGGAATTGAACACCATATTTCGAAGTTGCAGAAGCAGTGTTTCGAATGAGTGTGTCAAAGCTTGAAGCTTCGAACGGTGATTATGGGAACATATCCAAAAGGGTCTCGAAACAACAGCGAGGCTAGGTTTGGGAAGAGCGTTCGAAACGGAAGAACACTAAAGCATTTAAAATTTAAATGGAAGCGGGACTTTCAAAGTTTGAAAGTTTTGTGTTGGAGCATTTGGGGACACGTGGAAAGATGAAAGAAGCATTGTCTTGCATGTTCGAAACGTGGCATGATCCTATAGCAAGACCGTTAGGGTCGAATTAGTATAAATAGAAGTCTTAGTATTAGGATTTCAGTGTGTCATATCTGTTATACAAAATACTCAATAACATTCAAACTACCACATGGCAAGGGAAACGAATGCAAGAGAGATGTATGTATGATAGCACCATGTATTTCTAACTTAATGAAAGCCTTTTTACTATTTCCAGTACTTTCCTCTTTTCTTTTTATCGAATAACATTTACAAGTTTCTTTATTTACTGTCTTTTCATTTCAAAGTCTTTTCCTCAAAGTTTTACGTTTTATTGCTTTCTTTATATTTCGAGCACTTTATATTCCAGAGAACTGTTACGCTTTCAATACCTTTACTTCCAAGTATTGTTTTCAAACGCATCCTTTTACTTAAAATCATTTATAGATTTCTTGCATTAAACGCTTTCTTCACATTTTTAACTTCTACATTCCAGAAATCTTTTCTTTTAAATGTTTTGCAAATCGAAACCATTTACTTCATTTTTCATGCAGTTTTATATGTCCCTTCAATAAGCATTACAATTAGCATTTATTCGTATAACTTAGTTTTCATGTACAATTTGACCACATTTTTAAACTCGTAGAGAGAAGGATCGAAATAAACCAAACACTTGCACAATAGCAACCATGAATAATTGTTCGATTGTGAGAGTAACTTTAATATCCAAGGAGTCCTAGGATCAATCTAGTCGATCCTGTGAGTTACCAGAGAGATTGAGTAGCGTTAATAAAGATTATTCGATAGTTTGGAAGACTAGCGGTTGTTTACCAGAAATCACTGGAAACACCTACGATAAACTTATAAGGCATGAGCCAGGCCTATGGCCTACTATAAACTCATTTTTTAGCCTGGTCCGACCTTTTAAAAGTCAGGCCTGGCTTGAAAGCTTATTTAAAAGTTTGTTTCTCATTAAGGTTTTGAATAAATTCATATTACTTAAGAAGTCTTATAGGTCGATCTATATATGTATATACAAGCCGACTTATTTATCATTTTTTCTAATATATATGTTATTAACATGATATATATATATATATATATATATATATATATATATATATATATATATATATATATATATATATATATATATATATATATATATATATATATATACCAACCTATTTAAACTATTTTTAATATATATATAAAAATATAGGCCGACGTATAAGGCTTCATAGGCTTTTTTAATAGCATAAGTCTGATCTATTTAATTAAATAGACTTTTAAAAAAGTATAAATCTGATCTTTTTAGTAAATAAGTCTGGTCTGACCTGACCTCAAATAGGTTAGATCATATGCCTCTGTAGGCCGGTCTGACCTATTTCCATCCATATTTTTATCTTTAAAATTTTATTTATTTTTGTAATTAATTCACTCATGTTTTTTTTAAATATATATATTTTATTATTTTACTAATAAATAATTAAATAATTATGATTTATTATTAAAAAAGACTAATGTAAAATAGAATTGAGAAATTCAAATTTTAAATTTTTAAAGATTTTTTTAAAGGCAAATAAGATCAATATATCAAAAGAAGAAAAAACACTATCGACCAAAATATAAACAAATCCCAAAAAAAGCATAAAGAGTATTAAATTAAAAGAAAATTCGACAGAAAAAACAAACAACAAAAACAATCAACACCAATCAATAACCAAGGGGATCAGACCAAGAAGAAATAAATAAAGTAAAAAAGAAACAACACAAAAACCAGAATCGAGATACAAGTTAGATCTCTTCGAACCAAGACACCTAAAAAACAATAAAGTCATAAAGATATAACAAAAATACATTCAATGGAGGCCGAAGCCACTCAAATTACTATAAATTTAAAAATATGACATGATTCTCAAGATAGGATGAAAAGACATATGAGTTTTTTTTCCACGGATCTACCAAGATACAATTTCTAAGCCAAGATGATTTTAGGTCTTTCACATCTTTAGATGTTCCCATGAATCAAAGAAGGTTATATCATTCAGAAATTTTCAAATTGACTAAACCACGTCATGCCAAATCATCCTCAACCCCAATTTAGACCTAGAGCCTCTACTAGACACAATAAACATTTAAAAAATAGTCAAATATCTCTAGACAAGACAGCACTCCAACCCATCCATCTAAAAACAACCTCACAAATTACAAAGAGATACGAAAAAGACTCAATAAATACGAAACAAAAGAGACATAAAACAAAAAAATCAATAAAAAAACCAACATAATATATATATATATATATATATATATATATATATATATATATATATATATATATATATATATATATATATATTTCAAAATATTTAATTTATTTTAAAAAAGAATAACGACACAGTTTATTGTCCGTTTAATTTTTATTTTTAAATTAATTTAATTTTTCATATATACAATAATGCCAATTTCAGTTTGACTTCTATGAATTAGAATAAGTTAAAAAATTTACTTTTGAAATTATATATATTGAATATACATTTAAAATCAAATCATTTCGTAATTGTTTTTAAGAATTATTATTTTCAAATATATCTTGATAAATATTAAATTATATATTTTTAATTCTTCCTTAATACAACCGGTGGAAAAATATACATATAAATAGAAACCAGTCCTACAGACTTTTGAGGGTATAAACAGAATCTTCCTGAACTATAGCTTTGGCAATATCGACACACAAAATATATATATAGTTTAGTTTAGCAACTCAGGTGGATCAAATACAAATAGCATAGGCAAAACCAAGATCATGGTGATGGAAGAAGAAAGAGATTGTTGTTCAACAATAACACTGAACAGAAGCAACAACAACATCAACCCCAAAGAGAATCACAAACAAGAGAAACCATACAGAGGAATAAGGAAGAGAAAGTGGGGAAAGTGGGTTGCAGAAATACGAGAACCAAACAAAAGATCAAGAATCTGGTTAGGTTCTTACACCACACCCGTAGCCGCCGCACGTGCCTACGACACCGCCGTATTCTACCTAAGAGGCCCGACGGCTCGTCTTAATTTCCCCGAATTATTGTTCCAAGACGATGAAGACAGCAGCATCAACACCAACGGTTCTGTTCCACAAGGTAACATGTCCGCTGATTCAATACGCATAAAAGCCACCACTGTCGGTGCTAGAGTTGATGCTCTTCAAACCGCTCTTCAAGCTTCATCACGTTCCAGTTCTACTCACTCTGATGTTAAACCTGATTTGAACGAGTTTCCAAAACCTGAAGATTATTAATATAATTTTTACTATTATATTTTCTCTCTGTAATTTCTGCAATTTCCTCTACTCAATTAATCTTTCTGTTTCTTAGAATTGTTAACGGAGCATATACATATGCAGAATTAGATTATAGAATATAAACTCTTGTCATAAATTAATGTAACCTACTTTTAATTAAGATGATCAATTACTCTTTATACTCTTTATTTATAGTGATGTGTTTTTGTGTCACTTCAATTGATAGTTCCGTGATATCCATCCCATGCTGATGTATTT
Organism: Vicia faba; assembly: GCA_948472305.1. Taxonomy (NCBI): domain Eukaryota; kingdom Viridiplantae; phylum Streptophyta; class Magnoliopsida; order Fabales; family Fabaceae; genus Vicia; species Vicia faba. Next base: position 1,045,210,127 of record OX451737.1, read on the forward strand.
TTAAGTTAATTTCTGAAAAATATTATGAATAACCATGTTTTGTTGATTGATACTATTTTTTCCCATAAGGTTGCGTTTTTTGTGAGCTATATTCTCTTGAATGTTATCTTGACGAGGATAATTGACGTGCAAATGAATGCAATGAACTAGTGTGTGTGTGTGTGTGAAAAGAGGCCAATAAACGGTGAAGAGATAAAGATAGGATTCCTAGGAACGGCAGTGGCCCAACAAAGCCGCATTAGTTTGAAAGGTACATAAAAATTTAATATTGTTTCAGTTGTTATAAAGTATAACAAGTGGATATTGAGATAAGCACCAAAAGAGTTAGTTGTTGATATGTAGAATGAGCTAGACAGGTGAAGAGTAAGTGGTGTTCAATCTCAAAGAGTGTTATTTGGACCTTACCATACATTTTGTTTTTTATATATGGAAAGAGTAGGGGTCCATCAAGATTTTTTTTCCTCTCTTTCTAAAATTCTAACTTTGGACTTGGACCACTTTTTTTCACTCTCTTTTTAAAGAATCGGAAATATAATTACAAAGTTATGTCGGTATTATGTTTTTGATAAATGCGGTAAATGTTTAGTGCTTATCATGTGAATGCTCTTTTCTGGTCCTCAGCCATGACATGTTTATGAGGATAAAGGGACTAAGCTCCCAACAAAACAGAACCAAAATGAGGAGATATGTTAACACTTGCCCATTGAAGTGCAACACATCACAATGGCCTGATAAGAAGTTATTCCATCAAAATATAATTAGTATTTTCATTAATGTGAAATTGAATATATATAAAGTGTAGTCATAATAACTAACTAACATAATTGTGTCAAAAAAAAAAAAAAACTCACACAATAATAGGATTTTTATAACAACTCATCTACATATTATGTATACTTAAATATGATCACAAGAAAAACTATCTTTTTGTCAGGAGTTTAACCTTTCACTAAGCTAAAAAAAATTTCTTATTAAATAAAATTTTGTAAAGGGATAGATCTTCTAATTAAATAGGTCATCGCAAATTATTTGTGAAAGGTCTTTTATTTTGATAATTTGCTTGAGACTTTTCCCTTATAAATTGCAGGTATAGTTCTGTCACGCAAACATAGGTCTAGAATAATAGTTTTTAGTTATGGGTTAAATTTCAGACAAATTGCAAGCATTTTTCATTGACTTATATTTATTTAGCGTGTTACTTCAATATTCGTTAAGTTTCTTATAGTTTCAAGCATTTCAACAGTTAATATAGGTAGAATTGATGTTCCTTTATAATTTTGGCGTACTCTCCAGCACTATACATTCTCCCATTTTTCTTCTTTCCGCTCGATACATTATATCAAGTCTGAAAACTCACACTAATGTCAGTAGGATATCCAGGTGGTGGTCCAGATAATTTAGAATGCTCTAATATTCTTAGGACAAGTTGTCTATCATATTCCTCTTATAAAAATAAAAATAATTAAATATTATCATAATTTAGATAAGTTAGGTACATAAAAGAAATAAATAAAATGACTTAATTTAAGAAAAAATTATTTGAGTGATTCTTGAGCAGTCATCAATAAATTCTCCATTTCTCTTGATATGAGTCCCCATATGAATTTCATTAAGAAGCGGAGTTCTATCCAACTTTTCACGCCAATTAGAAAAAATAAATAAAAAATAGTTAGTTATAAGTAATATAAAATCTAAATGATAAATTAATTAATCATCCTTCGCGAATTCAACAACACTAATATTGTCTGATGCGTAGTTGTATCCATTAACTTCAGATGTTTTTTTTTTTGCCTTTTCAGATGTTTTCTTAAAGGCCTCAGAATTCCAATAGGTAACAAGCTCTTGAAATATTTCTTCTCCTATCCAACATGGACGTAATTCTTTTCTTTTCCATCTAAGTCTAACATGCCTCATTTTGTGTGAAATATTTCTTTAATTTGAACTTCATCTCTAACGTCCCAACAACACTTCTCCTACATTGTATGAATTCAAAAAATATTAAATAAAGTATATTCATGATATCTAAATAAATATTAAGGAAATTAAAATAGTAATTACTTAAATGTGTAAGTTAATTATACCTGAAATGCCTTAAACCAATCTTCCCTGTCATCTTCAAGTACTGTTCCATAAGTCGGCCATAATTTTTTATACTTCTCTTTAATAATTTCTGTTATGAACGATGTTGACTGATGTGACGACACGATTCTAAACAACAAAATTTTGAGTTAATATTAATTAAATAAAACTTAAATTTAAAATATAATATAAAATTTACGATCCTCCCCCGGGTCAAATGATAAGTTTGTCATGATGATATCTAATTTTTAATGGCGCATTTCTCAATATGTGATCCCTTATCCTTTGCTCCTCGGGAGCACTGGTGTCTCTATGAGCACTGGTATCTCCATGATCATCTTCTGAAGGCATGGGTGATTAATGGGGCATGCTAGATCCACATGACTTCATATAAGGTACATTTGTGGAATGTTGCATGCTAGGTCCACTCGACTACTTCAGGTGAGTTTTTCTGCTTAAAATCTAAAACAAAGGTGCTCTGAACTATCAAAATATTGGACTCCCCCTTTGTTGTGCAACTGCTTCCTTTTTATAACCTTATTGTAATTTCCATGGATAACAATCAGGAGTTGTGGCTTCATGGAGAAATAGTCGGGAAGACTCAGCTGACTGGAGAAATATCAGAGGGCTTGGGCTTGTGAGATACTGGCGTGGATAAAGTGTCACAAAAACAAAAAAATAAAAATACGTGACTGAAAAAACCAAAACTGTGGCGGGGGCCACAACATGTGTGCCGAGTGCCACACTCCCTTCTTATGCATGGTGAGGGCCATAAAAGGTGTGGCGAGGGCCACAACCTTCTGTGTGAAAATTTTCCTTTTCTTTCCTGTTATTTTCTGTTTCTTTGCACTTTCTTTGCCAATTTCTCTTCTTTTCTCATGCAAGCTTTGTGGATGAAAATATCTGAAATACAATAGAAATACCAGCATAATATGACATAAATAATTAAAAACAGTAAAAGAATCCATGCGAGTCGAGTCGAATATACAATGCAATTTCGCGTTATCATACTCTTTTCAATAAAGGTTGCAATCAAGCTTTCCTTCACACATATCAAAGAAGTGTCGAAGATGTCTTCAAATCAAAAGTGACGATGATGGTTCTCCGTAATCATGAATCCAGACAATCACTATATTTCCAAAAAGGAAGAAAAAAAAAGAATGAAAAAACAAAAGAAAAATCCCGCTAAGTCAAAACCTATGAAGGAGACTTAGGCAAAAACTAGGGCATCCCGCTGACTGTAATCTCAAATGAAACAGTTCAGGCAAAAGTTAGAGATAACAAAATTCAAAAGAAAGAGGTCTTCAAATCCTCAAAATTCCCCACCAGAGTTGATAGAAGTCCTCAACAAAAACAACAAAATGTTGTAAGAAGAAGTGATTGCCTTCACAAAAGAATATCTTGGCTTCTGAGCCATCATCATTATTATCATCAATACAATTCCAAAATCTCTTGAAACCTGAATGCAAAGTCTGAGTTAACTGAACGTAGGACTGAAGATCATCATGAAGATTGGGTTGAGTACAAATAAACTTTGAGCATTTGTCATTTATTTCATAAGCTGTGAACCATGCCACGTTACAACCCTCAAAAGACCTAATTGAAGCCAGGTTTCTTTTGAAAGCATACTACAACAAGGTTGCGTAAACTGAATCCTAAGATTTTTTTTCAAATCATTTGTCTTGGTATCATACATTTTCTTTCTCTTTCACTTTAAATGTCTAAACCGTTGTGTTTTGACCATTGATTCATTTTCTATATAACATCATTCTGAAAATGATTTTGATTTCAATTTTTTTGCATGAGCTCTGTATTAAAATTACCATGTTTAAATGGAGAATTTTTGCTTGCAAATAAGCTTTCCTCATCTAGGAGGTTCAAACAGTTGAGAAACTTGGTCAGTGATCCTATTAGGGGCAAGTATCTTCCAGATTCTGTTGCAAAACCAGTTCAAGATTTGTTGCTCAGTGCAAGTTATTCTCAGAATTGGTTAACCAGGAGATAATTTTAAAGACTCGTACTGGAGCAATCCTTTCCCCCAGTCATTTTAAGAACTGAAACCATGATCAGTTTATTCCCAGCAATCAACTAATCTAGAGAATCCCCAAACAACTATTTATGTCCTTCCTCAAAGGATCATCAGTTTGATACAGTTTATAAGTGTGACAGAAGTGTTTCTCAAGACTTCTTCTTTCCAAGCAGAATTGGCAGAGCTCTCAGTGTTGAGGAATCAAAGTTCCAATCTTACATCCATAAAAGAGTCAAGCTCCATTGTCGTAAACATTTGCATTACATATTACATGCATAGATCCTTCACATATCATATATAGCAAAGGAAATTCATGTATCATGCATAGATTGAAATATGTTTCATGATCATTTGTATTTCCCGAGGTCTTGTTGCTATCAACATCTTACCTTGTGGTCAAAGTCCAATTTACTTGTCGCCTACCAAAATAAATTTTATCTCCCTTGTATTTCGTTTGACTATGTTTACCCGATATTCTTTTGGATATGTCTTTCGTTCTGACGTTTTCTCAGAACCTTACTTTTCTACCTGATGTTTTTTCAAATATGTTTGTCGTTCTGATGTTTTTCCAGAATCCTGCTTTGCTTCTATGATGTTTTTCTGGATATGTCTTTCGTTCTGATATTCTCTCAGAACCTTACCTTCTCTACCCAATGTTCTTTCTGGTATGTATGTTGTTTTGTTGTTCTTCTAAAACCTTACCCCTTCTATCTGATGTTCTTCGGAATATGTATGTCGTTCTGACGTTTTTCCAGAACTCTGCTTTGTCTATCTTATGTTATTCTATATTTGGTTGTGTTTATCTGATGTTCTTCCGAATATATCTTATTGTTCTGATGTTTTCCCAGAACTTGTTCATGCACATTCAATGTTTTCCTTGATGTTTTGGACGTATCTTTGAGCTTGGATAACTTTCCTTTCATTCAATGCTTTTCTGGATGTAAATAGGTTTATTCTCCTTTCCATCTAACGTTTTTCTGGATGACTACTCAAATTTTCCAAATTTGGTTTCCATTTCATCCAATGTTTTTCTGGATGTCTCTGTCGTATTTCCGAGTGTAGGTCTCCTTTGCATTCAATGTTGTCCTAAATGTATGTCCTTGGTTTCCTTCCATCTAATGCTTTTCTAGATGTCTTCGACGTTTCCTCAGAGTTTAGATTAATTTCCATCCAATGTTTTTCTGGATGTGATTTCCGAAGTTCATTCAATGCTCTTCTGAATGTCTTTGATAATGTGTTCCAGAGTTTCATTCAATGTTCTTCTGAATGTTTCTGACGACTACCTCTCACCCATTCAATGTTTTTCTGGATGTGCGTGATTCTTTTTCCAAAGTTCATTCAATACTTTTCTGGATGTGCGTGATTTTTTTCCTGAAGTTCATTCAATGCTTTTCTGGATATCTTTGATGACTGTCTTTGTTGTGTTTTTATAGTTTCATTCAATGTTCTTCTGAATGTCTCGGATGATTTGTTTCTGCTACATTCAACATTGTTCTAAATGTGCCTCATATTCTTCCAAAGACTATTCAATGCTCTTCTGAATATCTTTGACGTTTTCTCCAGCGGAGTTCATTCAATGCTATTCTGAATGTCTTTAATATCTTCCCTTGTTTTATACCCAATAACATTCAAATATTTTTCCAGTTTGTCTCTGACGTATCTTCAGATTTGGTCTCATTCCGCATCTAATGCTTTTCTAGATGTTTCTGATGTATTTTTCAGAGTATGGTTACCTTTTTGCGTTTGACGTTTTATAAGTTAGTTTAAATCGACATTTGCATCGTTTTATAGTTGAAAATACTTGATATTTCACTTCATGCATTTTTATCTCTTTACTCGCTTCTTGCATTGCATTAACTTGTTTATATGTCGATAATATTGATATTTCAGTTTTATAGATAGATTGTTAAAAGCGATTCAACATTGTGCAGAAAATTAACGAGAAAATATTTCAAGTTTTCACCTTTAACATACTGTTTTATGAATCTACGTTTTGCGTAGATCATGTCGGTATGCTCGCTTTATTTTTTTGATACATTTTATAGTTTTTTTAATCGTCAGCGTTTGTTCAGCCTGATATTTTTATTCTCATTTTATTTCGATTTCGATCATTTGAGATATTTTTTATTAATCTTTGAGATTTGTATTTTATTTTAATGTGTTCATTTTTTTTTCCGGTTAATTTAGTATCCATATTTTATCGTTTTTGACTATTTTAAATATCTTTTTTTATTCTGAAAAATTTAAAAAAATATATTTTTACGTGTCTTAATTTTTTATCTTTTAGTTTTTATGTTGATTTTTATCATAAGGGTGTTGTTGGCATTTGTTAAAAAATAGAGAAAACCTATTTTTGTTGTTATAAAAAGAGAGAGATTAGTGAAGAGAAGGAAAACCGAAACCCACTCTTCTTCTTGGCTGAAACGAATCCCGTCTTCTTTCCAATTCCCTTCATAACCCATTAACCAATTCCTTCTTCCATTCATTTTCCACGGTTTCCTTCAACCTCAACCTCTGTTCCGCACAGTCAGCGAGCAACACAAAACCCTCGATCTCTCTTCCGCAGACAACCATTCCACCATCCGCCCCATTCATCTTCCTCTCATATTCACGTTTCATACACCATCAACTGCCAACCATCATCACCTTCACTCTGTAACCTCTTCCGCTCTCGTCACCTGTACCTATAATACTCCCTCCCATCCGAAAACCCACCACCGTGGAAGCTCTCACCGAACACCAATCTACTCCTCTCCGAACTCCCTCCGCGGTAGCCAATTTCCGCTCAACTGCAGAACATTCATCACCATCTCCTGAGCCACTCCGTCGTCCGCACATCCTGCCTCCATCTCTCGTATTCCCTCCGTCTGCTACTGTCCGAGCCATCACCAATTATCAACAATAGTCACTTAAAGTGGAAAAATACCCTTGTAGCTCATGTTTACAAAGCACATCTTTCACGGATGAAACAAAGCGATTTGAGAGTTGAAGTTGATGATGACAGAATGCTGTTATGCATCATTTGTGCCCATATGACAACACCTCTTTCTCCTCTTTTGAGTGGTAAATTCTATATCTATCACTAATTTTTCATTTAATTAATTTCTAGCTGGTTTTGTTAGAATTGAATGATGAAATTAAGGTTGTTGTTGTGATAATTAAGTGATGACATTGTTATTGATGATATTTGTTGTTGACTTAAATTATGAATTGGTGACATTATGGTTTGTTCTAATAGATAATAGTATGATATTGGTAAATGGAAGGATAATTTGTGATGATTACTTGATAAGGATTTCCTTTGGTTTGAGTTAAATGTTGATGGCAATGCGCTATTGTTAGTTTGAATCTTGAGTTGAGTTATTTGTTATGTCGTGGTGATTGTTTAATTGGAAGGAGATTTGGACGACATTGTTGTATAATTTGTTTTGATTTTGAAGATTAACTCGGTTATGGCTTTATGGTTGTTTCTTTGAGTCATTTGAACATGTTTGCGATGAATTTTATCGAGCGTTAATAGGTTAATTGATGGCTTCCCGGATTTTGGTTTGTTTGATTATAGCTTGTTGTGAACTTGATTTATCATGTTTTGAAGTTGAATTGGACAATAGCTTTGAGTTGTTGATTTTGATTTTTGTTTGTGGTTTGAGATCATGATGATCATTGGTTTTGTCTGACTTTGAACATGTTTGGAATGATGAATACAATGTTGATTTTTGCTATTATATTGAATAATAACTTGTGTTCTTGTTTCTTGTTTGAGAAATATTCATTTGTTCATGTGCATTATACAAGTTTTATTTGGTTTAGTTTTCAATTTATCATGTGATCACTAACTTGTTGATGGTTTGTGCAAGCTTACAAGAAGTCTCGAGTTACTTTCTCCATCACAATTCCATTCTATTTTCGATTTCTATTTTCATTTTAATCCATTAGTTCTATATTGTTTTAATTAATTGATGCTTGTTAATTAAAATGAAGTTTATTAATCTATTTTTCTTAACTTCATTAATTAATTTAATCAATTTTTAACTAATTGATTCTCTCTTTATTTCATCCTCTGCTTTTCTTTATCTTTTCACTTTGATCAATTAATTAGATGTTGATTTAGTTACTTGATTTAGTTAATTAATGTGGATTAGCTTACTAATCCATTTTTCTTAACTCAATTAATTAAGTTAATCAACTCTTAATTAATTGATCAAACACTCACTTCATATTTCATTTGTTTCATTTAACTCTGATACAAGTTTCTAATCTACTCGGACTTGGATTTCTTATATCGTATGGGATGTTCGAATTATTTCTCTACTATCCTGTTTGTCTGTTTGTTGGAGTTTTATCTGATGCAGGGATTCTTATTTGATATCTTGATGATACTATAAGTTTTATCTGACACCTTGAGCTTATCCGGTGCACTTTTCCAGCTTGTGATTTATTTTCACCTGATGTGCTTTATTCGTTTGCTTTGAGTAGTATCTGACGCCTTGGGTTTCATTGATGATGTTTGTTTGTGATTTATTTTCACCAGAGGCTTGATATACTCTTGACTTATTTATCCGTTTGTGTCTTTAAATACAAAGGGATGAGAACGCTATATTGATTTCTTTATATCAAGTATGAGCTTCTATTTGATTATAACTTCCTTACTATTTCTTTTACTTTCCTGTACATAGGACACCCTCTTCATCTCTTTCTTATTCTTCAGTTTTCAAAACCTTCTCATTTATTTTCAAAAACCTTCTTGTTTAAAAATTTGAACCGCTTTCATAATAAATCTCGATTTTGTCCAGTGTTTTTCTTTTTCAACTTTTTCTTAATCAAACTTAAGACACTTAACAAATAAATATGTGAATCATACGCAATTGAGTCTTATGGGGACTAGTGAGATGGTACATTGCGAAACTTTGCTCTTTCTTCATTTTCTAGACTTTATTACGATTCAAGTTGTAAATCTTTCAAGTTAACAAAACACTTTAACTTCATTCAAACCTTTTGGTGCGCTCGAGCACCTTTTATCCTTTAAAACATTTTCCAAGATTAGACATGATTCATTTATAGTCGAGATATCATCCTCTTATATCCATGGTTATTAAGGTGTCAATTTTTCCACTTGAGTGCCAGAGGTGTTTCCAAATCCTCTTCAGGTTGACGCACGATCGATCTTTCTCACACCTTGTGGGCGATTAGTTGGGATTTCTCTCCTAAAAATGATGACTTGTCTCTTCGTTAAAAAATAACTAACACACAGTTTTCTTCTTTTTGAGAAGAACTACGAGTGTCCTGATCCCTTATTGTACGAAGGGGGTACGTAGGCACAAATGTTCCCAACCGCGGCGGACACAATAATAAAAAAAACATTTTCTTTTATTTGTAAACATTTTTTCATTTATTTCATTTAGCAAGTGTAAGCCTTTAGATAACACACTCTTCGATTAGAAACAAACAAAGTAGTTCATGCGAAATACCATAGATGTTTAGGGTGTTAACACCATTCATTTGCATAACCAACATCCGTACCTTGATCTTTGTAATTATGTGTCGACATAATGACCTCATATAGGTCGACACATGTCATTAAGAATCAATTTTTGCATAAAAGTTAGTTGCATGTGTCGACGCATCCATTTTATGCATCGACATATGTATTATTGTTTTAAAGCCTGAAAGTTTCTGTAATTTCGTGTCGACACATTGACCTCATACATGTCGACACATATCATTACACGTGTCAACAAATAACTTGCATGTGTCGACACGTATGTCATAATTTAACAAAAAATTATTTCCTTTTCAAACTTCTAAGTTTCTCTTTTGCCTCCAACTTACACACTTATATATACTTCATACATGCATCTTTTTCAAGTTGATGAAACTATAAACACATACTAAGATTGATCATCACCATCAACCTTGCTGTTGTACTCTAAAATTTGACCTCCCATTTTCACTCAAGACATGCCTTTAGAGGTCCACAATTGCTCAAGGATGACCAAGAATTGACCAGACAAACTCTCCTCCTAAGACAATGAATCTTAAATTAGGGTTTCAACTTCAAGAAATATGTATGAGTCCAAAGGGTCCCAAATATTATCCATTGTCCTAATATATACTCAAGATCATCCATGCCAAATTTCATGCCTTGAGCAATAAGTTTGCTTAGTCAACTGCTCAAATGTATGAAAATAAACTATACTAGGTCAAAACTCAACTGTGGCTCAAGTACAGTCAAACTTCAAGATTTTTGGTCAACGTCAATATTTTGAAGTATTATCCATCATTTTATTAAGGATTGAACTTGATTCCTCAAGAAATGTTCCTAACTCATCAAAAGTCAAAAATAGCAAATTAAGGGTTCTATAGGAAAAGTTAACCAAACTTTGACCAGACATAATTTTCTCATACTTTATCAGAAATTTTTCCTCCAAGGCTCCTTTTAAAGAGAATCCAATTCCCTATAACTTCTCTTCAACCCTCAAGTTTAAGAAATTCCTCAATCAAAAGATACAAGCTCAGACATTATAGGTCTTTTCAAAAAGTCAACAAAAACATCTCTTGGATCAAAACTCCTTACATGAACATGGAAGATCCAATTGAGATGAAACCAAACGGGTTGTTTAGAGGACATCCTAATATCTCTAGAGAGTCCAAGAACACCCTCATAGGATTAAAATTGAGAAAGATATGCATTGCTAAAGTTGGTCAATTTTTGTAAATGTGCATGAAGCCAATATTGATCAAACTTGATTTTTTTCCAAATGGGCCCATGTTTCCATGCTTGAAACTTGTTCTTAACATGGCCTGCGACCCCTGAGCTCACTCATACATTATTTCATTATTTTTATTATTTATTTTAATTTTTTATTCATTTAAATCAAAATAAATCAAATAAAATATTGAAATAATGAGATAAAATCCAAAGATTTGTTTTAGGGCCATATAATGAGTCTAAGATCTGATGAGCAAGTGAAGATTTTGTGCAAGGACTTATTGGAATGAAAAGAGCATGTTTTGGCCAATTTTGGAAACTTAAATTACAAATTGCAAATCAGATCTTTTTCTCACAAATCTTCAAGATCGCATCCAGTTTTATTGACCTAATACATTCTATTATATATTCATAACCTTGCCTGATCAAAAGGACAAGGGTTGGACGCATAGAATACACACAAGAAGTTCCAAATTTTTGACAAAAAGTGGCAATCGGTTTGACATTTGTAGAAGGATTCAAAGAAACTGAACGTTTGCAATCCATTCCTGGGGACTTTCTGAAGCTAACCACATCATTCTCACGCGTCAAAGCATCCAGAACCATCATTTACATCATCACGGTTTGTTCATGATATTTTGAATTCGATTTTGACCATACACGCGTTATAAATAAGTTTTGAGTATGCATTCATGTTTGTATAAGTATTTAGAATGTGTTTGAATGATTAATTTCCAGTTTTGATGCATATATGACCAACTGCCATTGTTAGGGTTTTGAGGTTCATTTTGGGGTTTTTAGGTATAAGCGAAATTAGTCCTAATAAAAAATACCATTGTGCTCAGGGGGTCAGACCCGATTGATCCATGCCTTTACATTAAATTTATATTGCCTGTTGTGAGTCTTGGAAATTTGCAGGTCCTTTAGTGATGGTTTTGTCCGTAGGTAAAAATTTCTGGGCTAAAACGACAGCCGCTGAAGAAGACGATGGTGTGGCATGACCTGGTTGGGCCATTTAAATGCAAAGCACGTTTTTCTTAAATATATATTTAATTGTTGATTTTGGATTATATTATTTTGTTGTTGTTTGTATAAGCGAATAGACAAGTGGCTCAGATGACAGGAATGAAGGGCGTTAAGGCGTGCATGTGTGAGAGGTTAGGGGTTCGACCTCTGCCTCCTGCATATTATTTTTCTAACATTCTTCTTTCAGATCCAATACTCCTTGCCCCAACGCACATACCATATGCCCTATCATCATTACCATCAGATCAATCATCCTCCAGATCCAACGCTCTAGGTGACTGGAGACCATGGTGGACATCCCAGCAAGCCTCCCACTAGATCCAGCGCAGCTGTGGGCCAACAGGACTTGGGCTTCACAAATTCAAACACCATACCCCTCCAATTGGGTTTCTCACCCCCTCAGGCCCATTACTTCACCTTTTTTTAACTTCACTATTTTATTTTGTTTAATTTTTAATTGTTTTTTTTTAAATCATTTTTTTAAGTCAGAAAATCAAAAAATCATCACAAAAATTAGGACTTAGTTTTTTTTCTTAATAATTTTTTTTTTGCAAATTAATTAATTTAATTAACTTTAATTTGTTTTCCTTAATTTAAAATTAATTAGAAATTATGTTAAATTTCAAATCTTTTTTTTTCATAAAAAAAATTCCAAAAATATTTTAATGAGCATTTAGACTTTTAGGTTTCAGAGCTTATTCTCGCATATATTGTTTGCGCGTTATTATTTTTCATACGATTATTTTTTGTTATTTATGTAACTGCGCCCATATTGTAATAGTTTAATTAGGGTTTTCAATTTCCGCATTTTACTTTTCAGTCATTATTTATGTATCTACACCAAAGCCCTGTAATAGCGTAGGAACTTTTATTTCTCGCTTTTATCTTTCTTATATGCTTGTATATAATTGTTAGTAACTTAGGCGTGCATGACAAGATTAATCAATTAATCAGTAGATCACTAATTGCAAGATAAATATCTAAAAAAAAGCACACTATTGCACACTTGCACCCTTAGGGTATACCTCACTTGGTTGTCTCAGAAAACATAGGTCATAATTCTTGAAACGTGAGAATTCTTAGTGGTTATCCTTGAGTCTAAGAGATCACTAGTCCCTTGATGACCCTCTCGACTGTTGCCTCGGTTAAAAAAGTGATCTTAGGGCTTTAAGACAATTACTAAGAGTTCTTGCCCACTTGCCTTAGTGATCGTAATACCCCTTCGATCATCCCTCAAACATCCAACGACTAGGGCTACCTACTCACTAATAGTAGGATAACACTGTCTAAAGGATATGAGGAAAATAACAACCATTTTTCGAGTAGGTAGACAGTTCTTAAGTACTTGCTCAAACAATTCCTTTTTTACACTTACACACTTTCAAACTTCTTTCCAAAAAAATGCTTTATCACACTCTTGAGGACTGATACAAGAGTTATCATAAAGCAAATCGCTGCACTAAGGCATTTTCAAATAAGCTTTTCAAAGCACACAAACACAAACAATTTTCAAAAATGAGCAAGTACCTAAGAGCCCGTGGAAAACCACAGATGGAAAGGGTGTTAACACCTTCCCTTTCCATAATCTACACCCCTTACTCAAAAAATCTCGAAAAAGGTCTTTTTCAGTTCTTTTCACCATTTTCTTTGTTGGATAAAAGAAAAGTCGGTGGCGACTCTTGCTTACCGTGACATTTGCAAACAAAAAACACAAACTAGTATAACAGTTGGTTCTGCCACCGTATCACACTCGCATCTATGTATACACACAAACAATGTACACATAATCATTAATTGTTTAGGTGTCATCTAGTCTTGGTTAATAACATTTTATTTAGGTTGGTTGTAACCTAAGGTTGGGTTGGGAATCATAGGGGGTTTCATCGGAAAAACAGTGAAAGTTTTAAAGCAAGATCAAAGTATGGATTTAGGTTTTTTTTTACAAGGTTTCACAAATATTATATTCAACCGAATGAAAGGCTTTGAAGAAATGGAGGTTCCTGCAAAAGAGTAGTGCAAGACAGTGAATTGTTTGCAAATCTTGGGATACAACAATTTTGCAATTTGGATTCGGCCGAGCTTTGAGGAACGATAGTTTCTTGCAAAGAAGTAGCATGAGACGGTGGATTAAATTGGTATTGTTGGGTGACTTGATCAAACTCATATTAAGGGAAGAGAAATTTCTAGGAACAACATCAAACATATGGTTTATAGGGTTGGATACATTTCTCTTGTAACCAACTTTTTGCATGGTAAGTGTTGTACCCCAAAATTTGCCCTCCCATTTTTCATTCAAGATACTATCCTAGGGTTTCTCGAATACTCAATTTTCTCAGAAGTTTATCAGACAGATTCTCTTCCTAGATAGTAAGTCCACAATTAGGGTTTTGCATTTCCCAAAGAAAATTGAGTCTTCAAGATTTCAAATGGTCTTCATAGAACTTCATGTCTCCTCAAGGTTGTTTAAGCCAGTTTTCAAAACCTCGCATTGCAAGTTTGCTCAATCAATGGTTCAAATAACTAAAAACGATTACATTGACCCAAAATCGACCTTTTGCGAGAACAATTCAAGCGATCGTAACTTCTTCATTATTCAATATTTTTGAGTGGTTCTTATTGCATATGATTCTCCTTGATGCCATCTCCAATTTATCTTTACAAATCAAGAGCTGATTACGTGTAGAAGATCACCAAAATTCGAGTACGTTAGAAGTCACATCATGGACTTTGACCTAATTTTAAATAACAGTCGTCTGATTTCTAAAAATTATGATTTCTTCAAATCACAAGATCTTGAGACGATTATTTCTATATATGGTCATAAGTGATGTCGCTCACGAGTTTATTTTCAAAGATCAAAAGAAAATTGTGTTTGGAAGACTTCAAAAATTATCGAATCGTTGTAAGTTATTTGTTGATTTTTGAATGTTCTTAACCACAGTTTGTTGCAAGATTGATGAATGTTCTTAAAGCATGTTTGTATTAATCGAGCGTGGCGTGCGAGTCCATTTTGAATGCAAGTTTGAATTGGATACAATTTAAAGATTAAGACTTTCATTTAAAACAACCATGATTTTGGATGCAAGTTGACCTAGTGGAATTGAATTCTTAAACATTTATTTTGTTTAGGAATTTGATTAGAGTACAAGGTGCATGTTTGTTTGAAATACAAGTTACAAATTCATTTGTGATTGCTTGGAATTAAATTTACCAGACTGAAGTATTTCATTTCAAACTATTCCAATTGGGAATTTCAAAACTCAATTAAAATACAAAGATTTGTATAGAATCTCATCATATCAAAAGTTATTCAATGCATTGTATTATTACATTGCAAATAAAATTACAAATTTTTTGTCTTCTTTACAAAGAATCACAAGTTTCTTGTCTACAAAGAGAAGTTTTGTTTCTTCTTCAAGTCTTCCTTGCTTCGTCTTCAAGCAACTCATCTCAAGCCTCGCTTGCCATTAATGAAACAAGAAGAAGAAAAGTTAGCAAGCATTCAATAAAAAAATAATGTGTAAAGAAGAGAAATTCATCATTAGGGTTTGCGTTTTGGAATCAAAATGTTTGTTTGTTTTAATCACAATCTATTTCTCCCTATTTTGAAAATCTCAAAACCTGAATTTTGGTTCACAAAAAAGGGAAAAAAATACAAAGCAAACAAAACAAGAAAGCTGCCCAATCTGTAACAAAGCAACTGCCATATAGCAGCAACCATGCTGTCCAAAACCTGCAACAAACATAGCAGCGGGCAGCAAGCAACAACATATGAAAACAATGCAAGACAAGGCAAGCTGCAATGCAACAGGGCAAGCAAGCTGCCCAACCTACAGCAAAGTACATAACAACAAGCAACAACATATGCAATGTAAAACCAACACAGAACCAAGCCTGGAAAGTAGAACAAATACAACATAAGCAACAACAAGGCTAGTCAACTTATCCAAACATGTCATCATTTTCCTATAAAACTGCAAACCCTTCAGAATTTCAAAAATAAGCAACATTGCTTTTTTTTCATTGAAAGAGGAAAGAGGAAAGATGAAAGAGATATCACCTAGAAATAAAGTCCAAAGTCCTGCTATATACCAAAAACTCAGCCCAACAATTGCACCAAATAGGTAATTACAAACCTGCTACTGAAATGCTCAAAGTCAGCTTTCCAAAACAGTCCAAAAATCTGTCAAAAGCAACTGCTATATACAACCAAAATTTCACACAAACAGGCCAAGTCAAAATCTGTAATAAAAATGGCAAAGCAGTCCACAAAACCAGCCTGCTATCCAAAGCCCTGCATTAGTCCAACCTTGCTGCACAAATAGGCTAAAAACCTGTGACCTGTTATGTTGCTGCAACAATCTTTTACCCAAAATGCATGATACCAAAACTTGTGCAAGAAAAGAAAAAAATAGTGCACTTAGTGAACAAAGATGGATTCAAAACTCCCTCTTAATTTCAATATCTAGCTCTATATAACAGAGTTCACAATAACAACAGAAAACATTTTTTTTGACAGGCCAAAAAACCAGCATAGATACAAAACCAAGAAAAACCAGAATAGATACAAAAACCAAGAGCCAAACCAGCAAATACAAACGAAGAAAAAAACCAGCAAAGAGATTAACAAAACCAGAAAAGCCAAAGATCTCCAACTCTTATTCAACATAACACAAACAAATTCCATATGTTCTAAATAGAAGCCAACATACCCAAAGAAATAGCAAGGCCAGACAATATACCAACTAAGCCAATATGCACACAAAAGCCAGAAAATAAAAAGAGAGAGAACATAATTCATCACCACATAGATCCATAACCCTTCTCCAACTGGTTTCACCTCATCATCATCTCCTGTCTTCACTCACCCTTAGTCACCACTGAACACCATCATCTTCCTCACCCCTCCATCCAGCAAAGCTCACAAATTACAAAAGGGAATCACAAGAGAACGAAAGCCAGCAAA
This sequence comes from Vicia faba, assembly GCA_948472305.1. Taxonomy (NCBI): domain Eukaryota; kingdom Viridiplantae; phylum Streptophyta; class Magnoliopsida; order Fabales; family Fabaceae; genus Vicia; species Vicia faba. Next base: position 1,045,226,936 of record OX451737.1, read on the forward strand.
ACGAAGGAAGAAGCCATACCGGAAAGAAAAGCTTCAACAGGTATGATTTGTTTCCCCTATTCTCACACTTCCATGGCATGATTCCTATTTGTCACTACATTAACAAAGGGCTAACAAATCAGTAAAAAAAACAAGAAAATCTTTTAGACACTGAAAATTGCAAAAACACAGTACCTTCAATTTTCTCCAAATCCATCACTGATTCCCCTTCATGAGCGTTAAAAAAGGCGGAGTTTAGGGTAGAGAAAGGTTAGGGTTTGTATCGATAAAGAGGGCAAAATTGCTAGGTTAATTTGGCGAGGATGAGAGAGATGAGAGAGATAGGTCCCGATTACAGAGTGTTGGAAGAAGGTGAGGACAAGATGATATTGAAACTCTCAGGTTAATAGAGGTATCGAGAGAGAGGGAAGAAGAAGATTGAAGCGTGAGAAGAGAGATAGGGTTTTCTGTTTAGGTTTTCCAATTAACAATAATAGCGTTTTGATCCCTTCCTTTCCTCTTCATGACCGGGTCACCAGCCTAAGTCCAGCCCAATAGCTTTTTTTTTTAATTTTGCTTAGTCATTTTTTTTATATAACAGTTGGGCTTCAACTCAACTAAATTTCCAAATCCATCTGTATTTTAACTTCACCCTCTAATCCTGTTTCACACCCTTTTTTTTATTTTTATAATTAACCTAGTTTAGGTTTAATTTAATAAATTAGAATTTTAGGTTAAAAAAAACTTTATTTAGTAATCATTTAATTTAATTAATCTCTAGTTTTATTTTCTTTAAAATTCAATTAAAAAAACATGTAACTAATTAACTTGAAAAAAAATTTGTAAGTAATTTTATTAATTAGTTTTTTTTCTTCTCTTTAGTCTTAATTTGTTTGTTTAATTTATTCATAACAAAATACTAAAAAACAAAATATATACAAATGATTTAATTTCTTTAATCAATTATTTTCTTTAATAGATTAGAATTTCATTTTTTCTTTCCAAACTTTTCAAACAAATAACAAGAACTTTATTCCCTTACTTTGTTAATTAATTTTATTTCATAGACTGTTATAATTTTAATTAATCGTTCAATTCGATTTGGTTGAATTGATTGTTATTTGGATTTTTAATCGCATTGATCCATCCCCATTTATAAATTTGTACCCCCATTCACGAAAACTCTGTAATAGCATAGAATTTCAATTTTCGCAATTTATTATTTTCCTTATACTGTATAGTAATTAGGCGTGTATGGCAAGATTTAAAATCAATCGCTAGATAACCTAATTTCAAAGACAAAATTAACTTGAAACGAACACACTTTTTTACACACGCACCTCTAGGGTAACCTCGCTCGTTGCGTCGGAAATACAGTCATGTCCCTCGAATATGAGACACTTTAGCAAAGACCCTTCGATAAAAAAGACCGTAGTCCCTCGACGTTCCTCGATGCTGCCTTCGATAAAACAATCTAGTCCCTTACGAAAATTGCTAAAGTGTCTCACAAGTTGCCTTCTATGACTGTACAAACGTCCCACACCTGCCCCTTTACTTCCAACGATGGGGCTTCTTACCAAATCAATGGTAAGATAGCAACATCTAAAGGAGGAAAAGAACATTTAATACTTTTCGAGTAGGTAGATTCGCTCTTAATCGCCCGCTTGCTCACAACCAAACATTTTACACCAACACTTTCAAAACATCTTTCAAAACTTGAAAACATTTTCAAAAGATCAAGCACTTTGTATACATTCTTACAAACGAGAATCATTACAAATTTTGCCTAAACAATGACCTCTTTTTAAAAATACTTTCAAAATCACACAAAGCATAATTTTAAACAAAAGCAAGTGATCTAGCAAGTAACTAAGAGCCCATGGAAAACCATGGATGAAAAGGGTGTTAACACCTTCCCTTTTCATAATATACCCCCCGAACCCGAGAAATAATCTCGAAAGGCATCACCTATAACCCATGCTTAGCTCTAAGACAGTTTGGTTATGCCCGAAGGGATGGCCCATATGATATGCTGATTCAGGGTTTGGTATTCGACTACGACAACGACGATCAAGGACTTCGCCAGAGATTCATCCGAGCTTGGAGGATGCTAAACAAGGTGGATAGCAAGACTTTGGGACACAAGAATTCCATCCCTCTTGAGCCTTACCTCAAGTGGGTATGAACCCGCACTCAAAGTCTTATGATGCCTTATCCTTCCATTCTCCCGGTGATTATTGAGCCTGTTAAGGAAGGAGAAGTTCCATACACTATCCTACATCATGACATGCCCACATCTATTGAAGACCTACAAAGGGATTGGATACAACTCAAAGGAGAGCGAGATACTTTCGAAGCCCAATTCTACGCAAGCGAGAAGAAGGTTTTAGAAATCACTAGGCTACTTCATGAGGAGCAGACTCTAAATGCCTACATAGCACCAAAGAGGATGCGCACTACTTTTTTATCTTAGAGTGTTGTATTATTTTGCCCAAGGGGCATTGATGTACTCAAACTCTACCTCAATAATATGACGTGTGTTTTCTTTTTGTTTAAAACAAACTTGAATCTTTTAAAATCCTTGAAAACATTACATGTGCACACATCATTCATCATAACATAAACAGGTCTTTTGCAACAAGTTTCCTCATCTCTCTACTGTTTATTTCAGTAAGATGGATCTCGAATAGACAGTCAAAGATCTTCAAACTCAAAACATGCAGTTTCAACAGTTACTCACAACCCTGGCCAAAGGACAAGAGGAGCTAAAGACTCTGTTGGCAAAAGAGAAAAAGAAGAAAGAGAAGAAACCAACTGGTGTTGTAATCATGGGGAGAAGGTTTCAAGGGAAAACTAGAAGAACCTTGACTTTCGCCGCAACATCTGATGAAGGGGAAGGGAAAGGAAAGGAAACAGCTGTTCCGTTAGACTCTGAAGAGGAGGAGGAAGAGGAAAACTACTCTGAGGAACAGTATCCTCTGGCTGATGATAAGTAAAGACACCTCGAAGAGCGTTTGAGTGCTATGGAAATACAAAGGGTACCAGGTCTAGATTTTGAAGAATTGGGGCTAGTGTCAGGAATTATAATCCCACCAAAGTTCAAAGTGCAGTTGTTTGCAAAATATGATGGGGTGTCATGTCCTAAAATGCACCTCTGATCATACGTGAGAAAGATTCAGCCGCACTCTGCCGATAAAGACTTGTGGGTCCATTTTTTCCAAGATAGTTTATCCAGAACACAACTCGATTGGTTTTACCAATTAGAAAAGGCCGACGTGCACAATTGGGAAGACCTTGCCGCAACTTTCTATAAATAATACCAGTATAATGTAGACTTGGCGGCTACCCGTACTCAACTTTAGAGTATGGCTATGGCTTCAAATGAGGGTTTCAAAGATTATGCACAAAAATGGAGGGATCTAGCTGGGAGAGTGCAACCCCCTCTGTCTGAAAGGGAGTTGGTGGATATGTTCTTAGGCACTCTATCGGGCCCTTTCTTCAACCATTTGATTGGGAGCTCATCTGCTGGGTTTACTGAGTTAATATTAACCGGAGAGAGGGTGAAAGCTGGTATAAAAAGTGGAAAGATTCAGAAAGATTTGTCCGCCTCTACAGCTGTAAGAAAGCCCTTCACTGGGAAGAAGGAGGTATATGTTGTTTATCCACAAAGAAACCAAGGGAGAGCTGAACGCCGACCAATGGTAGGGGCCATTATGATCCCAAAGCTTACATTTGATCAACCAAGGAGTAATCAACCGAGGGTGGAAAGGCCGATCCGGTAATTCACCAGAATTAATATGACTCTAGCCCAGATTCTACCACATCTTCTGAAATCTAACTTGGCAATTTTGAAGGAAGCTCCAAAGAATCCCAACACAGCGTCCTCTCATTATCACCCGAATGCCAGCTGCGCATACCATTCCGAAAGTCCGGGGCACGACACTAACAACTGTTGGGCTTTGAAAAACAAAATTCAAGACCTTATAGATGCAAAAGAGATTGAGTTTGAGGCGCCCGAGAAACCGAATGTCATTTCCGCTCCTATGCCTAGACATGGTCACAATGCCAATGCTATCGAAGAAGATTTGTTTGTTGCTACAGTAGATGAACTCTTGACTCCGCTCCCGATCATTAAGATGAACTTGTTGAAAGCTGGTATATTCCCAGGTTGTAATAAAGACTGCCATCTTTGCTTATCATCATCAACTAATTGCCCTCTGTTGAAGACAAGCATTCAACGCCTGATAGACAACGAAGAAATTCTATTTGAAAATGCTCCTGTTTCACCCATTCCTATTGAAGACATTTCAATCATAACCATCTCCGCCAATCCTTCCAAGGTACCCAAAAGACCCGTTAGGATTACATCAGTTCCAAAGACTACTCCTCTCATAATTATAATTCCTGGGCCGGTCCCATATGAATCAGATAAAATAGTACCATGGAATTACGGTGGAGAAATCTACTACCATGGTATCAAACAAGATGGGCTAACCACCGAAGAAGTGAGCTCCGAAGAAGAAGATTCCGACATTAGAAATATTTCCGGAACTAGTAAGATTACTCGTAGTGGTAGAATCCTCTCTCCAGAGATTGCCCCTCCAAAGGCAGTTTTTGGACCCGTGGCCGTTCCGAAGATTACCTCTGTACCAATAATCATACCTGTAAGTGCACCTACCGACAAAGACGACACGACCCCTGCTGTTATCCCTACCAACACTTCTACTGCTGAAAATCGAGGAAAAAGCATTCAAGAGGAGCTTGTCCGGATGAAGGCTCAACCACTAGCTATCCCCGAAACATCCAAGAAGGAAATCGAAGAGATCCTGAGGATAATAAATAAGAGTGACTATGACGTGGTTGAATAGTTGGGGAAAACTCCCTCCAAGATCTCCATGCTAGCATTGCTGCTGTGTTCTGAGGCACATGCGAAAGCTCTGGTAAAATTTCTGAAGACAACCCATGTGCCACAAGAGACGTCTGCTGACCAATTCCAAGACTGTGTGGCCAGTTTGACAGTTGATAAAGGCCTAGGCTTCTCTGATGCTGACCTGACACCAAGAGGGAGAAAACACAACGAGGCATTACATGTCTCTGTGGAGTGTAGAGGAACGACTCTGGCCCATGTCTTGGTGGACACGGGTTCATCTTTGAACGTCTTACCAAAGAAAGCCCTTGACAGATTGGATTGCGAAGGGTTGACATTGAAACCCAGTAACATAGTCGTGAGAGAATTTGATGGCTCAAAGAGGATGGTCCACGGGGGGGTGGACATCCCCATAAAGGTGGGAACTCAGACTTTCAACTCAACCTTCTATGTAATGGACATCCGCCCCTCTTACTCCTGTCTATTAGGACGACCCTGGATCCATAATGCCAGTGCTGTCACCTCTACGCTACACCAGATGCTGAAGTACCCGGTCCATGGAAAGATTATCACTGTCCACGGAGAGGAGGAGTACATGATTAGCCATCTAAATTCTTTCCGATATGTGGAGTTGGATAGAGAGTTCATTGAAACTCCTTTTCAACATTTCGAAGAGGTTTCTCAAGAGGTAGCAGTAACCAAGACAGTATCCCAGATCCCTAAAATCACAAGACCTCCGCTTCAGATGTCATCTCTAAAGGACGCCAAGGCAGTAGTAAAAGAGGGTGGATGCACCATCTGGGGGCAGCTTCCGGACATCCCGTTTAAATCAGACAAGTTTGGCCTGGGGTTTACTTCAACTGCTCAGAAGGCTGTGCACCGTGCCCGTGCTAGAGGGCCACCTTTGAAGATTAGTAACCGAGAGGTCAACACAGTCGAAGATGGTGAAGAAGATGGCAGCTTGGAAGATTGGATATTTCCTACTATCAACGGAGGACTTCGCAATTGGGAAGCCAGAGACTTTGTCCCAATAACTTTCATATCTCAGTAATTTATCTTTTACATTTCTGTTGGACTTGTAATATTCACAAACAATTCTCACTTTAAAAACCTTGTGTCTTACCCGAGGCACAATGGTCCATTTGTAAGGGTTTTTATTTCATCTTCATATAACATTCAATGAATCATGGACACTTTTTCACATACAAACCTTTTGTGCTCATTGCCTTTATTTTACATTTTATTGTGTAAAGATGGCTATACCCTTACACACACACACTCACAAATGCAGGTACCCCTCCATTCCGGATCCCATGGGTAACGATACTGCTATGGCCTTTAGTGATTCTGAAGATCTAATCTACCAAGCAGAATACGAAGGTGAGGAAGATTATGAAGTACCAGGAGAATTGGCCATACTACTACAACAAGAGGAAAGAGCTATTCAGCCTCATGAGGAACTGTTGGATACAATCAATTTGGGTACCGAGGAAGATAAAAAGGAAATCAAGGTAGGTGCCAATCTAGAGTCGAGTGTCAAGGAGTGTCTAATTCAGCTATTGCATGATTATGTTAAGATCTTTGCCTGGTCATACGAAGACATGCCAGGACTTGATACATACATCGTGGTACATCGTTTGCCCACAAGAGAAGACTGTCCACCAGTGAAACAAAAAGTATGCCGCATGAGACCTGACATGTCAGAGAAGATCAAAGCGGAAGTCATGAAACAATTCAATGCTGGATTTTTGGCTGTCACTTCCTATCCTAAATGGGTTTCCAACATTGTTCCCGTGCCTAAAAAGGACGACAAAGAATGAATGTGCATGGATTATAGAGATTTAAACAGGGCTAGCCCTAAAGATGATTTTCCACTTCCTCACATCGATATCCTGGTCGACAATACAGCCCAGCACAAAGTGTTTTCCTTCATGGACGGATTCTCAGGTTATAACCAAATCAAAATGGCACCCGAGGACATGGAGAAAACTACATTTGTCACACAGTGGGGCACGTTCTGCTACAAAGTGATGCCATTCGGACTAAAGAATGCTGGGGCAACCTATCAACGCGCCATGGTAGTCTTATTTCATGATATGATACATCATGAGATAGAGGTCTATGTAGACGACATGATAGCCCGATCATAAACTGAAGAGGAGCACCTTGACCACTTGCAAAAGTTTTTTGTGAGATTGAAGGAGTACAAACTAAGGTTGAACCCAAACAAGTGTACATTCGGAGTCCGGTCCAGTAAACTCTTAGGTTTCGTTGTCAGCAACAAAGGCATCGAGGTTGATCCTGCCAAGGTTAAAGCAATACAAGAAATGCCTGCTCCTCATACTGAGAAGGAAGTCAGAGGATTCTTGGGACGCCTGAACTATATTTCCAGGTTCATTTCTCACCTAACAACTACTTGTGAGCCAATCTTCAAATTATTGAAGAAAGATCAAGTAGTCAAGTGGAATGATGAATGCCAGTTTGCTTTTGACAAGATAAAAGAGTACTTACAAGAGCCTCCTATTTTGACGCCACCAGTCGAGGGAAGACCACTGATCATGTATCTGACCGTTTTAGAGAACTCAATGGGGTGTGTATTGGGGCAGCATGACAAGTCTGGCCGAAAAGAGCACGCTATTTATTAACTGAGCAAAAAGTTTACCGACTGTGAAACCAGATATTCACTGCTCGAGAAAACTTGCTGCGCTCTAGTATGGGCTGCTCGCCGGCTAAGACAGTATATGTTGACTCATACTACTTTGTTGATATCTAAGATGGATCCGATAAAATACATCTTCGAAAATCCTGCTCTGTCTGGAAGGATAGCTAGATGGCAGATGATCCTAACAGAATATGATATACAGTACACTACCCAGAAAGCTATAAAGGGCAGTGTGCTAACTGATCATCTTGCTCATCAAGCTGTAGAAGATTACCAGTCCATGAAATTTGAATTCTCGGATGAAGACATCATGACATTAGACAACTGTGAAGAAATCAGACCATATGACGAACCTGGACAAGGATCCTGATGGACCCTATTCTTTGATGGGGCATCCAATGCACTTGGTAATGGTATCAGCGCTGTACTTATATCTCCAGAAGGGTATCACACTCTCTTTACTACCAGACTTTGCTTCAACTGTACGAACAACATGGCGGAATATGAAGCATGCATCTTTGGTCTCAAGGCTGCCATAAACTTGGGAATCAAATCCTTAGATGTATTTGGAGATTCAGATTTGGTCATCAGTCTGATCAAAGGAGAATGGGATACTAAGCACCCAAACCTTATCCCTTACAAAGAACATGTTTTGACATTGCTACCATATTTTGAGAAGATTACCTTCGAGCATTTCTCGCAAGAAGAAAATCAGCTAGCAGATGCTCTAGCCACAATGTCATCTATGTTTAAACTTAATTGGGATAACGAGGCTCCCCAGATCACCATCGAATGAATGGATGAACCGACACACTGTCACGAGATTAATACTGAATAAGTAATGGACCAACCTTGGTTTCATGAAATTAAGAGGTATCTCGAAGCTCAAGAATATCCAGAAGGAGCTTCAATCTATGATAAAAAGTTCTTAAGGAGATTCTTTGCTAAGTTCTTCCTGAGTAATGGCATCCTGTACAAACGCAATCATGACTCTATTCTACTCCGTTGTATGGATAAGATTGAGGCTGGAAAGATCATGGCTGAATTACATGAAGGTACCTTTGGCACTCACTCCAGTGGGCATACGATGGCAAAGAAAATCCTACGGGCAGGCTATTATTGGTCTACCATGGAAGCAGACTACTATCAACATTCTCAGACCTGTCATAAGTGTCAAATTTATGCGGACAAGGTGCACGTACCTCTGGTTCCTATGAATTTCTTGACAGCTCCTTGGCCCTTTGCTACGTGGGGAATCAATATGCTTGGGGAGATTAAGCCTACAACATCCAATGGACACCACTTCATTCTAGTGGCCATTGACTATTTTACAAAGTGGGTCGAAGCAACTTCCTTCGTATCCGTCACTAAGAATGTTGTTGTCCGTTTCATCAAGCAGAATCTCATTTGCTGGTACGGTATCCCAGAAAGGATCATCACTGATAATGGTGCAAACCTTAACAATACTATGATCACCGCCTTGTACGAACAGTTCAAGATTCAGCATCACAATTCATCCCCCTATCGGCCAAAGATGAATGGTGCCATTGAAGTTGCGAATAAAAACATTAAAAAGATCATACAGAAAATGACAGTCACCTACAAGGACTGGCATGAGATGCTGCCATTTGCTCTCCATGGGTATCGTACCACGGCTCGCACGTCAACTGGGGCAACACCTTATTCTTTAGTTTATGGCATGGAGGCCGTCTTGCCTATTGAGGTTCAGATCCCCTCTTTGAGAATTGTGAAGGATGCAGGTTTAAATGAGGATGATTGGATCCAGACTCGACTTGATCAACTAAACTTAATTGATAAAAAGAGACTTACTGCTATTTGCCATGGTCAGATGTATCAAAAACGGATGATCAAGGCTTTCAACAAGAAAGTCAGATGCCAAGTATATCAAGTTGGAGATCTAGTGATCAAACGTATTATCTTACCACAAAGTGATCCTAGGGGCAAATGGACTCCTACCTATGAAGGACCATTTATAATCAAGAACATCTTCTCCGGTGGGGCAATGATCTTAACCACCATGGACGGCGATGAGTTGCCACACCCTACAAACGCAGACATAGTCAAAAGATACTACGCATAAGAGACCCGCTAGGTTGACACACCTAGGCAAAAAAAAAGGGGCATCCCGGCGAACCAAAAGGTTCGGGAAAAAATTAGGGATAAAATATAAAAAAATCTGTACACCCGGCAAGTTGAAAACCCGAAAGGGCAACTTGGTCAAAAAAGGGTTTCCCGGTGGACTGAAAACCGGAAAGGGCGGTCCAGGAAAAAGTTAGGGAATTAAAGCGTATGACTATGTCCCGTCGGATCACTTTATCGATAACCTCTTGACTTCCACTGACAAACTCGGAGTTTATGATCAATTTAATCATCTTCGGACGAAGCAACAAATAGACAGGATATTCGGAGACATGAAGACTATAGTAGAATGGGAACCTCATGGGATTATCACACATAGCTGTCTTTCTTTGTATAACTTTTTTCTTCTTACTTTTATGGCACCATCCTCTTACTAGGATGTCTGTCTCATTTGTACAAAATACTTATTCAAAGTAAATACAAAGATATCTCTTTAAAGTACATAAAACTATTTGCCTTTTTCTTTACACTTGTGTTTTATTTGCAAAAACGTCCAATGATTCATTAATGAACATATGCATTTGAACATAATTACTGTACAAATAAACAAAATGAGAAAGACAATTACTGACAGGTTGAAAGAATAGGAAAACGTCTTTAGGCTATTCCATGAGCAATCCCCACAGTACGTCATTTAGATCCCTGACGAAACTAAAACTTCAAACTATTAATCCCCGGTGGAAATCGTCCAGTTTCTCCAAATTCCCTAGCAAGTTGTTTTGAGGCCTGAAATCCAACCGGATAACAGCTGACTTCTGATACTCCCCAACGGAATAAAGACTCCCATTATTAATCCCTAGTAGAAGTCATCAAAATTCTCTGGATTCCCCAAGCAGATTCCTTAAGCAGTACATGGCATTGCTCTCACAATAGGATTTTGTCAATACTTCAATTTCAAGATGTAAAGAATCCACATTATCCTCAACGGCAGTCAAGGATTTATTTTCCTCAATCATACAACAATGCAGCAATACAGCAAATCAGCTTACATGCGCATGCATTACATTCACATATCATAAACATTGATAAAACACATATATTGCATCATACATTTCATGCAATGTAATTTTGTGTTCCAGCTAACATTTCACCCTTTTCAAGATAAGATTAACAACTACCATTAATAATACGCAATCATGATATAGTTCAGATATGCTCCAGATACGGATGCCATTCTGATACTCATTCAGATTTCAGTTCAGATACGCTCAAGATACGGATGCCATTCTGATACGCAATCATGACACAGTTCAGATACGCTCCAGATATGGATACCATCCTGATACTCATTTAGATTCAACTTCTAGATATAGTTCAGATACGCTCCAGATACGGATGCCATCCTGATACTCATTCAGATTTCAGTTCAGATACGCTCCAGATACGGATGCCATTCTGATATGCAATCATGATACAATTCAGATATGCTCCAGATACGGATGCTATCCTGATACTCATTCAGATACAGCTCAGATACACTCCAGATACGGATGACATTCTGATACTTATTCAAATTTCAAGTTTAGATACGCTCCAGATACGGATTCTATCCTGATACTCATTCAGATTCAACTTCTAGATACAGTCAGAGACGCTCTAGATACGAATGCCATCCTGATACTCTTTCAGATACAACTCAGATACACTCCAGACATGGACGCAATTCTGATACTCATTCTTCCAACTTACAATTTACAATCCAACAAACATTCTTGGATGGCATCTACAAGCCCATCTCCAACAAGACTCTATCACTTCTCCAAATGGCATCTTTAAGCCCATTCCCTCAACTACACATCGTCGAGTGCAAATTTATGGTCACTCTAGTGTCCAATCACTGTTTCACCTTCGAGTCACGAATGGCAAAACTCGCCAATCTAACTCTTCAGGTTTAAGAAGATTGAACAGGGGCAGCTGTTGTACCCCAAAATTTTCTCTCTCATTTATCAAGACTTTCCTCACAAGATTCCTTTGACTCAAGACTGGATTAGGGTTTGGTCAGCTCAAGACATCTCATCTTGCACTGATAACCCAAAATTTAGGCTTGAAATTGGCACAAGGAAAAATGGACTTTTAATGCCCCATTTGACTTTCATGGATCATTTTGGACTCTCAAGATTGCTCATGTCAAGTTTCAGGTCTTGGATCACATTTTTGCTCAGTCAATTGATTAGATGACCTAAAATCAACCGTATTGGTGAAAAAGTCAACTGTAGCACCAAAAGTCAAACTTTGACTTTTTTTGGTCAACATTAAGTTTCAAATATCACAATTCATCAAGACATTCAAAAATATCAAGTTTGATCATCAAGAATTTAAGAAAGTCAAAAGTCAACTTGAAAAGTCAAGATTTCCAAGACTTAGAAATTTTCTAAGTTGTTTTTATACATGATAATTTCATCACTTCATGCCATTCTTTCACCAAGATGTAAGATGATTCAAAAGAAAATTTTAACATGAAAGTTGTAGATCTCCATGATATCTACAACATTTATTTATACAACTTCTCCTAAATATGCTTGGATCTCAAGTTATAAATTCATGAAGTCATGACATTTTCATTTAACACTTAGAGAAATTTTCAGTAGATTTTGTGCAGGATTTTATCCCAACTTCTTGGCATTTTTTCACATAGTTCCAAGATGATTTTGTCAAAATGGGCAATATGAAAGTTATAGAGGGTGTTTCAAGCTTTCCAAAACATCCAAGATCATGAATTTATCATACTTGAGCTAGGAGATTCAAGGGCATGAAGTTGGGCATCAACCCTTGATTTGTAAGTCATTCTATTGAAGAACACACAACAAAACCCTTATGCTATGCTGCATAATCTTATGTTGCATGCCTTCTTGCTTGAAAATATCTACATAATTTAATGTTTACACCCACTTTTGAGCTATTACCCAAGTGTTTAAGCCATTGTCCAAAGGATCTTTCCATTTATGGCATAAAGGCACCATTGCTATTCTTGAAAAGCAAGGTTTTTGTACAAAACTTGTCTTGAGCCCATACTTTGTTTGTTTCTAATTTTACTCCACCATAAAACATGGAAATCAACCCCTCTAAACCAACAACTTTGGTACTTCACCTTGAGACCATGGAGTACTTGACATACTTTGATACTTACATCCCAACTAAACCATAACATGTTGTGTTGTAAACATATTCAGCCTCTGTTCACAAGTCCTTTGCCTATAAATAGAAGAAGCATTTGCAAGACAAAGAGGTTAGAAAAAATAGAGAGAAAGAACAAGGAGAAAATCCAGAAGTTATATTGATAAACCCTTAAAATCTCATATTCACAAAAATCCATAACAGTCCATAAAGCCTCCACTCTTGAGTTTTGAAGTCTAAACCTTTAAACCTCTCACACTTTGCATATTCCATCTAAAAACCATCCAAACATTTCATACCATACAGAGGTTGTTTAGTAACCTTCAACAAAAAGGAAAGTCTAGCAGCCTGTTGGAGCTTCCTTAAGGTTCATACAACATCTTAAAGGGTATTTGGATTTAAAACCTAAAGTGCAGTTTTAAGGTAAGTCATCTTTACCTTGCCTTTTCCATACATCAACTTTTCTGTTTATAGGATGTAGCAATCACTATTTTTGAAGTTAATCATTTATTTGTTGTTCATGTTATTCATTTATATGTTAAAAACTAACTGATGTATGCAAAGAATGGTGTTTAAGGCAGAAAAAGGCAGTATGTATCGACACATATCCATATGTGTCGACCCATCTTAGTGAAATACAGGGTATGAATTGACACATAACCCTCATGCATCGACCCATACTGAGTTCAGGTCACTAAACAGAAGCTGGAAAGGCCTATGAGTCGATACATGCGTGTTTCACGTTGATGCAAAAGGCGTATGAGTCGTTCCATCCCATTATGGGTCGACTCATACTGAACAAATTTCACTTTACAGGAGCAAGGAGAAGCTATGTGTCGATGCATAGCAGCATGGGTCGACACATAGCAGTTCAAAATGCAGTTTTCCTTTTATTTTACACTGTTTTTACATTGTTTTCATTATCATTCGATATGGTTGTAATATTTCAGTCTCCATTTCATCCCTATTGTTAAATTGTACCCCCTTCCCCCTAAAGTGATGTAATAGCTTAGATTTTATTTTCCGCATTTTTACTTGCTTTTCATATATTGCTAGTAAATAGGATGTATGGCAAGATAAAATAAATAAATAGATAACTTTCAAATATAAGACAAAATGCATGCAAAATAACACACTTGCACACAAGCATCCTTAGGGTTTCTCCACTTGGTTTCCTAAAACAAAAATGGCCATATTACGCATGCGAAGTATCTTGGCAAAACAAACAAATATGAAGATCATAGTCCCTCGATGACGCTATTCAAAAGTTGCCTTACAAAGATGATCTTGGTCCCTCCAAATGCTAAGATACTTTGCAAACATTGCTAATCATGGCTATACGATGACCCACGCCCTTCCCGTTCACATCCAAAGATAGGGTTGCTTACCAAATCAATGGTAAGACAACAATGTCAAAGGAATAGAAAATGCACAAGAAAGACATTTGAGTAGGTAGATAACTTCTAGTTACTTGCTCCATTTCAAATAACTATCCTTGCTATTTTCAAAACAACACACACATTTCAAAATATTTTACAATCATTGAAGACATTTTTAAAAAAAGACAAACATCTTTGTATACATTCTTACGAACGAGAATCATTACAAAGATTGCCTAAACGAATGGCCTCTTTTACAAAATACTTTCAAAACCATACAAAGCATAATTTCATACAAAAGCAAGTGATCTAAGCAAGTAACTAAGAGCCCATGGAAAACCATGGATGAAAAGGGTGCTAGTACCTTCCCTTTTCATAATCTACCCCCTAACTCAAGAAAACATCTCAAAGGTCTTTCCTGTGCTTTTTCACCTTTCCTTTTGGATAAAAGAAAAGTCGGTGGCGACTCTTGCTAAACCGCGACATTTGCGATAAAACGCAAAACCTTCAAGTCAATTCTCTCACCGTATCACACTCAATACTACACTCATTGAGGTTTGGTTTCTTGGGATATTTCGGTCGCCATTAAAGAGGCTCGCGCTGAAACAATGACCAAGGAAACAAACCAGTGATATTGAGCTCCTTAGAACCCGGTTACTATTATTAGGACATGTTTGAGCCAACTAAAACTTCAAGAGGGTACTTACCTATGAGACTCCACGCAAGCCCAAACCTAAGAACTTGTTTGCTTTGTTTGTATATATTTTACCTGTACATAACATCATGAACATCATAACATCACACTTATTCACTAACCATTTCAAGGAGTTTTGGGATTTATCTTTGTTTCTGTTTTGTAGGACATGGGTTCTCTTTGCAGGAAAACTATTCAAGTCAACCTTGTAAGGATTCCCCCTCAACTTAATGAGCTAGCTTCAAGGATTCTTGAAAATTCTCCATTCACCGAGAGACATGGTCGCATACTGAACTTGGTCACCTCCAAAATTGATGAAGATATGTTAAAGGTGCTCTTCCAGTTCTTTGATCCTTTACACCATTGCTTCATTTTCCCTGATTATCAACTTGTGCCAACTCTGGAAGAATTCTCCCAATTCTTGAGGATTCCCATTCTCAATCAACTACCTTTCAACGGTACGAAAAGAGACCCAAAACCAGAAGAGATTGCTCAAGCTTTACACTTGCAACCATCTGATGTCACAACTCATTGGGAAACAAGGAGTGGTGTCAAAGGTTTCCTAGCAAAGTTCTTGTTCGAGAAAGCCCAAAACTGTTGGAACTCTTTAGATTTGCAAGCCTTCAAAGAAATAGTGGCTCTCCTCATCTATGGGATGGTTTTGTTTCTAAATCCTGACCAACTCATAGATGTGAACACCGTCAAAGTCTTCATATCTCTCAACCCGGTGCCTACTTTGCTAGGGGACATCCTACATTCTTTTCACACTCGCACTATGACGAAAAGAGGTATCCTCATGTGTTACACTCCTCTCTTGGGAAGATGGTTTATTTCTTATCTTCCTCAATCTGTATTAAGGAATGAGCAAGGTTCAAGGTAGTCACAAAGGTTGATGACGCTCAAACATTCAGACATCCATTGGTGTTCCCGATCCATAGAGAATGTTATCATCGTCGACCGTTGTGGGAAGTTACCTAATGTCCCTTTACTTGGAATTAGGGGAGGTATCACCTATAACCTCTATTTAGCTTTAAGACAATTTGGTTATGTCCGAAGGGATGGTCCACATGAGATGGTCATTCAAGGTTTGGTATTTGACTACGAGAACGACGATCAAGGTCTTCGCTAGAGATTTATCCAAGCTTGGAGGAGGATGAACAAGGTAGATAGCAAGACTTTGGGGCACAAGAATTCCATCCCTCTTGAGCCTTACCTCAAATGGGTACGAACTCGCGCTCAAAGTCTTATGATGCCTTATCTCTCTGTTCTCCCGGTAATCATTGAGCCTGTCATAGAGAGAGATGTTCCATACACTATCCTGCATCCTGACATGCCCACTTCTCTTGAAGACTTGCAAAGAGATTGGATATAGCTCAAGGGAGAGTGAGACACTTTTGAGGCTCAATTCTACGCTAGTGAGAAGAAGGTTTTGGAACTCACTAAGCAACTTCATGAGGAGCGGACCCTGAATGCCTACATCACACCAAAGAGGATGCGCACAACCTTTTTATCTTAGAGTTTTTTGGTGTATTTTTGTGTAAGCCCAAAGAGGCATTGATGTACTCAAGCTTTAATATTTTAATATAACATGTGTTTCCTTTTTGTCTAAAGCAAATTTGAATCTCTAAGTTCCTTGAAATCATTGCATACGCATTTACCATTCATCATAACATAAGCAGGTTTCTTGCGATAAGTCTCCTCATCTTTCTACTATTTATTTCAGTAAGATGGATCTCGAGCAAATGGTGAAGGACTTCCAAGCGCAGAATGCACAGTTTCAACATATGTTTTTAACTCTAGCCAAAGGACAGGAAGAGTTGAAGACTTTGCTGGTTTAAAAGAAAAAGAAGAAAACAAAAAAGATAACAGGAGTTCTGAACATGGGAAGAAGATTCCAAGGGCATACAAGAAGGACCTTAGACTTTGCAACACCATATGGTGAGAAAGACAATCAAGTTGGGAAAGGAAAAGAAACAATTGTCCAGCCAGAATCAGAAGAGGAAGAGGAAGAAGAAGACTATTCTGAAGAACAATACCCTCCAGCTGATGACAAGTATAAACATCTCGAAGAACGGTTGAGTGCGATGGAAATAAAAAAGTCCTTGGATTGGACTTTGAGAAATTAAGGTTAGTATCTGGGATTGTCATCCCTCCAAATTCAAAGCACCGGTATTCGCCAAATATGACGGGGTCTCATGTCCCAAAATGCATCTCCGGTCCTATGTAAGGAAAATCCAGCCTCATACCGCTGACAAGGATTTATGGGTACACTTCTTCCAAGACAGTCTGTCTGGTACTCAACTTGATTGGTTTTACCAGTTAGAAAGAGCAAACATTCACAATTGGGAAGATCTTGCTGCATCCTTTTACAAACAATACCAATATAACGCTGATCTTGCGCCTACCCGTACTCAACTCCAGAGTGTGGCCATGGCTTCAAGTGAAGGCTTCAAGGACTATGCGCAAAATGGAGAGATTTAGCCGGAAGAGTTCAACCTCCTCTATCGGAAAGAGAATTGGTAGACATGTTCTTGGGCACCTTTTCTGGTCCCTTCTTCAATCATCTAATTGGGAGTTCATCAGAAGGTTTTACTGAATTGACATTGACGGGAGAAAGAGTAGAAGCCGGGATAAAGAATGGAAAGATCCAAAAAGACGCATCCTCTTCCGCAACTGTAAGAAAGCCATTCATCGGAAAGAAAGAAGTGGTTGCTGTATATCCTCAAAGAAACCAAGACAGGGCCGAACGCCAACCAATGGTGGGGGCTGTTATGATTCCTAAACCTGTGCCTGATCAACAAAGAAGAAATCAACCAAGAATGGAAAGATCGGTCAGACAATTCACCCGAATTAACATGACACTATCTCAGGTATTACCACATCTGTTAAGATCCAATCTAGT
This sequence comes from Vicia faba, assembly GCA_948472305.1. Classification (NCBI taxonomy): domain Eukaryota; kingdom Viridiplantae; phylum Streptophyta; class Magnoliopsida; order Fabales; family Fabaceae; genus Vicia; species Vicia faba. The sequence goes on from OX451737.1 coordinate 1,045,244,693, forward strand.
GACCTTGAAAGAAGCTCCAAAGAACCCTAACACAACCTCTCCTCACTATCATTCCAATGCCCGTTGTGCATACCACTCTGAGAGTCATGGCCATGACACAAACAATTATTGGGCTCTAAAGAATAAGGTACAAGATCTTCTGGAAGCCAAAGAGATTGAATTCGATGCGCCCGAAAAGCCCAATGTCATTTCTTCCCATATGCGCAAACACGGTCGTAATGCCAACGCCATTGAGGAAGATATGTTTGTTGCTTCAGTTGATGAACTTGTGACCCCACTCCTGAATATAAAAAAGAACTTGTTAAAAGTCGGTGTTTTCCCAGGCTGTAATGAAAGCTGTTATTTCTGTTTGACCTTACAACCCAACTATCTTTTGTTGAAAACAGGCGTTCAGTGCCTAATAGATAACAAATAAATTTTATTCGAGAAGACTTCTATTCCAGCTGTTCCTTATAATGATGTTTCCATCGTTACCATATCCGCCAATTCTTCTAGGGTCTCCACCAAAAGACCCGTTAGAATTACATCAGTTCCAAAAGTAGCTCCTTTGATAATCACAATGCCTGGACCAATCCCGTATTCGTCAGACAAAACCGTACCACGGAATTATGGAGGGGATGTCTACTACCACAATATTAAGCAAGATTGGCCAGTTTCCGAAGATTCAAGTTTTGAGAAAGTTGATTCCGATGTTAGTAATATTGCAGGGACTAGTAAGATTACCTGAAGTGGTAGGATTTTCTCTCCAGAAATTGTTCCCCCAAAAGCTGTTTCTGGACCCGTAATCATTCCTGTTGTTGTTGCTCCTCCAAAGGATGTTCCCAGTCCTACAATCATCTCTGCAAACACTCCTGTCGACAAAGATGTTACAATCCCTGTTATCACCCCTACTGACGTTCCTGCTGCCGAGTCAACCGAGACTCGAGGTAAAAGTATTCTGATTGAGCCTGTCCAGATGAAGGCACAATCATTGGCTATCCCTGAGACCTCCCGGAAAGAGATGGAGGAAATTCTAAAGATCATAAAATGAAGCGACTACAATGTAGTCGAGCAACTGGGGCAAACTCCATCAAAATTTTCCATGATGGCTCTACTACTATGTTCCGAGGCTCATGTAAAAGCCTTGGTAAAGTTCCTTAAAACTGCCCATGTACCCCAAGAAACATCTGCCGATCAGTTCCAAGATTGCGTAGCCAGCTTGACTGTAGATAATGTTTTAGGTTTTTCGGATGCTGATTTAACACCGAGAGGGAGGAAACATAATAAGGCATTGCATGTCTCAGTGGAATGTAGGGGAACAACTCTGGCTCATGTCTTGGTGGACACTGGCTCGTCTCTGAATGTATTACCTAAAAAAGCTCTTGATAGGCTTGAGTGTGAGGGATTGACATTGAAACCAAGCAACATAGTGGTGAGGGCCTTCGACGACTCAAAAAGGATGGTGCATGGGAAAGTAGACATCCCCATAAAAGTTGGAACCCAAAAATTTGATTCAACTTTTTATGTAATGGATATTCGCCCCTCATATTCCTGCTTGCTAGGCCGTCTGTGGATTCACAATGCCGGTGCCGTTACTTCTACGTTGCACCAAATGCTGAAATATCCGATTCAAGGGAAGACTATCACCGTTCACGGAGAAGAAGAGTACATGATCAGCCATCTCAATTCCTTCATATATGTGGAATTAGATGGTGAATTTATTGAAACTTTATTCCAACACTTCGAAGAAGTCCTTCAAGATGTGGCAGTAACCAAGGCTGTGTCTCGAGTTCCCAAGATTACCAGGCCTCCACTCAGGATGTCATCTTTGAAGGATGCCAAGGCAGTGATAGAAGAAGGTGGGTGCATTATTTGGGGACAACTCCCATATATCCCATATGAATCTGACAAGTTTGGCATGTGTTTCACTTCAGGTGCCCAGAAGGCTGTGCGCCGCGCTCGTGCCGGAGGATCACCCTTGAAGATCAGCAACCGCGAAGTCAAAACCGTGGAGGATGATGAAGATAGCCATGACTTGGAGGACTGGATTTTCCCAACTGTCAGTGGAGGGCTCAGCAACTGGGAGGCTAGAGATTTTGTTACGATCACTTTTATTCCACAGTAATTTGTCTTTACATTTTTGTTGGATCTGTAATATTAAAACAATTCAGACTCTTTAAACCTTGTGTCTTACCCGAGGCATAATGGTCCATTTGTAAGGGTTATTATCTCATTTCCATATGACACCAATGAATCATGGACGTTTTGCATACAAACTTTCGCACCATTTTTCTTCTTTTTTACATTTTCATTTCTTTCAAAGATAGCTATACTCTTACACACACTCACACCCACAATACAGGTCTACATCCATTCGGGATCCCATGGGTAACGGTACTGCTATGGCCTTTTGTGACTCTGAGAATCTAATCTACCAATCTGAAGACGAAGGTGAGAAAGATTATGAAGTACCAGGGGAACTTTCCAGATTACTACAACAAGAAGAAAGGACCATTCAGCCTCACGAGGAACCCGTGGATACAATCAACCTAGGTACCGAAGAAGATAAAAGAGAAGTCAAGGTGGGTGCCAATCTGGAACCCAGTGTCAAGGAACGTCTGATTCAGTTGTTACACGAATATGTTGAAGTCTTTGCCTGGTCATATGAAGACATGCCGGGACTTGATGTAGACATTATGGTACATCGTCTACCTATAATAGAAGATTGTCCACCAGTAAAACAAAAGGTCCGTCGTATGCGACCAGATATGTCGAAGAAGATTAAAGCAGAAGTCATGAAACAATTCAACATTGGATTCTTGGCCGTCACCTCTTATCCGCAATGGGTTGCCAATGTTGTTCCCTTCCCCAAAAAAGACGGCAAAGTATGAATGTGCATGAACTACAAAGATTTGAATAGGGCGAGCCCTAAGGATAATTTTCCACTCCCTCACATCGATATTCTAGTTGACAATACGACATAACACAAAGTGTTTTCCTTCATGGACGGTTTCTCAGGTTACAACCAAATCAAAATGGCACCTGAGGACATGGAGAAAACAACTTTTGTCACACAGTGGGGCACTTTCTGCTATAAGGTGATGCCATTCGGACTGAAGAATGCTGGGGCGACCTATCAGCGTGCTATGGTAGCTTTTATTTCATGACATGATACATCACGAAATAGATGTCTACATGGACGATATGATAGCCAGATCTCAAATAGAAGAAGAGCATCTTGATCATTTACAGAAACTGTTTGAGAGGCTGAAGAAATATAAGCTGAGGTTAAATCTAAACAAATGCACGTTTGGGGTACATTCTGGTAAACTCCTAGGCTTTGTCGTCAACAACAAAGGTATCGAGGTGGATCCTGCCAAGGTTAAAGCAATACAAGAGATGCCTACTCCTCGTACTGAGATGGAATTCATAGGATTCTTGGGACGTTTGAACTACATCGCCAGATTCATTTCTCACCTGACAACTACTTGTGAATCAATCTTCAAATTGTTGAAGAAAGATCAAGTAGTCAAATGGAATGACGAATGCCAAATTGCTTTTGACAAAATCAAAGAGTACCTGCAAGAGCCTCCTGTGTTGATGCCACCAGTCGAGGGAAGTCCATTGATCATGTATTTGACTGTTTTTGAAAACTCAATGGCGTGTGTGATGGGGCAGCATGACGAGTCTGGCCGAAAAGAGCATGCTATTTACTACCTGAGCAAAAAGTTTACCGACTGTGAAACCAGATATTCACTGCTCAAGAAAACTTGCTGTGCTCTGGCATGGGCTGCTCACCGGCTAAGATAGTATATGCTGACCCATACTACCTTATTGATATCTAAAATGGATCCGATAAAATACATCTTCGAGAAACCTGCTCTCTCTGGGAGAATAGCAAGATGGCAGATGATCCTGATGAAATATGACATACAGTATACTACCCAGAAAGCAACAAAGGGCAGTGTACTAGCTGATCACCTTGCTCACCAAGTTGTGGAAGGCTACCAATCCGTGAAGTTCGAATTCCCAGATGAAGACATCATGACGGTAGACAACTGTGAAGAATTCAGGCCATATGACGGACCTGAACAAGGATCCTGATGGACCTTGTTCTTTGATGGGGCATCCAATGCACTCGGCAATGGTATTGGTGTTGTACTCATATCTCTTGAAGGGTGTCATACTCCCTTTACTGCAAGGCTCTGTTTCAATTGTACAAATAACATGGCGGAATACGAAGCGTGCATTTTTGGTCTCAAAGTTGCCATGGACTTGGGGATCAAATTCTTAAGTGTATTCAAAGATTCAGCTTTGGTCATTATCCAGATCAAAGGGGAATGAGACACCAAACACCCCAACCTTATCCCATACAAAGAACATGTGTTGACATTGATCCCACATTTTGAGGAGATTACCTTCGAGCATTTCCCGCGGGAAGAGAATTAGCTAGCAGACGCACTGGCCATAATGTCATCCATGTTTAAACTTAAATGAGATAACGAGGCTCCCCAGATCACCATTGAACGAATGGATGAACCAACACACTGTCATGAGATTAATACTGAAGAATTAGTGGACCAACCCTGGTTTCATGAAGTCAAGAGGTATCTCGAGGCTCAAGAATATTCAGAAAGAGCTTCAGTCAATGATAAGAAGTTCTTAAGAAGATCCTCTGCTAAGTTCTTCCTTAGTAATGGTATTCTGTACAAACGCAATCATGACTCTGTGTTACTTCGGTGCGTAGATAAGATTGAAGCTGAAAGGATCATGGCCGAATTACATGAAGGAACTTTTGGCACCCATTCTAGTGGGCATACGATGGAAAATAAGATCCTACAGGCAGGCTATTACTCGTCTACCATGGAAGCAGATTGCTATCAACACTCTCGAACCTGCCATAAGTGTCAGATTTATGCTGATAAGGTGCACGTACCTCCGGTTCCTCTGAATGTATTGACGGCTCCTTGGCCCTTTGCTATGTGGGGGATTGATATGATTGGGGAAATCAAGCTAACAACCTCTAATGGACACCGCTTCATCTTAGTGGCCATTGACTATTTTACAAAGTGGGTTGAGGCAGCCTCCTTTGCTTCCGTCACCAAGAATGTTGTCGCCCGGTTCATCAAGCAGAATCTCATCTGTCGGTACAGTATCCCAGAAAGAATCATCAATGATAATGGTATGAATATAAACAACACTATGATCACTGGCTTGTGCGAGCAATTCAAGATCCAGCATAACAATTCTTCCCCTTACCGGCCGAAGATGAATGGTTCTGTCGAAGCTGCAAATAAGAACATTAAAAAGATCATACAGAAAATGACAGTCACATAAAAATATTAGCATGAAATGCTACCATTCACTCTCCACGGGTATCGTACCACGACACGCACATAAACCGGGGCAACACCCTACTCTCTGGTGTACGGCATGGAAGTTGTCTTGCCTATTGAGGTCCAGATACCCTCTCTGAGAATTATGAAGGATGCAGGGCTGAACGAAGAAGATTGGATCCAGACTCGGCTTGATCAACTGAACTTGATTGAGAGAAAAGGCTTACTGCTGTCTATCATGGTCAAATGTATTAAAAACGAATGATCAAGGCTTTCAACAAAAAGGTCAGACGACAAGTGTATCAAGTTGGGGATCTGGTGATCAAGCGCATCATACTGCCGCAAGGTGATCCCAGGGGAAAATGGACTCCTACATATGAAGGACCATTTGTAATCAAAAACATATTATCTGGTGGAGCAATGATTTTAACCACCATGGATGGCGACGACCTTCCACACCCTGTGAATGCAGACATAGTCAAAAGATACTATGCATAAGAGACCCGCTAGGTTGACACACCTAGGAAAAACAAGGGCATCCTGGCGAACCAAAGAGGTTCGGGCAAAAATTAGGGATAAAACAAAAAAAATTCTGTACACCCGGCAAGTCGAAAACCTGAAATGGCGACTTGGGCAAAAAAGGGTTTCCCGATGGACTGAAAACCCGAAAGGGCAGTCCAGGTAAAAGTTAGAGAATTAAAGCGTATGACTATGTCCCGTTGGATCACGTTGCGGACAACTTTTGGCTTCCACTGACAAACTCATAGGTTCTGATCAATTCAATCATCTTCGGATGAGGCAACAAATAGACAAGATGCTCGGAGATATGAAGGCTATAACAGAATGGGAACCCCATGGGATTATTTCACATAGCTATCTTTTCTTTATATCAAATTTTCTTTTTTTTTACGACGACATTCTCTTACTAGAGTGTTTGTATCATTGTACAAAAATACTTACTCAAAATCAATACAAAGATATCCCTTTGAAAGTGCAAAAACTATTTGTTTTCTTTACTCTTGTGTTTTGTTTGCAAAAACGTCCAATGATTTATTTTTGAACATATGCATTTGAATATAATTACTGTTTACAAATGAACAAAATAAAAAGATAATCACTGATGGCTTTAAGGGATAAGGAAATCTTTCTAAGTTCTCCATAAAATCCCCCACAGTGTGCAGTTTAATCCCCAGCGGAATAAAGTTTCCAGTTATCACTCCCCAGTAGAAGTCGCTAAAATTCTCAAGATTCCCCAACAGGATTTTAGAAGCAGTACATGGAGTTTCCCGTACAAACAAAGTTTATTTCTCTAAAAGGAAATTCATCAACACTTCAACTTCACAACATGAAGACTTACACTCCATATCCTCAGTAGAAGTCAGGGATTTATTTTCCCCAATCCAACAACAGTGCAGCAGATCAACTCTTATATACATACACCGCATTCATATATCATAAACATTGATAACACAAATGCATATAACATAATCCCATTATGCATACATTTCATGCAAAATGACATTGCATATTGGCTAAAATTTTACCCTTTTCAGGATAAAGTTAATCAACAACTACCATTAACAAATATTCAAAGGCTTTTTCAGATACAGTTCAGATACGCTCCAGATACAGATGCCATTCTGATACTCATTCAGATTCAGCTTTCAGATACAGTTCAGATACGCTCCAGACACGGATGCCATTCTGATACTTATTTAGATTCAGCTTTCAGATACAGTTCAGATACACTCCAAACACAGATGCCATTCTGATACTCATTCAGATTCAGCTTTCAGATACAGTTCAGATACGCTCTAGACACAGATGCCATTCTGATACTCATTCAAATTCAGCTTTCAGATACAGTACAAATATGCTCCAGATACGGATGACATTCTGATACTCATTCAGATTCAACTTTCAGATACAGTTCAGATACACTCCAGATACGGATGCCAGCCTGATACTCATTCAGATTCAGCTTTCAGATACAGTTCAGATACGCTCCAGACACGAATGCCATCCTGATATTCATTTGGATCCAGGCTTTCCCTTCGAAGTAGCCCTACTACCCAGGTTCCTTCTCCCTTATCTTCAGACAACAGTTTACAACACTGAAAGACCTAGACCTGACCAGATACAGTCGATTTCACATTTCTCGCCAGTTGAAGTCAAGCTTAGACTTAGCCTAAATTCTGTCAACAATCACCTTCAAATGGAATCTATAAGCCCATCTCTGACAACTCTCCATCATTTCTCTAAATGGCATCTTTAAGCCAATTTCCTACACAACACATCACCGAGTGCAAATTTCTGGGCACTCTAGTGTTCAATCATCTTCTACTTTCAAGCTACGAACGACAAACATGTCGATCTCACTTTTCAAGTTTAATAAAATTGAACAGGGGCAACTGTTGTACCCCAAAATTTACCCTCCCATTTTTCATTCAAGAAACTATCCTAGGGTTTCTCGAATACTCAATTTGGCTCAGAAGTTAATCAGACAGATTCTCTTCCTAGACAGTAAGTCCACAATTAGGATTTTACATTTCCCAAAGAAAATTGATTCTTCAAGATTTCAAATGGTCTTCATAGAACTTCATGTCTCCTCAAGGTTGTTTAAGCCAGTTTTCAAACCTCGCATTGCAAGTTTGCTCAATCAATGGTTCAGATAACTGAAAACGATTACATTGACCCAAAAATTGACCTTTTGTGAGAACAAGTTCAAACGATCGTAACTTCTTCATTATTCAATATTTTTGAGTGGTTCTTATTGCATATGATTCTCCTTGATTCCATCTCCAATTTCTCTTCACAAATCAAGAGTTGATTACGTGTAGAAGATCACCAAAATTTGAGTACGTTAGAAGTCACATCATGGACTTTGACCTAATTTTAAATAACAGTCGTCTGATTTCTAAAAATTGTGATTTCTTCAAATTATAAGATCTTTAGACGATTATTTCTGTATATGGTCATAAGTGATGTCGCTCACGAGTTTTTTTCAAATATCAAAAGAAAATTGTGTTTGGAAGACTTCAAAAATTATCGAATCGTCGTAAGTCATTTGTTGATTTTTGAATGTTCTTAACCACAGTTTGTTGCAAGATTGATGAATGTTCTTAAAGCATGTTTGTTTTAATCGAGCGTGGCGTGCGAGTCCATTTTGAATGCAAGTTTGAATTGGATACGATTTAAAGATTATGACTTTCATTTAAAACAACCATGATTTTGGATTCAAGTTGACCAAGTGGAATTGAATTCTTAAACATTTATTTTGTTTAGGAATTTGATTAGAGTACAAGGTGCATGTTTGTTTGAAATACAAGTTACAAATTCATTTGTGATTTCTTGGAATTAAAGTTACCAGACTGAAGTATTTCATTTCAAACTATTCCAATTGGGGATTTCAAAATTCAATTAAAATACAAAGATTTATATAGAATCCCATCATATCAAAAGTTATTCAATGCTTTGTATTATTACATTGTAAATAAAATTACAAATTTTTTGTCTTCTTTACAAATAATCACAAGTTTCTTGTCTACAAAGAGAAGTTTTGTTTCTTCTTCAAGTCTTCCTTGCTTCGTCTTCAAGCAACTCATCTCAAGCCTCGCTTGCCATTCATGAAACAAGAAGAAGAAAAGTTAGCAAGCATTCAATCAAAAATATTGTGTAAAGAATATAAATTCATCATTAGGGTTTGCGTCTTGGAATTAGAATGTTTGTTTGTTTTAATCACAATCCATTTCTCCCTATTTTGAAAATCTCAAAACCTGAATTTTGGTTCACAAAAAAGGGGAAAAGAAATATACAAAGCAAACAAAACAAGCAAGCTGCCCAATCTGCAACAAAGCAAGAACCATATAGCAGCAAGCATGTTATCCAAAACCTGCAACAAACATAGCAGTGGGCAGCAAGCAACAACATATGCAAACAATGCAAAACAAGGTAAGCTACAATGCACCAGGGCAAGCAAACTGCCTAACCTGCAGCAAAGTACATAACAACAAGAAACAACATATGCAATGCAAAACCAACACAGAACCAAGCCTTCAAAGTAGAATAAATACAGCATAAGCATAGCAGCAGCAACAAGGCTAGTCAACTTATCCAAACATGTAATCATTTTCCTATAAAACTGCAAACCCTTCAGAATTTCAAAAATAAGAAAAATTGTTTTTTTCATTGAAAGCGGAAAGAGGAAAGATGAAAGAGATATCACCTAGCAATACAGTCCAAAGTCCTGCTATATACCAAAAACTCAGCCCAACAGTTGCACCAAATAGGTAATTACAAATCTGCTACTCAAATGCTCAAAGTTAGCTTTCCAAAACAGTCCAAAAATCTGTCAAAAGCAACTTCTATATACAGCCAAAATTTCACACAAAAATGGCAAAGCAGTCCACAAAACCAGCCTGCTATCCAAAGCCCTGCATTAGTCCAACCTTGCTGCACAAATAGGATAAAAACCTGTGACCTGTTATGTTACTGCAACAATCTTTCACCCAAAATGCATGATACCAGAACTTGTGCAAGAAAAGAAAAAAATAACACACTTAGTGAACAAAGATGGATTCAAAAGTCCCTCCTAATTTCAATATCTAGCTCTATATAACATATTTCACAATAACAACAGAAAACTTTTTTTTTGACAGGCCAAAAAACCAACATAGATACAAAACCAAGAAAAACCAGCATAGATACAAAAACCAAGAGCCAAACCAGTAAATACAAACGAAGAACAAAAAAAACCAGCAAAGAGATTAACAAAACCAGAAAAGCCAAAGATCTCCAAATCCTGTTCAATATAACACAAACAAATTCCATCTGTTCTAAATAGAAGCCAGCATACCCAAAGAAACAGCAAGGCCAGACAATATACCAACTAAGCCAATATGCACACTGTTGCACCCCAAAATTTGCTCTCTCAATTCTCAAAGCATCTCTCACAATGATTCTCAAAATTCAAGCTTGCAAAATACATTGGGATCTTACGGCACAAGAATTAAGAAGAAACTGTCAAAAAGGGATAAAATAGACAAAAATAACATTTTAACAAATTTGGAGGAAAATAGGTCTCCTTCGATTCAGCCCCCTTCGACTGGACTTTGCACCTCCTTCGATTCCTCAAAAGTTGCTGCTAGCGTGCCTATTTCGTCTGAGCAATGTGAATTCAAATAGGTCTCCTTCGATTCAGAAGGAAATGATCTTCGTACAAGTTTCAATTGAGTTTTTGGTTCTCTTTGAAACAATGTCCTTCGACTCAGGAATGTCCTTCGACTCAGGAAGTAAAGGCCTCCTTTTGGTTTTCTTCAATTCAAAAGTCAATAATCTTCTGAAAGTTTCTTTTGATTTAGAAGTTAATAACCTTCTGAAAAGGGCCATTCGAAGAACACACAGTTGGCTCATTCGAAGGACACACAGCTGGTGAAAACAAATGATGTGTTGTTCTAGTCTGGTCGAAAGATGTAGAAAGATGGAGGATTCGACTCAAAAGATCAAGTTGCACATTTAGACCCATAGGCTAGGCTACGTGTTTTCCCTTTTTAGGCCTTTACCCATTTGTCGTCCAAGACCACTTTCACTTGAATAGTATAATACTACCTTTTAGAAAAGTTTCTCTTGAGCCTTGCGCCTATTTTCCTTCAGAAGGAAGCAACCCATCTGAACCATTCATCTTGCTTTTATGGCACAAGTGGACATTTACTTTCTAGCTGAGCCTTATTTTATTATTTCTTCTCCCCAAGCTTCCCAAAAGCCTTTCCCTATAAATAGAGAGTTAATTTTCACAAAGAAAGAGAGAGGAAGAGGGAGGGGAAGGTATCCACAAAATTCTCACACACCACAAAATTCTCAAACACTTCAACACTTGTGAAGTAAAAAACCAGAATCATCGTTACCTCCTTCAAACAACACATTCCAGTTTCCTTCGACTCAAGGAGCATCCCACTTGTTCCTTCCTTTGAATCCAGTAAAGAAGGGACATTTCACTTGTTTTGCTCTTTCGAATCCAGTGTCGAAGGCCTGCCCTGGGTCTTTTCCCTTCGAATCCAGAAGCATTCAAAGCAACCGTTTCCAAGTTACAGCACACGTACCAACCCCCAGCAAGGTAAGTCATTCTTAACCATTGACCTTTTCATTTCCAGCATAGCATATAAATAAGTTTTCTTTTTTCATTTAAAACATGTACATACTATTTTCTTTTTCTTTTTGTTTTCACTCTCTTAATATGTGTCATGGTTAACAATCTTCTTGGATTTTGCTCTTGGTACACTTAAATACGCTTTAAAAAAACTAATCTAGTCTTAAGGTGATGTTGGCATGGCCTTGGGCCATATTGTTATTGAAACTCAAATGAAAGAAACAAGAGACAAAAAAGTTAGAAACGAAGCCTCTGGCTTCCATACTAACCTTCAGGCCAAATGAAAGAGGCAGTTGAAAGGCACAACATGCTGGCCTCCAGGCCCCAATCGAAGGCCAAAATATGCTGGCTTCTAGACCCCAGTCAAAACTCATCCTTTCACCCCTTTTCAAGTAAGGTCGAAGAGGTCCAGAAATGGAAGAGTCGAAGGGTTTGCTGCCCTAAGTCGAAAGATCCATTTTTCTTGTTTTTACCATATTTTTGCCTTTATATTCTCATGCAATTCAATATGGTTGTAATAGTGTAGGATATTTATTTCCTGCATTCTTATTGCTTTATACAAATGCTAGTAATTAGGTGTGTATGGCAAGATAAAATCAACAAGTAGACAACCCAAAAATAAAAGACAAAATGCATGCAATCAAACACACTTACACACATGCACCCTTAAGGAAATTCCACTTGTTGCCTTACAAAAATGGCCATGTTATGCATGTGGGATGTCTTAGCACAAACAAATCGAAAAAGATCATAGTCCCTCGATGACGCTATCAAAGTTGCCTTTCAAAATGATCTTAGTCCCTACAGAAAAGTGCTAAGTCATTTCACAACATTGCTATCATGGTCATACGATGACCCAACGCTCGTCCCTTCACATCCAACAATGGGGCTTCTTATCAAATCAATGGTAAGATAACAACATCTAAAAGGAGGAGGAAAAACACATCTAAAACATTTTGAGTGGGTAGATTACTTTTAGTTGCTTGCTCAATTTCAAAACAAACATCCTTGCTATTTTCAAAACAATCACATACACTTTCAAAACACTTTCCAAACATGAAATATTTTCAAAAGCTCAATACTTTGCATACATTCTTACGAACGGGAATCATTGCGAAGTTTTCCTAAATGATGGCACCTTTTCAAAATACTTTCAAAACCACACAAAAGCACAATTTTCAAACAGAAGCAAGTGATCTAACGAGTAACTAAGAGCCCATGGAAAACCTTGGATGGAAAGGGTGCTAATACCTTCCCTTTTCATAATCTACCCCTCGAACTCATGAAAACATCTCAAAAGGTCTTTCCTGTGCTTTTTCACCTTTCTTTATTGGATAAAAGAAAAGTCGGTGGTGACTCTTGCTAAACCTCAATATTTGCAAACACAATCACAAAACCCTCAAGTCAGTTCTTCCATCGTATCATAGAACTGGCGACTCTGCTGGGGAATTTATATAAAGTGGGGTTACCTTAGGGTTAGATCATATTTACTTGCTTATATTGTTTGATTTGCTTGCTTTATATTTTGGTTCCTTGTTTGGGCTACTGTTAAAAAATCCTACACCCGGATTTGGGGGCACCTTTTAGGTAAGTAGCAATAAACTAGGAGGGAACTGTGCGGGGTATACCGACATGGTTGAAGCAGTAGCTACGTTGATGTGGAACTTTGGTTGGTACCGATAACCCTTGAGTCTATCAAGGAGAGTACGGGGCCGCCGCGTGATGTCATAAAGCATCAACTGACCTTAGAACCTTACTTGACCAACTTGGCCATTAGGACGTAGCGAGATGACCGGCTTTGGTGCAGTCCGAAGTTGGTTGATACTCGATGCTACACTCATTGAGGTTGGACTCTTGAGTTTTGTTTGTTTGCGAGTCAATCGCTTATCGAATGAAACTTGGGGGAAAGATCAGTGATATTGAGATCCCTTAGAACCCGGTTACGTTTAACTAGGACTGGATGAGACAACTAAAACTTCAAGAGGGTATTTACTTGAAACCCCATGCAAGCCCAAACCGAGGACTTGTTTGCTTTATATATGCACTTGTACATAACATCATAAAAATCATAAACATCATAAACATCACTAACTATTTCAAGGATTTTTTGGATTTATCTTTGTTCTGTTTTGTAGGACATGGCCTTCGCTCGTAGGAACACTATCCAAATCAGTCTTGTGAGGGTACCTCCACAACTCAAGGATTTAGTATCAAGGGTCCCTGAAGATTCCCCATTCACCAAAAGACATGGACGACTCCTTAGTTTGGTTACCTCAAGTATTGAATAAGAGATGATAAAGGTGCTTGTCCAATTCTTCGACCCTTTGCATCATTGCTTCACTTTTCCTGATTACCAACTTGTTCCCACTTTGGAGGAATTTTCTCAACTCGTAGGGATCCCCATTCTCAATCAGTTACCTTTCAACGGTATCGAAAGGGACCCCAAACCTGAGGAAATTGCTCGAGCTCTAAATTTGCAACCATCTGACATAGTAGCAAATTGGGTAACAAGGAGTGGTGTTAAAGGGTTACTAGCAAAGTTTTTGTTGGAGAAGGCTCAAGAGTGTTGGAATATTTTGGATCTACAAGCCTTTGAGGAAGTTATGGCTCTTCTCATCTATGGATTGGTACTATTTCCAAATCCTGACCAATTTATAGATCTGAATGCGATTAAGGTTTTCATATCTCATAATCAGGTGCCTACGTTGCTCGGAGATACATTGCATTCTCTTTACTCTCGCACTTTGAAGAAAAGGGGGGCTTTGATGTGTTGCACTCCTCTGTTGGCTAGGTGGTTTATTTCGCACCTACCTCGATCAGTGGTGAAGAATGAACAAGGTATGAGATGGTCTAAAAGATTGATGTCACTTTCACATGCTGATATCCGTTGGTATTATCGCTCCTTAGAAGACATTACCATCATTGACCGTTATGGGGAATTCCCTAATGTCCCTCTACTTGGCATTAGGGGAGGCATTACTTATAACCCTTGTTTAGCCTTGCGACAATTTGGACATGCTAGAAGAGATGGTCCTCATGAGGTACTCATCCAAGGAATTTCATTTGACTATGAAAGCGACACCCAGGGTTACCGCCAAAGATTCATACGAGCTTGGGGTATGGTTAACAAAGTTGATAGCAAGGCATTGGGGCGTAAAAGTTCCATTCCTTTGGAACCTTATCTTAAATGGGTAAGGGCTCACGCTCAAAGTCTCAAGATGCCTTATGAAGCCGTCTTACCTGTTATCGTGGAGCCAGTAGTCGAGGGAGACATTCCACATATGATCCTCTATCCTGATATGCCCACTTCTCTTGAAGACTTGCAAAACGCTTGGATTCAATTAAAAGGAGAGCGATACACCTTCGAATCTAAGTTCTATGAAAACGAGAAGAACATATTGGAGCTTACAATGGAATTTCAGGAAGAAAGGAGCTTAAACACCTACATTGCGCCAAAGAGGATGCACACAACCTTTCTGTCTTAGGAGTTTACTTTATGTTTATTCCTGTTGTTGTAAGCCCAAGAGGCATGTTTGTATTCAAATCAAGGATTATATAATGCAAGTTAATGTTTGTTCACTCTTTGTCTATACAAATTTAAATTCTTTAAATCCTTGAAACCATTTGCATACTGCATATTCATGCATCATGACATGACAGGCGTCCGCATAACAGGTTTCCTTATCTCTCCGCTGTTTATTTCAGCAAGATGGATCTTGAGAAAACTGTGATGGAACTCCAGGATCAGAATTCTCAATTTCAGGAAGCTTTACTCGCCCTGGCCAAGGGGCAACAGGATATGATGGCCTTATTAGTCGCTAAAAAGAAGCCAAGGAAGAAAGCTCTACTCAACATGGGTAAAAGGTTCAAAGAGACAATCCGTCAAATTCCAATAGAGGAAGATTCATCCGAAGAGGACGAGAACCAAATTGGTGAAGTCAAGAGTACTCAGGCCGACTGTATCAATGACCAAGAATATGATGATGATTATTTCAATGAACAATATCCACCCGCAGATATCAAATACAAGGAGCTAGAAGACAGATTGAAAGCAGTTGAAATCCAAGCTATTCCCTGTTTGAATTTTGACGATTTGGGCTTAATCTCTGGGGTAGTCATTCCCCACAAGTTCAAAATACCAACCTTCACAAAATACGATGGGGTTTCTTGCCCAAAGCTCCATTTGAAGTCCTATGTGCGCAAGATACAACCGCACACTACTGATAAAAAACTCTGGATTCACTTTTTCCCAAAGAGTCTGGCTGGAAGACAACTTGAATGGTTTTACCAGTTGGATGACTCTCGCATCAATACTTGGGAGGGACTAGCTACTGCCTTCTACCATCAATATCAGTTTAACACCGACTTGGCACCGACGAGGGTTCAATTGCAAGGTATGACCATGGGGAAGGATGAAGGATTTAAGGAGTATGCGCAGAAGTGGAGAGACCTTGCAAGTAGGGTCCAACCTCCCTTAACTGATAGGGAACACATTGACATGTTCATGAGCACATTATCTGGTCCTTTCTTTAATCTGTTGATTGGCTGCTCTTCTTATGGTTTCACCAAATTAATCCTAAACGGTGAGAGAGTAGAAAGTGGCATTAAGAGTGGAAAGATCTCTGTGGCATCTACTTCCACTCCCAATCCTGTCAAGAAACCTTTTGCCGCGAAGAAGGAAGTTAATACTGTGTATAGAGCAAAGGCCCGTACCAAAATGAATAATCATCCTTCTATCAATGCTGTCAGAATCTCCAATCCAACTGCTACTCAGAGACCATCTACCAATCATCAACGGGTTGAAGTTCCAAGAAGAAAATTCACAAGGTTAGGCATGTCATTATCTCAAGCCCTTCAACATCTGCTCAGGATCAATGTAATGACGTTGCGGGATCCTCTTGCCAATCCTGACACCTCGTCGCCGAGATATAATCCAAATGCAAAGTGTGATTATCATTCAAACAGCCCAGGGCATGAGACTGATCAATGTTGGGCTCTGAAAAACAAAATCCAGGATTTAATTGACAACAAGACTATTGAATTTGATTATCCTCCAACGCCAAATGTAATTACCGCTCCAATGCCGAAGCACGACAAAGGTGTTAATGCCGTCGAAGATACAACTTTCATTGCCTCTGTCAAGGGTTAACTACTCCATTGAATGTAATCAAGAGCAATTTGTTGAAAGCTGGGACTTTCCCCGGCTGTGAAAAAGACTGTGTGGGATGTATGAGACAATCTGATGGGTGTGAAAAACTGAGGAAAGGTATACAACGCCTAATGGATAGACGCAAAATTCTATTCGAAAAGAATCCTGCCATCCAAAATTCAGTCGACAAAGCTGAAGAGTTGGCCATCATAACAATTTCAAACAAACCTCTTAGGATCTCATCCAAAGGTCCTATCAGGATTTCAAACGAACCAATCATTGCTCCTCTCATAATCAGTACTGCCAAACCCGCTCCATACACCTCTGATAAAGCGGTTACATGGAATTATGGTGTCGATGTTTATTACCATGGGGTAAAACAAGATTATTGGATTAATGATAACGAAGAAGGTATTACTAATATCACTGGTTCTAGTAAAGTCATAAGAACATGAAGAGTCTTTTCCCCTGATATCTCACCACCAACCACTATCGCAGTTCCAATCTGCATAACCAACGACAATGATGGTGCCAGCACTAAAGGGAAAGAGAAAGAAAGTGAGCCTGCCAGGGAAGAGGCACTTGCTAAAAAGACTGTTATGGAAGAACCATCCACTCAAGAGATGGAGGAGATTCTGAAAATCATCAAGAAAAGTGACTTCAAAATAGTAGAACAATTGGGACAAACCCCTTATAAAATATCAATGTTGTCCCTATTGCTATGTTCTGACGCCCATGCACAAGCTTTGATGAAGTTCTTGAAAAAGGCTCACGTGCCTCAAGAAACCACAGCCGACCAATTTGAGAACTGCGTAGCAAGTCTGACAGCTGACAATGGTCTGGGGTTCTCCGATGCAGATTTAACCCCCATGGGAAAGAATCACAATAAAGCCTTGCATGTTTCTGTTGAATGTAAGGGGACCACTCTAGCACATGTTTTGGTGGACACAGGCTCATCTTTAAACGTGTTACCTAAAGGCGCTTTAGATCGACTAGATTGTGAAGGTTTGGTTTTGAAGCCAAGTGACATTGTTGTAAGGGCTTTCGATGGGTCGAAAAGGATGGTTCATGGAGAGGTGGATCTCCCAATTAAGGTTGGTTCACAGATCTTCAACTCCACATTCTACATAATGGACATACGGCCTGCGTATTCTTGTTTACTTGGGAGCCCATGGATCCATGGGGCAGGTGCGGTCACTTCTACTCTCCACCAGAAGTTAAAATACTCAGTTCAAGGGAAGGTTGTCACTGTTTGCAGTGAAGAAGAATTTATGGTAAGCCACCTCACTTCTTTCAAGTACGTAGAAATGGAGGGCGAATTCATAGAGACCCCTTGCCAGACATTTGAAGTTGTGGCCACCACCAAAATATCCTCCGACACTCTAAAGGCCGACAAAGTTATTCCCAAGATGGTTTCTCTTAAAGATGTCCGGGCGGTAGTAGAAGAAGGAAACAATGAGATGTGGGGTCAGCTCCCCGACATCCTGTTCAAGGCAGATAAGTTTGGGATAGGTTTCACCCCCAAAGATCAGAAATAAATTAGAGATGCTCGTACTGGAAATCCGTCTCTCCACCTCAAGAGTCATGAAGTAAACGCCGCAGAGGAGTCTGATGATGAGTGTGCCTTCGAAGACTGGATCTACCCAACAATCGAGGAGAATTCCAGCAATTGGTATGCGAAGGACTTTGTGCCCATCTCTTTAATTGAGGAGTAATCTACTTGTTTTTGCTTTTAATCAATTCAAGAACTCTTTGTCTATAATATTTTGATATTGACTTTTAAGCCATGTGCCTAGAATGGGGCACTTTGGTTCTTTTTCCAATGGTTTTATATTTTGTTCATCTAATCATATGATCATTCGATACATAGGACTCCTTTTCATTCAAACATTTGTGTTCATTATCTTTCTTTTCTTTCAAATACATTTTCAACAAATAGCCATGTATCTTACATGCACACACACACACTCTTGCAAGTCTACATCCACTATGGATCCTATTTCCAACAACTCTACTATTGCCAACTATTACTTTGAATGTCCTATCAACCAAGCCGAAGCCGAAGGCGAGGAAGATTGTGACATACTAGGAGAACTAGCCAGACTTCTGTTACAAGAAGAAAAGTCTATTCAACCCCATGAAGAGTCAATTGAGGTTATCAACCTGGGTACTGAGTCAGATAAGAAGGAAATCAGGATTGATGCTAATTTGGAAAGCAGTATCAAAAGCCGTTTGGTTCAGATGTTGCGTGATTATATGGAAGTATTTGCTTGGTCGTATGAAGATATGCCTGGGTTAGATACTGACATTGTGGTCCACCGTCTGCCAACTAAAAAGGACTACCCTCTTGTTAAACAAAAAGTTCGTCGCATGAGGCTTGACATGTCTGAAAAGATCAAAGCCGAAGTAATGAAACAGTTTGATGCAAGATTCCTAGCTGTAACATCCTATCCTCAATGGGTGGCTAATATAGTGCCAGTGCCAAAGAAAGACGGGAAAGTTCGCATGTGCGTAGACTATAGGGATCTGAATAGGGCAAGCCCCAAGGATGATTTCCCTCTACCACACATTGATGTCTTAGTCGACAATACTGCTCAGCATAAAGTCTTCTCATTCATGGACGACTTCTCAGGCTATAATCAAATAAAGATGGCTCCCGAAGATATGGAAAAAACTACTTTCGTTACACAATGGGGCACTTTCTGCTACAAGGTCATGCCGTTTGGATTAAAGAATGCAGGGGAAACATATCAAAGGGCTATGGTGGCTTTATTTCATGACATGATTCATCATGAGATAAAGGTATATATGGATGATATGATCGCCAGATCACAAACCGAAGAAGAACATCTTGGTCACCTGCACAAACTATTTGAGAGACTGAAGAAATATAAACTGAGGTTAAACCCTAACAAGTGCACATTCACAGTACGCTCTGGAAAGATTCTAGGGTTTGTTGTTAGCAATAAAGGCATTGAAGTTGATCCCTCCAAGATAAAGGCCATCCAAGAAATGCCAGTCCCTCATTCTGAAAAAGAAATCAAAGGATTCTTGGGTCGTCTCAATTACATTGCCCGTTTCATATCACACTTAACTGCTACCTGTGAGCCACTCTTCAAACTCTTGAAGAAAGATCAGGCAGTCAAATGGAACGATGAATGCTAGATTTCCTTTGACAAGATCAAGGAATACCTGCAGGAACCTCCTATTCTCATGCCTCCGGTTGAAGGAAGACCGTTGATCATGTACTTGACAGTACTAGAGAATTCTATGGGGTGTGTGTTGGGCCAACATGACGAGTCTGGCCGAAAAGAGCATGCAATATACTACCTAAGCAAAAAGTTTACGGACTATAAAACCAGATATTCACTGCTCGAGAAAACTTGCTGTGCTTTAGCATGGGCTGCTCGCCGGCTAAGGCAGTACATGTTGACTCATACCACTTTGTTGATTTCTAAGATGGATCCAATTAAGTACATCTTCAAAAAACCTTCCCTTTCCGGACGAATAGCCAGATGGAAAATGATCTTGACTGAGTACGACATTCAATACACAAATCAAAAAGCCATCAAAGGAAGTGTACTAGCAGATCATTTGGCCCATCAAGCTGTGGATGATTATCAGTCAATGAACTTCAACTTCCCTGACGAGAATATTATGCTGGTAACCGACTGTGCAAAACCTAGACCGTATGACAAACTTGAACAAGGATCCCGATGGACTATGGTATTCGATGGGGCTTCCAACGCCTTAGGTAACATAATTGGTGCTGTGATCATCTCTCCTGAAGGATGCCACACTCCTTTTACCGCTAGACTATGCTTCGATTGTACAAATAATATGGTCGAGTATGAAGCATGCATCTTAGGTATAAGAGCTGCTATTGACTTAAGGATCAAGCATTTGGATGTGTTTGGAGATTCCGCTTTGGTGATCAGCCAAGTAAAAGGAGATTGGGACACTAAACACCCTAATCTTATCCCTTACAAGGAACTTGTGCTATCCCTAATTCCTCACTTTGAAGAGATCACTTTCGAGCACTTCCCTAGAGAAGAAAACCAGTTGGCTGACGCTCTGGCAACCATGTCCTCAATGTTCAAAGTCATATGGGACAACGAAGCCCCTATGATTACAATCAAAAGGTTTGATGAACCTGCACATTGCTATGAGCTTGACACCGATACGGAAAAGCCATGGTACCATGAGGTAATGAGATACCTTGAAGCGCAAGAGTATCTAGAGGAAGCATCTATCAATGACAGAAAGTTCTTACGAAGATTTGCAGCCAAATTCTTCCTAAGTAATGGGATATAGTGGAAGACATGCACGATGGCCTTTTCGGTACTCACTCAAGTGGGCATACAATGGCTAAGAAAATCTTAAAAGCTGGCTACTATTGGTCAACGATGGAGACCGATTGCCATCAACATTCAAGAACTTGCCACAAATGCCAAATTTATGCTGACAAGGTCCATGTACCTTTAATCCCTCTGAATGTCAAGTCCACTCTGTGGCCATTCGCAATGTGGGGTATTGACATGATCGGAGAGATCAAGCCCACAGCTTCCAACGGACACCGCTTCATTCTTGTTGCTATCGACTATTTCACCAAATGGGTCGAAGCCGCCTCATTTGCCTCAGTCACCAAGAACGTGGTAGCCAGATTCATCAGACACAATCTCATCTGTCGTTATGGTATCCCCGAAAGGATTATCATCGATAATGGGACTAACCTCAACAATTCCATGATCATGGAATTATGCACTCAATTTAAGATCAAGCATCACAATTCTTCTCCGTATAGACCGAAAATGAATGGTGCAGTCGAAGCAGCCAACAAAAATATCAAGAAGATTGTGCAGAAAATGGTAGTAACCTATAAAGATTGGCATGAGATGCTACCATTTGCTCTACATGGTTACCATACTTTAGCTAGAACATCAACTGGGGAAACTCCCTTCTCTCTAGTCTATGGCATGGAAGCCGTTTTGCCAGTGGAAGTTCAAATCCCCTCGCTGAGGATTATGATTGAGGCAGGCCTAAGTAAAGACGAATGGATTCAAACGAGATTGGATCAGCTGAAATTGATCGATGAAAAATGATTAACTGCTATCTTCCATGGTCAGACGTATCAAAAACGGATGATTAAAGCTTTCAACAAAAAGGTCAAGCCTCGAGTATATCAAGTTGGTGACCTGGTGATAAAACGCATCATTTTACCACAAGGTGACCCCAGAGGAAAATGGATTCCCACCTATGACGGGCCGTTTGTTGTCAAGAGAGTTTTCTCTAGCGGTGCCATGATACTGACCACCATGGATGGCGAAGATTTCCTACATCCTATAAACGCGGACATAGTTAAAAAATACTACGCATAAGAGACTCGTTAGGTTAACACACCTAAGCAAAATCAGGGCATCCCGGCAAACCAAAAGGTTTGGGCAAAAACTAGGGATATATACAAAAGATTGTACACCCGAGAAGTTGAAAACCCGAAAGGGCAACTTGGGCAGAAAAGGATATCCTGTTGGACCGAAAACCTGAAAGGGCGGTTCAGGCAAAAATTAAGGATTAAAAGCGTACGACTATGTCTCGTGAAATCGACACGGTCAATACTATCACCAAGGTCCAAGTTCAAATGGTCCAGGATCAATCCAATCAACTTCGATCAACGGCAAGGGACGTTCAAAGACACTGGGGCAACAATAGAGCTGAAAAGCAATGAGATCATTTCACATGGCTATTTGTTTTTCATTCTCAATTTTCTTTTCTTTTCGGCGATTTCCTCTTACTAGGATTTCCGTCTCCATGTACAAAAACGCCTATTCATGGACAAAATATCAATACAAATACACTTTGAAGTGCAAAATTGTCTATCTCTGTTTTGAATGCTAATTAGTCCAATGACTAAAATTGAATGAACATATGAATATGAATACAATTAAAGCTATTTGGCATATGTGTCCTGCCAAGCAGTAACCTCAACAGGGCATCAGTGCACAACTGCAGTAAGCATCCCTTTAATGAATGTGAAGTATCCCCACAGAGTTATCTCACCATCATTATCCCTACCATGGCGTTGGAAATAAACCTTTCCCCAACGGAGTTGCCCACAAAATACCCTTGCACGGGACGATCCTGCCAGAGTCTCAATCTCTTGACAGCTTTTTCCAGCTAAAGCCCAGGAAATCTCTTCCTAAAAGGGGAATCCACTTCCTCAGCAGATTTTATTCCCCACAGAGTTATCTCGTCATCATTATCCCTATCGGAACAACCCCAATGCAACCTTTCCCCAGCGGAATTGCCTACAAAATTTCTTCACAAAGGATAAACCCCCTGCCAGAGCCTCAATCCCTCGACAACTTCTACACATTTGAAGCCTAGAGGTCTCTGTCTAAAAATTCATCCCCTCAGTAGGGTTTATTTCCCCAACAGAGTTATTTCCCCAGGCCTGGTGCAAATTCCTCAATGTACGAAACACCCCGATTTCCCCAGTGGAGCATATCTTCCAACCATGAGTTTTTATCCCCAGTAGAGTGTATCTTCCAACCAAAGATTTTATTCTCCAAGCTGAGTCCAGCTGAATAAATACTCCCCACTGAGTCCATCCTCCCCAGCGGAGTATATCCTCCAACCAAGATCCTATTCCCCCAACGGAGTACAAATCCCTCAACGGAACCCAAATTCCCTATTTGAGTCCGAATCGCTCAGTTAGTACATCTTTTCCCACCAAGGTTATTCTCTCCAAAACAGAATCTATCCTCCCCAGCTAAGTAGATCCTCCCCAAGATAAGTCAGCCTCGCCCGACTGAGTCTATACTCT
Source organism: Vicia faba (assembly GCA_948472305.1). Classification (NCBI taxonomy): domain Eukaryota; kingdom Viridiplantae; phylum Streptophyta; class Magnoliopsida; order Fabales; family Fabaceae; genus Vicia; species Vicia faba. The sequence goes on from OX451737.1 coordinate 1,045,268,125, forward strand.
CCAATTAGAATTTTCCCTTCAAAAAACTGCAAATCACAGGGCCACAACCCCTAATCCCTAGTAAAGTCTTCAACAAAGCCTTTATTATTACCAAGAAATGCTATAAAGCTTGGATTCGACCAGATATTAGCACAATTTTCAAGTTATACTGAAGCCTGGACCCGACCAGATAACAATTTGACTTCTTGGGTTACTGAAGCCTGGATCCGACCTGATAACAGTTGATCTCATTTCTCAAACGCTATGAAACCTGGATCCGACCAGATGGTAGCCTAGCTCTTCAAAGATATAGAAGAACCTGAACTCAATCTGATCAAGGTTTAAACTTCTTTTCCCTAGTAGAGTTGCCTCTTTATTCCCCGACAAAGGACTGAGAAACCTGGATCTGACCAGATATCATTCCTCATTTCTATCTTTTTAAGAAAGCCATTGCGAAGCCTGGATCCGACCAGACAATAATCACCCTCAGAGATTCATTGTGAAACCTGGAAACCGACCAGATAACAACTAAATCCCCAAGCAGTTCATTATGAAGCCTGGACCAGACCAGATAACAATTAACTTCATCAGAAATCTGCAAAGCCTGGACCCGACCAGATGACAGTTTTCAACCAGTTTATTGTGAAGCCTGGACCCGACCAGATAACAACTAACTTCATCAGAAATCTGCAAAGCCTGGACCCGACCAGATGACAGTTTTCAACCAGTTTATTGTGAAGCCTGGACCCAACCAGATAACAATTAACTTCATCAAAAATCTGCAAAGCCTGAACCTGACCAGATGATAGTTTTCAACCAGTTTATTGTGAAGCCTGTATCCGACCAGATAACAGTTAATTCACCCTTACCTCCAATAAGTTACTATGAAGCCGGGATCTGACCAGATAACAGTCAACCTCCACCTCCCCAACAAGTTGTTATGAAACCTGGACCCGACCAGATAACAATTTTCAAGGAATTTTCTGCAAAGCCTGGATCCGACCAGATAACAGTTAATCCCTTCCCTCAGTAAGTCGCCATGGAACATGGACCCGACCAGATAGTAACCGACTACTTCATCCTCGGCAATTGTGAAGCCTGGATCCGACCAGATAATAACTGATCTTTGAGTGATGTTCCCCAACAAAAGCATCTCTTCAATAGAATTTGAAGATATGCATATTCTTCATTTTCAACAAGCAATCAAGGATTTAACCTCCGAAGATTTCCTCAGCAGTAGTCAGGGATTTATTTTCCCGGACGGAAGCACATTTCGCATTCATACATCATAGCATATACATAACAATGCATTTAGCATAATACCACATCTGGTAAGCATCATGCAAGCATCTGCATTTTTCTAACCCCTTTCTCACAGGTAAAACAACAAGTTTAGTATGGATCAACAAGAGATTTGTACTGATACTTCTCCCAGAGTTTACCAACATTCCTCCAAATGGAATCTACAAGCCCATTCACCATCCATCTTCGAGTGCAAATTTCTGGGCACTTTAGTGTTCAAACTTCTTTCACCATCAAGTCACAAATGCCAGACCCGCCAAACTAACTCTTCAGGCTCAAGAAGTTTGAACAGGGGCAACTGTTGCACCCCAAAATTTTCCCTCTCAATTCTCAAAGCATCTCTCACAATGATTCTCAAAATTCAAGCTTGAAAAATACATTGGGATCTTACGGCACCAGAATTAAGAAGAAACTGTCAAAAAGGGAGAAAATAGACAAAAATAACATTTTGACGAATTTGGAGGAAAATAGGTCTCCTTCGATTCAGCCCCCTTCGACTGGACTTTACACCTCCTTCGATTGCTCAAAAGTTGCTCCTAGCGTGCCTCTTTCATCTGAGCAATGTGACTTCAAATAGGTCTCCTTCGATTCAGAAGGAAATGATCTTCGTACAAGTTTCAATTGAGTTTTTGGTTCCCTTTGAAACAGTGTCCTTCGACTCAGGAAGTAAAGGCCTCCTTTTGGTTTTCTTCAATTCAAAAGTCCATAATCTTTTGAAAGCTTCTTTCAATTCAGAAGTTAATAACCTTATGAAAATGGCCATTCGAAGAACAGACAGTTGGCTCATTCGAAGGATACACAACTGGTGAAAACGAATGCTGTGTTATTCTAGTCTGGCCGAAAGGTGTAGAAAGATGGAGGATTCGACTCAAAAGATCAAGTTGAACATTTAGACCCATAGGCTAGGCTACGTGTTTTCCCTTTTTAGGCCTTTACCCATTTGTCATCCAAGACCACTTGCACTTGAATAGTATAATACTACCTTTTAGAAAAGTTTGTCTTGAGCCTTGCGCCTGTTTTCCTTCAGAAGGAAGCAACCCATCTGAACCATTCATCTTGCTTTTATGGCACAAGTGGACATTTACTTTCCAACTGAGCCTTATTTTATTATTTCTGCTCCCCAAGCTTCCCAAAAGCCCTTTCCTATAAATAGAGAGTTCATTTGCACAAAGAAAGAGAGAGGAAGAGGGAAGGGAAGGTATCCACAAAATTCTCACACACCACAAAATTCTCAAACACTTCAACACTTGTGAAATAAAAAACCAGAATCATCGTTACCTCCTTCAAACAACACATTCCAATTTCCTTCGACTCAAGGAGCATCCCACTCGTTCCTTCCTTTGAATCCAGTAATGAATGGACATTTCACTTGTTTTGCTCTTTCGAATCCAGTGTCGAAGGCCTGCCATGGGTCTTTTCCCTTCAAATCCAGAAGCATTCAAAGCAACCGTTTTCAAGTTCCAGCATACGTACCAACCCCAACAAGGTAAGTCATTCTTAACCTCTGACCTTTTTGTTTCCAGCATAGCATGTAAATAAGTTTTCTTTTTTCATTTAAAACATGTACATACTATTTTCTTTTTCTTTTTGTTTTCACTCTCTTAATATGTGTCATGGTTAACAATCTTCTTGGCTTTTGCTCTTGGTACACTTAAATACGCTTTAAAAAAAACTAATCTAGTCTTAAGGTGATGTTGGCATGGCCTTGGGCCATATTGCTATTCAAACTCAAATGAAAGAAACAGGAGACAGAATAGTTAGAAACAAAGCCTCTGGCTTCCATACTAACCTTCAGGCCAAATGAAATAGGCAGTCGAAAGGCACAACATGCTGGCCTCCAGGCCCCAATCGAAGGCCAAAATATGTTGGCTTCTAGACCCCAGTCGAAACTCATCCTTTCACCCCTTTTCAAGTAAGGTCGAAGAGGGCCTGAAATGGCAGAGTCGAAGGGTTTTTTGCCCTAAGTCGAAAGATCCATTTTTCTTGTTTTTACCTTATTTTTGCCTTTATATTCTCATCCAATTCAATATGGTTGTAATAGTGTAGGATATTTATTTCCTGCATTCTTATTGCTTTGTACAAATGCTAGTAATTAGGTGTGTATGGCAAGATAAAATCAACAAGTAGACAATCCAAAAATCAAAGACAAAATGCATGCAATTAAACACACTTACACACATGCACCCTTAAGGAAATTCCACTTGTTGCCTTACAAAAATGGCCATGTTATGCATGTGGGATGTCTTAGCACAAACAAATCGAAAAAGATCATAGTCCCTCGATGAGGCTATCAAAGTTTCCTTTCAAAATGATCTTAGTCCCTACAGAAAAGTGCTAAGTCATTTCACAACATTGCTATCATGGTCATACGATGACCCAACGCTCGTCCCTTCACATCCAACGATGGGGCTTCTTATCAAATCAATGGTAAGATAGCAACATCTAAAGGAGGAGGAAAAACACATCTAAAACCTTTTGAGTAGGTAGATTACTTTTAGTTGCTTGCTCAATTTCAAAACAAACATCCTTGCTATTTTCAAAACAATCACATACACTTTCAAAACACTTTCCAAACATGAAATATTTTCAAAAGCTCAATACTTTGCATACTTCTTACGAACGGGAATCATTGCAAAGTTTGCCTAAACGATGGCACCTTTTCAAAATACTTTCAAAAACCATACAAAAGCACAATTTTCAAACAAAAGCAAGTGATCTAACGAGTAACTAAGAGCCCATGGAAAACCATGGATGGAAAGGGTGCTAATACCTTCCCTTTTCATAATCTACCCCCCGAACTCATGAAAACATCTCAAAAGGTATTTCCTGTGCTTTTTCACCTTTCTTTATTGGATAAAAGAAAAGTCGGTGGAGACTCTTGCTAAACCGCAACATTTGCAAACACAATCGCAAAACCCTCAAGTCAGTTCTCCCACCGTATCATACACACAAAAGCCAGAAAATAAAAAGAGAGAGAACAAAATCCATCACCACATAGATCCACAACCATTCTCCAACTGCTTTCCCCTCATCATCATCTCCCTTCTTCACTCACCCTCAGTCACCACTGAACACCATCACCTGCCTCATCCCTCCATCCAGCAAAGCTCACAAATTGCAAAAGGGAATCACAAGAGAACGAAAGCCAGCAAAACGAAGGAAGAAGCCATACCAGAAAGAAAAGCTTCAACATGTATGATTTCTTTCCCCTATTCTCACACCTCCATGGCATGATTCCTATTTGTAACTGCATTAACAAAGGGCTAACAAATCAGTAAAAAAAACAAGAAAATCTTTTAGACACTGAAAATTGCAAAAACACAATACCTTCAATTTTCTCCAAATGCATCACTGATTCCCCTTCATGAGCGTTAAAAGATACGGAGTTTAGGGTAGAGAAAGGCTAGGGTTTGTATCGATAAAGAGGGCAAAATCGCTAGGTTAATTTGGCAAGGATGAGAGAGACGAGAGAGATAGGTCCCGACTATAGAGGGTTGGAAGAAGGTGAGGACAAGATGATATTGAAATTCTCAGGTTAACAGAGGTGTCGAGAGAGAGGGAAGAAGAAGATTGAAGCGTGAGAAGAGAGATAAGGTTTTCTGTTTAGGTTTTCCAATTAACAACAATAGCGTTCTGATCCCGTCCTTTCCTCTTCATGACCGGGTCACCAGCCTAAGTCCATCCCAATAGCTTTTTGTTTTAATTTTGCTTAGTCATTTTTTTATATAACAGTTAGGCTTCAACTCAACCAATTTTCCAAATCCATCTGTATTTTAACTTCACCCTCTAATTCTGTTTCACACCTTTTTATTTTTATTTTTATAATTAACCTAGTTTAGGTTTAATTTAATAAATTAGAATTTTAGGTTGAAAAAAACTTTATTTAGTAATCATTTAATTTAATTAATCTCTAGTTTTACTTTCTTTAAAATTCAATTAAAAAAACATGTAATTAATTAACTTGAAAAAAAAATGTAAATAATTTTATTAATTAGTTTTTTTTTCTTTAGTCTTAATTTGTTTGTTTAATTTCTTCATAACAAAAATACTAAAAAACAAAATATATACAAATGATTTAATTTCTTTAATCAATTATTTTCTTTAATAGATTAGAATTTAATTTTTTCTTTCCAAACTTTTCAAACAAATAATAAGAATTTTATTCCCTTACTTTGTTAATTAATTTTATTTCATAGACTGTTATAATTTTAATTAATCGTTCAATTCGATTTGGTTGTATTGATTGTTATTTAGATTTTTAATCGCATTGATTCATCCCCATTTATAAATCTGTACTCCCATTCCCGAAAACTCTGTAATAGCGTAGAATTTCAATTTCCGCAATTTACTGTTTTCCTTATACTGTATAGTAATTAGGCGTGTATGGCAAGATTTAAAATCAATCGCTAGATAACCTAATTTCAAAGACAAAATTAAATTGAAATGAACACACTTTTTCACACACGCACCTCTAGGGTAACCTCGCTCGTTGCCTCGGAAATACAGTCATGTCCCTCGAATATGGGACACTTTAGCAAAGACCCTTCGATAAAAAAGATCATAGTCCCTCGACGTCCCTTGATGTTTCCTTTGATAAAACGATTTAGTCCCTTACGAAAATTGCTAAAGTGTCTCACAAGTTGCCTTCTATGACTGTACAAACGTCCCGCGCCTGTCCCTTCACATTCAACGATGGGGCTTCTTACCAAATCAATGGTAAGATAGTAACATCTAAAGGAGGAAAAGAACATTTAAGACTTTTCGAGTAGGTAGATTCGATCGTAATCGCTCGCTTGGTCACAACCAAACATTTTACACCAACACTTTCAAAACATCTTTCAAAACTTGAAAATATTTTCAAAAGATCAAACACTTTGTATACATTCTTACGAACGAGAATCATTACAAATTTTTCCTAAACAATGGCCTCTTTTCAAAAATACTTTCAAAACCACACAAAGCATAATTTCAAACAAAAGCAAGTGATCTAGCAAGTAACTAAGAGCCCATGGATGAAAAGGGTGCTAACACCTTCCTTTTTCATAATCTACCCCCCGAACCCGAGAAATAATCTCGAAAGTTCTTTCTTGTGTTTTTTACCTTTCCTTTTGGATAAAAGAAAAGTCGATGGCGACACTTTCTAACCTCACAATTGCGATCAAACGCAAATAACTCAAGTCAGTTCTCCCACCGGTGGCAACTTTTACATAAAAAATAAAATTGCATAAAAGTGAATATTTTTGCCTAGACCGCCCTTTCGGGTTTTCAGCCTACCGAGACGCTCCTTTTTGCCTAAGCCGCCCTTTCGGGTTTTCAACTTAGCGAGTTGTTCTTTTATTTATTTAGGAGAAGTATTTCTTGACTGCATCAACATTTATGGGACGCGGGAACTCCTCGCTGTTGTACCTCAATTTTTGCCCCTAAGATCCCTTCATCATACCATATTGATTCAATCACAACAAGATCATACCAGGGCTTTTGGTTCTCCTCCCTATCTTTAGCTTTGCTCTTTGAGGAATCACCAAGCATCTTGACTTGTTTTTCTTTTGTGATCATGCATGTTTTGTTTTGACTTTCCTTTTAATTAATAAAAGGCAATCCTGGTTTGTCTCACTTGTTAATAATGTAGGTAAAGACAATGTGGCTTAGCAAGTTGATCCATGGGTTCATGAGTTTATTTCCATGCCCTAGTCAATAAAGCTTTAGAAATCCAAACCTCACCATTGAATTTGTTTTGGAAGAAATGGCATGGCAAAGGTTTATTTTGATTCACCACATTTCAAAGTTATCAAAATTGATTCAAAAGTACAAGGGGTTGATTGAAGAAGTTATCATGGTTGGACAAGGTCTTGTTCCCATTGGTCACAAGTGCATACTTCTCTCAATTATCAATATATGGAAGTGGTTTTGGTTGCTATGAGTTCTCATTATCATACTCAACAACTTCTATCTTCAAAGCAAAAGTGTTGGTACAAGAAGGTTGTTCAAAATTGTCAAAGTTCCTCAAAGCATTTTCTTGATCTAAGAGTTAGGGTTTTGAACTTCAAAGAAGTATATCTTTCTCATATTTTGTTATTTTTGGGTGATTCCAAAATCATCCTTCTCTTTAAAGGGTTATTAACAAATCACTTTAAAAGTTTCAAGGAGTTTTCATATGGAAGAAACTTAATGTTGAAGAAAGATTACAAGTCCTCTAGATGAACCCCCAATTTCCCATGTGTGACTTTAAATGATCATAACTTGGTTAATTTTTATCACCTTGAGCCCACTATTTTTCCGTAATGATCTTGAGGATGTGAACTTTATTCCTTCTTTTATATGCAAAGTGAGAAAATTTATGGAAGATTCCCTAAGGATACAAAATATTATAGGCCATTTCTTGATTTTTTGCCAACTTCAACAATTCATAACTATCTCAATTTTTGAAGATTTTAAATGGTCCAAGTTTCAAAATGTCATTCAAGATGTCTATTTCATGCCATCTTTTTTGGTCAATAGCAAATTCCAAGAGGAAGGCCATGTTTTGATGCAAAACATTATATGTCACTTTTGAAGAAAAACTTGAAATATTTCTAAGTATGGAAAGTCAACCTTTTTTTCCCAACTTTGACTCATTGCAACTTTCAGCTCAAACATCCACTTTATTCCATTATTTTCCCATTGCAAAGCTTGTAACTTCATCTTTCTAAAGCATCAAGAATCATGCCCTAAGACCCCTTGAGCTGAGAATGCCATTGATTTGAACTTGGTAACTTGAAACTGAAGTTTCTTCAAAAGTCAGAATTTCAAATCATTAAATTAGCTTCTAAATACATTGTTTCTGTGCGTTTTGCTTCTAAACATTTTTAGTGAACTTCCAGAAGTGATTAGCATAGAAAAACATACGTTTTGGATGAGTTTTGATAAAATTAGAAGTCACACTTTTCTTGTTTGCAACTTTACACGATTTCCCTCCAAACTTAATCATTTCACACTGTTGTACCCCACAATTTTCTCTCTCATTTATCAAGTATTTTCTCACAAGATCTCCTTTGGTTCAAGATTGCACAAGGGTTGATCAGCTCAAGACACCTCCTTAAGCACCGATGACTGAAATTAGGGTTTGAGATTGCACAAGGACAATTGAACTTTTAATGCCTCATTTGATTTTCATATATCATTATGGACCCCAAAGATTTCTCATATCAAGTTTCAAGTCTTGGATCACATTTTGCTCAATCAATTGAGCAGTTGACCTAAAAATCAATTGTATTGGGGAAAAAGTCAACTATGGCCAATTTACAGTCAAACTTCATATTTTTTTATCCCTATCAACATTGTGAACTCATATGTATCATTTTATCAAGTTTGGACCACAATTCCTCAAGAAATTTGATCAAATCATCAAAAGGGAAAAATGGTCAAAATTAGGGTTTTGACCGAGAAAGGGCAATTTCTGATTTTTGACCTAGCAAATGGTTAATTGGTTTGAGGCATGATATTAAGGACACAATTGCATCATTTTTACCTAATGGAGTGACTCAAAACACCCCTCAAGATCAATTGATTGATAGTTGATTTTTCAGTCAACTGATCAAAAGTCAACTGTACACTGAATAATCAAACTTTGACTTTTTGATCAAAATCAAGTGTCAAAGATCACAATTCATTAAAACATGTCAAAATGTGAAACTTTTTCATCAAGAAATCAAAAAGTCAAGATTTCATTTTGAAAAGTCAAAGTTTCCAAACTTAAATTTTTTTCTAAGTGTTGAAAACTTCATGTTTTTTCACAACTTTAAGCCAATTTTTCACCATGATGCAAGATAATTCAATAGAAACTTTCAACATGAAAGTTGTAGATCTCCATGAGATATAATACATTACTTTACACAACTTCTCCTATAAATGCTTTCATCTCAAGTTATTAATCTATGAAGTCATGGTCATGAAACTAAACACTTAGTGAAAATTTTGCCCTAGTTTAGGCAGGATTTTGACATAACTTCATGGCAGTTTTTCATATAGTTCCAAGGGGAATTTTCAAAAGTGATTCAAATAGGGGTTGTAGAGAACATTACAAGCTTTCCAAAATGTCCAAGAACTTCTTGAGATAGTTCTTGAGCAAGGAGAATCGAAGAGAGGAAGTTAGGGTTTCAAACTGAAATTATAGGTTATTTTGTGATGACCAAGAATTCAAATCCATAGCCATGCTGCATAATCTTCACTTTCCAGGCCTCAAACTTGTGTTTCACTCTTTAATGAATGGTTTACACATTTGGTTGAGCCCTTATCCAAGTGTTTGAAGCTTTGTCCAAGTTGGTTTTCCATTAATGGAACAAAGTTACCATTGCTATTTTGATAAAGCATTGATTTTTCAAATGTCAACTCTCCTTGAGCTCCTAACTTGTTGTCTCTGTCCATACTCAAGATAGATGATCAGAAGCAAACATGTTTAAAGTGCATAACCACCATACATGCTTGTACTTTCTATCTTAAAACTACATTTCTTACTTTTCTTCAAAATCAAGCAACTTATCCATAACCCTATAACTCAGAAATCCTTTGTGTAAAACCTCTCTAGCCTTTTGCTTATAGATACACAAGTCATTTTCAAGAAAACACACGCATAAACAAGCCGTAAAAAACACAAGAACTCAGAGTTGAATAAAAAATCACCATTGTTGCACATTCTGACCAAAAACTTGGAACTCACATCTCCCTCGTGCGTTTTCAATCCTTTTGGTTCCTAAAGATTCTAAACATCAAATACCACTCATCCCTGTCCCTGTTACACAACTATAACTCCATTTCCATCTTCCTCCATATCCAAAAATAGAGAACTGCATACTGACTTCTCCAAGCCATTTTAGCCACTCTCAACTCAAGCTAACCATTACATTAGCTTCCTGGGAACTTTAGGAAGCTAACCTGATCATTGCAGCACCTTGAATCAAGCTCATTTGCATTTCACGATTTCCAGTTTTTAAGTATTTTTCTTGAACTTCTATCTCATTACTTAGGCATTGTTAGGCTTGCATTTGTGAAAATAAAATGTAGACATCATTTCCCTGAAGTTGTACATGTCCATAGATTTTATTTATATTGATTGAGCTAGGAGAATTTTAGGATTGAATCTCTGAAAATAATTAGGTCAGAATTTGGTACTTTCAAAAATTCTCATTCATCTTTGATTTATAGTTTATGATATCTATATGGTTGGATTCGTATGAAAAAATGAAGCAACTTTCATGTTTGCATTTTCCATTTTTGTTTAGAAATGAATGAGATACAGGTGGTCTGGCTGGAGGTTGAAGATGAAGTGTATTCAGGACTTATTTCATATTATATATTTATCATTTCAGTTATATTAACGGATGTATAGTCACCCCAGTGGTAAGGCAACACGTTGGTAACCAAGAGGGCGTGGGTTCAACACCCAGCGCGCTGCCTTTTGCATTTTTTCACATTTTTTTGACATTTTTTTATTCTTGCAGTGCCTGGGCCTCCAAATGATTGGGCCTTACTTTTTTGCTATTTCTGACCCCTGCCTTATTGTTTGTACCCGTGGCCCATTTATTTTTCTTTGTTATTTTATTTTCATTTTATATTTTCTTTATTATTTATATTATTATTTATATTATTATTATTATTATTATTATTATTATTATTATTATTATTATTATTTTCATTAATAAAAAATCCAAAAATATTTATATTTTATTATTTATATTTATTTAGTTTATTCTTCTTCATAAAAAAAACTAAAAGAACAAAAAAACATTTCCTTTAATAAATTAATTTCTTTTTTAAATACTTAGATAACTAGTCTTAATTATTATTATTTTTATTTTCTTGTAAATTAAAATCAATTTAGAATTTAGGACTTTTTATTTAATTAATTTTATTTACAAATTAAATTCCCAAAAACCCTAAAAAACTTGTTTGTTTTAATAAATTATTTTCTTTTATTAACTTAATCTTAATTTTCTTATTTTTAGTTAATTATTTTATTTTTTATTAATTAGGTCAAAATTTTTTTTTCATGAAAACCAAACAAAAATCATATTTCTTTTTACATTTACATTCTTGCATTTTATTTATTCATTTTTGTGCAATATTCAATATGGTTGTAATAATTATTTAGATTTAATTTCTTGCAATCTCCCATTTGTACATTTGTACACCCCCTCCCCTAAATGATGTAATAGCTTAGTATTTTTTATTTTCCGCAATTTAAATGCTTTATATACAAATGCTAGTAATTAGGGTTTTGTATGGAAAGATTAAAACCAACAAATAGCAAACCCTAATCAAGACAAATCAAGCATGTAAACCAATACACTTGCACACATACACCCTTAGGGTAAATCCACTTTGTTGCCTTACAAAATGGCCATATTATGCATGTGAGGTATCTTAGCAAAAACAAACAAAATACAAGATCATAGTCCCTCGATGACGCTATCCATGTTGCCTTTCAAAATGATCTTAGTCCCTAAAGAAAATGCTAAGATATCTTACAACATATCTAATCATGGCTATACGATGACCCTTGCCCGTCCCTTTTACATCCAAAGATAGGGTTACTTACCAAATCAATGGTAAGATAACAATGTCAAAGGAAAGAGGAAATAAACATGAAAGACTTTTGAGTAGGTAGATTACGCCTAGTTGCTTTCTCAATTTCAAAACTAAAACATCCTTGCTATTTTCAAAACAAACACTAACACTTTCAAAAACATCTTTCAAACTTGAAAATATTTTCAAAAGATCAACACTTTGTATACATTCTTACGAACGAGAATCATTACAAAGTTTGCCTAAACGATGGCACCTTTTCAAAATACTTTCAAAAACCACACAAAGCACAATTTCAAACAAAAGCAAGTGATCTAACAAGTAACTAAGAGCCCATGGAAAATCATGGATGAAAAGGGTGCTAATACCTTCCCTTTTCATAGTCTACCCCCCGAACTCAAGAAAACATCTCAAAGGTCTTTTCTGTTCTTTTTAGCCTTTCCTTTTGGATAAAAGAAAAGTCGGTGGCGACTCTTGCTAAACCGCAACATTTGCGATCAAACGCAAAACGACCAAGTCAGTTCTCCCACCGTGTTACAGAACTGGCGACTCTGCTGGGGAAAATTTTAAAAGTGGGGTTACCTTAGGGTTATATCACATTTATTTGCTTTCATTGTTTTACTCGTGTGCTTTACATTTTGGTTCTTTGTTTGGGTTTGAATCCTCTACCCGGATTTAGGATACCTTATAGGTAAGTAGCAATACATTATGGAAACTGTGTGGGGTATACCGACATGGTCTAAGTAATAGCTACGTTAGTGTGACATATTTGTGGGTACCGGTAGCCCTTTAGTAGTCAAGGAGAATACGGGGCCGTTGAGTGATGTCATGAAGCACTAACTAACTTCTAGAACCTTTACTTGACCAACTTGGCCATTAGGACGTAGTGAGATGACCGACTTTGGTGCAGTCCGAAGTTGGTAGATACTCAATACTACACTCATTGAGGTTTGTTTTTTTGGGATATTTTGGTCGCCATTAAAGAGGCTTGCGCTGAAACAATGCCCGAGAAAACAAGCCAGTGATATTGAGCTCCCTTAGAACCCGGTTACTATTGCTAGGATAGGTTTGAGCCAACTAAACTTCAAGAGGGTACTTACCTATGAGACTCCATGCAAGCCTAAACCTAAGGACTTATTTGTTTTGTTTGTATATATTTACTTGTACATAACATCATAAACATCATAACATCATACTCATACTCACTAACCATTTCAAGGATTTTGGGACTTATCTTTGTTCTATTTTATAGGACATGGATTCTATTCGCAGGAAAATAATTCAAGTCAATCTTGTAAGGATCCCTCCTCAACTTAAAGAGTTAGCGTCACGTGTTCCTAAAAATTCTCCATTTACCGAAAGACATGGTCGCCTCTTAAACTTGGTTACCTCTAACACTGATGAGGACATGGTGAAGGTACTCTTCCAGTTCTTTGATCCTCTACACTATTGCTTCACATTTCCTGATTACCAACTTGTGACAACTTTGGAAGAATTCTCTCAACTCTTGAGGATTCCCATTCTCAATAAACTACCTTTCAATGGTACGGAAAGAGATCCAAAGCCAGAAGAGATTGCTCAAGCCCTATACTTGCAACCCTCTGATGTCACAACTAATTGGGAAACAAGGAGTGGTGTCAAAGGTTTCTTATCCAAGTTCTTGTTTGAGAAATCTCAAAACTGTTGGAACTCCTTGGACTTGCAAGATTTTGAGGAAATTGTGGCTCTCCTCATCTATGGGATGGTTTTGTTTCCAAATCCAGACCAACTCATAGATGTAAACACCGTCAAGATCTCCATGTCTCATAACCCGGTGCCTACTTTGTTAGGAGACATCCTACATTCTTTTCACACTCGCACTATGAGGAAAAGAGGTATCCTTATATGTTTTACTCCTCTTTTGGCAAGATGGTTTACTTTGCATCTTCCCCAATCTGTATTGAAGAACAAGTAAGGTTCAAGGTGGTCACATAGGTTGATGACGCACAAACATTTAGGTGTTCTCGATCTGTAGAGAATGTTACTATCATCGACCCTTGTGGAGAATTCCCTAATGTCACTTTACTTGGCATTAGAGGAAGTATCACCTAAAACACCTTCTTAGCCTTAAGACAGTTTGATTATGCCCGAAGAGATGGTCCACATGAGATGCGTATTCAAGGGCTGGTGTTTGACTACGAGAATGACGATCAAAGTCCCCGATAGAGGTTTATCCGAGCTTGGAGGATGTTGAACAAGGTAGATAGCAAGACATTGGGGCATAAGAATTCCATCCCTCTTAAGCCTTACCTCAAATGGGTATGAGCTCGTGCTCAAAGTCTTATGATGCCTTACCCCTTCATTCTCCCAGTTATCAAAGAGCCTATTGTGGAAGGAGACGTCTGATACACTATCCTGCATCCTGACATGCCCACCTCTCTCGAAGACTTTCAAAGGGATTCGATACAGCTTAAGGAGGAGTGATACACTTTTGAGGCCCAATTCTACGCCAGCAAGAAGAAGGTTCTGGAAATCACCAAGTATCTTCATGAGGAGCAGAGCCTGAACGCCTACATCGCACCAAAGAGGATGCATACAACTTTTTTATCTTAGAGTTTTTGTATTTCTTTGTAAGCCCAAAGAGGCATGATGTACTTAAACTTTGATTTATTAATATAAAATGTATTCCTTTTTGGTCTAAAGAAAATTTAAGTCTCTAATTTCCTTGAAATCATTGCATATGCATCTTCATTCATCATAACATAAGCAGACATCTTACAACAGTTCTCCTCATATTTCTACTGTTTATTTCAGTAAGATGGACATGGAACAAACGATAAAAGATCTTCAGGCGCAGAATGATCAGTTTCAACATATTTTCTTGACTCTAGATAAAGGACAAGAGGATTTAAAAACTTTGTTGATCAAAGAAAAGAAGGCAACCGGTGTTTTAAATCTGGGAAGAAGGTTCCAAGGACAAGCCAAACGAACCCTAGACTTCGCAACATCATCGGGTGAAAAGGATAATCAAGAAGGGAAAGGCAAGGAAGTGATTGCCCCGCCAGAATCTGAAGAGGAAGAAGAAGATTACTCTGAGGAGCAGTATCCTACGGCCAACAACAAATACAAACATCTGGAAGAACGTCTAAGTGCAATGGAAATTCAGAAAGTGCCCGGGCTGGACTTTGAAGATTTTGGTTTGGTGTCTAAGATTTTTATTCCACCAAAGTTCAAAGCATCGATGTTTGCTAAGTATGATGGGGTTTCGTGTCCCAAGATGCATCTCCAATCTTATGTGAGGAAGATACAACCTCACACTGCTGACAGAGATTTGTGGGTCCACTTCTTTCAAGATAGTCTATCCGAGACTCAGCTAGATTGGTTCTATCAACTAGAGAGGGCCATTATCCATAATTGGGAAGACCTTGCCACTGCTTTTTATAAACAGTATCAGTACAACACAGACCTTGGTCCCACCTGTACTTAACTCCAGAGTATGGCTATGAGTTCAAGCGAAGGTTTCAAGGACTACACTCATAAATGGAGGGACTTAGTAGGAAGAGTCTAGCCTCCCCTGTCTGATAGGGAGCTAGTGGATATGTTTCTGTGTACCCTGTTTGGTCCTTTCTTTAATCACCTAATTAGAAGCTCCTCAGCAAGCTTCACTGAATTAATCTTAACCAGGGAAATAGTGGAAGTTGGGATTAAGAGTGGGAAAATCCAAAAGGACGCATCCTCCAGTACTGTGAGAAAACCATTCATTGGGAATAAAGATGTTGTTTTTGTGTACCCTTAAAGGAATCAGGATAGAACTGAACACCGTCCAACGGTAGGGGCCGTCATGATCCCTAAGCCTGCACTTACTCAACAAAGGAATAATCAACCTAGAACAGAAAGACTGGTAAGACAATTTACCCAGATAAATATGACACTGTCTCAAGTCCTGCCACATTTATTGAGATCTAATCTGGTAACTTTAAAGGAAGACCCAAAGAATCCCAACATCGCTTCTCCTCATTACCATCCTAATGCTCGTTGTGCTTATTATTCAGAAAGTCCAGGCCATGATACCAACATTTGTTGGGCTTTGAAAAACAAGGTACAAGACCTTCTCGAGGCAAAAGAAATTAAATTTGATGCCCCTGAGATCCCAAATGTTATCACCGCTCCTATGCCCAAGCATGGTCGTGATGTTAACGCTGTTGAAGATGATGTGTTTGTTACTGTGGTTGATGAACTTGTTACTCCTCTCCAGACTGTCAAGAGGAACCTGTTGAAGGTCGGTTTATTTTCGGGCTGTAATGAAAGCTGCCACCTCTGTTTATCCCTATCAAATGGCTGTCATTTACTGAAAGCAGGTGTCCAGCGCCTAATGGATGACAAAGAGATTTTGTTTGAAAAGACTCCCGTTCCAACCATTTCTTACAATGATGTTTCAATAGTAACCATTTCCGCCAATCCTTCCAGGGTCTCCACCAAAAGACCCGTTAGGATTACATCCATTCCTAAGGTGACTCCACTGATAATTACTATGCCAGGGCCGATCCCGTACTCCTCAGATAAAACTGTCCCATGGAACTATAGGGGCGACGTCTATTATCACGGCGTCAAGCAAAATTGGCTAGCTGATGAAGACTCGATTTTTGAGAAAGCTGACCCCAACATCGGCAACATTGCAGGAACCAGCAAAGTAAGCCAAAGTGGAAGAGTATTCTCCCCGGAGATTGCTCCTCCGAAAACGGTTGCCGGTCATGTGATCATCCCTGCTTTTGTTCCATTTGACACTATTACTACAGTTCCCATGGTTACTCCTGCTGATACCCCTATCACCGAGTTGACCGAGACTCGGGGAAAAGGCATTTTGGTTGAGCCTGTCCAGATGAAGGCACAATCAGTATGTATCCCAGAAGCCTCCAAGAAGGAGATTGAGGAAATTCTGAAAATTAAAAAGAGAAGTGAATACAACGTAGTTGAACAACTAGGGAAAACTCCATCAAAGATTTCTATGCTAGCTTTACTGTTGTGCTCTGAGGCTCGTGCGAAGGCCTTGGTGAAATTTCTTAAAACTGCCCACGTACCACAAGAATTCTCTGTTGATCAGTTCCAAGACAGTGTGGCCAGCTTGACGGCAAATAATGGTTTAGGCTTTTCTGATGCTGACCTGACACATTGAGGGAGGAAACACAACGAGGAATTGCATGTCTCTATGGAATTTAGGGGCACAACTTTGGCCCATGTCCTGGTTGATACTGGTTCATCTTTGAATGTGCTTCCTAAGAAGGATTTGGATAGACTCGACTGTGAAGGTCTGACCTTAAAACCTAGAAACATAGTGGTAAGGGCCTTCGACGATTCAAAGAGAATGGTGCATGGGGAGGTGGACATCCCCGTTAAAGTTGGAACTCAAACCTTTGATTCAACTTTTTACGTGATAGACATTCGCCCTTCCTATTCCTGTTTGTTGGGCCGACCTTGGATTCACGACGCTAGTGCCGCCACCTCTACATTACATCAGATGCTGAAATACTCGACAAAGGGAAAAATCATTACTGTCCATGGAGAGGAGGAATATATGGTCAGTCACTTAAACTCCTTCAAATACGTAGAAATGGATGGTGAATTCATCGAAACTCCATGTCAGCACTTCTAGGAAGTCCCACAAATAGTGGCAGTTACCAAGACTGTTTCCCAAGTCCCGAAGATTACAAGACCTCCGCTAAATATGTCTTCTCTGAAAGATGCCAAGGCAGTGGTAGAAGAAGGTGGGTGTACTATTTAGGGCCAACTCCCGGATATCCCTTACAAATCTGACAAATTTGGTTTGGGTTTCACTTCAGGAGCCCAGAAAGCCGTTCGCCATGCTCGTGCCAGGGGACCACCTTTGAGGATCAGCAACCATGAGGTCAACATAGTGGAGGATGATGATGACAACTGTGACCTGGAAGAATGGATTTTCCCAACCATCAACGAAGGACTCACCAACTGGGAAGCTAAAGACTTTGTCCCAATTACTTTTATCCAACAGTAACTATCTTTAAATTTTTGTCGGACCTGTAATAATTAAACAATTCAGACTATTAAAACTTTGTGTCTTACCCGAGGCACAACATTCCATTTGTAAGGGTTGTTACTTCATTTTCATATGTCATCAATGAATCATGGACGTTTTTCATGCAAACTTTACGCTCTTTGTTTTTCTTTTTCTACATTTTATTCTTTCAAAAATAGCTATACTCTTACACACACTCACATTCAAAATGTAGATCTACATCTACTCAGGATCCCATGGGTAACGATTCTTGTATGCCCTTTTGTGACTTTGAAAATCTAACCTACCAAGCCGAAGACGAAGGTGAGGAAGATTGTGAAATGCCAGGGGAACTAGTCAGGTTACTACAACAAGAAGAGAGGACCATACAGCCCCACAAAGAACCAGGGGATACATTTAACTTAGGTACCGAAGAGGACAAGAAAGAAGTCAAGGTGGGTGCCAATCTAGAACCTAGTGTCAAGAAGCACCTAACTGTTGCTACATGACTATGTTGAGGTCTTTTCTTGGTCATACGAAGACATGCCAGGACTTGATGCTGATATCATGGTCCATCGTCTACCGACCAAGGAAGACTGCCCTCTGTAAAACAGAAAGTCTGTCGCATGCGTCCAGACATGTCAGAGAAGATTAAGACTGAATTCATGAAATAATTCAACGCCGGATTCTTAGCCGTTACGTCCTATCCACAATGGGTTTCCAATGTTGTTCCAGTGCCTAAAAAGGACGGCAGAGTGAGCATGTGTGTGGATTACCGAGATTTGAATAGGGCAAGCCCTAAGGATGGTTTCCCGCTTCCCCATATCGATATTTAAGTTGACAATACCGCACAACATAAAGTGTTCTCATTTATGGATGGTTTCTCGGGCTACAATCAAATCAAAATGGCACCTGAGGACATGGAGAAAATAACCTTCGTCACACAGTGGGGGACCTTCTGTTACAGGTTATGTCGTTCGGGTTGAAAAATGCTGGGGAAACTTATCAGCGTGACATTGTAGCTCTATTTCATGACATGATCCATCATGAAATAGAGGTCTATGTGGACGAAATGATAGCTAGATCTCAAATTGAAGAGGAACATCTTGACCATTTACAGAAACAGTTTGAGAGGCTAAAGAAATACAAGCTAAGGTTGAACCCTAATAAATGCACATTTGGGGTGAGGTCCGGTAAACTCCTAGGCTTCTTCATCAATGGTAAATATATCTAAGTAGACCTTTCCAAGGTGAAAGCAATACAAGAAATTCCCGTTCCTCACACCAAGAAGGAAGTCATAGGATTCTTAGGACGACTAAACTACATTGCCAGATTCATTTCTCATTTGACCGCTACTTGTGGACCAATCTTCAAATTACTGAAGAAAGATCAAGTAGTCAAATGGAATGATGAGTGCCAAACTGACTTCGACAAGATCAAAGAGTACCTTCAAGAGCCTCTTGTTTTGATGCCGCCAGTCGAAGGAAGACCTTTGATTATGTATCTAACTATTTTGGAAAATTCAATAGGGTGTATGTTGGGGAAGCATGACGAGTCTGGCCGAAAAGAGCATGCTATTTACTACCCGAGAAAATTTTTTACCGACTGTAGAACAAGATATTCACTGCTCGAGAAAACTTGTTGCACTCTGGCATGGACTGCTCACCGGCTAAGACAGTATATGCTGACCCATACTACCTTATTGATATCCAAGATGGATCCAATTAAATACATATTCGAGAAGCCTGCCCTCTCTGGGAGAATAGCGAGATGGCAGATGATCCTGACAGAATAGGATATTCAGTATACTAGCCAAAAAGCAATAAAGGGAAGTGTGTTAGCCGATCACCTTTCTCATCAAGCCGTGGATGACTATCAGTCCATGAAATTCGAATTCCCAGATGAAGACATCATGATGGTAAGAAATTTTGAAGAACTCAGACCATATGACGGACCTGAACAAGGATCCCGATGGACCTTGGTTTTGATGGAGCCTCTAACACACTCGGCAATGGCATAGGAGCTGTAATCATATCCCATGAAGGATATCATACTCCCTTCACTGCAATACTTTGCTTTAACTGCACCAATAACATGGCAGAATACGAAGCATATATTTTTGGTCTCAAAGCTACCATAGATTTGGGAATCAAGTCTTTAAGTGTATTTGGAGATTCAGCCATAGTCATCAGTCAGATCAAAGGAGAATGGGACACGAAGCACCCTAACCCCATCCCCTACAAGGAACATGTGTTGACATTAATCCCATATTTTGAGGAAATTACCTTCGAGCATTTTCCACGAGAGGAAAATCAACTAGCGGACGCGCTAGCCATGATGTCATCCATGTTTAAACTCAAGTGGGGTAACGAGGCTCCCTAGATCACCATTGAGCGGATGGACGAACCAGCTTACTGTCACGAGATCGATACTGAAGAAGTAGTGGACAAGCCTTGGTTCCATGAAGTTAAAAGGTATCTCGAGGCTCAAGAGTATCTGGAAGGAGCTTCAGTCAATGATAAGAAGTTCTTGAGAAGATTCTCTGCTAAGTTCTTCCTCAATAATGGCATTCTCTACAAACGCAACCACGAATCTGTTTTGCTTCGTTGCATAGACAAGGTTGAGGCAGAAAAGATCATGGTTGATCTACATGAAGACACTTTTGGCACCCACTATAGTAGGCATACGATGGCTAAAAAGATCCTATGGGCAGGGTATTACTGGTCTACCATGGAAGCAGATTGCTATCAACATTCACGGACCTGTCACAAGTGTCAGATCTATGCTGACAAAGTGCATGTGCCTCCAGCTCCTATAAATGTCCTGACTGCTCCCTGGCCATTCGCGATGTGGGCATCAATATGATTGAAGAAGTCAAACCTACAGCTTCTAATGGGCACCGCTTCATCTTGGAGGCCATTGACTACTTCATAACGTGGGTTGAGATAGCTTCTTTCTCTTCTGTTACCAAGAATCTTGTCGCCCGGTTCATCAAACAGAATCTCATCTGTCGGTACGGTATCCCAGAGAGAATCATCATAGACAATGGTACGAATCTCAATAATACTATGATCACCATACTGTGTGTGCAATTCAAGATCCAACACCATAATTCTTCCCATTACCGGCCAAAGATGAATTGCGCTGTCGAAGTAGCAAATAAGAACATCAAAAAGATCATACAAAAGATGACAGTAACCTACAAGGACTAGCATGAAATGCTACCATTCGCTCTCCACAGTTATCGTACCACAACACGCACATCAACATGGGCAACTCCCTTATCCTTGGTATATGACATGGAAGTTGTTCTACCAATTGAAGTACAAATACCTTCTCTAAGAATCATAAAGGATGCTGGGCTGAATGAAGATGATTGGATCCAAACTCGACTAGACCAGTTGAACCTAATTGATGAGAAGAGGCTTACGGTTGTCTGTCATGGCCAGATGTACCAAAAACGTATGATTAAAGTGTGATACAGTGGGAGAACTGACTTAAGGTGTTTGCGTTTTATCGCAAATGTTGCAGTTAGCAAGAGTTGCCACCGACTTTTCTTTTATCCAAAAGGAAAGGTGAAAAAGCACAGGAAAGACCTCTGAGATTGTTTCTTGAGTTCGGGGGGTAGATTATGAAAAGGGAAGGTATTAGCACCCCTTTCATCCATGGTTTTCCATGGGCTCTTAGTTACTTTCTAGATCACTTGCTTTTTTTTTTGTTTGAAATTGTGCTCTATGTGGTTTTTGAAAGTATTTTGTAAAGAGACCATTGTTTAGGCAATCTTTGTAATGATTCTTGTTCGTAAGAATGTATACAAATATGTTTGATCTTTTGAAAATGTTTTCAAGTTTGTAAGATGTTTGAAATGTACGTGATTGTTTTGAAAATAGAAAGGATGTTTGTTTTGAAATGGAGCCAGTAATTAGGAGCAATCTACCTACTCAAATGTCTTTCTTGTTCATTTTCTTTTCCTTTGACATTGTTGTCTTACCATTGATTTGGTAAGCAACCCTATCTTTGGATGTTAACGGGATGTGCGTGGGTCATTGTATAACCATGATTAGCAATGTTGCAAGGCATCTTAGCATTCTTTTTTAGGGACTAAGATTATTTTATAAGGCAACTTTGAATAGCGTCATCGAGGGACTATGATCTTGTATTTGCTTTTTTTTTTGCTAAGACATCTTACATGCGTAATATGACCATTTTTGTAAGGCAACCAAGTGGGATAACCCTAGGGGTGCTTGTGTGCAAGTGTGTTATTTTCATGCTTGTTTTTTGTCTTGGATTAGGGTTTTCTATTTGATTGATTTTATTCTTTCCATACAAACCCTAATTACTAGCATGTTATGTAAAAGCGATAAATTGTGAAATTTAAAGTTACTACGCTATTACAATATTTATGGGAGGGGGTATACAATTTATGAATGGGGATTGCAATAATATAAAAATAATTAATCTATTACAACCAAATTGAAAATGTACAAGAATTGGAGAAATTTATAAAGTACAAATGCAAATTGAAAGAAATGATTTTTTGTGTTTGGACTTTTGTATGAAAGAGGTTTTAACCTAAACCTAATTAAAAAAAGAGTAATTAAGTTAAATTAACTTAAGTTAATAAAATAAATTATTTAAGAAAAGATTTTGATTAAGAAGAGAATTTTTGAATAAAACCCTAAATCTATTTTAGTTGATTAAAAGAAAATAAGTTTAAAGAAAAACAAGTATTTTTTTGTATTTTTTATATTTTGTCTTGAATATAATATGTAGTGTCATGAAATATTTTTGGTCCTTTTTATATTAAAAATAAGTGTATTTAAATAAGTAATAATCTAGTTTTAATTTACAAAGAAATTAATAAGAGTAAATAAAGTATAATGAATAAAAATATTTTTTTTATTTATGTGAAAAATATTTAAATTATGTCAAAATATAAATCTATTATTTTTATACATTTTATGATTTTTTTGGTATTTTAGAAAATATATTTAAAAGAAAAATAAATAAATAAATAAATAAAAATAAAATGGGCCAAGGTGGTGTCACAAGTAAACAAGGTGTATGCTAGCAAAAACAAAAAAGAATGTCAGGCCCAAAGGGCCCAGCGCCTGCAAGCAAAAATCAAAAGAAATGTCAAAAATATGAAAAAAAGCAAAATGGTCACGTTGGGGCTTGAACCCAGGACCATAGGGTGAACTGGCACGCGCTTTACCACTGGGGTGGCTATACATCCGTTTATATAGGCAAAATCATAAATATATAAGGCAAATCCAGTCCTGATGACTTCATCTTCAACCTCCAGCCGGTGTACCTGTAACTTCATTTCTCAACAAAAATGGAAAGTGACAAAATGAAAGTTGTTGCATTCTTCCTCACGATTCTAACCATGTAAATAACTAAGGCTGAAAGTCAAAGATAAGTGAGAATTTCTCTGGCCCTAATTTAAACCCTAAAAAGTTCAGAAACTTCAACTCTAAAATTCTCTAAGCTCAAGCCATATAAATGTAAACTATGGATATGTACAGACTCGTGGCAATGAGGTCTACATTTTATCTTCACAAATGCAATCCTAACAATGCCTAAGTAATGAGATAAAAGTTCAAGAAAAATACCTCAAAACTGGAAATCATGAAATGTAAATGAGCTTGTTTCAGTCAGTGCTGATGATCAGGTTAGCTTCCTTGGACCTCTAGGAAGCTAGTGCAATGGCTGGCTTGAGTTGAGGATGACTGGAATAGCCTGAAGAAGTCCAATTGTGATGCTCTGTTTTTGGTTATGGAAGATAGGGAAAATGGTGTTACAGAAATGGAACATGTACAAGGATGAGTTAGTGTTAATGCAAGGAAGCTTTAGAAACTATAAGGCCAAGAAACGCACGAGGGAAATGTGAGTTTGGTATGAAAAGTCAGAACTTGCATAACAATGGTGTTTTTGGAACAATTTCTGGCTAGAGGGAGTTTGAGTGAGTTTGAGGGGCTTCTTGCTCCTTTGTCCACTTGCAAATAGTGTGTATACTTATAAGCAAGAGGCTTTGAGGCTTGTAACAACTCAGAATTTGAATTTGCATCATTAAGCCAAACATGTGATTTTTGAGAAAACAAGTTTCAATGCTCGTGTACTTGCTAAGATAGAGTAGTTCATGCTTTAAACAAGTTTCTTTCTGACTTTGTGAATGGAGTGTGATCAGAGGGAACAATTTAGAGGCTCAAGAATAACTTTATGCAAAAAGCTTGCTTTACAAGAATGGAAGTGTTCACTTTATGCCATTAATGGAAATGCAACTTGGATAATAGCTCATTTGCTTGGATCAAAGCCTTAACAGCTGTGTAAGCATTTAATTAAGGAGTGACAAACAAGTTTGAGGCCTGCAAAGCAAATATTATGCAGCCTAGCATGGATTTGCATTTGTGTTCATCATGAAAATGACCTAAATTTAAGTGATAAAACCCTAATTTCATCTCTTCGATTCTCCTTGCTCAAGAATGATCTCAAAGAGTTCTTGGACATTTTGGAAAGCTTGCAATGTTCTCTAAAACTCAT
Organism: Vicia faba; assembly: GCA_948472305.1. Taxonomy (NCBI): domain Eukaryota; kingdom Viridiplantae; phylum Streptophyta; class Magnoliopsida; order Fabales; family Fabaceae; genus Vicia; species Vicia faba. The sequence continues at coordinate 1,045,292,516 of OX451737.1, forward strand.
ATTTGAATTGCTTTTGAATATTCCCCTTAGAACTATGTGAAAAACTATCATGAAGTTAGGTAAAAAATCCTGACCATAACTTCATGGATTAATAACTCGAGATCCAAGAATTTATAGGAGAAGTTGTGTAAAGCAATGTTTTAGATAGTTTAGGCAGGATTTTGACCTAACTTCATGGAAAATTTTCATATAGTTCCAAGGGGAAGTTTCAAAAGTGATTCAAAGAGGGTTTGTATAGCACATTACAAGCTTTCCAAAATGTCCAAGAACTCCTTGATATCATTCTTGATCAAGGAGAATCGAAGAGAGGAAGTTAGGGTTTCAAACTGGAATTATAGATCATTTTGTGATGAACAAGAATTCAAATCCATAGCCATGCTGCATAATCTTCAGTTTGCAGGCCTCAAACTTGTGTTTCACTATTTAATTAATGATTTACACATTTGGTTAAGCCCTTATCCAAGTGTTTGAAGCTTTGTCCAAGTTGGTTTTCCATTTATGGAACAAAGTTACCATTGCTATTTTGATAAATCATTGCTTTTGCAAATGTCAACTCTCCTTGAGCTCCTAACTTGTTGTCTCTGTTCACACTCAAGATAGATGATCAGAAGCAAACATGTTTAAAGTGCCTAACCACTCTACATGCTTGTACTTTCTATCTTGAAACTAAATTTCTCACTTTTCTTCAAAATCAAGCAACTTAGCCATAACCCTATAACTCAGAAATCCTTTGTGTAAAACCTCTCTAACATTTTGTTTATAGATACACAAGTCATTTTCAAGAAAACACATGCATACACAAGCCCTAAAACACGCAAGAACTCGGAGTTGAATCAAAAATCACCATTGTTGCACATTCTGACCAAAAACTTGGAACTCACATCTCCCTCGTACGCTTTTAAGCCTTTTGGTTCCTAAAGCTTCTAAACATCAAATACGACTCATCCATGTCCCTGTTACACAACTGTAACTCCATTTCCATCTTCCTCCATAGCCAAAAACAGAGCACTGCATATTGACTTCTCCAAGCCATTTCAGCCACTCTCAACTCAAGCTAACCATTGCATTAGCTTCCTGGGAACTTGAGGAAGCTAACCTGATCATTCAAGCACCTTGAATTAAGCTCATTTGCATTTCATGATTTCCAATTTTGAGGTATTTTTCTTGAACTTCTATCTCATTACTTAGGCATTGTTAGGCTTGTATTTGTGAAGATAAAATGTAGACATCATTACCCTGAAGCTGTACATGTCCATAGATTTTATTTATATTGAATGAGCTAGGAGAATTTTAGGATTGAATCTCTAAAAATAATTAGGTCAGAATTTGGTACTTTCAAAAATTCTCATTCATCTTTGATTTATAGTTTATGATATCTATATTGTTGGATTCACATGAAAAAATGGAGCAACTTTCATGTTTGCATTTTCCATTTTTGTTGAGAAATGAATGAAATACAGGTGGTCTGGCTAGAGGTTGAAGACGAAGTGTATTCAGGACTTGTTTTATATTATATATTTATCATTTCAGTTATACTAACGGATGTATAGCCACCCCAGTGGTAAGGCAGCGCGCTGGTAACCAAGAGGGCATGGGTTCAACACCCAGCGCACAACCTTTTGCATTTTTTCACATTTTTTTGACATTTTTTGATTCTTGCAGCGCCCGGGCCTCCAAATGATTTGGCCTTAATTTTTTGCTATTTCTGACCCCTGCCTTATTGTTTGTACCCCATTTATTTTTCTTTGTTATTTTATTTTATTTATTTTTTATTTTATTTTATTTTCATTTTATATTTTCTTTATTATTTATATTATTATTATTATTATTATTATTATTTTCATTAATAAAAAATCCAAAAATATTTATATTTTATTATTTATATTTATTTAGTTTATTCTTCTTTATAAAAAAAACTGAAAGAACAAAAAAACATTTCCTTTAATAAATTAATTTCTTTTTTAAATACTTAGATAACTAGTCTTAATTATTATTATTTTTATTTTCTTGTAAATTAAAATCAATTTAAAATTTAGGACTTTTTATTTAATTAATTTTATTTACTAATTAAATTCACAAAAACCCTAAAAAACTTGTTTGTTTTTATAAATTATTTTCTTTTATTAACTTAAGCTTAATTTTCTTATTTTTAGTTAATTATTTTATTTTTTAATTAATTAGGTCAAAAAAACTTTTCATGAAAACCAAACAAAAATCATATTTCTTTTTACATTTACATTCTTGCATTTTAATTATTCATTTTTGTGCAACATTCAATATGGTTGTAATAATTATTTAGATTTAATTTCTTACAATCCTCCATTTGTAAATTTGTACACCCCTCCCCTAAATGATGTAATAACTTAGTATTTTTATTTTCAGCAATTTAAATGCTTTATATACAAATGCTAGTAATTAGGGTTTTGTATGGAAAGATTAAAACCAACAAATAGCAAACCCTAATCAAGACAAATCAAGCATGTAAACCAATACACTTGCACACATACACCCTTAGGGTAAACCCACTTTGTTGCCTTTTAAAATGGCCATATTATGCATGTGAGGTATCTTAGCAAAAACAAACAAAATACAAGGTCATAGTCCCTCGATGACGCTATCCATGTTGTCTTTCAAAATGATCTTAGTTCCTAAAGAAAATGCTAAGATATCTTACAATATTGCTAATCATGGCTATACGATGATCCTTGCCCGTCCCTTTTACATCCAAAGATAGGGTTACTTACCAAATCAATGGTAAGATAACAATGTCAAACGAAAGAGGAAATAAACATGAAAGACTTTTGAGTAGGTAGATTACTCCTAGTTGCTTTCTCAATTTCAAAACTAAAACATCCTTGTTATTTTCAAAACAAACACTAACACTTTCAAAAACATCTTTAAACTTGAAAACATTTTCAAAAGATCAACACTTTGTATACATTCTTATGAACGAGAATCATTACAAAGTTTTCCTAAACGATGGCGCCTTTTCAAAATACTTTCAAAAACCACACAAAGCACAATTTCAAACAAAAGCAAGTGATCTAACAAGTAACTAAGAGCCCATGGAAAACCATGGATGGAAATGGTTCTAATACCTTCCCTTTTCATAATCTACCCCCCGAACTCAAGAAAACATCTCAAAGGTCTTTCCTGTTCTTTTCAGCCTTTCCTTTTGGATAAAAGAAAAGTCGGTGGCGACTCTTACTAAACCGCAATATTTGCGATCAAACGCAAAATGACCAAGTCAGTTCTCCCACTGTGTTACACACACCCTTGGACATTCCATTTGATTCCCTATAAATAGAGGGTCATCCCTCATTCATTTCTTCAAGCTTGAACAGCCAAAATCACCCTGCCAAACTTGCTTTGTAACTCATTTTTCTGCAACTTTGAAATCAGTGTTCAATCCTTTTTCAATCCAATTTTCCTATCAATTCACCTTCCTTGATCTTCCCTGAAGCTAACTACACAATTACCTTCAAGAATCGTGACCTATATTGATCCATAAAAGTCTAGTTTCAGAGATCTGCAACTCAACTTCAATAGGTAGGTTTCTCCATCAATTATTCCAAACTTTGATATCATTGTGAAGTTCTCATTGCCCTGGTTCTAGTTGCAGTACTTGCTTTTATCTCGAAACACATTTTGACCATGAAATTTCAAATCCCTTTTCAAAACTTCTCTTCCAAATTGCTTGAGCTACAATTTATATAAATTTGTCGCGAAGGTGTGGTTGTATTCGTCTTGAAGAGACGAAGCGAATGACATAGTGTTGTACCCCAAAATTTTCCCTCTCATTTTATCAACATTCCTCATCACAAGGCTCTTTGAACTCAAGATCAAGCTAGGGTTTGCTCTGCTCAAGACATCTGCTTGCACTGTTGACCTAAATTAGGGTTTGAGTTTGCACAAGGATTTTTTGACTTACAATCCCCAAAGTGACTCTCATACTTCATGTTGGACTCATAAGTTTGACCATACCAAGTTTCAAGCCTTGAATCGAATTTTTACCCAGTCAATTGGACAATTGACCTAGAAATCAGCTGTATTGGGGAAAAAGTCAATTGTGGCCAATTTACAGTCAAACCTCATGAATTTTGACCCACATCAACATTATAGACTCATATGAACCATTTGATCAAGTTTGGACCACAACTCCACAAGAAATTTGATCAGATCACCAAAAGGGAAAAATTGTCATTTTTAGGGTTTTGACTGCACATGGGCAATTTCTGATTTTTAACCTAGCCAATGGCAAATTGGGTACAAGCATGGATTCAAGGACTTAATGGAATCATCTTGACCTATTCAACAAGTTCAAAAGATCTCAATTGCATTGGATTGATAGATAAATTTTTTAGTCAACTGATCAAAATTTGACTGTACACTGAAAAGTCAAACTTTGACTTTTTGGTAAAAATCAAGTGCCAAGGGTCATTTTTCATCAAAATATGTCAAAACATGAAACTTGTTCGTTAAGAAACCCATTTTTGCAAATTAGGGTTTAAAGTTGAGAAATTTCATAACTTAGAATTTTTCTAAGTTATGAAATTTTCTTAATTTTTCCTAACTTTGCCCAACATTTTCACTATGATGCATTTGAATTCAAACAAAACTTCCAACATGAAAGTTGTAGTCCTCCACAAAGTATATAACTTTTATTCACAAAGTTTTCCCAAAAGAAGCTTGAATCTCAAGTTATGAGTTTTGGAACAAGGGTCCCTAAAACTTTTAACTTAGTGAAATTTTGCCCTAGTTTAGGCAGGATTTTGACCTATCTTCTTGGCCATTTTTCACATAATTCCACTTGGAATCTAAAGTTTCATTTCTAATATGTATTGTAGAGCATGTTTCAAGCTTTCCAAAATGTCCAAGAACTCTCCAAACACATTTGTGGTTAGGGAGAATCGAAGGCTTGAAGTTGGCAAAAACTCACTTTTCATCCATGGCATATTCATGTTCATACAAATTGCAATTTCAAGTCAGCTTGCTTTGCACTAGATTACAGGCCTCTAAACCATTTCACACTCAATAATTAAGTGCGAATCCATCAGTCTAAGGCATTGTTTTGGTTATTAGGACATTGCACACAAGATTAATCCCTAAGTAGAAAAAGCAATATTTCCATTTTTGCTTAAATGTGCTTTATGTCAAAACTGAATCCCTTGAGCATTGGTCCATATCTCATACAGCAAATCAAATCTACAAACTTGAGGGGCCAAGGGCAAAGTGTACAAGCATATGGATAGCCTGTACATGCCTGTTTCAATCACTTCCCACTTTTGCTTCATATACAAGAAATATGCCAAATACATGAGAACTTGAACATCAGCAAAAAGAAGCTTGTGCAAACATTTGAACCATCTTTCTCACACCTCTCTGAGCCAGAAACACGATCTCTTGAGCCTTCAAACCTCCCATATCCAGAAATCACCTTCCATTGGCAAAACAGGGCAGCATCTGCAACTTGACTTCCATAGCTCAATTGGCTCGTGCATTTTGGCCCAAACCTGTTCAAACATCTTCCGTCCCATCCATCCAAGCTATCCCAAACCTCAAACACCAACTGTAACTCCATTTACAGGGTTTGCCATTTTCATTTTGAGCTTGTGCAGGTTGAGTTCTGTAGGCTGATTCAAGTACATTCAAGGCAAGTTAGACATTGGAGAAGGTCAAGTGAGGTTCAAGCAAGCTCCCAAACATCTCAGGCCTTGTTGAAAAGCTCCACATTGCCATACACGAAGTCAGCTGAAACAGGTTTTTATCAACTTCCTATCTCTCTATTTAGGAACATTTAGCCTTAGGTTTGTGAATAAGAAATGTAGTATTCATTGCCATGAAGCTGTACATATGCTCAGTTTTCATTTTTATTAAGCGTGCTGAGAGAATTTGGTCCATGAACATACTGAAAAAATTAGGTTAGATTTTAGGGCCAGAGAAATTCTCTCTGGTCTTTGAGAGTTAGGATTAGTTTTTTATATGGTTAGATTCGTCTTGAAAAGCTCTACAACTTTGATGTTATGTATTTTTGCAATAGAGCTCGTATACAGGATGTCCAGGTTTGGTAACAGGCGCGCGTGTTTTGTGAAGGACAGAGGTTGAAGATGAAGTGGTGGGCTGGGCTTGGTCCTGGCTCACTATTGACACCCCCTTTTACTTTTTGCACCCCCTGGCCCAATTTCTTGATATTTTGTATTTTTGCATTTTTATTTTCATTTATGATTATATTTTATTATTCCCAAATATAAAAATACTCAAAAAATATTTTATATAAATTTTCATATTTATTTTGTATTTTATTTTTATTTTTTCTAAACATAAAAGTAATTTAATGAACATATATCTTTATTTTATTTTATTGAAAAAAAAACTTAGAAATAAAATATTAAAAATCATACTTTTATATTTTTATTTACATTTATATAATGTATTATACTAAATATTTTTATTTTTGTATATATTTTATTTCATTTTTTATACATGTTTAATATAATTAATAATACATATATACTTTTATTTTATTTAATAAATACTTGAGAATAAAAACATAAAAAATATACTTCTTTTTTTTTATTAATTATTTATACTTAAAATAATACATTTTTCTAAATATATTTAATTTTTTTTATATATACATCATTTCATTTTATTGTACATAAATAATATAATCAACATATTTATTTTCTTAAAGAAAAATTAGGGTTTACCCTTAATAAAAAAAATAATTTCTTTTATTTTATTTCTTCCTTTTTTTATATTAAATATTTTTACATACATAAAAATAAATAAACTTTTTGCATAATCATATTATTTCATATATTTATTTAATATTTTGTTCATTTATTATTTATGCATTTGATTCAATTTGGATGTAATAGTAAACTAGGGTTTTTATTTCTTGTCAAATACACCCCTATTTAAAGATTGTACCCCCATCCCCATAATCATGTTGTAATAGCTTAGATTTTTAATTCTCGCAATTTATGCTTTCAATTATGCCATGATTAGAGATTAGGGTTTATATGCGAAAATCCAAAATCAACAAGTAGTTTGACCTAATACAAAGACAAAAATGCAAGAAAATAAATACACAATGTACACTTGCACCCTTATGGTATCTCCACTTGGTTGCCTAAACAAATGGCCATGGTATGCATGCTAGGTATCTTGGCAAAACAAAAACAAAACAAAAGATCATAGTCCCTCGATGACGCTATCTTGGTTGCCTACACAAAATGATCTAGTCCCTCAAAAATTTGCTAAAGATACTTAGCACAATTGCTATCATGGTCAATCTGATGACCCATGCCTGTCCCGTTTAACATCCAAATACAAGGTTGTTTACCAAATGCAATGGTAAAACAACACTGTCAAAAGGGTTAAAAACGTATAGGAAAGATCTTTGAGTAAAATAGGGTAGATAACTCTTAGTTACTTGATCAAAACTTGCAAAACATCCTTGCTATTTTCAAACACACCTCACAACACAATTTCAAAACATTTCCCAAAACAAACCTTCAAAACTTTCAAAATATTGAAACATCTTTTCAAAAGACAAAACACCTTTGTATACATTCAAACAAGAATCATTACAAAGGTTGCCACAACGATGGCCTCTTTTCAAAATATTTTCAAAACCACACAAAGCACCATTTCAAACAATTGAAAAGCAAAAGCAAGTGATCTAAACAAGTAACTAAGAGCCCATGGATAACCATGGATGAAAAGGGTGCTTGCACCTTCCCTTTTCATAATCTACTCCCCGAACCCAAGAAAACATCTCAAAGGTCTTTCCTGTGCTTTTTGACCTTTCTTTAGGATAAAATAAAAAGTCGGTGGCGACTCTTGCTAAACCGAAACATTTGCAAACACAAACGCAAAACCTCAAGTCAGTTCTCCCACCGTATCACAGAACTGGCGACTCTGTTGGGGAAATATCTAAAAGTGGAGTAACCTTAGGGTTTAGATCACCTTTGCATGCTTATCTTGTTTGCTTTGATTGCTTTACATTTGGTTCTCTTGTTTGGGTTTGAATCCTCCACCCGGATTTTTGGAAACATTCATAGGTAAATAACAATATGTTATGGAAACTGTGCAGGGTATACCGACATGGTTGAAGCAATAGCTATATTAGTGAGACATATTTGTGGGTACCGGTAGCCTTTGAGTCAATCAAATAGAATACGGGGCCGCTGAGTGATGTCATGAAGCACTAATGAACTTTTAGAACCTTATTTGACCATCTTGGCCTTATTAGGGGTAGTGAGATGACCGACTTTGGTGCAGTCTGAAGTTGGTAGATACTCGATACTACACTCATTGAGGGTTGTTTTCTTGGAATATTTCGGTCGCCAGTTAAGTGGCTAAACTGAAACAATGAACACAGAAAATAATCCAGTGATATTGAGCTCCTTAGAACCCGATTACTATTTATAGGACAAGTTGAGCCAACTAACTTCAAGAGGGTACTTACCTATGAAACCTCATGCAAGCCTAAAACTAGGATTTTGTGTGATTTGCTTGTACATATGCTTGTGCATACATCATGAACATCATGAAGCATTATTTGCATCCACTAACCATTTCAAGGGTTTGGATCTTCATCTTTGTTCTTGTTTTGTAGGTCATGGAATCACTCCGCAGAAAAACAATTCAAGTCAACCTTGTGAGAATCCCTCCTCAACTCAAGGAGCTTACTTCCAAGATTCCAGAGAATTCTCTCTTCAGTGAAAGACATGGTAGACTCCTCAACTTGGTCAACTCCAACATTGAAGAAGACATGTTGAAAGTCCTCTTCCAGTTCTTTGACCCCCACAACACTGTTTCACATTCCCTGATTACCAACTAGTACCTACTTTGGAGGAATTTTCTCAACTCCTGAGGATTCCTATTCTTCATCAACTACCCTACAAAGGTACGGAAAGAGAACCAAATCCTGAAGATGTTGCTCAAGCCTTACACTTGCAACCATCTGATATCAAAGGTCATTAGGAAACCAGAAGTGGTGTCAAGGGTTTCTTGGAAAAGTTTCTATTTGAGAAGGCACAAGACTGCTGGAATTCCCTAGATTTACAAGCTTTTGAAGAGATTGTAGCACTCCTCATCTATGGGTTGGCCTTATTCCCAAACCCTGATCAACTTATAGATGTGAATGCTGTCAAGATTTTCATATCTCGGAATCCTGTGCCTATATTGCTTGGGGACATCCTACACTCATTTCACACACGAACAATGAGGAAAATAGGTGTTATCATGTGTTGTACTCCTCTTCTAGAAAGGTGGTTTAATTCTCACCTTCCCCAGCCAGTCTTGAAGAATGAACAAGGCTTGAGGTGGTCGCAAAGATTGCTGACTCTTACGCATTCTGATGTTCATTGGTGTTCTCGGTCTAGAGAAAATTTCATCATCATTGATCATTGTCGAGAATTCCCTAATGTCCCATTACTTGGCATAAGGGGAGGCATTACCTACAACCCCTGTTTAGCTCTGAGACAATTTGGATATGCTCGAAGGGATGGCCCTCACGACATGCTGATTCCTGACTTGGTTTTTGACTTTGATGACGATGCTCAAGGACTTCGACAAAGGTTTATCCGAGCTTGGAGGATGTCCAACAAAGTGGATAGTAAGACACTGGGGCACAAGAATTCCATCCCCCTTGAGCCTTATCTCAAGTGGGTACGAACCCGCGCCCAGAATCTTATGATGCCTTACCCCCACATTCTGTCTATGATCAAAGCGCCTGTTATGGAAGGAGAGGTTCCATACACCCTCCTACATCCTGACATGCCAACATCATTGGAAGAATTGCAAAAGAGTTGGATACAACTCAAGGAAGAATAAAACACTTTTGAAGCCAGCTTCTATGCCAGTGAGAAGAAGGTTTTGGAACTTACCCGCCGACTTCACGAAGAGGAGACTCTTAACACTTACATCGCGCCAAAGAGGATATGCAACGTCTTTTTACATTAAGAATTTTGTAATATTTTGCCCATGGGGCATTTATGTACTAACAAATTCCTTCTTATTAATATGACGTGTGTTCTTTTTGTTTGCAACAACTTTGAATTTCTGAATCCTTGAAAGCATTACATGAATAACATATCATTCATCATATGCATAAACAGGTCTTCACACCAGGTTTCCTTATCTTTCTGTTGTTTATTTCAGCAAGATGGATATAGAGCAGACGATTAAAGATCTGCAAGCATAGAATTCACAATTCCAACAACTCTTCATAACCTTGGCAAAGGGTCAAGAGGATCTTAAAGCACTGTTAGAGAAAGAGAAGGAACCAGAAAAGAAGAAAAAGAAAAGAATTGGTGTGGCCACTATGGGAAGAAGATTTGAGCATCAGGCTAGGAGAGTTCCGGAATTCCCCTCAACGTCTGACGAAGGGGTTGGTAAGGGAAAGGGAGTTGCAATGCCCTCCGAATCTGAAGCTGAAGAAGAAGAAGAGGAAGAGGATGAAGATTACTCCGAACAACAGTACCCTCCGGCAGACGATAAATATAAGAATCTTGAGGACCGGTTGGCATCCATGGAAGTGCAAAGGGTACCTGGGTTAGATTTCGAAGAACTAGGGTTGGTTGCTGGGATCGTCATTCCTCCCAAATTCAAAGTGCCTACATTTGCTAAATACGACGGTTTGTCCTGTCCGAAGATGCATCTGAGATCCTACGTCAGAAAGATCCAACCTCACTCTTCTGATAAGGATCTGTGGGTCCACTTTTTTCAAGATAGTTTGTCGGGTACGCAATTGGACTGGTTCTATCAACTTGAGAGATCTGAGGTCCATAACTGGGAATATTTGGCTACTGCTTTATACCGACAATACCAATACAACACAGATTTAGCGCCTACTCGTACTCAACTACAGAGTATGGGTATAGCCTCTAATGAGGGATTTAAGGAGTATGCCCAAAAGTGAGGGATCTGGCTGGTAGGGTGCAGCCACCATTGTGGGATAGAGAGCTGGTTGACATGTTTTTAGGGACGCTGTCAGGTCCATTCTTCAATCACTTGATCGGGAGCTCATCTGTAGGGTTCACTGAATTAATTCTGACCGGTGAAAGGGTCGAAGCTGGCATTAAGAGTGGTAAAATTCAGAAGGATGCTTCCGCTTCCACTGATATCAAGAAAACCTTCCCAGCCAAGAAGGAAGTTTCTGCTATTCATACCCAGATAAATCAAGGGAGAATGGAGCGCCGACCCGCGGTGGGGGCTGTGATGATCCAGAACTCCTCAGCCGATTAATCTCGCAGCAACCAACCTAGAGCTAACCAACAAAGGGTAGAAAGGCCACAATGGCAATTCACCCGGATCAATATGACACCGGCTCAGGTCCTCCCTCATCTGTTAAAGTTAAACCTTACCAACTTGAAAGAAGCGCCGAAGAACCCAAATACCTTTTCTCCCTATTATAATTCAAATGCAAAATGTGCATACCATTCAGACAGTGTATGGCATGACACCAATAACTGTTGGGCCCTTAAAAACAAGATCCAAGATTTGATAGATGCCAAGGAGGTAGAGTTTGATGCCCCTAAAAAACCTAATGTGATATCTGCTCCTATGCCAAAATATGGTCATAATGTCTATGCAATTGTGGAAGATCTTCATGTTACCGCTGTTGATGAATTAATGACTCTGTTGCCAATGATTAAAATGAATCTGTTGAAAGCCGGGATTTTCCCGGGATGTGAAAAAGATTGTTACTTCTATTCAACCACACAATCCGACTGCCCACTGTTGAAGTCAGCCATCCAACACCTGATGGATACTCAAGAGATCCTCTTTCAGAAAACTCCTGTTGCTACTATCACTCATGTTACTCCTATTACCTTTGTTACTCCAATCAATGACATTGCTATAATCACCATTTCCGACAATCTTTCTAAGACCTGTAAAAGGCCTGTTAAGATTATGCCTGATCCAAAGCTTGTACCGCTGAAGATTACCATGCCGGGGCCTATCCCATATAAGTCCAACAAGACAATACCATGGAATTATGGAGGAGAGATCTTCTACCATGGTGTTAAGCAGATCGAATCAGTCCAAGAGAATTCCGATGAAGAAACTCCTGACATAGGGAATATTGCAGGGGCAAGTAAGATAACTCGTAGCGGAAGAATCTTCTCTCCAGAGATTTCTCCTCCACGGGAAGTCTTCGGACCCTCAAGTGCTCCTGTGCCTGTCAAGATATCGGTGCGAAGTCCGGTTATTGAAGAAATTGATGCTCCCGAAGCTATACCCTCTGCTGTTACTGCCGATAAAGGTAAGGGGATCCAAGAAGCGCCCGTCAGGACAAGGGCTCATACTTTGGTTATCCCCGAAACCACCCAAAAGGAGATGGAGGAAATTTTAAGAATAATTAAGAAGAGCGACTATGATGTTGTAGAGCAACTGGGGCAACCCCCTTCAAAAATCTCTATGCTGGCTCTATTACTCTGCTCCGAGGCTCATGCCAAAGCCTTGATCAAATTTTTAAAGACGGCACACGTGCCTCAAGAAACTTCTGCAGATCAGTTTCAAGAGTGCGTGACTAGCCTTACAGCCGACAATGGTCTTGGTTTCTCTGATGCTGATTTGACCCCTAAGGGAAGAAAGCATAATGATGCGCTGCATGTCTCGGTAGAGTGCAGAGGGACCACACTTGCTCATGTTCTGGTTGATACCGGTTCATCTTTAAATGTTCTACCAAAGAAAGCATTGGACATATTAGACTGTGAAGGTTTGACCCTAAAGCCCAGTAATATCATTGTTAGAGCCTTCGACGGTTCTAAGCAGATGGTTCACGGAGAAGTGGACATCCCAATCAAGGTGGGAACAGAAATTTTCAACTCTACATTTTATGTGATGGACATCCGTCCTTTATATTCATGCTTGTTGGGAAGGCCATGGATCCACAACGCTGGGGCAGTCACTTCTTCTCTACACCAAATGCTAAAGTACCCAGTCCAGGGTAAAATGATAACGGTTCATGGTGAGGAGGAGTATATGATAAGTCTCCTTAACTCTTTCCGCTATATGGAGTTAGACGGCGAATTCATAGAAACACCTTTCCAACACTTTGAAGAGGTTTCTCCTGAGTCCGCAGTAGCAAAGACAATGACTGATGTGCCTATCATCACCAAGCCTGTGTCCCGGATGTCATCTCTTAAAGATGCGGAGGCTGTAATCAAGGAAGGAGGAAGTACAGTATGGGGTCAACTGCCAGATTTTCCTCACAAGACGGACAAGTTTGGATTGGGTTTCACTGCTGCTAGCCAGAAAGCTGTGCGTCGCCCCCGGACTGGAGGACCACCCTTAAAGACCACTCATCACGGGGTTCATGCTTTAGAAGATGATGATGAAGAAGGAAATTTTGAAGATTGGATCTTTCCAACCATTGAAGGAGGACTAAACAACTGGGAGGCGAAAGACTTCGTTCCCATTACTTTCATCAATCAGTAATTTATCTTTTGAAACATTTATGTTGGTCTGTAATAACTTTTAAACAATTCGTACACTCTTTTGCCTTGTGCCTTTTCCGGGGCACATAGGTCCATTTGTAAGGGTTTTGATTTTTCATTTTCATATGCCATTTTTAATGAATCATGGACGTTTTCATCTATAAACTTTTGTGTTCATTTTCTTTCCTTTTGCATTTTATTTTGTTTAAGGATGGCTATCCCTTACAGACACCCACACTCACAAAATGTAGGTACCCATCCACTCTAGATTCCATGGGTGACTATTCTGCTTTGGCCTTCAATGACTCTGAAGATTTGGTCAATCATGCCGAGTACGAAGGTGATGAAGACTGTGAAGTGCCTGGAGAGTTGGCTAGACTTTTGCAACAAGAAGAAAGGGCTATTCTAACCCATGAAGAATTGTTAGAGACTATCAATTTGGGAACATAGGAGGACAGAAAAGAGGTTAAAGTGGGTGCCAACCTGGAACCAAGTGTCAAAGAGCGCTTAGTTCAGCTGTTGAATGAGTTTGTTGAGATCTTCGCCTGGTCCTATGAAGATATGCCGGGACTGGATACAAATATTGTGGTTCACCATCTCCCTACAAGAGAAGACTGTCCACCAACCAAATAGAAAGTCCATCAAATGAGGCCCAATATGTCTGAAAAGATCAAAGCTGAAGTAATGAAACAGTTCAATGCTGGCTTTCTGGATGTTACTTCCTATCCATAATGGGTTGCTAACATTGTGCCCGTACCTAAGAAGGACGGCAAAGTCAAAATGTGTGTGGACTACAGAGACTTAAACAGGGCTAGCCCTAAAGATGATTTTCCACTACCACACATTGACATCTTGGTTGACAACACAACTCAACACAAGGTATTTTCCTTCATGGATGGATTCTCGAGATACAACCAGATCAAAATGGCCCCTGAAGACATGGAGAAGACTACTTTTGTTACACAGTGGGGTACCTTCTGCTATAAAGTAATGCCATTCAGATTGAAGAATGCTGGGGCAACCTATCAGCGAGCCATGGTAGCTTTGTTTCATGACATGATACATCATGAAATCGAAGTCTACGTAGACGACATGATAGCCCGTTCACAGACAGAAGAAGAACACCCCGACCATCTGCAAAAGTTGTTTGTCAGATTGAAGGAGTATAAGCTCAGACTGAACCCTAGCAAGTGCACTTTCGGAGTTAGGTCTGGTAAACTTTTGGGATTCATCGTCAGTAACAAAGGCATCGAGGTTGATCCTGCCAAAGTCAAAGCTATACAAGAAATGCCTGCCCCCCTCACTGAGAAGGAGGTTAGAGGTTTCTTGGGATGCTTAAACTATATTGCAAGGTTCATCTCTCACCTAACATCTACCTGTGAGCCAATCTTCAAGCTGTTGAAGAAAGATCATGTGGTTGAATGGAACAATGATTGTCAAGTTTCTTTTTATAAGATCAAGAAGTATTTGCTGGAGCCTCCTATCTTGATTCCACCCTTCAAAGGAAGACCTTTAATCATGTATCTGACTGTTTTTGATAACTCAATGGGGTGCGTACTGGGCCAACATGATGAGTCTGGACGAAAAGAGCATGCCATTTATTACCTTAGCAAAAAGTTTACCGACTGTGAGACTCGCTACTCACTACTCGAGAAAACTTGCTGCGCTTTGGTATGGGCTGCTCGACGGCTAAGGCAGTATATGTTGACACATACCACTTTGCTGATTTCCAAAATGGATCCGATCAAGTATATCTTCGAGAAGCCTGCTTTATCCGGAAGAATCGCTAGATGGCAGATGATCTTGACTGATTATGATATCCAGTACACAACACAAAAAGCTATAAAGGGGAGTGTACTAGCTGACCATCTAGCCCATCAAGCCTTCGAAGATTACCAATTTATGAGGTTCGACTTCCCTAACGAGGATATTATGACATTGAACAACATTAAAGGTAACAGACTGTATGACAGACCTAAACAAGGATCCCGATGGACCATGTACTTTGATGGTGCTTTAAATGCACTTGGAAACGGTATCGGCGCGGTACTTATCTCTCCAGAAAGTTTCCATACACCTTTCACTGCTAGACTCTGCTTCAGCTGCACCAACAACATGGCCGAGTATGAAGCTTGTATCTTTGGTCTCAAGGCTGCTATTGACTTGGGAATCAAATCTTTGATTGTATTTAGGGACTCAACTTTGGTTATCATTCAAATCAAAGGAGAGTGGGACACTAAACATACTAATCTTATCCCATACAAAGAACATGTCTTGACATTGTTGCCTCATTTCGAGCAGATTACCTTTGAGCACTTCCCGTGAGAAGAAAATCAGCTAGCGGATGCTCTGGCTACAATGTCTTCCATGTTTAAACTCAACTGGGATAATGAAGCTCCCCAAATCACCATCGAGCAAATGGAAGAACCTGCGCACTGTCATGAGATTAATACCGAAGAAGTAATGGAACAACCCTGGTTTCATGAAATCAAAAGGTATCTCAAGACTCGAGAATACCCTGAAGGAGCTTCAGTCAACGACAAAAAGTTCTTAAGGAGATTTGCTGCCAAGTTCTTCATGAGCAATGGTATCTGTGATCGGTGGATCTGGAACTGACTGTTTAACGCTGGTTCGCGAAATGTCGCGGAAGCAAGAGTCGCCACTGTCTTTTATTTTCTCCAAATGGAAAGGACAAAAGCACAGAAAAATTCCTTATAGAGATTGCTCTCGGTTCGGGAGGTAGATTATAGAAAGGGAAGGTGTTAGCACCCTTTCTATCCATGGTTATCCATGGGCTCTTAGATACTTGCTCACTTGTGTTTTCAAAAATGGTTTGTTTGCTTTTCAACTGTGGGTTTTAAAAAGTTTTCTTTGAAAATTCCAGTTCGACTCTTGTATCGGTCCTCAAGAGTGTTTGAAAAATTGCTTTCGAAAGCTTTTTGAAAAGGTGTCGGTGTGAAAAGTATTTTTGATTTGTTTTGAAATTTAGAGCAAGTATCTAGAGTCGTCTACCTACCCCAAGGAATTCGTCTGTGTAAATGTCCTTTAAAGTAGTGCCATCCCACCATTGAGAGGTAGGTAGCACCACCGTTGGAGGTGTTCGGGTCAATTCGAGGTTCAGGACATGGTGATCACCAGAGCAATGGGAAGACACCTTAGAAGCTACCCTCATGCCAGGTTCCCGGATCATGAGGACTTACTAAGACATCCTCTACTCGACGACCACCTTTCGAGGCAAGGCAACAGTGAGGCGTACCCTAGGGGTGGTGTGTGATTTGTGTGTCGTGTTCATTTGCATTTATCTTGTCATGGTATAGGTGATCTAGCGTTTGTTTTTATTTTTGTCCATTCATTCTTGCATGCCTTGATTAACAGTTAAAAGTACGAGAAAAGTAAAGGTTCTAAGCTATTACAAAAGGCGCGGGTCCACATCGCCAAAATTTCTTGAACCCGATTTGACAGAAAAATAAAGAATTAAAGAAGAGTAAAGTGCGAGAAATTTAATTACATGGCTTTGGGAGAGGTACACGAATATTAAAAGAAATAAAATAAATATGCGAATTAAAATAGAATTTAAAAGAAACGAGGGCGTTGGACCCTTTTTGCAAAATTAGATTAAAGGATGAAATTAATTAATATTAAAAAGAAAAGGAATTGTTTTTTTTGGTATTTTTGGTATTTAGGAGAATTTAATGCAAATAAACCTAATTCTACAATTTTTATTTTATTATGAAAACATATTAAAGTTTAACCTAAAAATTAACCCTAATTAATTTACATGCAATTTAATTATAAAAAAATAAATATTTTAGTATTTAATTATTATGGAGGAAAAGAAAAAGAGGATAAAAACTAATTAAACCCTAATTCTATAAGTTTTAGATTTTTATTAAAAAGGTTAAGATTAAAACCTAATTTAAAACTAATTAATTAATGGACTTTATTTACAAAAAAATACTATTAAATAAATATATTTAATTTTTCATCTTTTCTGATTTTTTTGTGTTTTCTTTTTATTATTATGAAAATATTAGATTAAAGCATTAAAAAGATTAATTAAAACAAAGAAAAGAAAAGATATAAAAGTTAAAAGAAACAAACTGGAGGGGGTGTTGTCCCCAAATGGAGGTCAGTCCTTAGCAATTTTGGCCCAAAGTTTTAAAGCCTTTTTGACTTTTCCATCAGCGTGTAGCTTCTTTGACTCAGGTCCATGGTGCGCTTCTGATTGTGGCCATTTGATCCACCTCCATAGGCACGTGGATGGCCAGATAATTGTGAACATAGTGGACCTTCAGCGCTGAACCTGCATAGGAACATTAAATGGAAAATAATAAGAAAGGGGGGTGAGGACCTGGGGCTCGAACCCAGGTCCTAGAGATTACCAGCGATGCACTCTACCAACTGCTCCACTCAACGCGTTTTGTATATTCCATAACAAACAAATAATATAATCAAATATAATAACTAATGGATTTCTGGCGCGAATTTTTGAACGAACCAATCAACACTTGCCACTGCATCGTCTTCCTCATTGTTTCGTTTTCCTGAAAAAATAGCAAACATTTAACGGGGGTTTTGAACCCCCTCAAAACATGCTTATTCTGATAATAGCGATTAGGCCATGTGGCCTCAGAAATTTGGCGCGATGGTCTCATTCTCTTCGTCCAAGCGTGCTGGTTTTGTTCATGGTATTGATGTGTCCTAATTTTACAGGGATGAGAAACGCCTAATTTGAAAACCTGGAAACCCTAGATGTCTCTAATGGCAAATCCTCATATAGGGCATGAAAACAAAATCAAACCATATAGTTAGCTTCATAATTGCATAATGAACATAAATCACATATTAGAAATTGCAAAAAGTGTATGAATTGAGATGCACGAATGAGAAATTTTTTCTGTACAGGTCATGTTCGTTTTACCAATTCTTGATGTTATGATGGATGATTTTGATTGGAAATCCTTCCTTGAAGCTTCAAGAAGGTGATGGCACAAGTCTTTGGCCTTGAATCGTCCTCTAACCTTGTTTTCAGATTTGGATTTTCAAGCAAAAATTTCAAGTTTGTGTATGCTTTTCTGCGCAGCTTAGAGTCCAATGAGCACAAGGGTTTTGATCAGGCTTATGTATGGAATGATTAGGTCAAATAATATTGGTCCAAAATCCATGAATTGATGAATGTAATATTTGATTTTTAAGCCATGATATTTTCAAATCTTTTCATGCAAATTGATACCAAATCATATCCAATCCTTCCCTAATTGGTCATGCACGAATTTTGAGTGTCCAATGAGAGTATTTTCTGCACAAAAAGATTTTATTTCATTAGTTTAGCATTTTTTCTTATTTTATTTAGTTTAAATGAATTAATTGTAATAAAAAATTCAAATAAATAAATAAAAATAATAAAAAAACTTCCCTTTGGGCCAAATGGTCGTGTGCATGCTTTGGATAATGAATTGTGGAAGAAAAAGAGGCCCATTAGCAATTTTAGGTCATTTGAATCAATGTTGACTTTTCAAAATATCCAAAAATTTCCCAACTTCCACAAGGCATAACTTGCTCAATGTTTAAGCTTTGCTCATGTTCTTGGACATTTTGGAAAGGTCTTTGAGTCCTCTAACCAATGCCTTTGGTCCCATGTCATTTTGATTTACCAATCTCAAGTTATGGCCTTTGACTTAAAGTCCCTTTTTGTTGACTTCTGAAAATGACCTATAATGTTGAAATTGATAACTTTTTGTGAGAGCATTTCTTGGACTTGAAGTGTGAAGAGGAGTTGTAGGAAATGTCTTTCTCTTCAAAATGAGCTTTGGATGGAATTTTTCTGATAATCCATGTGAAAGTTATGCCCTGGTCAATTTACAGTTGACTTTTTCAGCTGTCCAAATAAGGAAACTTTTGCATCTTGATGATTTTTGAGCCAAGCTTTGAGAATCATGATCAAGCATTGATCAAATGATGTTTGTGGCTTCAAAATGAGATGTTGACCAAAAATTTGGACTTTTGACTGTCAAATGACCATTTTGCCCCTACAGTTGACTGTAGTGCAATTAGGGTTTTGACTGTGCAATTTTGTGCTGAAAGTCTTGAAACTTGATATGAGGATGCTTGACCATATTTGTAGGCATGTGGGACTTGATTGGACCCTTGGAAACTTCATTTTCTTGATCAGAACCAAAACCCTAATTTTGACTGTTTAGGAGACCCTTGCACTGTGCAACCCTTGGGGAGATTTTGAAGCTTGACTTTGCAATTCTTGAAGAATATGGGAGGGAAAATTTTGGGGTACAACAGTTGCCCCTGTTCAATCTTCTTAGACCTGAGGATGCAGATTGGCTGACGTGCCTTTCGTAATCCGAAGGTGGAAGATGATTGAACACTAGAGTGCCCAGAAATTTGCACTCACATAGTAGCAGTGTGATGATGGAATTGACTTATAGATGCCATTTAGAGATTGATGAATAGGATGATGGGCTTATAGATGCCATCTGGATGTTGATCGCGTAAGAGATTCCTTAGCGAGAACTTGCGTACCTGCAAAAGAAAAATGAGTACCTGACATGTTGCAGGAGCTGGTCTTCAGATGCTTGGTATAGATGTGTCCTGACTGGTTACAGGAGCTGAGTCTGGATCTTCAAGCGGTGGTGAATGAACCAGGGATGGTTACTACCTCAACAGGAACGGTGAGAGAACCTTTGGTGACTTTAACTTCAACAGTAAATATTGAGAGAATCTTGGTGGGAATTATCATCTCCGCAGTATCGGGGAGAGAACCATAGGCAATTATAATCTCAATAGCAAACATTGAGAAAAACCTGGAATGGAATTATCGTCTCCGCAACATTGGGGAGAGAACCATAGGAAATTATAATCTCAATAACATTCATTGAGAAAAACCTGAAATGGAATTATCGTCTCCGCAACATTGGGGAGAGAACCATAGGAAATTATAATCTCAATAACATTCATTGAGAAAAACCTGGAATGGAATTATCGTCTCCGCAGCATTGGGGAGAGAACCATAGGAAATTATAATCTCAATAACATTCATTGAGAAAAACCTGGAATGGAATTATCGTCTCCGCAGCATTGGGGAGAGAACCATAGGAAATTATAATCTCAATAACATTCATTGAGAAAAACCTGGAATGGAATTATCATCTCCGCAACATTGGGGAGAGAACCATAGGAAATTATAATCTCAATAACATTCATTGAGAAAAACCTGGAATGGAATTATCGTCTCCGCAGCATTGGGGAGAGAACCATAGGAAATTATAATCTCAATAACATTCATTGAGAAAAACCTGGAATGGAATTATCGTCTCCGCAGCATTGGGGAGAGAACCATAGGAAATTATAATCTCAATAACATTCATTGAGAAAAACCTGGAATGGAATTATCGTCTCCGCGACATTGGGGAGAGAACCATAGGAAATTATAATCTCAATAACATTCATTGAGAAAAACCTGGAATGGAATTATCGTCTCCGCAACATTGGGGAGAGAACCATAGGAAATTATAATCTCAATAACATTCATTGAGAAAAACCTGGAATGGAATTATCGTCTCCGCAGCATCGGGGAGAGAACCATAGGAAATTATAATCTCAAAAGCAAACATTGAGAAAAACCTTTGATAACTTCTACTGAGTCTTCATCAGAAAAATCTGTTTGGGGTCGATTTAGCTGGACTAGAGAAGGCCTTGGACTGGATAAGAAATCTTTGGAGTCGATTTAACTGAACCAGATAAGGTCTTAGAGTCTTGAAATATGATTGAGAATTTAGCTGAATCTTTCCTGAAAGGTAAAGGTCAGTCATATGCAATGCATGATATGGACCAAGCAATGATGTTCTCAACATAAATGGGATTTGTAAGATATGATGCGTCTATGCATGCTATAATGATGTATGTGATGTTTTATGAATGTATGTTTTCGTCTAGGAAAGTAAATCCTTGACGGGTGCCGGGAAGTCACTCCTGGGCTGATGTTGAAGTATTGATTTATTGCTTCTGCTGGGGATGAGAGTTGCAAGAATACCGGTAGGAGAAGATGACTCCGTTGGGGGAATAAACTTGGCGAATGGAATAACTCTGCGGGGAGAAAGGTACTCTAACGATCTTGCTGGGAAGCAATAATCAGTGGGGAGAGAGGTATCTTGCTGAATTATCGATAGTAACTTGTTGGGGATACCATTGTTGTGTTGGAAGTGTTAATAGACTTCGCTGGGGATAAGAAGACTTCGTCGAGGACGACTTTTCCGTGGCTTTTGGCTGAGGATAACCCAGTTATATCCTGGTAAGGAAATAACTCTTTGAATAAAGCCGGGAGACGCGTTCGTGCTTTGCGAGGATAAGCTTCCAGAATCTACTGGGGATAAGCTTACCGCTTGGGGAGATGAATTCCAACTTTCCTGGGGATATTGGATTGGACTCTCCTGGGGAAGTTTTGAGCTGCGGGGGAAGTGATTCCTTTGAATGTTTGATATACCGCCGGGGAACAATCTTTAGACCAAGATTGCCGGGGATGCTTGTTAAGAATATATGTATATATGCTGCTGGGGAATGTTGAGATTTGCTGGAGGATACTCAACTTCCTTAAATTTGATTGTAACTTTGCTCGGGGAGAGTGCACTGACTTGCTGACGTACTCTCTGGGGAATTAAGATATGCCGGTCTATGTTCTTTAGCTGAACCTACCTTGGTACCTTGGAGGACAGAACAATTAGATTGCTCAGACAACTCTTTATTGCCCCTGTTTCTAATGTTACCTGTAATTAATCCTTTGTTTCGTATGCAAATATTCATGAGTTAGCAAGTTACTGTCAATGCATATATCACAAATTGAACCTTGGACGTTCTTCGCAAAACAAAACAGAAAAGAAAAACAATTGGCACGTTTAACTGAAAAATATATTTGTATTGATTTTTTGAATGGCCTGAAAACAGGCGTTTTGTGTACAAGAGGCTGACGTCCTAGTAAGAGAACGCCGCCGAACAAAGGGTTTATACAATTTTTGTACAAAAGAAAATAAAACAGTTGTGCGAAATATGAATGATCCACTGGGTTTCAACTCTGCTATTGCCTTTATAACTCCGAGCGTCTCATCACTTGATGACCTTGGTTGAAGGTGAAGCTGACTGATCGATGCCATCTGAACTTGATGTAGATACCGGATTCTGGATGCAAAGTGATCCAATGAGACATAGTATTACGCTTTTATCCCTAATTTTTGCCTGGACCGCCCTTTCGGGTTTTTAGTCCACCGGGATACCCATTTTTTCCCAAGCCGCCTTTTCAGGTTTTCGACTTGCCGGGTGTACAAATTTTTCATTTCATCCCTTCATTTTGCCCGAACCCTTTTGGTTCGCCGGGAAGCCCTAATTTTTGCCTAGGCATGTCAGCCTAGCAGGTCTTTTTTCATGCGTAGTATCTTTTTACTATGTCTGCATTGGCGGGGTGAGGAAGGTCGTCACCATCCATGTTGGTCAATATCATTGCTCCTCCTGAGAACACATGCTTGACCACAAATGGCCCTTCGTACGTAGGGGTCCATTTGCCCCTTGGATCACTCTGAGGAAGGATGATTCGCTTGATTACCAGATCCCCAACTTGATATTCCTGTGGTCTGACCTTTTTGTTAAATGCCCTGATCATTCATTTCTGGTACGTCTGACCATGATAGATAGCAGCAAGTCTCTTTTCATCGATAAGGTTGAGCTGATCAAGTCGTGTCTGGATCCAATCATCCTCGTTCAGATTTGCATCCTTCATTATCCGGAGAGAGGGTATTTGCACTTCGATCGGTAAGACTGCCTCCATGCCATAAACCAAAGAGAAAGGAGTTGCCCCGGTTGACGTCCTAGCTGAGGTACGGTACCCATGTAGAGCGAACGGTAACATCTCGTGCCAATCTTTATAAGTCACTGTCATCTTCTGCACGATTTTCTTGATATTTTTATTTGCTGCTTCTACAGCCCATTCATCTTCGGTCTGTAAGGAGAAGAATTGTGGTGCTGTATTTTGAACTGCTCGCAGAGCTCAGTGATCATCTTATTATTCAGATTGGTACCGTTATCTGTAATGATTCTTTCTGGGACGCCGTACCGACAGATCAGATTATGCCGAATGAACCGTGCCACAACAGTCTTGGTTACCGTAGCGTAGGATGCTGATTCGACCCACTTCGTAAAATAATCAATCGCCACTAGGATGAAGCGGTGCCCATTAGATGCCGTAGGTTTAATCTCACCGATCATGTCTATGCCCCACATTGCGAACGGCCAAGGCGCAGTCAGAACATTCAGGGGAACTGGAGGAACATGCACCTTGTCTGCATAAATCTGGCACTTATGGCATGTCCTGGAATGTTGGTAGCAGTCAGCTTCCATTGTGGACCAGTAATACCCTGCCCGAAGGATCTTCTTTGCCATGGTATGTCCACTGGAGTGCGTACCAAAGGTCCCTTCATGTAGCTCTTCCATGATCTTTTCTGCTTCATTCTTATCCATACAACGCAGTAAGGTTGAATCATGGTTTCTCTTGTACAAGATGCCGTTGCTAAGGAAGAACTTTGCCGCGAACCTTCTCAGGAACCTCTTATCATTGATAGAGGCACCTTCAGGGTATTCCTGAGCTTCCAAATATCTCTTCACCTCATGGTACCAAGGCTTCTCAGTCACCAATTCAGTCTCGAGATCGCAACAGTATGCCGGTTCGTCCAGTTTCCAGATGATGATCCGGGGAGCCTCATTATCCCATTTAACTTTGAACATAGAAGACATTGTAGCTAACGCGTCCGCCAGCTGATTCTCTTCTCTTGGAAAGTGTTCAAAGGTTATCTCCGTGAAGTGGGGGATCAAGGTCAACACACATTCTCTGTAAGGGATAAGATTCTGATGTTTCGTATCCCACTCTCCTTTGATCTGATTGATCACAAGAGCGGAATCTCCGAAGACACTCAGAAACTTGATCCTTAGGTCGATCGCAACTTGAAGACCCATGATGCACGCCTCATACTCAGCCATGTTGTTGGTACAGTTAAAGCATAGTCGGGCAGTGAGCGGAGTATGAGTACCTTGTGGAGATATGATTATGGCGCCGATACCGTTACCCAAAGCATTAGAGGCTCCGTCAAAGTGCATAGACCATCGGGATCCTTCCTCAGGTCCTTCATCCGGTCCAGGTACTTCACAATCTGTTACTATCATGATGCTTTCATCTGGAAATTCGAAGTTCATTGATTGATAGTCATCTACGGCCTGATGTGCCAAGTGGTCTGCCAATACACTTCCCTTGATGGCTTTCTGGGTCGTATACTGAATGTCGTATTCCGTCAAGATCATTTGCCATCTTGCAATTCTCCCAGACAGAGCGGGCTTTTCAAATATGTACTTTATAGGATCCATCTTTGAGATCAATAAGGTAGTGTGAGTCAGCATATACTGTCTCAGCCGGCGAGCAGCCCATACCAAAGAGCAGCAAGTTTTCTCAAGCAGTGAGTACCGGGTCTCACAGTCGGTAAACTTTTTGCTAAGGTAATAAATGGCATGCTCTTTTCAGCCAGACTCGTCATGCTGTCCCAGCACACACCTCATTGAGTTGTCGAGCATTGTCAGATATAGTATCAGAGGTCTCCCTTCAACCGGTGGCATAAGGATAGGTGGTTCTTGGAGATACTCTTTGATTCTGTCGAAAGCAGCCTGACATTCATCGTTCCAACGTACTACCTGATCTTTCTTCAGCAGCTTGAAGATTGGCTCACAGGTAGCAGTCAGATGTGAGATGAATCGAGCAATGTAATTCAGGCGTCCTAAAAAGCCTCTGACCTCCTTCTCTGTCTTAGGAACTGGCATCTCTTGAATAGCTTTAACCTTAGCAGGGTCCACTTGAATACCTTTATCACTCACTACGAAGCCTAGTAACTTCCCAGATCTTACCCCGAAGGTGCACTTGCTCGGGTTCAACCTCAGCTTATACAGTTTCAACCGGTCAAATAATTTCTGCAGATGATCCAGATGCTCTTCCTCAGTCTGGGACCTTGCGATCATGTCGTCAACATATACTTCTATCTCATGATGGATCATGTCATGAAATAAAGCAACCATGGCACGTTGGTAGGTTGCCCCAACGTTCTTTAGTCCAAAAGGCATGACCTTGTAGCAGAAGGTGCCCCACTGAGTAACGAAGGTAGTCTTCTCCATGTCTTCAGGTGCCATCTTGATCTGATTGTAACCTGAAAAGCCATCCATGAAAGAGAACACCTTATGCTGAGCTGTAT
Source organism: Vicia faba (assembly GCA_948472305.1). Taxonomy (NCBI): domain Eukaryota; kingdom Viridiplantae; phylum Streptophyta; class Magnoliopsida; order Fabales; family Fabaceae; genus Vicia; species Vicia faba. The sequence continues at coordinate 1,045,318,257 of OX451737.1, forward strand.
TATCAACAAGGACATCAATGTGAGGTAGAGGGAAGTCATCCTTGGGGCTGGCCCTGTTCAGATCCCTGTAGTCGACACACATTCTGACCTTACCGTCCTTCTTTGGTACCGGCACCACATTAGCAACCCACTGAGGGTAAGAAGTCACTGCAAGGAACCCAACATCAAACTGCTTCATAACCTCGGCTTTAATCTTTTCAGACATCTCTGGACGCATCCGGCGGACCTTTTGCTTAACCGGAGGGCAGTCTTCCTTAGTTGGCAAGTGATGGACCACAATATCGGTATCCAACCCGGGCATGTCTTCGTAGGACCAGGCAAAGATCTCCATATAATCATGTAGCATCTGAGTCAACCGTTGCTTCACACTGAGCTCTAGGTTGGCACCAATCTCTACCTCTTTCCTGTCTGCCTCTGTACCCAGGGTTATTGTTTCCACTGGCTCTTCATGGGGTTGAATTGCCCTCTCTTCCTGAAGCAACAGTCTTGCAAGCTCGCCAGGCACTTCGCAATCATCTTCACCTTCGCCTTCGGCTAAGTTGATCGGATTTTCGAAGTCATAACTGGCAGTAGCAGAGTCGTTACCAGTGAGATCCAGAGTGGATTGAAACCTGTATGAGTGAGTGTGTGTGTAAATACAGCTGTTTTGAAAAATATGTAAAGGAAAGGAAAGACAGAAAAGGAGCATAAGATTTGAAATGCGAGAAAACGTCCAAGATTTTCATTTATGATATATGAAATGACAATTTATATGCCCTCACAAATGAAACCATGGTGCCTCGGGTAAGACACCGGGCCATAGAGTTTATTTATTGTTTATTACAAATAACGAAACAAAGAAATTTATTACTGCGTCACAAAGGTAACAGGAGTATGGTCTTTGGCAATCCAATTGGTCAATCCGCCTTCGGTTGTCGGGTAGATCCAGCTATTGAATTCTGCTTCATCCACTTCATTGTCTTCCCCAACAGCATTCACTCCTGGATTTGTAATGAACACAGGAGGTCTTCTGGTCTTCGCCTTCCACATAGCTTTCTGACCCTCTGCAGTGAAACCCAGCCCAAATTTGTCAGTTTTCTGAGTAAAGTCGGGAAGCCTGCCCCAGTTAGCACATTCACCTTTTTGAACCACAGCCCGGGCATCCTTTAGGGAGGCCATCTTCAAAGGAACATTCTCTTCTACTGCTGTTTCTGCTGCCGCTGAAATTGGAAGCACCTCCTCGAAATGCTGAAAGGGGGTTTCAATAAACTCCCCATCCATCTCAATGTATCTGAAGGAATTCAGGTGGCTTACCATATACTCCTCCTCTCCTTGCACAGTGACGATCTTCCCTCTGACGGGGTACTTCAGCTTCTGGTGCAAGGTAGAGGTCACTGCCCCGACTTTGTGGATCCAAGGTCGACCCAGTAGACAAGAGTACGATGGACGGATATCCATCACATAAAAAGTAGAGTCAAACACCTGAGAGCCCACACAAATAGGAATGTCAACCTCTCCATGAACCATCCTTTTTGAACCGTCAAAGGCCCTGACGATGATATTTCTGGGTTTCAATTCCAGGCCATCACAATCTAAACGGTCCAAAGCCTTCTTGGGTAGCACATTCAAGGACGAACCAGTATCCACCAATACATGTGCCAGAGTAGTGCCCCTGCATTCGATAGAGACATGCAGGGCATCATTGTGGTCTCTTCCTTTCGCAGTCAGGTCAGCATCTGAGAAACCCAAGCCATTGTCTGCTGTCAGATTTGCTACGCAGTCAGTGAACTGGACTGCAGATGTCTCCTGTGGCACATGGGCCGTCTTGAGAAATGAGATCAAGGCCTTAGCATGGGCCTCTGAACACAGCAATAAGGAGAGCATGGAGATTTTAGAGGGCGTGTGCCCTAGCTGTTCCACAACATTAAAGTCACTCTTCTTTATTATTTTTAGAATCTCCTCCATTTCTTGTTGGGAGGCCTCAGCATTTATCGGTATAGGTGCCTCCATCTGGGCAGGCTCAACTTCAATTCCTTTACCCCGAGCATTGGATGACTCGGCGGCAGGGGAAACAACTTGGTCAGCAACAGGAACAGGTATGCTTGTAGGTGTTATGAGGAGGGGTCTTCGAGTAGCGGGCGGTGCAATGTCAGGCGAGAAGAGCCTGCCACTGTGGGTAACCTTGGCTGGGCCAGTGATATCACAGATACTGGCGCCAGTGTTGAATTCTTGTTTAATTCCGTTCACATACACATCCGCCCCATAGTGCCAGGGGACAGCTTTATCAGATACATAGGGAAGAGGCCTCAGAACAGTGATAACAACAGGTGCGACAGTCATGATTTGGACAGGCTTCTTCGGGAGAACCTAGATTGGATTATTGAAGATGGTAACCACAGAAACTTCTTCCACCGGAACCAACTGAACAACAGACTTCTTAAACAGAATCTCCTTGCTATCCATTAGGCTTTGGACGCCTAACTTCAGCAAGGGACAACCAGATAGGGAAACAGCACAGAACAAGCAACCCTCACTGCAACCCGGAAATAAACCGGCCAGCAGTAGGTTCCTCTTGACGGTCTTCAGAGGAGTGGCCAGATCATCCACAGAAACAGCGTAAACATCTTCATCAACAGCATTTACCCCATGCTGAGGCATAGGAGCAGTAACCACATTCGGCCTCTCAGGCGCTTCAAACTGTATCTCCTTTGCGTCAATAAGGTCTTGCACCTTGCTCCTTAATGCCCAACAATCATCAGTGGAATGCCCCGGGCTATCAGAATGATAAGCACAACGAGCATTTGGGTTGTACTTGGGAGACATAGTATTTGGAAACTTTGGAGCCTCTCTGACGGTTACTAAGTTGGTTGAGAGCAACTGTGGCAGGATCTGCGATAAGGTCATGCTCAAACGGGTAAACTCTCTCCGGGGTCTTTCAGCCCTTTGAGGGTTGGTTGGCCGAGGAGTGGCAGCAGGCTTAGCAATCATTACCGCACTGACAGATTGGCGGCGCTCAGATCTCTCTGGTCTCTTGGAACCATATACAGCACTAGCCTCCTTCTTGAAGGGTTTCTTCTCAGAACTAGACGATGTACCCTTCGGAATCTTTCCAGACTTCAACCCAGCCTCGATTCTCTCTCCAGTCAGAATCAGATCAGTGAACCCTGCAGACGAATTCCCAATAAGATGGTTGAAAAATGGCCCAGATAGGGTCCCCAAGAACATGTCTACCAATTCCCGGTCAGTCAACGGTGGCTGCACCCTGCCAGCCAGGTCTCTCCACTTCTGAGCGTACTCCTTAAAACCTTCACTTGAACCTAACGACATACCCTAGAGTTGGGTACGTGTAGGGGCAAGGTCGGCATTATATTGATACTGCTTGTAGAAAGCAGTAGCCAACTCCTCCCAGTTATGAACTTTGGTCCCATCCAGCTGATAGAACCATTCGAGATGAGTCCCTGAAAGACTCTCCTGGAAGAAGTGGATCCACAAATTCTTATCCGCTGAGTACGGTTGGATTTTCCGAACATAGGACCTGAGATGTAGCTTGGGACAAGACGCCCCGTCATATTTAGTGAAAGATGGTGCTTTGAACTTCCGAGGAATGATCACACCAGTAGACAAACCCAGATCTCCAAAATCCAGCCCAGGCACCTGTTGTATTTCCATAGCATTCAGCCTGTCTTCCAGCTGCTTGTAACGGTCTTCTGCCGGAGGATATTGCTCTTCATCAAAATCAGTCTCGTTGTCGGAGACTACCGGACTAGGACCCTTTTCTGCCTGAGGAGTACTCTTGCCAATGGAAGAACCAGCCTCTTCGTTCTGCAAAGTGTTGCCAAACCTTCGGCCCGAGCTAAACAGAACAGTTCTTCTCTTCTTCTTCTTCTCCTTCTTCAGGAGCAGAGCCTTCAGCTCTTCTTGGCCTTGAGCCAAACCCTTGATTAATTCCTGAAATTGCGCATTCTGCGCCTGAAGAGCTTTGATGGATGTCTCAGTTGATGATGAGTCAGGATTCATGATGCTGAAATAAACAGCGAAGAACGGTAAGCAACCTGAAAAGAGGAAAACCTGCTATGCACATGATGAATGAAATGCGTATGATTTATGTTTTCAAAGACAATCGGGAGTCAACTTTGTAAACAAAAAGGAACACACTTCATTAGATTCAACTTTGAAACTGAAATTATTCAACAGGTTGCCCTTAGGCGTTACATGAAAGGAAATACTGAAAAGGGAAATAAAACTGTAAAAGAACATCCAGAGCTCCTTATTGATCCCATGGTCTCCTCTTCTCAGTACGGATGTAGGCATTTAGAGCCCTCTCATTCTCCAACTGCTTTGTCAGCTTCTGGATCTTTAATTCCTGCTCGTTGAACTTTTCCCGGTAAGAATCCCGCTCTTCGCACAGTTGCGACCAAGATCTCTTTAATGTCTCATAATCAATAGGTATCTGAGGAGGAAGGACAGTTGGAGGAACACCATCCTTGTCAGGACACTCAAGAATGATAGGTCTGACAGCTTCATACGGCATACCTAACTTTTGAGCACGGATGCGAACCCATTTGTAGTAGGCTTCCATAGGTAAAGAAGTCTTTGGCCCTAACTCTTGTGGGTCAGCTTTATGAACTTTGTCCCAAGCCTTGATGAACCTACGACGCAGCTCATCACTATCCACCTGAAACTCAAAACTGATGTGAGGCACCAACATCTCATGGGGGCCTTCTCTTCTTGCTCTTCCAAACTGACGGAGTGCTAGACATGGATTGTAAGAGATCCCTCCTTGGGTACCAATCAGAGGAACATTAGGGTATTCCCCGCATCGATCAATAATAGCTATCTCATCCAAACCTCTGCAAGTCCAAATGATGTCTTTGTCGGTGAGAGACATTAACCTATGAGCCCAACCTCTTCCTTCTTGATTCTTTAGTACGAACTTGGGGAGGTGCGAAATAAACCACCTCACCAACAAAGGGATACAACACCATAGGGTTCCTCGTCTTCGGGTAGTACGAGCATGAAGTTGTTGCAAGATGTCACCCAAGAGAGTGGGCAAAGGATTCTGAGACATAAAGATCCTTATGGCAGTGACATTGATGAAGTTGTCAGGATTAGGAAACAGGACTAACCCATAGATTAGGAGAGCCAAGATGTCTTCATATGCCCTAAAGTCCAGGTCATTCCAGAAACTGTTAGCTTTACCGATCAGAAATTTGGCCAAGAAACCCTTAACTCCACTTCTAGTTACCCAGTTGTCTGTTACCTCTTGATGGGTCAAAGGAAGAGCTGCAGCAACATCCTCAAGCCTGAGGGTCTTTTCCCAACCAGTAAAGGGAGTCTGATCCAAGATAGGGATACCAAGCAAATCAGAGAACTCTTCCAGGGTAGGGACCAGCTGGAAGTCTTGAAAGGTGAAGCATTGGTACCGGGGGTCATAGAACTGGGTCAGAACACTCATCAACTGTTGATCCCGCTTTGCAGTGACTAAACTGAGAAGAGAACCATGCCTCTGAATGAAGGACGTGGTATTTGGAATTCTGCTAACCAACTCATCAAGCAACTCAGGTGAACGAAAAAAGTTGAACCGGATGGTATTCCTTCGCACAGGCATCATAATGTCCTACAAAACAGAGCAAAGGTGAAACCCTCTTGTCTTTGAAATGGTCAGTCCTTATGCAGGATGATGTTATGATGTTATGATAAAGCACACCACAAATAGATACAAAGGCAAACATGGTAAGGCACACAAGTCACACAAGGCAAGCCCTTAAAGTTTAGGCCAGCATGAGGTCTAGGTACTACCCTCTTTCACTTTGTTGGTTCATACCTGTCCTATCAAAGGTAACCGGGTTCTTAGAGGATCCCAATATCATTGACTACCCTCAATCGGTCATAACTCCAGCGTCGCAATCTTTTCTTGCAGCCAGAACCATCACGAGAGTTTAGCCTCAATGGGTGTAGCATACTGCTACTGTTCTAATGGCCAAGTTGTGTCAATTAAGGTTCTAAGGTTGTTGGTGCTTAATGACTCCTTAGAAGACCCATATTCTCCTCGTTGCAACACAAGGGATATCGGTACAGACCAAGGTGCCACACCAACGTAGCCACTGCTTCACCCGTGTCGGTCTACGCCGGACAGGTCCCTCACAGCTTATGCTACCTAACAGGGTATCCCCAGATCCGGGTTAGGATCTATGTAACTCCCAGGCAACCCACAATAGTAAAGCAAACAAATCAATACAATTGAAAACACAGTTATGAACTAGCCCTAAGGTACACCTCACTTTAAGTTAATTCCCCAGCAGAGTCGCCAGTTCTGTGATCGGTGGATCTGGAACTGACTGTTTAACGCTGGTTCGCGAAATGTCGCGGAAGCAAGAGTCGCCACCGTCTTTTATTTTCTCCAAATGGAAAGGACAAAAGCACAAAAAAATTCCTTATAGAGATTGCTCTCGGTTCGGGAGGTAGATTATAGAAAGGGAAGGTGTTAGCACCCTTTCTATCCATGGTTATCCATGGGCTCTTAGATACTTGCTCACTTGTGTTTTCAAAAATGGTTTGTTTGCTTTTCAACTGTGGGTTTTAAAAAGTTTTCTTTGAAAATTCCAGTTCGACTCTTGTATCGGTCCTCAAGAGTGTTTGAAAAATTGCTTTCGAAAGCTTTTTGAAAAGGTGTCGGTGTGAAAAGTATTTTTGATTTGTTTTGAAATTTAGAGCAAGTATCTAGAGTCGTCTACCTACCCCAAGGAATTCGTCTGTGTAAATGTCCTTTAAAGTAGTGCCATCCCACCATTGAGAGGTAGGTAGCACCACCGTTGGAGGTGTTCGGGTCAATTCGAGGTTCGGGACATGGTGATCACCAGAGTAATGGGAAGACACCTTAGAAGCTACCCTCATGCCAGGTTCCCGGATCATGAGGACTTACTAAGACATCCTCTACTCGACGACCACCTTTCGAGGCAAGGCAACAGTGAGGCGTACCCTAGGGGTGGTGTGTGATTTGTGTGTCGTGTTCATTTGCATTTATCTTGTCATGGTATAGGTGATCTAGCGTTTGTTTTTATTTTTGTCCATTCATTCTTGCATGCCTTGATTAACAGTTAAAAGTACGAGAAAAGTAAAGGTTCTAATCTATTACAAAAGGCGCGGGTCCACATCGCCAAAATTTCTTGAACCCGATTTGACAGAAAAATAAAGAATTAAAGAAGAGTAAAGTGCGAGAAATTTAATTACATGGCTTTGGGAGAGGTACACGAATATTAAAAGAAATAAAATAAATATGCGAATTAAAATAGAATTTAAAAGAAACGAGGGCGTTGGACCCTTTTTGCAAAATTAGATTAAAGGATGAAATTAATTAATATTAAAAAGAAAAGGAATTGTTTTTTTTTGGTATTTTTGGTATTTAGGAGAATTTAATGCAAATAAACCTAATTCTACAATTTTTATTTTATTATGAAAACATATTAAAGTTTAACCTAAAAATTAACCCTAATTAATTTACATGCAATTTAATTATAAAAAAATAAATATTTTAGTATTTAATTATTATGGAGGAAAAGAAAAAGAGGATAAAAACTAATTAAACCCTAATTCTATAAGTTTTAGATTTTTATTAAAAAGGTTAAGATTAAAACCTAATTTAAAACTAATTAATTAATGGACTTTATTTACAAAAAAATACTATTAAATAAATATATTTAATTTTTCATCTTTTCTGATTTTTTTGTGTTTTCTTTTTATTATTATGAAAATATTAGATTAAAGCATTAAAAAGATTAATTAAAACAAAGAAAAGAAAAGATATAAAAGTTAAAAGAAACAAACTGGAGGGGGTGTTGTCCCCAAATGGAGGTCAGTCCTTAGCAATTTTGGCCCAAAGTTTTAAAGCCTTTTTGACTTTTCCATCAGTGTGTAGCTTCTTTGACTCAGGTCCATGGTGCGCTTCTGATTGTGGCCATTTGATCCACCTCCATAGGCACGTGGATGGCCAGATAATTGTGAACATAATGGACCTTCAGCGCTGAACCTGCATAGGAACATTAAATGGAAAATAATAAGAAAGGGGGGTGAGGACCTGGGGCTCGAACCCAGGTCCTAGAGATTACCAGCGATGCACTCTACCAACTGCTCCACTCAACGCGTTTTGTATATTCCATAACAAACAAATAATATAATCAAATATAATAACTAATGGATTTCTGGCGCGAATTTTTGAACGAACCAATCAACACTTGCCACTGCATCGTCTTCCTCATTGTTTCGTTTTCCTGAAAAAATAGCAAACATTTAACGGGGGTTTTGAACCCCCTCAAAACATGCTTATTCTGATAATAGCGATTAGGCCATGTGGCCTCAGAAATTTGGCGCGATGGTCTCATTCTCTTCGTCCAAGCGTGCTGGTTTTGTTCATGGTATTGATGTGTCCTAATTTTACAGGGATGAGAAATGCCTAATTTGAAAACCTGGAAACCCTAGATGTCTCTAATGGCAAATCCTCATATAGGGCATGAAAACAAAATCAAACCATACAGTTAGCTTCATAATTGCATAATGAACATAAATCACATATTAGAAATTGCAAAAAGTGTATGAATTGAGATGCACGAATGAGAAATTTTTTCTGTACAGGTCATGTTCGTTTTACCAATTCTTGATGTTATGATGGATGATTTTGATTGGAAATCCTTCCTTGAAGCTTCAAGAAGGTGATGGCACAAGTCTTTGGCCTTGAATCATCCTCTAACCTTGTTTTCAGATTTGGATTTTCAAGCAAAAATTTCAAGTTTGTGTATGCTTTTCTGCGCAGCTTAGAGTCCAATGAGCACAAGGGTTTTGATCAGGCTTATGTATGGAATGATTAGGTCAAATAATATTGGTCCAAAATCCATGAATTGATGAATGTAATATTTGATTTTTAAGCCATGATATTTTCAAATCTTTTCATGCAAATTGATACCAAATCATATCCAATCCTTCCCTAATTGGTCATGCACGAATTTTGAGTGTCCAATGAGAGTATTTTCTGCACAAAAAGATTTTATTTCATTAGTTTAGCATTTTTTCTTATTTTATTTAGTTTAAATGAATTAATTGTAATAAAAAATTCAAATAAATAAATAAAAATAATAAAAAAACTTCCCTTTGGGCCAAATGGTCGTGTGCATGCTTTGGATAATGAATTGTGGAAGAAAAAGAGGCCCATTAGCAATTTTAGGTCATTTGAATCAATGTTGACTTTTCAAAATATCCAAAAATTTCCCAACTTCCACAAGGCATAACTTGCTCAATGTTTAAGCTTTGCTCATGTTCTTGGACATTTTGGAAAGGTCTTTGAGTCCTCTAACCAATTCCTTTGGTCCCATGTCATTTTGATTTACCAATCTCAAGTTATGGCCTTTGACTTAAAGTCCCTTTTTGTTGACTTCTGAAAATGACCTATAATGTTGAAATTGATAACTTTTTGTGAGAGCATTTCTTGGACTTGAAGTGTGAAGAGGAGTTGTAGGAAATGTCTTTATCTTCAAAATGAGCTTTGGATGGAATTTTTCTGATAATCCATGTGAAAGTTATGCCCTGGTCAATTTACAGTTGACTTTTTCAACTGTCCAAATAAGGAAACTTTTGCATCTTGATGATTTTTGAGCCAAGCTTTGAGAATCATGATCAAGCATTGATCAAATGATGTTTGTGGCTTCAAAATGAGATGTTGACCAAAAATTTGGACTTTTGACTGTCAAATGACCATTTTGCCCCTACAGTTGACTGTAGTGCAATTAGGGTTTTGACTGTGCAATTTTGTGCTGAAAGTCTTGAAACTTGATATGAGGATGCTTGACCATATTTGTAGGCATGTGGGACTTGATTGGACCCTTGGAAACTTCATTTTCTTGATCAGAACCAAAACCCTAATTTTGACTGTTTAGGAGACCCTTGCACTGTGCAACCCTTGGGGAGATTTTGAAGCTTGACTTTGCAATTCTTGAAGAATATGGGAGGGCAAATTTTGGGGTACAACAGTATCCTATATAAGCGCAACCATGATTGTGTTCTACTTCGTTATGTGGACAAAGTTGAAGCTGAGCTGATCATGACTGAATTGCATAGTGGCACATTTGGCACCCACTTGAGCGGACATACGATGGCTAAGAAGATTCTAAGGGCAGGCTACTACTGGTCTACCATGGAAGCTGACTGTCATCAATATTCCCGTACTTGTCACAAATGCTAAGTCTATGCTGACAAGGTACATATTCCTCCAGTTCCTCTCAATGTCTTAACAGCTCCTTGGCCATTCGTGATGTGGGGTATCGACATGATTGGAGAGATCAAGCCTACGGAATCCAATGGACATCACCTTATCCTGGTGGCTATTGATTACTTTACCAAATGGGTCGAAACAACTTCCTTCGCCTCCGTTACAAAGAATGTGGTTGCCCGCTTCATCAAGTAGAACTTCATATGCCGGTATGGTATTCCCGACAGGATCATCACAGACAATGGTACAAACCTGAATAACACTGTGATCACCGCTCTATGCGAGCAGTTCAAAATTCAACATCACAATTCATCTCCCTAACGGCCAAAGATGAACGGTGTTGTTGAAGCTGCAAATAAAAATATCAAGAAGATCATTCAAAAGATGACAGTCACATACAAAGACTGGCATGAGATGTTACTGTTTTCTCTGCATGGATATCGTACCACGACGCGTACTTCAACTGGGGCAACCCCCTTTTCTTTGGTATATGGCATGGAAGCTGTTTTACCTATGGAAGTTCAGATTCCTTCCTTGAGGATTAGGAAGGATGTTGGTTTAAGTGAAGACGATTGGATTCAGACCTGGCTTGATCAACTTAATTTGATCGACGAGAAACGACTTACTACTGTTTGCCATGGTCATACGTATCAAAAACAGATGATCAAGGCTTTCAACAAGAAAGTCAAGAGACAAGTATATCAAGTCGGGGACCTTATAATCAAGCAAATCATCTTGCCGCAAAGTGATCCCAGGGGTAAATGGACTCCTACTTATGAAGGACCATTTGTGATCAAGAACATCTTTTCTGGTGGGGCAATGATTCTGACCACCATGGACGGCGACGACCTGCCGCACCCTGCAAACGCAAACATAGTCAAAAGATACTATGCATAAAACGACCCGACAAGTTGAAAACCCGAAAGAGCGACTTGGGCAAAAATGGGCATCCCGGTGAATCGAAAACCCGAAAGGGCGGTTCAGGCAAAAATTAGGGATAAATAAAAAAAATATGTACACCCGGCAAGTTGAAAACCCGAAAGGGCGACTTGGGCAAAAAAGGGTTTCCCGGTGGATCGAAAACCCGAAAGGGCGGTCCAGGCAAAAGTTAGAGAATTAAAGCGTATGACTATGTCTCGTCGGATCACTTTAAGGACAATCTCTTCATGGACAAGCTCCAAGCTTCTGATCTATCTAATCATCCGTGGACGAAGCAATGAATGGACAAGATACTCAGAGTTGTGAAGGCTATAGCAGAATGGGAACCCCATGGAATTGTTACACATAGCCATCTTTCTTTGTATAAATTTTTTCTCAATTTTTACGACAACATTCTCTTACTAGGATGACTGTCTCCTTTGTACAAAAATACTTACAAAGTTAATACAAAGATACTTCAAAGTGCAGAAATTTGCTTGCCTTTTCTTTCTTTTTACAATTATGTTTTATTTGAAAACATCCAATGATTTGTTAAATAAGCATATGCATTTGAATATAATCACTGCTTACAAATAAAATGAAATGAGAAAGGATAATTACTGATAGGTCGAAAGTATAGGAAAACGTCTTTAGGCTATTCCAGAAGAAATCCCCTACAGTATGTCATTCAGATCCTCAACAAAGCTAAAACCTTGGAGTATATATCCCCAGCGGAGTTAAGTTTCAAAATTCCCATCAGAGTTAAGTCTCTAAACTCCTGATCCCCAGTGGAGCCCAAAAACTTTGAACTACAGACCCTCAGTGAAGATGAAACTTTTTTCCCCAACAGAGTCCAAAACTCCAAATCTTAAACCCCGGTGGAATACTATCCAACTTCCTCCGATTCCCCAGTAGATTGGCATACAACCTAAGCTTTCGAAGAATTCTCCAACAGGATAAACATTCTCCCCACAGATTTACTTCTCAGCAGAACGGAGATTCTTATTCTCATTTCTCCAGTTGAAGCCTCCTAGGTTTTAATTCCCCAGTAGAGATCGTCGGAGTTGTCCTTATTTCCCCAGGAAGGTCATAAAGGATTCTCAATTTCCCACAAGTTACCAAGAATTTTCAATCCCCAACAGCAGTCAAGGGTTTATTTTCCCCAGCAGCAGTCAAAGAGTTCATTATCTCCAGTTATCAAGGATTTATTTTCCTCAACAAGACAACTAATCAGCTGACATGCGCACACATTACATTCATATATCATAAACATTGCTAGAGTACATTTTATTGCATCATACATATCATGCAACATAACTTTGTGTTTTAGCTAACATTTTACCCTTTTCAGGATAAGATTAAAAGCTATCTTTAACAAATATTCAAAGACCTCAGATACAGTGTGGATACACCCCAGACACGGCGGTCATTCTATTACTCATTCAGACTTCAGCAATCAGATACAGACTAGATACGCTCCAGACACGGAAGGCTTTCTATCTCTCATTCAGATTCAACTATCAACTTCAAGTTCAGATACACTCCAGACACAAGTCATTCTGTCACTTATCCAGATCCCAGTTACAGTATGAATACACTCCAGACATGGAAGTCATTCTGCTACTCATACAAATCTCAACTTCAGATACAGTCCAGATACGCTCCAGACACGGTTGCCATTCTGCCACTCATTCAAACCTATTCCCCAGCCCAGAGATACTCCAGACACAGATGTATTTCTGTCGCTTATTCAGACTTCAGATTTCGGATACAATACAGATACATTCCAGACACGGAAGTCATTTTGATATTCATTCAAGAATCAAATACAGTTACAGCTCGAATACGCTCCAGACACGGACGCCACTCCTTTGTTCATACGAATCCAATCTCCAGATACAACTCAGATACATTCCAGATACGAATACCATTCATATTATCATGCTCTTGATTTTCAACAAACAAGTTTTGGATGGCATGTTTTAAGCCCATCTCCAGCAAGATTCTATCATATCCAAATGGCATCTTTAAGCTCATTCCCTCAGCTATATTTTTGACGAGTGCAAATTTACGGGCACTCTAGTGTCCAATCCTCTTTTACCTTCGAGTCACGAAAGACAAACTTGCCAATCTAACTCTTCAGGTTCAAGAAGATTGAACAGGGGAAACTGTTGTACCCCAAAAATTTCCCTCTCATTTTATCAACATTCCTCATCACAAGGCTCTTTGAACTCAAGACCAAGCTAGGGTTTGCTCTGCTCAAGACATCTCCTTGCACTGTTGACCTAAATTAGGGTTTGAGTTTGCACAGGTATTTTTTGACTTACACTGCCCAAAGTGACTCTCATACTTCATGTTGGACTCATAAGTTTGACCATACCAAGTTTCAAGCCTTGAATCAAATTTTTACCCAGTCAATTGGACAGTTGACCTAGAAATCAATTGTATTGGGGAAAAAGTCAACTGTGGCCAATTTACAGTCAAACCTCATGAATTTTGACCCACATCAACATTATAGACTCATATGAACCATTTGATCAAGTTTGGACCACAACTCCACAAGAAATTTGATCAGATCACCAAAAGGGCAAAATGGTCATTTTTAGGGTTTTGACTGCACAAGGGCAATTTCTGATTTTTGACCTAGCCAATGGCAAATTGGGTTCAAGCATGGATTCAAGGACTTAATTGAATCATATTGACCTATTCAACAAGTTCAAAAGATCTCAATTGCATTGGATTGACAGATAAATTTTTCAGTCAACTGATCAAAATTTGACTGTACACTGAAAAGTCAAACTTTGACTTTTTGGTCAAAATCAAGTGCCAAGGGTCATTTTTCATCAAAATATGTCAAAACATGAAACTTGGTCATCAAGAAACCCATTTTTGCAAATTAGGGTTTAAAGTTGAGAAATTTCATAACTTAGAATTTTTCTAAGTTATGAAATTTTCTTAATTTTTCCTAACTATGCCCAACATTTTCACCATGATGCATTTGAATTCAAACAAAACTTCCAACATGAAAGTTGTAGTCCTCCACAAATTCTATAACTTTTATTCACAAAGTTTTCCCAAAAGAATCTTGAATCTCAAGTTATGATTTTTGGAACAAGGGTCCCTAAAACTTTTAACTTAGTGAAATTTTGCCCTAGTTTAGGCAGGATTTTGACCTATCTTCTTGGCCATTTTTCACATAATTCCACTTGGAATCTCAAGTTTCATTTCTAAGATGTATTGTAGAGCATGTTGCAAGCTTTCCAAAATGTCTAAGAACTCTCCAAACACATTTGTGGTTAGGGAGAATCGAAGGCTTGAAGTTGGCAAAAACTCACTTTTCATCCATGGCATATTCATGTTCATACAAATTGCAATTTCAAGTCAGCTTGCTTTGCACTAGATTACAGGCCTCTAAACCATTTCACACTAAATAATTAAGTGCAAATCCATAAGTCTAAGACATTGTTTTGGTTATTAGGACATTGCATACAAGATTAATCCCTAAGAAGAAAAAGCAATATTTCCATTTTGGTTAAATGTGCTTTATGTCAAAACTAAATCCCTTGAGCATTGGTCCATATCTCATACAGCAAATTAAATCTACAAACTTGAGGGGCCAAGGGCAAAGTGTACAAGCATATGGATAGCCTGTACAGGCCTGTTTCAATCACTTCCCACTTTTGCTTCATATACAAGAAATATGCCAAATACATGAGAACTTGAACATCAGCAAAAAGAAGCTTGTGCAAACATTTGAACCATCTTTCTCACACCTCTCTGAGCCAGAAACACGATCTCTTGAGCCTTCAAACCTCCCATAGCCAGAAATCACCTTCCATTGGCAAAACAGGGTAGCATCTGCAACTTGACTTCCATAGCTCAATTGGCTCGTGCGTTTTGGCCCAAACCTGTTCAAACACCTTCCATTCCACCCATCCAAGCTATCCCAAACCTCAAACACCAACTGTAACTCCATTTACAGGGTTTGCCATTTTCATTTTGAGCTTGTGCAGGTTGAGTTTTGTAGGCTGATTCAAGTACATTCAAGGCAAGCTAGACATTGGAGAAGGTTAAGTGAGGTTCAAGCAAGCTCCCAAACATCTCAGGCCTTGTTGAAAAGCTCCACATTGCCATATACGAAGTCAGCTGAAACAAGTTTTTATCAACTTCCTATCTCTCTATTTAGGAACATTTAGCCTTAGGTTTGTGAATAAGAAATGTAGTATTCATTGCCATGAAGCTGTACATATGCTCAGTTTTCATTTTTATTAAGCGTGCTGAGAGAATTTGGTCCATGAACATACTGAAAAAATTAGGTTAGATTTTAGGGCCAGAGAAATTCTCTCTGGTCTTTGAGAGTTAGGATTAGTTTTTTATATGGTTAGATTCGTCTTGAAAAGCTCTACAACTTTGATGTTATGTGTTTTTGCAATAGAGCTCGTATACAGGATGTCCAGGTTTGGTAACAGGTGCACGCGTTTTGTGAAGGACAGAGGTTGAAGATGAAGTGGTGGGCTGGGCTTGGTCCTGGCTCACTATTGACACCCCCCTTTTACTTTTTGCACCCCCTGGCCCAATTTCTTGATATTTTGTATTTTTGCATTTTTATTTTCATTTCTGATTATATTTTATTATTCCCAAATATAAAAATACTCAAAAAATATTTTATATAAATTTTCATATTTATTTTGTATTTTATTTTTATTTTTTCTAAACATAAAAGTAATTTAATGAACATATATCTTTATTTTATTTTATTGAAAAAAAAACTTAGAAATAAAATATTAAAAATCATACTTTTATATTTTTATTTACATTTATATAATGTATTATACTAAATATTTTTATTTTTGTATATATTTTATTTCATTTTTTATACATGTTTAATATAATTAATAATACATATATACTTTTATTTAATTTAATAAATACTTGAGAATAAAAACATAAAAAATATACTTCTTTTTTTTATTAATTATTTATACTTAAAATAATACATTTTTCTAAATATATTTAATTTTTTTTATATATACATCATTTCATTTTATTGTACATAAATAATATAATCAACATATTTATTTTCTTAAAGAAAAATTAGGGTTTACCCTTAATAAAAAAAATAATTTCTTTTATTTTATTTCTTCTTTTTTTTATATTAAATATTTTTACATACATAAAAATAAATAAACTTTTTGCATAATCATATTATTTCATATATTTATTTAATATTTTGTTTATTTATTATTTATGCATTTGATTCAATTTGGATGTAATAGTAAACTAGGGTTTTTATTTCTTGTCAAATATACCCCTATTCAAAGATTGTACCCCCATCCCCATAATCATGTTGTAATAGCTTAGATTTTTAATTCTCGCACTTTATGCTTTCAATTATGCCATGATTGGAGATTAGGGTTTGTATGCGAAAATCCAAAATCAACAAGTAGTTTGACCTAATACAAAGACAAAAATGCATGAAAATCAATACACAATGCACACTTGCATCCTTATGGTATCTCCACTTGGTTGCCTAAACAAATGGCCATGGTATGCATGCTAGGTATCTTGGCAAAACAAAAACAAAACAAAAGATCATAGTCCCTCGATGACGCTATCTTGGTTGCCTACACAAAATGATCTAGTCCCTCAAAAATTTGCTAAAGATACTTAGCACAATTGCTATCATGGTCAATCTGATGACCCATGCCTGTCCCGTTTAACATCCAAATACAAGGTTGTTTACCAAATGCAATGGTAAAACAACACTGTCAAAAGGGTTAAAAACGTATAGGAAAGATCTTTGAGTAAAATAGGGTAGATAACTCTTAGTTACTTGATCAAAACTTGCAAAACATCCTTGCTATTTTCAAACACACCTCACAACACAATTTCAAAACATTTCCCAAAACAAACTTTCAAAACTTTCAAAACATTGAAACATCTTTTCAAAACATCTTTTCCAAGAAAACATCTCAAAGGTCTTTCCTGTGCTTTTTGACCTTTCCTTAGGATAAAAAAAAAGTCGGTGACGACTCTTGCTAAAGCGAAACATTTTCAAACACAAACGCAAAACCTCAAGTCAGTTCTCTCACCGTATCACACATAGGTCTCGTGCTCTAATTTTACAAATTGAGCAATTTGGTTTTGGGACTGCCTGGAGGTTGAAGATGACCAACGTGTCATCTTCCAACCCATGATGGCATGCCATTTGTATTTTTTGAATTTTTTATTTATATTTGATTCTATGCTTTATTCAGTAATGACTATGATATGCACAGCTCGCCAGATCCCTTGGATTTGATTACTAACACAATTTGACTCTCATCCAATGTTCCACATATTTTTGACTTTATTTTTTATTTCTGATTTTTATATTTAATTGCTTTAAACTTCAAAAAATCATAGAAAATTCATTTTTAGTCCAGAAAATCTAAAAAAATTATGAAAAATATTTTTGATTTTTCTCTTTCTGATTTTCATTTTTTCACAATTTTATTTTGTGTTTTGATATTTTTTGTAAATTTTCACTTTATTTGAATTTTTTTAAATGTTTAAAAATATTTTTATGCATTTTTAAATTCTAAAAAAATATGGAATGATCCAATGATATTGTGACAAATATTGGGGCCTCATCTATTTTTCATTTGACTTTTTTATTTTTTATCACTTTTTGGTTTATTTTACTCATTTCTTTTAATTTTTAAAAATAGTTTCTGACTTTTAAAAATTACCAAAATTTTTATAAAAATATCTTAGTTCATTTCTGATTTTTCCATGGTCTTACTAAATTTTTCTTGATTAATTTGAACATGTTTTATATTTTTCTATTTTATTTCTATTTTAAAACATTTTAAAAATATTTTTTTAATGTATATATTAAATGCAATATTATTTTGTGATTATTTTCTGGCTGATCTTGGGTTGAATTTTTGGTCATGAACTTTGTTAACATCATTGGATCCATGGTGTTGAGTCTAACTCAATAAAAATGGATGAATGATTTTAATAATAGTTTGATTAAAATTTAATTCAAATGTGGTTTGTATATTCTTCCCCACCCCTCTTCATCTTGTCCCTTTCTTATTGCACTAAGTGTTATTGGAGCATGATCTCTATATCATGTCTCAAAACAAATGGGGCATAGATTGCTATTGACCTGCCTCAAAATAGGTGCGACTTCTATATAAGTCCACTTACGATTGCTTAACATAGCGCTAAATTTTGTCCCGATTCGAATAAATGATCATTCGTGGCTCAAACCCATGTTTGCAAGCCCAAGTATGTTAATTTAATCTCTTTGATCCAATAACCTTGAGATTCATTGTGTGGAGGCTTTGGTTCTACCTATCCTCTAATGGGTTTACAACATATTTGGTCAACGCGGATCACTTAAACATCGTTGATCATTAAATGGTACTTTTGAGGATTCCAAATGAATGATATACTTGACAAAAAGAAAATGCAACTTGTTGTGTGGAGGCTTTGGTTCTACCAATCATCTAATGAGTTCCAATGGCAAGTTTCAAGATGGTCATCCAACTAACCACTAATTATTAAATTGTGTTTACTTTATGCTTTAATTTTTATGTTTTATGTACCATTTACTTTAAGCATTACATTTAATGCCATTTTTATTTTGCTCACTTGGTCATTTATATTCTTGTTATTTTTATCTTGCTCCCTTAAGCTTTTCTTTTCTCTTTTAAGACACCTAATAATCAATATGAACCATAAAATGCTTTAATGATACTTGGACTATTTGGTTACTATCCTTGGCATTATGGAGTATTGGACTTCTTGGACTTAGGATTAGAGGCCTTGACCTATGATAGAGACCTTGTGACCTTAATTGATATTTTGTCTGGAGTTCTTGAGATTTACCTCAGGATATTGAGTTGTTTGTTTGTTTTGTGTGCAGGTTATTGTGATTATATTCTTTGTTTGTAATATGGAATCCACCTGTATACAGCCGTTACTCTGCCCAATTTTTATGAAGACTTAATACACTTGAAGTTTAGTTCTCTCAAGAGGTCTAGTATCTTTGCTTGCTTGGTTTCAATCCAAAGAATAATAATTCTATCTTGACTCATAATGTCAAGTATTGGCTTCTTGTTGGTTAGATGGTTCTTATCCTTAGCTTTTTACCTTATGCTTTAGGATAGTCTCTTCTTCTCCTCTCATCTTCTTTAATTTCAAAAATCTTATTCCTCCTTTTAAAAAACTCTTCTTGTTTTGAAATTTGAACCACTTTCATAATAAACTTGGACTTATGTCCATGCATTTTCAAAACATTTTTATAAACAAATTTCAATCAACTTAATAATACCTTAACATTTTTGTGAGAAGACTAAAAGTCAATCAATCTCGTTTCAAACCATTTTTTCCACTTTGGCTTTCTATTTTAAAACCTTTCTCAAAAGATTAGACTCTTGTTAATCCTTGTAGTGACGCAAATAACTATACTTCTACAATATATAGTGAAGAGAGATATTTTCCACTTGGGTGTTGAGTGAGGCATTATTGATTTTAAAATCCAATCCATATCCTCCACTTTGAGATGATGCAAACTCTCCTTTCTCATGATTGTAGGTAGTAAGTATCTTTTTCACACGGACAATGACGATGATGTCTTATCTCATAAAATTAACCAACACACTTGTGTTTTAAAATTTTTAAAAAGAGGAACTACGTGTACCCTGATCCCCTATTGCACGAAAGGTGGTACCTAGGCACTAAAGGTTCACAACCGCGGCGGGTGCAAAAATCATAAAAAATACTTCTTTTCTCACCTCCACCATCTATTTTTTATACAATATTTTATAGCCACAATATACAGTTTTTTTCAAAGAGGTTCCTGCAGAGTACCGTAGATGTTTAGGGTGCTAATACCTTCCATTTGCATAACCAACCCCCTTACCTAGAATCTTTCCCCCTCTTTTTTGGTTTACTCGCTCTTTTCTCATTCCTTTGGAAACAATAAAGCGCGGTGGCGATTTTTATTTTGATCTGTATAAGTCTAGTCAATCCAATGGCTTAGTCTTAAACATTTCTATCGCTACAGAAAAAATAGTGACTTCACTGAGGAAAGATTGACCTCTTGCTTGTCCATCCCTAAGTGGGTTAAACCTATCTTTGTTTATGTCTGTATATGTGCTATTGTTGTTTATGTGTTATATGTTGTATATATGTTTGCCTGGATTTTCCTGGTTTTCTAGGTGCTTGGTGATTACTTATAAGTCCTATACCCGGACTTGGGAAAACTTTAAGATAGGACAGACGGTATAGTCATGTTAACTTTGAGGGAGTAATCCCAAAAAAAGAGGCATGAGATCCCCCACTCAGTGAAGGCCCCTTTGATTGTAGTGTCGTTTACCGAGTAATCGAGAAGACATACTGCTTTTGACCTGGGAGCATGCTGAAGCTGAGGACCGTAGAATACCTAACCCATCTTGGCCTTTTAGGTGTAGTGCAGAAGCTATGACAGGGTAATTAGGAAATAGTTGTCACACGATACTATGCTCAGACGAGTTTTTCTTGAGAATATTACTAATTACCGAGTTAATCGAGAAGTTGGTAATATCCTAAGGAAGGATGTAGACTCTGGGAACCTCTAGAACCTTTGTCGGAAGGTGATAACTTATAGACCATACCTTATGGGTAGTACCTTCGACCTCATGCTCGTAACGTTGAACCTATGAACCCTATGTTTTGATCTTGTGTGTGATTGTTGCATCATGCATCCATGCACTCATGAGTATATTTTGAAGAAATTTTATTTCAAGGGACTTGAAAGTTGACCATTTGTGAATATCTCAGGTACTTTTTGACCATGGATCCTAGAAAAAGAAAGAATGAAAAATATAGTTTAAGAGATCCCAAGATAGGTGAGTTGATCAGTATAATTCCCGAGATTGAGTGTTCTACAGATTTTCGGGAGAATTATGGATCCATCATTCCTCTCATGAAGCTTTGGATGAAGGAGGGTATTCTCTCGACCTTGGTCCAGTTCTATGATCCGATGTATCATTGCTTTACTTTCCCCGACTATCAATTGATGCCTACACTAGAGGAGTATTCTTATCTGTTGGATTTACCTGTTACCGATCATGTTCCTTTTACTGGTTTTAAGGGTGAGCCAAGGCCACATGAGATTTTTGTTTTGATCCATCTGGGGGAGTCTGAGGTTGAAGCCCATATGACTACTAAAGGAGGGATTAGAGGATTAGCAGCTCAGTTCTTATTAGAGAAAGCTCATTACTTTGCCAGGATAAAGAGTACAGTCGCTTTTGAGGCCATCTTTGATCTACTTGCTTACGAGTTGTTTTTATTTCCTAATATGAAAAAGTTTGTTAACGTTAATGCTATCAGGATCTTCATGATTGGAAACCCAGTTCCTACATTGTTGGGTGATGCTTATTACTCTATTCATCTTCAGAATTCTTATCATGGGGGAAGATTATCTGTTGCACGCCTCTGTTGTACCGGGGCTTTATTTTCCTCTAAGCCTCAGTCAGATGCTAGTTGCTCACTTCCTGATTCAGGTGATTGGAAGGAGGTTGCCACCATATATGCGGAAGAAAACCACAGGTTGGAGGCTCAGATTGCCAGGTTTACAGGGAAGCGCCAGCGTATAGAGTGATCTCCACCAGCTTTACTTCTTAGGGTTTTAGACTTTATTTTCATCTTGTACTTGGTATTTTTGAAACTTGTAATCCATTTTGAAGTTATTATAATAAAAAATTTCAGTATTTCAAATGTGTTATTACTTTGATATTTGCAATGTGTCTATAAATATTTATGTCCCTTAAAATATTAATAATAATAAATCATGTGCATTGTATATCATGCATAATATTGCACATATTTCTTACATTTGTTATGCATATCCAGGTGTCTTACCAAGCTTCTTTACTTCGTTCAGCAAGCTGTCTCACCACTACAACACTCGAGCTAATTTCAGAAGGAAGATGGACAACTTAGAACAAGAGAATCACGAGTTGCGCGAGGAAGTTTATGCTTTGAAGTCCTGCATGGCCAATCTCACTGCTCTGATGGAATCTCTGGTGGCTGCTCAAAATCAGCCACTGAGTGTTCAACCTTAACCAACAAGGGTTACTACTGAAGCTCCGACTGTTCCTGTGTCTGATACTCCAATTTTTGTTCATAATCGCATGCCTCAAGGTTGTCCATGGGGAATGCCAGTGAACTGTGTGCCTGAAGGTTTCAATCTTGGTCCTCAAGATACTCTAGTTGTTCAAACTACTGTTACTCCTGCACCTCTTGTGGTGCATGCTAATCCTGCTGCACCTCCTTCGGTAAATGTGGTCCCATTTGCTAATGATGATATGTATCTTCATTTTCCTCCACCAAGTGAAGACTTGGGTCTCTATGATACAATGGATGATTTTCAAGAGCAGTTTGACAAGATGCTAAGGGAGATGAAGGCCCTCGGGGGAAAGGAATTATTCAGGCAGAATGTGAATAATTTATTCTTGGTCCCAAATGTCAGGATACCTGCGAATTTTAAAGTCCCGGAATTCGAGAAGTACAAGGGCAACACTTGTCCTCGTGATCATCTTGTGATGTATGTAAGAAGAATGTCTACCCACACTGATGATCAACATTTGTTGATTCACTTTTTTCAGGATATTTTGACTAGTGCTACGTTGAAGTGGTATATGAGTTTGGACAGCGTCAATATCCATACTTTCAACGACTTGGGAGAAGCATTTATCAGACAATACAAATACAACGTGGACATGGCGCCTGACCGTGATCAACTCAGGGCCATGGTCCAGAAGGATAGGGAATCATTCAAAGAATATGCGCAGAGATTGCGCGGGGTAGCCGCCCAAGTGATTCCTCCCACTGAAGAGAAGGAGATGACCAAGATTTTCTTGAAGACTCTGGGTGCTTTCTACTATGAGAGGATGGTAGCGAGTGCGCCAAGTGACTTTACTAAAATGGTAGGCATGGGTATCTGCTTAGAAGAGGCTGTAATAGAGGGTCGTTTAACAAAAAGTGAAAGTTTCAGAAGTGCGAAGAAACCATCCTATGGGTTTGCCAAAAAGAAGGAAGGAGATATAAATGCTGTTATGCAAGAGAGGGGGGTTAATCCTCCTAGAAGAAATTATCAGTGTCATCAACAAGTTACCTCAGTTACTCCAGTTGTTGGCGTAGCTCCAACTACCGTTGCTTATCAGAGACCATCCCATCAGGAGAATTAAGGGTATAATTAGAGAAGGGAGAGTTATGACCCTATCCCTATGACCTATACAGAATTACTCCTGGCGTTAATTTAAAAGAAGTTGGTTCAGACTCGACCACCTCCCGTTGTACCGTCACCATTGCCTTGGTATTATAAGGCAGACCAAACATGTGCTTTTCATCAGGGAGCACCAGGGAACAATGTTGAGAACTTATATCCTTTGAAAACTGAAGTACATAAATTGGTGAAGTATGGTATCTTATCTTTCAAGGATGTTGGCCCTAATGTGAAAGATAATCCTCTACCAAAGCATGGAGGAGCAAATGTTGTGAACATGGTGGCCGATTGTCCAGGAGACTTCCGAATTTTGGATATTAATTTGGTTAGAGGAGATTTGGTGAAAATGCATGCAGGCCTTTGTGAATTTAGCTACTATACGCATGACCATGTTGGTTGTGCTATTTGCAGTACGGATATACAGGGTTGTGATAAGATAAAGGCTGATTTACAGGAGATGAGGGATGAGGGCCTCATCCACATAATCAGGCCTAGGTAAGAGTATGAAGAGGAATTAAACATGGTTTCTGGATGTCCTGGAGAGTTCAAAATCTTTGATGTGGAATATATGAATGAGGATCTTGTACAATTGCATGCTACTTTCTGCCACATGGTTGGTCAAATAAAACACCAGTATGCATCTTGTCGAATTTGCTGTCGGGACTCCCGAGGATGTTCAATTCTAAGGAAAGGTGTTCAGTTGTTATTGGATAATGGAACTATCAAGGTTACAGGTCAAAGGGATGATTACCATGAATTTGATGTGATTGAGGTTTGTTTGGCTGAAGAAGAGTCATATGATGAGTATGCCTCCGCATATGAGTTCTTCTCCTCGAATGAAGATTTGTTTTCTAGAGATGACTCTACAATGACTGAATGTGTTGAAGAGGGAGTAAATGTTATTGTGCCTTGTTTTGTTATGCCTACCCATTTTGAAGTTAAATATCATAGCAAGCCAGCTATTACTCCATTGGTGATTAGTTTGCCGGGTCCTGTCCCCTACAAGTCAGATAAGACTGTACCATATAAATAAAATGTTACAATCTTAGAGGATGGTATGGAAGTTCCCATCCAGCCAATACCTAATGTTGGAAATATTGCTGAGACTAGCAGAGTGACCCGCAACGGTCGTGTATTTGCATCAGTTATTCGTGGAGATGTTAGTATTGGAAAGAAAATTGTTGAAGATATTGAACCCAAGAAGGCAGTGGGTGAATATAGTGGAGCTATGCTAGAAAAGGAGGTGGATGATATTTTGAAGATAATCAAGATAAGCGACTACATAATTGTAGATCAGCTACTGCAGACTCCTTCAAAAATATCTATCTTGGCTTTACTGATGAACTCCTCTGCTCACAGAGAATCTTTGATGAGGGTATTGGACCAAGCTTTTATGGAAAGTGATATGCTTGTAGACCAATTCAACAGTGTAGTAGGGAACATTACTTCATGTAATAACCTGAATTTCTACGACGATGAACTGCCCGATAAAGCAAGGAATCACAATTTGGCCCTCCACATCTCTATGAACTGAAAGAATGATTCATTATCCAATGTGTTGATTGATAATGGATCCGCATTGAACATTATACCAAGGAGCACACTTATGAAGTTGAAATATCAAGGAACGCCCATGCGCCCAAGTGGCATTATTGTGAAAGCATTTGATGGATCAAGGAAATCTGTTATTGGTAAAGTGGACTTGCCTATTCATATAGGCCCACATTTGTTTCAGATTACTTTCCAGGTCATGGATATTGTATCCTCTTATAGCTTCTTGCTGGGACGGCCGTGGATACTTGAGGCAGGGGTTGTTATTGATGGAGAACAGGCATTATTGATATCTCATTTGTCCTCTTTCAGCATTGTGGAGGCGGATGAAGCTGCTGTTGGAACCCAATTCCAAGCTTTATCCATTGATAATGTAAGAGGAGATGAGAACTCTATGGCTTCGTTTAAGGATGCGCAACAAGTTGTGCGTAATGTCCATAATGAAGTATGGGGGCAGATTGTTGATCCACCTGTAAATAAGAATAGAGCTGGCTTGGGGTTCTCAGTGAAGAATGATAAAGGTAAGAGCATGAAGTCGAAGTTTGCTGCAGGCAAGTATCAAGATATCTTTTGTAGCAGGGGTTATCTTCATCTAATTGTTTCCGAGATTAATGCCATTGTGGAAGATGAAGCCGAACCAGAAATGCCAAATCATGTGACGCACGAAGTTAGGGTTCAGAACTGGATCACCATTGACGTTCCCTCTTGCATACATGTTTCAAAGTAATTTGTTTTGTTAATATTTTTGAAAAGCTTTCACTTGTCCAAGGTGAAAAGTATTAATATTGTATGGGATTATTTGTTTGCTGTGATTTTTAAAATCAATAATAAAAGTTGTCTTTGTTTCCCAAATTGTGTCTTTATTTTATGCTTTTTCTTGGAAAATGGTAATCAGAAAAACCTTTAAAAAAATAATAATTGAAATTCGATATGCATGATCACTTGTTATATGTGTCAGTTTCTAAAAGCAATCATAATTCATATGTGCAGATTAATTAAAAAGACCGTTGAATACAATGACCATGCATCCTCTCCCAACTCTGAATGTCCTGTGTATGGGGCCGAAGAAGAAGACTATGACGAGATTCTAGAAGAGGTCTCATGATTTCTTGAGCTCGAGGAGAATGCCATTCATCCATATAAAGAGCCATTGGAAGTAATCAATTTGGGTTCAGAAGAAGACCCGAAAGAAGTTAAGATTGGAGCATTGTTGCATCCTGATGTGAAGAGCAGGTTGATTGAGATGTTGAAAGAGTACGTGGATATTTTTGCTTGGTCTTACCAAGATACGCCTGGTCTAGATACATATACTGTAGAGAATCGTTTTCCGCTGAAGCCAGAGTGTCTGCCAATCAAATAGAAGTTGAGAAGAACTCGCCCAGATATGGCAGTGAAGATCAAAGAGGAAGTTCTAAAGTAGATTAATGCCGGTTTTCTTGAGACATTAGTGTACCCTCAGTGGATTTCCAATGTTGTCCCAGTACCGAAGAAAGACAAAAAAGTTTGCATGTACGTAGATTACAGAGATCTAAATAAAGCTAGTCCAAAAGATGATTTTCCATTGCCACACATTGATATGTTAGTGGATAGCACAGTAAAATTCAAAGTTTTCTTGTTCATGGACGGATTTTTCGGGTATAATCAAATAAGGATGGCGCCTGAGGACATGGAAAAAAAACAACACTTATCACACCCTGGGGAACATTCTGTTACATAGTGATGCCCTTCGGGTTGTGAAGAATGCTGGTGCAACGTATCAGAGGGCTATGACAACCTTATTCCATGATCTGATGCACAAGGAAATTGAGGTATATGTTGATGACGTGATTGCTAAATCTCAGACTGAAGAAGGGCATGTAGAAGATTTGTTGAAGTTGTTTCAGTGTTTGAGGAAGTATCGTCTCCGCTTGAATCTAAATAAATGTACCTTCGGTGTTAGGTCAGGGAAATTGTTGGGTTTCATTGTTAGCCAAAGAGGGATTAAAGTTGACCCTGATAAAGTTAAAGCAATTCAAGAAATTCCAGTGCCAAGAACTGAAAAGAAAGTCAGAGGGTTCCTCGAGCGTTTGAATTATATTTCCATATTCATTTCCCACATGACTGCAACGTGTGAACCGATCTTTAAGTTGTTGAAGAAAGATCAAGGTTGTGTATGGACAGATGACTGCCAAAGGGCAGTTGAAAGTATTAAAGAATATCTGCTTGAACCTCCTATCTTTCTCCCTCCTGTTGAAGGAAGACCATTGATTATGTATTTGATAGTGTTAGATAATTCCATGGGCTGTATTCTGGGAAACCAAGATGAAACGGGGAAGAAAGAGTATGTCATTTATCATCTCAGTAAAAAGTTTACTGATTGTGAGTCACGATGTTCCATGCTGGAAAAGACATGTTGTGCTCTTCCCTGGGCGGCAAAACGTTTGCGGCAGTATAGGTTGAATCACAATACTTGGTTGATCTCCAAAATGGATTCAATCAAGTACATTTTTGAAAAGCCTGCTCTTATTGGGAGAATTTCCCGCTGGAAGATGCCGTTGTCTGAATATGACATTGAATACCGCACTCAAAAAGCTATTAAAAGCAGTGTGTTAGCAGATTATCTTGCTCACCAACCAGTTGATGATTATCAGTCTGTGATGTATGATTTCCCCGATGAGGATGTGATGTTTATGAAAGTGAAAGATTGTGATGAATCTTTGCCTAAGGAAGGTCCTGATCCTGAATCTCGCTGGAGTATGATATTTGATGGAGCCGTGAATGCTTATGGTAAAGGAATTGGTGTTGTGATTGTCACTCCACATGGATCATACATTCCTTTTACTGCAAGGTTGACATTTTATTGTACTAATAATATGGCAGAATATGAGGCTTGCATTATGGGTCTCGAGGAAGCTATTGATCTCATAATTAAAATTCTAGATGTGTATGGCGATTCATCTTTGGTAATAAATCAGATTAAAGGAGAGTGGGATACTCGTCACCCCGGCTTGATCCCTTACAAAGATTATGCTAGAAGATTGTTACCCTTATTTAATAAAGTTGAATTTCATCACATCCCCAGAGACTAAAATCAAATGGCAGATGCTTTGGCAACTTTGGCTTCTATGTATCAAGTGAATACTTGGAATGATACATCTTGAATTATAGTTTGGAGATTGGATAGGCCTGCTCATGTGTTTACAACAGAAGAGGTAGTAGATGAGAAACCTTGGTATTATGATATCAAGCATTTTCTCCAGACTCAGGAATACCCGATTGGTGCTTCGAATAAAGATAGAAAGACATTAAGAAGATTGGCTGGAAGCTTCTTCCTCTGTGAAAATGTGTTGTACAAGAGAAATTATGACATGGCCTTGCTCAGATGCGTGGATAGACACAAAGCAGACATGTTGATGCATGAGATTCATGAAGGTTCATTTGGCACTCATGCCAATGGACATTCGATGGCTAAAAAAATGCTAAGGGCATGTTACTATTGGCTGACAATGGAATCTGACTGTTACAAATTTGCAAAGAAGTGCCATAAATGCCAGATTTATGCGGACAAGATTCATGTGCCTCCGACACTTCTCAATGTTATTTCTTCCCCGTGGCCTTTCTCTATATGGGGTATTGACATGATTGGAATGATAGAACCCAAAGCTTCGAATGGACACCATTTTATCTTGGTAGCAATTGATTACTTCACCAAATGGGTGAAAGCTGCTTCATATGCTAATGTTACTAAGCATGTGATAGTGCGCTTCATTAAGAATAATATCATATGTCGATATGATGTGTCGAGCAGAATTATCACCGACAATGGCTCGAATTTGAACAACAAGATAATGACAGAACTTTGTGAAGAATTCAAGATTGTCCATCACAACTCATCTCCGTACAGGCCAAAGATGAATGGGGTTGTTGAAGCTGCTAATAAGAATATCAAGACGATTATCCAGAAGATGGTTGTTACTTATAAAGATTGGCATGAAATTCTCCCTTTTGCTTTACATGGATATCAGACATCTGTTCATAATTCAACAGGAGCAACCCTGTTCTCCCTTGTGTATGGAATGGAAGCAGTTCTCCCAATCGAGGTTGAGATTCCCTCTTTGCGTGTGATAACAGAAACCAAGTTGTCAGAGGCTGAATGGGTCCAGAACAGGTTTGACCAACTGAATTTGATCGAAGAGAAGATAATGAAGGCTTTGTGTCATGGGAATTTGTTGTACCTCAAAATTTTCCCTCCCATTTTCATACAATACATACTCCTAAAGGTCCTCAATTGCTCAAGGTTGACCAAGAATTGATCAGACAAATTCTCCTCCTAAGCACTGGCCTTCCAACTAGGGTTTCAGTTTTCATCAAGATGGGTGAGCCCCAATGGTCTCAAATGTTTGCCATAGTCCTAATATATCCTCAAGATCATCCATGCCAAATTACATGCCTTGCACAACAAGTTTGCTCAGTCAATTGCTCAAATGCTTGAAAATCAACTATGCTAGGTCAAAAGTCAATTGTTGCCTATATACAGTCAAACTTCAAGATTTTTGGTCAACATCAATATTTTGAAGTGATATCCATCATTTTATCAAAGGTTGATCATGATTCCTCAAGAAATGCTCCTAATTCATCAAAAGTCAAAAATTACTAATTAGGGTTTCTATAAGAAAAGTCAACCAAACTTTGACCAAGCATAACTTTCTCACACTTCATCCATTTTTCCCCAACCAAAGCTCATTTTGAAGAGAATTCAATTCCCTACAACTTCTCTTCATCCCTCAAGTCCTAGAAATACACCATTTGAAAGTTACAAGTTCATACATTACAGGTCATTTTTAGAAAGTCAATAAAAGCCACTTTTTTCCAAGACCATTTACATCAAGATAAAATCTTCAAATGCAAAATTGATCAAAATAGGGATTGAAGTATACATCTTGGGATTTCTAAAGAGTCTAAGATCGTCATCATGAGATACAAATTGAGCAAGTTATGGTTTGCCTAAGTTTGGAAATTTTTGGAATTTTCAAGAATTATTCATTGAGAAAACTTGAAGTTTTAGGTTAATGGCTTAATTTCTTGGACTTCAAACATCTTCCTAAGCCTATACAGGACCTCTAAAATTATTCTTGACATGCCTTTCATTTTCGAACTATTTTATTCATATTATTTTAATTTATTTCAAATAAATATAAAATAAAATGTATAAAATAATTGGAAATGGGCTTTGAGCTTTGTGTTGATGTTTTGGACAGCCTAGGCCCATAAAATTTCGTGCAAAGGTGTCCACATTCATTAAAATTCAAAAAATGACAAGTTTCCTTGTTTTTGGCCAAAGTTACACATTTCATTCATGGCTTTAAAATGTTTGCTTTAAGATTGTTTAAACATTTGTTTTCTTGTCTCCTCATTCCTCTCTATATAAACAAGCATCTAACAAGAATTTCAAGACGCCTATACAGCCTAGAGAGAGCTCTACCATTTTTGCAAAATTATCAAAAGTGGTAAAAATTCGAAACCCACTCTGCAGGTATTTTTGGTCTGAACTAGTAATCATACATTGCTCTTGAGGTTCCCCGGGACTTGTTACAACCATCCTCAAAGCTTGCAAGGTCCCATATCACCGAATCCAAGCTATCACCATTTTGGTATAATCTCAAATTTGAATCTCTATTTTTTTAATTTGTTGAATATTCTAATGTGTGTATATGAGTTACTGGATATCCTTAGAGCAGGTTAGGGGAATTACATGGAATGCACGGCGTCTAGAATAGATACCATGTACCATCAAGTACTGCTCACACTGGATCCGAGGATGGACCTGGGCTTCACAATTTGGGCTTAGTGAAATTTCAATTGCAACCCCCATTCTACTTCAACCATCAAGCCCAATCTCTTTTCTTTTTGTTTTATTTAGTTATTTCATTTCTTAATCTTTTTTAATAATAATAATAATAAAAAAAACTCACAAAAAAATTAGGCATAGATTTTTTTAATTAAATAATTATTTTCTTTAATTAATTAATTAATTAAAACTTTAACCTTTTTCTTAATTAAAAATGAATTAGAATTTAAGTCTAATTACTTTCTTTTCATAATAAAATAACCACAAAAAGGGCTTAGTTTATTTTTCTTAATTTAATTTTCTAAGTAGAATTTAGAATAATTAATTTAATTATTTTTATTAATCTACCTTTTTTTAAAATAAAAACCAACAATAAAAAGATTTTCTTTTATGTTTTCAGACGTACTTTCAACTTTTCGCGTGTTTATTTCCTTTCGCGTTGTTTATATTATTGTAATTGTTGTATGAGATGTAATAGATGATAAGTAGACTCTTTTTATTGCTTTATTTTCTTTTCCCCAATTGCTTTGGAATGTAAACCCCCCTCCCCGAAAGCCATGTAATAGTTTAGATTTACACTTTCCGCACTTTATTTTCTGTACAATATTACTGTTAGTAATTTGGCGTGTATGGAAAGACTAATAATCAAACGTTAGCTAACCTAACAAAAAGACAAAAAATAACTGAATCTCAACACACTTGCACATGCGCACCTCTAAGGTATCTCCCACTTTGGTTGCCTTTAAATAAAACAGTTATGAGGCAGGAACGCTTTAGTAAAGACCCATAAATCAAAAAAGATCATAGTCCCTCGATGATCCTACAATTGCCTTTCAATAAATGATCTAGTCCCTAAAAGAAAATTGCTAAAGCGTCTCCATAAATTGCCTTCGTGATTGTAAAACGTCCCTTCGATTGTCCCTCAACATTCGTCGATAGGGCTACCTACTCACTAATAGTAGGATAGCACTATCTAAAGGAAAGGAGGAAAATAACATCCTTTTTCGAGTAGATAGATTGTTCTTAAGTACTTGCTCAAATCTAAATTTTTCACACTTACACACTTTTCAAAAACTATTTTAAAAAACGCTTTATCACACTCTTGAGGAATGATACAAGAGTTACCATAAAGCAAACAAAAACTTTCAAAACACACAAACACACAAACATTTTTCAAAATGAGCAAGTACCTAACAGCCCGTGGAAAACCACGGATGGAAAGGATGCTAACACCTTTCCTTTCAATAGTCTACCCCCCTTACTCAGAAAATCTCGAAAAAGGTCTTTTTTTATTCTTTTCACCCTTTCCTTTGTTGGATAAAAGAAAAGTCAGTGGCGACTCTTGCTTACCGCACATTTGCGAATACAAAATGCAAACCAGTATATAACAGCCGGTTCTGCCACCGTATCATAGAACTGGCGACTCTATTGGAGATAATAATAAAGTGGGGTTTACCTTAGGGTCTAGATCATTTTGCTTGTTTGTTTGTTTGCTTTACTTTTAAGGGTATTGTTTAGGTTACTATAGATCCTACACCCGGATCTGGGGATACCTTTTATGTAAGTAGCAATAGATCATGGAAATTGTGCGGGGTATACCGATACGGTTGAAGCGATGGCTACGTTGATGCGACACTTTGGTTGGTATCGGTAGCCCTTGAGTTAATCAAGGAAAATACGGGGCCGCTGCATGGTGTCATGAAGCGTCAACTGACCTTAGAACCTTTAATTGAACAACTTGGCCATTAAGACATAGCGACATGGTCGTCTTTGGTGTATTCCCAAAGTTGGCAGATACTCGATGCTACACTCATTGAGATTTGACTCTTGAGTTTTGTTTAGTTGCGAGTCAGTCGCCTATCGGACGAAACTTGTGGGAAAGATCAGTGATATTGAGATCCATTATAACCCCGTTACTATTTATAGGACATGTTGAACTAATCCAACTTCAAGAGGGTATGACCTTAAAACCCATGCAAGCCTTAAACCTAAGGTTTTGGTTTGATTTACTTGTGCTTGCTGTATATGTGATTTCTTAGCATAATCATGACATTATAACATGGCATATCATACTAAATATTTCAAAGATTTTCTAGGGCTTATCTTTGTCTTGTTTTGTAGGACATGACATTCGCTCGTAGGAACACTATCCAAATCAACCATGTGAAAGTACATCATCAACTCAAGGAGTTAGCATCAAGGATTCCATAAAGTCTCCCTTCGCTGAAAAACATGGTCGACTTCTCAACTTGGTCACCTCAAACCCTTATGAAGAAATGTTAAAGCTTCTCTTTCAGTTCTTTGACCCGGTGCACCGCTGCTTCACTTTTCCTGATTACCAGTTAGTGCCTACTATGGAGGAGTTTTCTCAGTTATTAGGGATACTTATCCTGAATCAGTTACCATTCAACGGTATGGAAAGAGACCCAAAGCTTGAAGATATTTCTCAAGCACTATCCTTACAACGGTCTGATGTAGTGGCAAATTGGGAAACCAGAAGAAGTGTCCAAGGATTTCCAGTCAAATTTCTATTTGTGAAAGCTCACCATTTTTGGGATAGCCTGGATTTACAAGATTTTGAAGAGGTGTTGGCCCTTCTCATCTATGGGATGGTATTATTCCCTAACATAGACCACCTCATATATGTGAATGCGGTTAAGATTTTTCTGTCGCATAATATGGTGCCTACTTTACTTGGCTATATTTTACACTCTCTGCATACTCGCACTCTGAAGAGAAGAGGTACCCTCCTGTGTTGCACTCCTCTATTAGCTAGGTGGTTTATTTCGCACCTACCCCAGTCTGTTTTGAGAAATGAGCAGGGTATGAGATGGTCTCACAGGCTGATGTCCCTTACACATTAGGATATTCAATAGTGTTCTCAGTCCTTGGAGAGTATCACTATCACTGATCACCGTGGGGAATTCCCTAATGTCCCTCTCTTAGGCATTAGGGTAGGAATCACCTGTAATCCTTGTTTGGCATTACGAAAGTTTGTTTATGCTAGAAGGGATGGTACTTATGACTCGCTCATCCAAGGAATCACATTTGACTATGAGAATGATGTTCAGGGTTATCGTAAGAGGTTCATTCGAGCTTGAGGCATGATAAATAGAGTTGATAGCAAGACACTAGGGCACAAGAATTCCATCCCTCTTGAGCCTTACCTCAAATGGGTGTGAGCTCGTGCTCAATGCCTTATGATGCCTTACCCCTTCATCTTACCTGTGATTGTGGAGTCGATTGCTGAGGGAGACACTCCTTATATTATTCTCCATCCTGACATGCCAACTGATCTTGAGGAGCTACGAAAGTCCTGGATCCAACTCAAAGAAGAACGGGATACTTTTGAAACCCAATTCTATGCGAGTGAGAAGAAGGTTTTAGAGCTCACCAGGTTACTTCACGAGGAGAGGAGTATAAATGCCTACATTGCACCAAAAAGGATGCGCCTGTGGGAATCTTGAGTCTTCCTTTTCTTGGAGAGTTTTATTTTTACTTTGTTCCCTTGTGAGCCCAAGAGGAATTATTGTAATCAATAAAACATCTTAATACAATTAATGTTTTTTTCTTTCTGTTTAAACAAATTTGATTATTAGAATCCTTGAAAACATTGCATACATATATCATACATATCATTGCATAAGTAGGTTTCAAAGCATGTTTCTCATCCTCTTCGCTGTTTATTTCAACAATGGCTCTAGAACAAACAGTGAAGGATATACAGACTCAGAATGCCCAGTTTCAATAGATGATCATGGCTCGGACCAAGGGGCAAGAAGAACTGAAAACCCTGCTTGTTAAAGAAAAGAAGAAGCCAAGGAAACCTGATGGTATGGTGAACTTGGGAAGAAGGATCAGAGGACCAGTGCAGGGAGCCTCTGAACTGATAACTTCATCAAAGGAAGGAAATAATCAAGATGAGGAAACAAGAGAGGAAGACTCCAGTCCAAAAGAATCTGATGATGAATCTGACTATGATGAGGAACAATATCCTCCAACGGATGTAAAATACAAACAACTGGAGGATCATTTGAATTCCATGGAGGTCCGGAAGGTACCAGGTCTGGATTTTGAAGAATTGGGTTTGGTTTTTGGGGTTGTCATCCCGAAAAAGTTCAAGGTGCCGGTGTTCGCCAAATATGATGGGGTTTCATGTCCCAAGATGCACCTCTGATCTTATGTGAGGAAGATCAAGCCTCACACTATTGACAAGGACTTATGGGTCCACTTCTTTCAGGATAGTCTGTCCAGAACTCAACTAGAATGGTTCTACCAGCTGGAAGGGGCCAACATCCGTAATTGGGAAGACCTGGTTGCTACTTTATACAAGCAGTATCAATACAATGCAGACCTTGCTCCCACCCGTACACAACTCTAAAGTATGTCTATGGGTTCGAGCGAGGTCTTTAAAGACTATGCTCAGAAGTGGAGGGACTTTGCAGGAAGATTCCACCCCCCTATCTTATAGGGAGCTAGTGGATATGTTTCTAGGTACTCTGTCTGGTCCATTTTTCAATCACTTGATTGGAAGCTCTTCAGTCGGCTTCACTGAATTGATCTTGATGGGAGAAAGAGTGGAAGTTGTAATTAGGAGTGGTAAGATCCAGAAGGATGCATCCTCCAGTGCAGCAAGGAAGCCATTTTCTTGGAAAAAAGAGGTTAGTGTTGTGTACAACCAAAGGAATCAGGACAGAACTAAACGTCGTCCAGCGGTAGGGGCAGTTATGATCTCTAAACCTGCACCTACTCAACAAAGAAACAATCAGCTGAGAACAGAAAGGCTTATGAGACAATTCACCCGGATAAATATGACTTTATCTCAAGTCTTGCCTCAATTACTGAAATCCAATCTGATTACCTTGAGGGAAGCTCCCAAGAATCCCAACATCGCATCTCCCCGCTACAATCCCAATGCTCGATGCGCCTACCACTCTGAGACTCCGGGGCATGATACGAACGACTGTTGGGCTTTGAAAAACAAGGTGCAAGACCTTATTGAAGCAAAGGAGATTGAATTTGATGCTCCGGAAACTCCCAACGTCATAACTGCACCCATGCCCAAGCATGGCTCGGGAATCAATGTTATTGATGTTGTCTCTACCACAGAATATGCTGACAATGACTATGATGTGGATAGCTAGATCTTACCTATTACCAATGGTGGACCCAGTAACTGGACGACAAAGGACTTTGTACCAATTACTTTTGTTCAAAAGTAATTGTCTTTTTTGTTTTTTGATATGTAATAAACAATATAAACTTTTTGGCCATGTGTCTTACCCGGGGCACAATGGCTTATTTGTGAGGGTTATCATGTTTCTATTTCATATGTCATTAATAAAGAATTGGACGTTTATGCATACAAATTTTGCGCTCTTTGTTTTTCTTTTCTGCTTTTTACTTTGTCTATACAGCTATGCTCTTACACACACTCACATATCAAACTACAGATCTATATCCACTCTGGATCCTATTGATAATAGTTCTGCTATTGCCGGTTATGACTTTGAAAATCCGATCAACCAAGCCTAGGACGAAGGTGAGGAAGATTGTGAGGTACCCGAAGAACTTGCTAGACTATTACAGCAGGAATAAAATGCTATACAGCCCCATGAAGAGCCAGTTGAGACAGTGAATTTGGGCACATAAAAGAACAGAAAAGAGGTCAAGATAGGTGCAAATTTGGAGCTTCGTGTCAAACAACCTTTGATTCAAATGTTGCATGATTATGTTGAGATTTTTGTCTGGTCGTATGAATACATACCAGGACTGAACACGGATATTGTGGTTCATCGTCTGCCAACTAAATAAGATTACCCTCCGGTAAAGCAGAAGGTCCACCGTATGCGCCCTGAAATGTCAGAGAAGATTAATGCAGAGGTTGTGAAACAGTTCAACACTGGGTTCCCAACTGTCACTTCTTATCCCCAATGGGTTGCTAACGTAGTCTCGGTGCCTAAAAAAGATGGCAAGGTACGAATGTGTATGGACTACCGAGATTTGAACAGGGAAATCCCCAAGGATGACTTTCCGCTTCCCCACATTGACATTCTAGTTGACAACACCACACAACATAAGATCTTTTCTTTCATGGATGGTTTCTCTGGTTACAATCAGATCAAGATGGCACCCGAAGACATGGAGAAGACAACCTTCATCACACAATGGGGCACTTTCTGCTAAAAAGTGATGCCATTTGGGTTGAAGAACGTTGGGGTAACCTATCAGCGAGCCATGGTAGCTTTGTTCCATGACATGATTCACCATGAGATAAAGGTCTATATTGATGACATGATAGCCAAGTCTCAAACTGAAGAAGAGCACCTCGATCATCTGTAAAAGCTATTTGACAGGTTGAAGACGTAAAAGCTGAGGTTAAATCTGAACAAGTGCACCTTCGGGGTAAGGTCTGGTAAACTCCTAGGTTTCATTATCAGCGACAAGGGCATTCAGGTATACCCTGCAAAGGTGAAGGCTATACAAGAGATTTCGGCTCCTCGCACTGAGAAGGAGGTTAGAGGCTTCTTAGGACGCCTAAATTACATTGCCAGTTCATTTCCCATTTAACTTCTACTTGTGAGCCAATCTTCAAGCTCCTGAAGAAAGATCAAGTGGTAAAGTGTAATGACGAATTCCAGACCGCCTTCGAGAGAATCAAGGAATACCTTCAAGAGCCTCCAATTCTGATGCCTCAGACTGAAGGAAGACCTTTGATAATGTAATTAACAGTGTTAGATAATTCAATGGGTGTGTGTTGGGGCAGCATGACGAGTCCGGTCGAAAAGAGCATGCAATATACTACCTTAGCAAAAAGTTTACCGACTGTGAAACAAGATACTCATTGCTCGAGAAAACTTGCTGCGCTTTGGCATGGTCTGCTCGCCGACTGAGACAGTATATGTTGACCTACACCACTTTGTTGATATCTAAGATGGATCCGATCAAGTAGATATTCGATAAGCCCGCTCTCTCCGGAAGAATAACAAGATGGAAAATGATCTTGATCGAATATGATATCCAATACACGACTAAAAAAGAAATCAACAGAAGTGTACTAGATGATCATTTGGCTCATCAGGCTATGGATGAATACCAATCCATGAACTTTGAATTCCCGGATGAGAATATTATGTTAGTGACTGACTGTGTAGAACCTGGACCGGATGAAGGACCTGAGGAAGGATCCCGATGGACTATGGTTTTTGATGGAGCCTCCAACGCACTCGACAATGGCATCGGTGTTGTAATCATATCTCCCGAAGGCTGTCATACTCCTTTCACGGCCATATTATGTTTCAACTGTACCAACAACACGACAGATTATGAAGCATGCATCATGGGTCTCAAAGCTGCTATTGATCTGAGGATCAAGTTCTTGAGCATTTTCGGGGATTCAGCCTTGGTAATAAGTCAAATCAAAGGGGAGTGGGATATGAAGCACCCAAATCTCATCCTTTACAAAGAACATGTGATGACATTGCTTCCACACTTTGAAGAGGTCGCATTTGAACATTTTCCATGAGAAGAGAATTAGTTAGCGGACGTGCTAGCTACCATTTCATCTATGTTCAAGGTTAGATGGGACAACAAGGCTCCTCGGATCACTATTGAGAGGTTGGATGAACCAGTATACTACTATGAGATTGACACTGAAGAAGTAGCAGACAAACCTTGGTTCCATGAAGTAAAGAGGTATCTCGAGGCTCAAGAATATCCTGAGGGGGCGTCTGTCAATGATAAGAAGTTTCTGAGAAGGTTCTCTGCAAAGTTCTTCCTCAGCAATAGAATCCTCTACAAGCGCAATCATGACTCTACTTTACTTTGGTGCATAGACAAAAGCGAAGCAGAGAGGATTATGGAAGATTTACATGAAGGTACCTTTGGCACCCACTGAAGTGGACACACCATGTCTAAAAATATCCTATGGGCAGGATACTATTGGTCCACCATGGAAGCAGACTGTTATCAGCATTCCCGAACTTGTCACAAATGCCAGATCTATGCTGATAAAGTACATGTACCTCCGGTTCCCTTGAATGTCTTGATGGCTCCCTAGCCCTTTACAATGTGGGGCATTGACATGATCAGAGAAATTAGACCTACCTCTTCCAACGAGCATCGCTTCATCCTAGTAGCCATTGATTACTTCACGAAGTGGGTTAAGGCTGCCTCTTTTGCTACCGTTATCAAGAATGTTGTGGCGCAATTTATCAAGCACAACCTGATTTGTTGGTATGGCGTGCCAGAGAGAATCATCACGAATAATGGTACAAATCTCAACAATATAATGATCACCGAGCTCTGTAAACAATTCAAGATCCAGCATCATAATTCTTCCCCTTACTGGACGAAGATGAATGGCTCTGTGGAGGCTGTGATATAGTGGCAGAACTGACTGTTAATACTGGTTTTGCGTTTCTGTTTGCAAATGTCGCGGTAAGCAAGAGTCGCCACCGTCTTTTATTTTATCCAACAAAGGAAAAGGGAAAAAGAATAGGAAAAACCTTTTTCGAGATGTTTCTGAGTACGAGGTAGATTATAGAAAGGGAAGGTGTTAGCACCCTTTCTATCCATGGTTTTCCATAGGCTCATAGGTACTTACTCATTTTGAAATTGATTTTGTGTGTGTTTTGAAAAGCTTTGAAAATGCCTTAGTGCGGCGTTTCACTTTATGGTAACCCTTGCGTCAGTCCTCAAGAGTGTGATAAAGCATTTTTGAAAACTTTGTTCGAAAAGTGTAAGTGTGAAAAAACTGGTTGTTTTGAGCAAGTACTTAAGAGTTTCTACCTACTCAAAAAAAGACTGTTCATTTTCTTATTTCCTTTAGATAGTGCTATCCTACTATTATGGAGTAGGTAGCTCCATTGTTGGAGTTTGAGGGATAACCGAATGAGACGATTATGGTCACTTAAGGCAATAAGGCAAGATCTCTTAGTAGCTGTCCTAAAGTTCTAAGATCACATTTTGTTTTACCTAGGAAGCCTTCGAAAGGGACTCACAATCTCTGAATTAGCGGACAGTCACTAAGAATTCTCACATTCGAGAATAGTGACCGTATTTTTGAGGCAACCGAAGTGGGAGATACCCAAGGGGTGAGCATGTGCAAGTGTTTGATTTCAGTTTATTTATCTTTGCACATTTAGGGTGATCTACCATTTTAATCATTTAACCTTTCCATTCAATCCTATGATCATTCATCTAACAGTTAATAGTAGCGAAAAAATAAAATGCGAGAATCTTAAACCTAAATATTACAAGGCTTTGGGGGATGGGGATTACATAACCAAAAATGGGGAATTAAAACAGTAAAAGAAAGACAGTAAAATAAACCTAATTAAAATATTACAACCAGGGAGCAATTACAATAATTGGAATTAACATAAAATAATATGCGCACGACAAATTAAATACGGGAATTAAACTTTAAATTCAAAGGAAACCTAAAAAGAAAATATTTTTGTTATTTTATTTTAGGAAAACCCTAATTCTAATGTTTTTGTATTTTTATTTGAGAAAAGTAATTTAATTGCAATTAAAACCTAATCTCTAATTAACTTTAATTATGAAAAAGAAATTAAATACCCTAATTAAATTAAACTAATTAATTAGAAAAATTAATTTTTATATTAAAAAAACTAATCCTAGTATTTTTGTGATTTTTGATTGTCTTTATGATTGAGTAAAAAAAGATTTTTTTTAAATGGTAAACAATTAATTAGAAAAAAATAAACAAACAAAAAAATAGAAAGAAAGAAAATTGGGCCTGCTGATGATAGCAATCTGGGGGTGCCTTGCTGAATTTTTCAGGCCCAAAGCTTGAAGGCCCACTTATCCAGTGCCTGATTCAGTGGGAACTCAATCTTGGAAGCCCACTGTGCGCTGCATTTGTGATACGTTAGATCTGCAGTGATGATGGATCTAGTGGACACGATCTGGGAGCGCATAGCATGGGCCTGGGCGTGAGGTACATGGAATCTGCAAGCCACAATTCAAAAAATGTAAAAAATGCTTGGACCTGGGATCAAACCCAGGTCCTTTCTCTCACCAGCGCTGCCTTTTACCATCTGGGCTACATGACTTAGTTGTTAATATAATAAACAAAAAAAAACATAAAGTAAATAAAGTAGCATGACCGGAAAAATGCGCGAAATTCAAACCGGCCAGTGCTATGCTGCCACATCCTCATCTTCTTCCCCAGAACCGTCGTTTTTGGTAACGACCTTTACCTATAGTCTAAAGTCTGTAGCTGCAAACCTGCCAATTTCAAAAATGCAGCACACGCACAATAAATTCAAATAGAGACCATGGGTCAACTAGGTTTGAGGCCCTGAACACCACGGTACCCATAATCAAACTTGATTTTTCCTATATTAAGAAAACCTAAAATGAAGCTTGAAACCCTAAGAATGGCATCTTTTGGTTCCTGCGTTTAAACTCAAATCAAAACATCCAAACATGTTGCAAACATGATTACAAGCATGAATATATACTTAGAACATGTTGATAATGCTAGAATCAATGAAAATGAATTTAAAAAAAGATGCAAACCGTGAAGGTGTTAGCACGTGATTCTATAGGTTTCAAGCATTGGGAATGCTTGCAATGGCTTCAGAGGCTCTCCAGGAGTTTGTTTTGATACTTGTTTGGGACTGAAACAAGCTGGAAATGGGAGTTTTACAACTTTAGTGTCTTTTTTCAAATTGGACAGAGGTTCTTCAGGTTATGTCTCTATGTTTGATGCTGGCCAGAAGCTTGTTTATATAGAGAATGATGAGAGGAGACGAAAATGCCATGTTTGTAACAGTTGTGGACAAGCTTTTGAATGCCATGAATATCCATTTGTAACATTGGCCAAAGTTAAGGGATTTTGTCCATTTTCAAATTTGAATGTACCTAGACTGAACTGGCCTTGCTGCACACGAAAATTGGGGCCTCTCCATGTACCAAACCAAGCTCAAATGATAATGGCCCAAATACTTTGCAATAATCTTGATTTATTTGATTTTTAATTAAATAAAATTAATATAAAATGCAAATTAAATCAATATTATGCAAAAATGGTCCTAGGGTTCCTCTATGGTCTTAGAAATATGTTTGAAGTTCAAAAATTTGAGCCATTGCCTTAAAAATTCAAATTTGCCCAATGCATATTTCTTGAAATTTGTCAAATTTTCCCAACTTGGGCAAGCCATAACTTGATCAATTTTTATCTCATGATGATTATCTTTTACTTTTTGGAAATATAAAGTTGTCTACTTCAATCCCTCTTTTGATCAATTTTGCTTTTAAAGATGTTATCTTGATGTTAAAGGTCTTGGAAAAAGTGGCTTTTATTGACTTTCTAAAAATGACCTGTAATGTATGAACTTGTATCTTTCAAATGGTGAATTGCTTGGACTTGAGGGCTGAATATAAGTTGTAGGGAATTGGATTCTCTTCAAAATGAGCTTTGGTTTGAAAATTTCTGATACATTATGAGAAAGTTATGCTTGGTCAAAGTTTGGTTGACTTTTCCTATAGAATCCCTAATTTGCTATTTTTGACTTTTGATGAATTAGGAGCATTTCTTGAGGAATCATGATCAACCCTTGATCAAATGATGGATATCACTTCGAAATGTTAATTTTGACCTAAAATCTTGAAGTTTGACTATATGTGGGTCACAGTTGACTTTTGACCTAGTATAGTTGATTTTCAGGCATTTGAGCAGTTTGACTGTGCAAACTTGTTCGGAAAGGCATGGAATTTGTCATGGACATTCTTGGAGGCATAATAGGACCATGGAAAGAAATTGAAGTCTTTGGAGTTGACACATCCTGATTCAAATGGAAACCCTAGTTGAAGATCCATTGCCTTAGGAGAGAATTTGTCTGGTTAATTCTTGGGCATCCTTGAGCAAGTTGAGGACTTCAATGAGCATGTGTTGAGTAAAATGAGAGAGAAAATTTTGGGGTGCAACAACTTCCCCTGTTCAATCTTCTTAGACCTGAGGATGTAGATTGGCTTGTCTGGCTTTCGCGATCCGAAGGTGGAAGATAATTGAACACTAGAGTGCCTAGAAATTTGCACTCGCATGAAGTGAATGTAGACCGATAATATCGAGAATAGGCTTACAGATGCCAATTAGAAGGCAACAAAGAATCATCAGAGATGGGCTTAAAGATGCCATCCATAAAAGATAGCGGTTGCATGAGAGATTCCTTCGCGAGAATCCCTGTACCTGCCATTGACGGGGACTTTGCCGGGGAATGTTGATTTATGTCATGGGAAATAGAGTCTAGGAACTTCAGTTGTCCATTACTCTACTGGGGAATTAAATCTTGAGACAAAAGTGAGCTGTTATCTGGTCGAGTCTGGGTTTCACGGTGACTTACTGGGGAATATGAAATCGATCGTATCTGGTCGGGTCCAGGTTTTACAGTGTTGTAAACTGTTGTCCGGAGATAAAAGAGAAGGAGCTTGTATAGGGCTTTCTCGGGATAAGTCCATGCAAAATTGTGTTAGGTAATTCATGAAAAGGAGCCTGGATAGTAGGGCTATGAGAAGGAACTTGGGTAGTAGGGTTACTTCGAAATAAAGCCTGGGTAGTAGGCCTGCTTTGGAATAAAGTTTGGGTGGTAGGGCTGTGAGAAGGAACTTGGGTAGTATGGTTACTTCAAAATAAAAGCCTAGGTAGTAGGGCTACGAGAAGGAACCTGGGTAGTAGGGTTACTTTGAAATAAATCTTGGGTAGTAAGGCTATGAGAAGGAACCTGGGTAGTAGGGTTACTTCAAAATAAAGCCTGGGTAGTAGGGCTATGAGAAGGAACTTGGGTAGTAGGGTTACTTCGAAATAAAGCCTGGGTAGTAGGGCTATGAGAAGGAA
Source organism: Vicia faba (assembly GCA_948472305.1). Classification (NCBI taxonomy): domain Eukaryota; kingdom Viridiplantae; phylum Streptophyta; class Magnoliopsida; order Fabales; family Fabaceae; genus Vicia; species Vicia faba. Next base: position 1,045,361,920 of record OX451737.1, read on the forward strand.
CCTAGGTAGTAGGGTTACTTTGAAATAAAGCCTGGGTAGTAGGGATGCTTTGGAGTAAAGCCTGGGTAGTAGGGCTGCTTTGGAATAAAGCCTGGGTGGTAGGGCTATGAGAAGGAACCTGGGTAGTAGGGTTACTTCGAAATAAATCCTGGGTAGTAGGGCTATAAGAAGGAACTTGGGTAGTAGGGTTACTTAGGAATAAAGCTTGGGTGGTAGGGCTGTGAGAAGGAACCTGGGTAGTAGGGTTACTTCGAAATAAATCATGGGTAGTATGGCTACTTTGGAATAAAGCCTGGGTGGTAGGGCTGTGAGAAGGAACCTGGGTAGTAGGGTTACTTCGAAATAAAAGCTTGGGTAGTAGGGCTATGAGAAGGAACCTGGGTAGTAGGGTTACTTCGAAATAAAGCCTTGGTAGTAGGGCTATAAGAAGGAACCTGGGTAGTAGGGTTACTTCGAAATAAAGCCTGGGTGGTAAGGTTGCCTCATTTGATCTTGTAGATTAGTTTACCCATTTGGTTTTGGGAACTGATTTTCCTTTAGTTGTCTGCAGATATGACATGTATAGCTTCATGGATTTAATCTTGAACTGTTGGAATTGTTGATGATAACCATCTTTCCTAAAAGGTACATGATTAATTATATGCGATGCATGAAATGCATTGTGTGATGATGTTCTCAAAATAAATGAGATTATGTTGTATGCAATATGTATGTGCGCGTCATGATGTATGAACATGAAATGCTATTGTGACATATTCGAGTCTGGGAAAATAAATCCCTGACTACTGTTGGAGAGTACTGGTAATTGAATTCCTGACTGTTGTGGAAGAAGTGGTTCTTCTACTTCCGCTGAGGATGATGAGTAGAGATGATTTGTCGAGGATTTCCTCTTTCTGTTTGAGGATGTTCTGCTGGGGATTGAATCTGCTTGAAATTTGATTCTTCTTGAGAATAACTCTATGGAGGGAGATGCTTGTTATAATATTCTACTGAGGTAGAGAAATAAACTCTGTTGGGGAATGAGCTTCCGCAGTTTGCGAAATAAACTCTACCCGGGAGGAGGTTTTATGAACCGTTAAAACTGGGTTAGGGAAAACAGACTTCAACTCTCTGAAGGAACTTTGCTGGAGAAAGTAACTCCTACTTGGGGAAGAAGAGACCAAAACTTTGGTTGTTTTTACTTTGTGGGGAACATAGACGTCACTAGGACGTATGCTGAGGATACGACGATGACTTCGCATCAGGATGTTTCTGCCCCTGTGCTTGCTGAAGATTTTATGGATGGATCTATGTCGTGACTGTAATTGAACATGTATTGTATGAATGTCAGAATGACACCCGTCTTTGGATCGTATTTGCATTGTACTTGAAACATGTGTTGAATGAGGGTCAGGATGACATTCGTCTCTGGGTCGTATCTGCACTGTACTTGAATAGAATTTGGAGTAGGTGTCAGGATGACATTCGTTTTTGGATTGTACCTGAATTGTTTCTAGATGAGAATCTGGAGTAAGTATCAGGATGGCATCCGTCTTTGGATCGTACCTGAACCGTTTCTAGATAAGAATCTGGAGTAAGTGTCAGGATGACATTCATTCTTGGATCATACCTGAACCGTTTCTAGATGAGAATCTTGAATAAGTGTCAAGATGACATCCGTCCTTGGTTCGTACCTAAATCGTTTCTAGATGATGTGTTGAAATAAATGTTAGAATGACATCCGTCTTTGGATTGTATCTGCATTGTACTAGGATAGAATCTGGAGTAGGTGTCAGGATGACATCCGTTTTTGCATCGTACCTGAACCGTTTCTAGATGATAATCTGCTTTATTCAGAATGTTCACATTGGGAAATCCGGAGAAGCTTGGCGACTTTATTGGGGAATTTTCGTTGGAGCAGTAATTTGGAGATTTTTCTCTACCGAGGGTATGGTAACACCTGACATCAATAGGATGCATGCTAAGAACATGACAGTGACCTTGTAGTAGAATGCCCCTGTCTCGATACCTGTTGTAGAAAATATCAACTGGGGATTTTGTAGATGGTTTGACTGTTATCCCAACACTTGGAGTCCTTGGTGAATGCAGATCAGGGTAATAAACCTTATACTGATTAGACAAGTGACAAGATGACGGGACGCAGTCGTACGCTTTAATCCTTAACTTTTGCCTGGATTGTCTTTTAAGATTTTCAGTCCACCGGGATACCCTTTTTTGCCCAAGCCTCCTTTTCAGGTTTTCGACTTGCCAGGTGTATAATTTTTTTTTGTTTTTATCCCTAATTTTTTCCTATTCCAGTCAACCTAGCGGGTCTTTGTTCATGCGTAGTATTTTCCGACTATGTCCATGTTCACCGGGTACACAGAATTATCACTTTCCATAGTAGTAAGTGTTGTCACACTGCCAGAAGGTGTTTGTTTGATCGTACAAGATTCGTTGCTGGAATTCATGCCCAATACCCCAAGTGATTCAGATGGAGATATGCCCCTAGCTATTCGACATCTTTGAGAGATTACTTGAATCTTGACTTAACTGCCCCAGGTGATGGAAAATGATCATGTTATGCCCCTTGGTTGGAAGTGTTTTTCCACTTGAGGTAATCCTTTTCATTGAGAAGGTTTTTGTTCACTAGATATTCGTCGTGTGAATTTCTCTATTGTTGAACAAATAGTCATATGCAAACAATGGTATTTTAAGAATGCAAAGCTTATGTCTGTCTTGAAGTTTGAAAATTCATTTTTTAGTAAAACAAACAAATTTTGTAAAAGTGTGATATCAACTCGGGATTTATAGCAAGTCCTACAGGAGTCAGGATACCTTTTGTAACAGTATGCTTCTGAACTAACCTATGCTTCAGTTAGGACTTTTAAGGGTTGTAGCATGGCCTGGTTCATGGTTTAAGAAAACAAAGGATAAAGGCTCAAATTTTATTTGTACCCACCCCTTCTTCATGATGTTCTTCAATCCTATGCTTAGTTAATTGCGCATTCAGATCCCAACTGAGTCTGACATCTTGTCCTTGATGTTCCGGTGATGGTTCAGATACTAAAAGTTTATTTTGAAGAGGCAGTCATTTTTGTACTCTTCTTTTTATTGAGGATTTGTAGGACCTCTTTCTTTTTTGATTTTGTTATCCCTTCTTTTGTCTGAACTATTTCTTTTTGTGATTACAGTCAGCGGGATGCCCCAGTTTTTTTTCCTTAAGTCTCCTTCATAGGTTTTGACTTAGCGGGCTTTTATTTTGAGAAATGATGACAGCCTGTTTTGATGATTATGCGGAACCATCACTGTCTTTTGTTTTAGAAGGATGTCTTCGATGCCATTCATTCTGTACGAAGTGTAAGATTGCGACTGAATGCGCGTCTAAATTAACTGAGAAACTACCCTGCCCCAAGTTATGATTAAGGGTTTTAATTTGTGTGAAAGAAAAACTCCTACTTCTTTGGCTCAAAGGGGTTGACTAGGGATTATCTTCCTTATAACTCCACTGTTTGGGATTTGAAACAATGCATGTACATCGTCAGCAGGGTCAGTTCAAAAGCACACTGTATGGATTGTGGTATCGTTTTTGTCATCCTCCCTTTAAAGGCTCAAAGCTTTTGATCGAGAGTTGAATATCACAAAAAGGAAGTAAGAAAGCAGTTCAAGCATGGTGCAAACAAATTAATTCAAGACAAACATATGCAATGTATTGATGAAATAACAAGGTTTGATATGAATAAATGTTCAAACAATCAAAAGAAAATTACACATTGAAAATTCTAATGATCGAAAAGTCTTCTTGTGAGAACTTGTCACTTCAGATGGTGTGCCTTGGAGGGATAGCAGAAGAACTCAGCCTGACCGTATTGTGCGAATTCTAGCGCTCCTTCATCAATCAGGTCTTGAATATTATTTCTCAACGCCCAACAGCTGTTGGTGTCATATCCGGGACTGTTGGAGTAGTACGCACATCTTGCATTTGGATTGTACCTTGGGGAGGCTGTGTTGGGATTCTGAGGAGGGTACCTTAACGTAACCAACTTGGCCTCCAGCATGTGTTGCAATTCTTAAGCCAATGACATGTTGATTTCGGTGAAGTGTCTTTCGGATGTATTCCGCTTATGCCAATTGCCCTGTTGTCGTTGACGAGGTTGTGGTTGGGCTTGTGACGTAGCAGCAATTTGAAATTGCTTTTGTGTGTGTTTTGAAAATGCCTTAGTGCGGCGTTTCACTTTATGGTAACCCTTACGTCAGTCCTTAAGAGTGTGATAAAGCATTTTTGAAAACTTTGTTTGAAAAGTGTAAGTGTGAAAAAACTGGTTGTTTTGAGCAAGTACTTAAGAGTTTCTACCTACTCAAAAAAAGACTGTTTGTTTTCTTATTTCCTTTAGATAGTGTTATCCTACTATTAAGGAGTAGGTAGCTCCATTGTTGGAGTTTGACGGACAACCGAAAGGGACGATTACGGTCACTTAAGGCAACAGGGCAAGATCTCTTAGTAACTGTCCTAAAGTTCTAAGATCTCATTTTTTTTTACCGAGGCAACCTTCGAAAGGGACTCGCGATCTCTGAATTAGAGGATAGTCACTAATAATTCTCATGTTCGAGAATAGTGACCGTATTTTCGAGGCAACCAAAGTGGGAGATACCCTAGGGGTGAGCATGTGCAAGTGTTTGATTTCAGTTTATTTATCTTTGCACATTTAGGGTGATCTACCGTTTTAATCATTTAATCTTTCCATTCAATCCTATGATCATTCATCTAACAGTTAATAGTAGCGAAAAAATAAAATGCGAGAATCTTAAACCTAGCTATTATAAGGCTTTGGGGGATGGGGATTACATAACCAAAAATGGGGAATTGAAACAGTAAAAGAAAGACAGTAAAATAAACCTAATTAAAATATTACAATCCATGAGCAATTACAATAATTAGAATTAACATAAAATAATATGTGCACGAAAAATTAAATACGGGAATTAAAGTTTAAATTCAAAGTAAATCTAAAAAGAAAAATATTTTTGTTATTATATTTTAGGAAAACCCTAATTCTAATGTTTTTGTATTTTTATTTGAGAAAATTAATTTAATTGCAATTAAAACCTAATCTCTAATTAAATTTAATTATGAAAAAGAAATTAACTACCCTAATTAAATTAAACTAATTAATTAGCAAAATTAATTTTCTATATAAAAAAAAACTAATCCTAGTATTTTTGTGAGTTTTGATTGGCTTTATGGTTGAGTAAAAAAAAGATTTTTTTTAATGGTAAACAATTAATTAGAAAAAAATATACAAGCAAAAAAGAATAGAAAGAAAGAAAATTGGGCATGCTGATGATAGCAATCTGGGGGTGCCTTGCTGAATTTTTCAGGCCCAAAGCTTGAAGGCCCACTTATCCAGCGCCTGATTCAGTGGGAACTCAATCTTGGAAGCCCACTGTGTGTTGAGCTTGTGATACGTTAGATCTACACTGATGATGGATCTAGTGGACAGGATCTGGGAGTGCATAGCATGGGCCTGAGCGTGAGGTACATGGAATTTGCAAGCCATAATTCAGAAAATTTGAAAAATGCTTTGACCTAGGATCGAACCCAGGTCATTTCTCTCACCAGCGCTGCCTTTTACCATATGGGCTACATGACTTATTTGTTAATATAATAAACAAAAAAACATAAAGTAAATAAAGTAGCATGCCCGAAAAAATGCGCGAAATTCAAACGGGCCAGTGGTATGCTGCCACGCCCTCATCTTCTTCCCCAAAACCATCGTTTTTGGTAACAACCTTTACCTACGGTCCAAAGTCTGTAGCTGCAAACCTGCCAATTTTAAAAATGCAGCACACGTACAATAAATTCAAATGGAGACCATGGGTCAACTGGGTTTGAGGCCCTGAACACCATGGTACCCATAATCAAACCTGATTTTGCCTATATTAAGAAAACCTAAAACAAAGCTTGAAACCCTAAGAATGGCATCTTTTGATTCCTGCGCTTAAACTCAAATCAAAATATCCAAACATGTTGCAAACATGATTACAAGCATGAATATATACTTAGAACATGTTGATAATGCCATAATCAATGAAAATGAATTTTAAAAAAAGATGCTAACCGTGAAGGTGGTAGCACGTGATTCTGCATGTTTCAAGCCTTGGGAATGCTTGCAATGGCTTCAGAGGCTCTCCAGTAGTATGTTTTGATACCTGTTTGGGATTGAAACAAGCTGGAAATGGAAATTCGAGTTTGACAACTTTAGTGTTTTTTACAAATTGGATAGGGGTTCTCCAGGTCATGTCTCTATGTTTGATGCTTTCCAGAAGCTTGTTTATATAGAGAATGATGAGAGGACACGAAATGTCATGTTTGTAACAGCTATGGACAAGCTTTTGAGTTCCGTGAATGTCCATTTGTAACCTTGGCCAAAGTTAAGGGATTTTGTCCATTTTCAAATTTAAATGTACTAGACTGAACTGGCCTTGCTGCACACGAAAATTGGGGCCTCTCCATGTACCAAACCTAGCCCAAATGATAATGGCCCATATACTTTGCAATAATCTTGATTTATTTGATTTTTAATTAAATAAAATTAATATAAAATGCAAATAAAATCAAGACTATGCAAAAATGGTCCTAGGGGTCCTCAATGGTCTTAGAAATATGTTTGAAGTTCAAAATTTTGAGCCATTGCCTTAAAAATTCAAATTTGCCCAATGCATATTTCTTGAAATTTCCCAAATTTTCCCAACTTGGGTAAGCCATAACTTGATCAATTTTATATCATGATGATGAACTTGTACTTTTTGGAAAGCTAAAGATGTCTAATTCAATCCCTCTTTTTATCAATTTTTCTTTTGAAGATGTTATCTTGATGTTAAAGGTCTTGGAAAAAAGTGGCTTTTATTGACTTTCTAAAAATAACCTGTAATGTATGAACTTGTATCTTTCAAATGGTTAATTTATTGGACTTGAGGTATGAATAGAGGTTGTAGGGAATTAGATTCTATTCAAAATGAGCTTTGGTTGGAAAATTTCTGATAAATTATGAGAAAGTTATGCTTGGTCAAAGTTTGGCTGACTTTTCCTATCGAAACCCTAATTTGCTATTTTTGACTTTTGATGAATTAGGAGGATTTTTTGAGAAATCATGATCAACCCTTGATCAAATGATGGATATCACTTCAAAATGTTGATGTTGACCAAAAATCTTGAAGTTTTACTATATGTGGGTCACAGTTGACTTTTGACCTAGTATAGTTGATTTTCAGGCATTTGAGCAGTTTGACTGTGCAAATTTGTTCGACAAGGCATGAAATTCATCATGGACATTCTTGAAGGAATAATAGGACCATGAAAATCAATTGAAGTCTTTGGAGTTGACACATCCTTATTCAAATGGAAACCCTAGTTGAAGATTCATTGCCTTAGGAAAGAATTTGTCTGGTTAATTCTTGGGCATCCTTGAGCAAGTTGAGGACTTCAATGAGCATGTGTTGAGTAAAATGAGAGGGAAATTTTTTGGGTGCAACAGAGGCTGCTAACAAGAATATCAAGAAAATCATACAGAAGAAGATGGTGACATACAAAGACTGGCATGAGATGTTACCATTTGCTCTTCATGGTTATCGCACCTCAGCGCGTACATCAACAGGGGCAACACCTTATTCTCTAGTATATGGTATGGAGGATGTTCTTCCTATTGATATCCAGATCCCTTCTTTAAGGATCATGAATGATGCGGGTTTGAACAAAGATGATTGGACTGAGACTCGACTTGATCAACTGAATCTGATTGATGAGAAAAGGCTTGCTGCTGTCTGTCATAGTCATATATACCAAAAGTGAATGATCAAGGCTTTCAACAAAAAAGTCAGACGTAAAGTATATCAAGTGGGTGATCTAGTAATCAAGCGCGTCATACTGCCACAAGGTGATCCCAGGGGCAAATGGAATCCCACATACAAAGGGCCATTTGTGATCAAAAGCATATTTTCTGGTGGAGCCATGATTCTGACCACCGTGGATGGTGACGACCTTCCTCACCCTGTTAATGAGGACATAGTGAAAAGGTACTACGCATAGATAAGGACCCGCTAGGTCGACTGGCCTAGGAAAAAATAAGGGCATCCCGATGAACCAAAAGGGTTCGGGCAAAAATTAAGGATAAAAAAAAAAAAAAATCTGTACACCCAGCAAGTCGAAAATATGCAAAGGCGGCTTGGGCAAAAAAGGGTATCCCGGTGGACTGAAAACCCGAAAGGGCAGTCCAGGCAAAAGTTAGGGATTTGAAGCATACAACTATGTCCCATTGGATCGCCTTGCGACCAGATTTCATTATCAACTACCAAAACTCAAACGGTACCGATCAATCCAATCAGCTTCGGACAAGTAGCAAAGTGATGAAACGCTCAAGGACATAGGGGCAATAGCGGAATTGAAACTCAATGGGATTGTTACACATAGTTGTTTTCTCTTTGTACACTATTTTGTGTAATTTTCATTTCTTACGATGGCGTTCTCCTACCAGAGCGCCAGTCTCTTTGTACAAAATGCATGTTATAGGCGAACTTCAAAAAATCAATACAAATCATTCCTAGAAAGTACAAAACCATTTGTTTTCTTTTTCTGTTTTGTTTTGCAAAAACATACAGTGATTTTGTTTTTGACATGCGAATTTGAATATGATTACTATTTACAAATACTTGCATAAAAAACAGGAAGACAGTTGCTAATGACTTTAATAAATAGGGCAAAGTCTAAAAAACAATTTATAGTCCCGACAATTACTCTTTCCTGCAGGTACAGGGGCAGATACATTTTGAAACGAAGTCGCCGTTACATACGACCCCGTGACATCTATGTTCCCCACAGAGAGGAAACAATAAAAGTTTTGATCTCTTCTTCCCCAAGCAGGAATTACCTTCTCCAGCAAGGTTCCTTCAGAGAGTTGAAATTTGTATTCCCCCAACCGAGTTTTATAATTTCAAACAGTTTATAAAACCTCCTCCTGGGTAGAGTTTATTTCTCTAACTGCAGAAGTTCAGGCCCCAACAAAGTTCATTTCTCTACATCGGCAAAATCTTCCAACAAAGCATCATCTCCCTCCATGGAGTTATTCTCAAGCAGAGTCAATCCCCGGCAGAATATCCTCAGACATAAAGAGGAAATCCCCGACGAATCATCTCCATTCATCATCCCTAATAGAAATGAAGGATTCAGCTTCCAAATACTCTCCAGCAGTAGTCTGAGATTTATTTTCCTAGACTAGGAAACATCTCAATAGCATCCCATATTCATACATCATGGCATACGCATACACATCGCATACAACATAATCTCATTTAATTTGAGAACATCATCACAATGCATTTCATACATCATGACATTGCATACAATTAACTCTGCATTATTCAGGGAGAAGATCAAATCAACAAACACAATTGACTACTTATGTGACATGGTAGCCATATCTAACGAAGGGCTATTTTAGCATTCTCCGCAGAAAGATATCCTCACAAGACCTTCTTTGGTTCAGTTAGATCGACACTAAGATCTCTCTGATTTCTATTCCAATTGAAGATATTCCAATACTTTTGTCTAGTTTGTTGTACCCCAAAATTTGCCTTCTTATTTTATCAACATTTCTCATCACAAGGCTCTTGGAACTCAAGATCAAGCTAGGGTTTGCTCTGCTCAAGACATCTCCTTGCACTGATGACCTAAATTAGGGTTTGAGTTTTCACAAGGATTTTTGGACCTTCAATGCTCAAATTGACCTTTATACTTAATATTGGACTCATAAGTTTGACCATACCAAGTTTCAAGACTTGAATCAAATTTTTGCCCAGTCAATTGACCTAGAAATCAATTGTATTGGGGAAAAAGTCAACTATGGCCAATTTACAGTCAAACCTCATGAATTTTGACCCACATAAACATCATGAACTCATATGAACCATTTGATCAAGTTTGGACCACAACTCCACAAGAAATTTGATCAGATCACCAAAAGGGCAAAATGGTCATTTTTAGGGTTTTGACTGTACAAAGGCAATTTATGACTTTTTGACCTAGCCAAGGGCAATTGAAGCTAAAACAAGTACTCAAGGTCTCAATTGAATCATCTTGACCTATTCATCAAGTTCAAAAGATCTCAAATGCATGGGATTGACAGATGAATTTTTCAGTCAACTAATCAAAATTTGACTGTACACTGAAAAGTCAAACTTTGACTTTTTGGTCAAAATCAAGTGCCAAGGGTCATCTTTCATCAAGATGTGTCAAATTATGAAACTTTTTCATCAAGAAACCCAAAATTGCAAATTAGGGTTTGAAATTGAAAAAATTTCATAACTTAGAATTTTCTAAGTTATGAAATTTTCTTAATTTTTCCTAACTTTGTCCCACATTTTCACCATGATGCAAAAGGATTCAAACAAAACTAACAACATGAAAGTTGTAGTCCACCACAAATTATACAACTTTGATTCACAAAGTTTTCTCAAAAGAAGCTTGGATCTCAAGTTATGATTTTTGGAACAAGGGTCCCTAAAACTTTTAACTTAGTGAAATTTTGCCCTAGTTTAGGCAGGATTTTGACCTACCTTCTTGGCCATTTTTCACATAGTTCCACTTGGAGTATCAAGTTGCATTTCAAATATGGATTATAAAGCATGTTGCAAGCTTTCCAAATTGTCCAAGAACTCCTCAAACACATTTGGGGTTAGGGAGAATCGAATGCTTGAAGTTGGCAAAAACTCACTTTGTATCCATGGCAAAATCATGTTCACTCAAGTTGCATTTTCAAACCATCATGCCTTACACTAGTTTTCAGGCCTCTAAACAATTTCACACTCCATAATTTAATGCAAATCCATTAAGATAATGCATTGTCTTGGTCATTAGGGTATTGCACACAAGTTTAATCCCTAAATGGTAAAAGGCACATTTCCATTTTTGCAAAAGTGTGCTTTATGTCAAACCACCAATCCTTGAGCATAGAGCCAAATCTCTTGCAGCTAAACAAATCCACTAATTAGAGGGACCAATAGGATTGTATGCAGGAGTATAAGATGGCCTGTACAAGCCTGTAACCTCACTTCCACTTCTTACTTCAAAGACAAGAAAATTGTCCAAATCTTAAGAACTTGAAAACCAGCAAAGATCAACTTACACAAACACTTCAAACATTTTTCTCACAACCCTTTGAGCTAGAAACACGAGTGCTTGAGCCCCAAAACACCCCATATCCAGAAATCACACTTCTTTGGCAAAACAGGGCAGGTGCTGCAACTTGAGTTCCCCAGCTCATTTGGCTCGTGTGTTTTGCCCCATTTTGCTTCAAACACTTTCCATTCAACTCACTCAAGCTATCCCAAACCTCCATTACCGACTGTAACTCCATTTACAGTGTTCACCATTTTCATTTCAAGCTTGTGCAGGTTGAGTTCTATAGGCTGATTCAAGGACATTCAAGGCAAGCTAGCTATTGGAAAAGGACAAGTGAAGTTCAGGCAAGCTACCAGACATCTCAAAACTTGTTGAGAAGCACTGCATTGCCCTACATGAATCCAACTGAAACAAGTTTTTCTTCACTTTCTATCTCTCTATTTAGGAACATTTAGCCTTAGATTTGTGAATAAAAAATGTAGTATTCAATTCCATGAAGCTGTACATATGCTCAGTTTTCATTTATATTAAGTATGCTAGGAGAATTTCATCCATGAACATGCTGAAAAAACTAGGTCAGATTTTAGGGCCATAGAAATTCTCTCTGGTCTTGACGTTGAATGGATGAAATTCAAGAAATTCACTCTTGGCACCTTCCATCGTCTTGAAATTCTCTACAAGTTTGACGTTGTATGTTTTTGCAATAGATCACGTATACAGGATATCCAAGTTTGTACAGGCGCGCGCGTATTTTCCAAATGCTGGAGGAAGAAGATGAAGTGGTGGGTTGGGCTTGGCCTGGCTCACTCTTGGCACCTTCCATTTTCATTTTTGCACCCCCTGGCCCAATTTCTTGTATTTTCACATTTTTGCATTTTTGTTTTCATTTCTGATTTTGTTTATTTATTTCCAAATATAAAAAATGCTTAAAAATATTTTCATAACTTTTTTACATTTATTTGCCATTTTATTTTAATTTTTATAACTTGAAAAGTATTTAAATACTTTTATATTATTTATTAAGACTTGAAAATAACATGTAGTTTATACTTTTATTTTTGTTCTTTATTTTTATTCATACTAAAAATATTTTCTTGAATATATTTTATTTTTGTACATATTTTATTTTATTTTGTACATATTTAATTTGATTAATATACACATAATAAATATATACTTTTTATTTTGTAAAATCTCTAGAATAAAAAAATATAAAACATTACATTTTTGTTTTTTATACTAAAAATTACTTTTTTTATGTATATTTCATTTTGTACATATTAATATATTTTATTGTATATAAATAATATAATATGTTTATCTCTTAAAGAAATTAGGGTTTACCCTTAAACAAATAAAATTAATCCTTTTTTATTTACTTCTTTATACATTTTTTACATTAAATATTTTTGCATACATAAACAAATAAAAACTGTTTTTGGCATAATTCATATTATTTGATATATTTATTTATTTTGTTTAATTAAGTATTGTCCATTTAAATATTTATGCATTGTGATTCAATTTGGATGTAATAGTAAATTAGGGTTTTTATTTCTTGTCAAATGCCCCCCATTCAAAATTGTACCCCCATCCCCATAATAATGTTGTAATAACTTAGAATTTTAATTCTCGCACTTTACGCTTTCAATTATGCCATGATTAGAGAATTAGGGTTTGTATGCAAAAATCCAAATCAACAAATAGTTTGACCTAATCAAAGATAAAAAATACATGAAAATCAAACACAATACACACTTGCACCCTTAGGGTTACAATCCACTTGTTGCCTTCAAAAATGGGCCATGGTATGCATGTTGGGTACTTTGGCAAAACAAAACAAAACAAAAGATCATAGTCCCTCGATGACGCTATCTTGGTTGCCTAAACAAAAAATAATCAAGTCCCTCAAGAAAATTGCCAAAGATACTTAACACAATTGCTATCATGGTCTATACGATAACTCGCGTATGTCTCGTTTAACATCCTAACACAAGGTTGTTCACCAAATGCAATGGTGAAACAACACTGTCAAAAGGGTTAAAAACATTAGGAAGGATCTTTGAGTACAATAGGGTAGATAGCTCTTAGTTACTTGATCAAAAGCTTGCAAAAACATCCTTACTATTTTCAAACACACTTCACAACATAATTTTAAAACATTATCCAAATCAAACTTTCAAATATTGAAATCTTTTCAAAAGACAAAAACCCCCTTTGTATACATTCAAACAAGAATCATTACAAAGGTTGCCACAATGATGGCCTCTTTTCAAAGCATCTTTCAAAACCACACACAAAGCACCATTTCAAACTATTGGAAAAGCAAAGCAAGTGATCTAAACAAGTAACTAAGAGCCCATGGATAACCATGGATGAAAAGGGTGCTTTCACCTTCCCTTTTCATAATCTACTCCCCGAACCCAAGAAAACATCTCAAAGGTCTTTCCTGTCCTTTTTGACCTTTCCTTAGGATAAAATAAAAAGTTGGTGGTGACTCTTGCTAAACCGAAACATTTGCGAACACAAAACGCAAAACCTCAAGTCAGTTCTCCCACTGTATCACAGAACTGGCGACTCTGCTGGAGAAAACTTTAAAAGTGGAGTAACCTTAGGGTTTAGATCACCTTTGTATGATTATCTTGTTTGCTTTGATTGCTTTACATTTGGTTCTCTTGCTTGGGTTTTGAATCCTCCACCCGGATTTTTGGGAAACATTCATAGGTAAATAGCAATACGTTGTGGAAACTGTGCGGGGTATACCGACATGGTTGAAGCAATAGCTATATTAGTGTGACATATTTATGAGTACCGGTAGCCTTTGAGTCAATCAAAGAGAATACGGGGCCGCTGAGTGATGTCATGAAGCACTAATGAACTCTTAGAACCTTATTTGACCATCTTGGCCTCTTTTTAGGGGTAGTGAGATAACCGGCTTTGGTGCAGTCCAAAGTTGGTAGATACTCGATACTACACTCATTGAGGGTTATTTTCTTGGAATATTTTGGTCGCCAGTTAAGTGGCTAAACCAAAACGATGAACATAGAAAATAATCCAGTGATATTGAGCTCCTTAAAACCCGGTTACTATTTATAGGACAGGTTGAGCCAACTAACTTCAAGAGGGTACTTACCTATGAAACCTCATGCAAGCCTGAAACTAGGATCTTGTGTGGCTTGTTTGTACATGTGCTTGTGCATACATCATGAACATCATAAAGCATCATATGCATCCAGTAACCATTTCAAGGGTTTGGATCTTCATCTTTATTCTTGTTTTGTAGGTCATGGAATATCTTCGCAGGAAAACAATTCAAGTCAACCTTATGAGAATCCCTCCTCAACTCAAGGAGCTTACTTCCAAGATTCCAGAGAATTCTCCTTTCAGTAAAAGACATGGTAGACTTCTCAACTTGGTCAACTCCAACATTGAAGAAGACATGGTGAAAGTTCTCTTCCAGTTGTTTGACCCCCTACACCACTGTTTCACATTCCCTTATTACCAACTAGTACCTACTTTGGAGGAATTTTCTCAACTCCTGAGAATTCCTATTCTCCATCAACTACCCTACAATGGTACAGAAAGAGAACCAAAGCCTGAAGATGTTGCTCAAGCATTACACTTGCAACCATCTGATATCAAAGGACATTGGGAAACCAGAAGTGGTGTCAAGGGTTTCTTGGCAAAGTTTCTGTTTGAGAAGGCATAAGACTGCTGGAATTCTCTAGATCCACAAGCTTTTGAAGAGATTGTGGCACTCCTCATCTATGGGTTGGTCTTGTTCCCAAACCCTGATCAGCTTATAGATGTGAACGCTGTCAAGATTTTCATATCTCGGAATCCTGTGCCTACATTGCCTGGGGACATCCTACACTCATTTTACACACGAACAATGAGGAAAAAAGTGTTCTCATGTGTTGTACTCCTCTTCTAGCAAGGTGGTTTATTTCTCACCTTCCCCAATCAGTTTTGAAGAATGAGCAGGGTTTAAGGTGGTCACAATGGTTGATGACCCTAACACATTTTGATGTTCATTGGTGTTCTCGGTCCAGAGAAAATGTCATCATCATTGATCGTTGTGGGGAATTCCCTAATGTCCCTCTACTTGGAATTAGGGGAGGCATTACCTACAACCCTTGTTTAGCCCTAAGACAGTTTGGATATGCTCGGAGGGATGGCCCTCATGACATGTTGATTCCTGACTTGGTGTTTGACTTCGACAACAACGCTCAAGGACTTCGACAAAGGTTTATCAGAGCTTGGAGGATGCCCAACAAAGTGGATAGTAAGACACTGGTACACAAGAATTCCATCCCCCTTGAGCCTTATCTCAAGTGGGTACGAACCCACGCCCAGAATCTTATGATGCCATACCCTCACATTCTCCCCGTGATCAAAGAGAATATTATGGAAGGAGAGGTTCCATACACCCTCCTACATTTAGACATGCCAACATCATTGGAAGAATTACAAAATAGTTGGATACAACTCAAAGAAGAATGGAATACTTTTGAAGCCAGCTTCTACGCCAGTGAGAAGAAGGTTCTGGAGCTTACCCGCCGACTTCATGAGGAGGAGACTCTTAACACTTACATAGCGCCAAAGAGGATGCGCAGCGTCTTTTTACATTAAGAATTTTGTAATATTTTGCCCATGGGGTATTTATGTACTAACAAAGTTCTTCTTAATATGACGTGTGTTCTTTTTGTTTGCAACAAATTTGAATTTCTGAACACTTGAATGCATTACATGAATAAGATATCATTCATCATATGCATAAACAGGTCTTCACACCAGGTTTACTTATCTTTCTGCTGTTTATTTCAGCAAAATGGATTTGGAGCAGACGGTTAAGGATCTGCAAGCACAGAATTCGCAATTCCAGCAACTCCTCATGACCTTTGCAAAGGGTCAAGAGGACCTTAAAGCACTGTTGGAGAAAGAGAAAGATAAAGAGAAAAATAAGAAAAGGACCGGTATGGCCACTATGGGAAGAAGGTTTGAAAACCAGGCTAGAAAGGTTCTCGAGTTCCCCTCGACGTCTGATGAAGGGATTGGTAAAGGAAAAGGAGTTGCGATGCCTTCTGAATCTGAAGTTGAAGAAGAAGAAGAAGACAGAGAGGATGAAGATTACTCCGAACAGCAATATCCCCCTGCGGATGATAAGTATAAAAATCTTGAGGATCGGTTGGCAGCCATGGAGTTGCAAAGGGTACCTGGGTTAGACTTCAAAGAACTAGGGTTGGTCGCTGGGATCGTCATTCCTCCCAAGTTCAAAGTTCCTACATTTGCTAAGTATGACAGCTTGTCCTGTCCGAAGATGCATCTGAGATCCTACGTCAGAAAGATCCAACCTCACTCCTCTGATAAGTATCTTTGGGTCCACTTTTTTCAAGATAGCTTGTCAGGTACACAATTGGACTGGTTCTATCAACTTGAGAGATCTGATGTTCACAACTGGGAAGATTTAGCTCTGCTTTCTACCGACAATACCAATACAATGCAGATTTAGTGCCTACTCGTACTCAACTACAGAGTATGGGTATGGCCTCTAATGAGGGATTTAAGGAGTATGCTGTTGGTGTAAGCCCTAGAGGCCAATACTTTTGGTACTTGTATCGAATTATTTATTAATAATAAAAGGCATTTCTTTATTATATTTGCTTTCCAAAATAATAAAGTCCCTAGAATGGTTTATTTGTTTAATGAAATGTTAAGTGTGACTTAATCATGAGATCCCATTAAACATAAGACATTATTCTTAAAGTATTTGTAGTCAAGCTTTAATGTGAAGTGGGATAACATTAAAGAACTAAGATTATTATGAAGATAGATTGATGATCACATCTCATGGATCATAGATAAGGAGTTATCAAGTCTTGACATAGGTATGAATATTAGGAGTAATATTTATACTGGATTGACCCGCTATGAGAATACTACATAGAATGTTATGTAAAGTGTCATAAGTTATTCTCATGATGATAATGGTGTATACCACCCTTCGACCTGAAACCACTATGGACCCTAGATGTAGAGTCAAGTACTTTATTGCTGATCAAACGTCATCCGTAACTGGATGACTATAAAGACGGTTGATGGGTACTTCACAAAGCATGCTAAGGGACATGAGTGACCTAGATGGAATTTGCTCATCCTGCATAATAGGATAAATGTCTAAGGGCCCAATATTGAACTGGACAAGGGTGACACAGTGTATGCCTTGTGTTCAATATAGACATGAGGGCAAAAGGGTAATTGTACAACATAAATATTATCACGGAAAAGGTTTGGTCAGATCACATGACATTTTTGTGACTTGGGTAACAATGATGTGTTGCTAGATACCGCTCACTGTTTATTATATTAAATGTGTGATTTAATATAATTGCCAACATCGTGAAAACCTACAGGGTCACACACATAAGGACAGGTTGATGAGAGATAGAATAAATAAGGAACACCGTAAGATACGGTGCACTTAAGTGTAATACGGAAAGTGGTAAGGTACCACGTGGATAAGTGATATATGGTACATCATAAGGTATGATGTCCATAAGCTTAATTGGGCTTTTAGCTTATAGCCTTAATTGGGCTTTTAGCTTGTAGCCCACACGAGTGATTCTATAAATAGACCCCTTGTGATGAAGCAATTTGACTTGATGCAATTTCGTTTTTGATTCTCTCTCTCACTCAAGGTTTCTGTTCGTGATCAACTTGCACTGTGACCGGAAGCGATCTGTTCGTGTGGACTGAGTAGAGGCATTGTTCTTCATCAACGCTCATGATCACAACATCAAAGGTCTGAATCTCCACAAGAGGTAAATATTTCTATCACTGACCATGTTCATTCGTAAGGATCGCTAAAGGAAAATTTTAAATTCCGCTGCGCTTTTGATCGCAATTTTCCTTCATATGCCCAGAAGTGGCGGGATTTGGCTGGAAGGGTGCAGCCACCTTTGTCAGATAGAGAGCCGGTTGACATGTTTTTAGGGACTCTATCAGGTCCATTCTTCAATCATTTAATCGGGAGTTCATCTGCAGGATTCACCAAACTAATTCTGACCGGTGAGAGGGTCGAAGCTGGCATTAAAAGTGGTAACTTTCAGAAGGATGCCTCTGCTTCCACTGCTATTAAGAAGACCTTCCCAGCCAAGAAAGAAGCTTCTGCTGTTTATTCCCAGAAAAATCAAGGAAGAACGGAGCGCCAACCAACGGTGGGGGCTGTGATGATTCAGAACTCTTCAACTGATCAACCTCGAAGCAATCAACCAAGATCTAATCAGCAAAGGGTAGAAAGGCCACAACGACAATTCACCCGAATCAATATGACACTGGCTCAAGTCCTCCCTCATCTGTTAAAGCTGAACCTTACCAACTTGAAAGAAGCGCCGAAAAACCCTAATACTTCTTCTCCTTATTATCACTCCAATGCAAAGTGTGCATACCACTCGGACAGTGTAGGGCATGATACCAACAACTGTTGGGCTCTTAAAAACAAGATCCAAGACTTGATAGACGCCAAGGAGGTAGAATTCGACACACCCAAAAAGCCGAACGTGATTTATGCCCCAATGCCCAAACATGGTCACAATGTCCATGCCATTATGGAAGATCTTCATGTTACCACGGTTGATGACCTTTTGACTCCGTTACCAGTGATTAAAGTGAACTTGATGAAAGTCGGGATATCCCCAGGCTGTGGAAAAGACTGCTACTTTTGTTCAAACTTGCAAACTGACTTCCCACTATTGAAATCAGGCATCCAACGCCTGATGGATACCCAAGAGATTCTCTTTCAAAAGACTCCTGTTGCTACTATCACTCATGTTACTCCTGCTACTTTTGTTACTTCAACCAATGACATTGCTATAATAACCATCTCCGACGATCTTTCCAAGACCTGCAAAAGGCCTGTTAAGATTACGCCTGATCCTAAGTTTGTGCTGCTGAAAATCACCATGCCGGGGCCTGTCCTGTATAAATCTAACAAGACGATACCATGGAATTACGGAGGAGAAATCTTCTACCATGGTGTTAAACAGATTGAATCAGTCCAAGAGAATTCCGATGATGAAACCCCTGATATATGGAATATTGCGGGAACGAGCAAGATAACTCGCAGCGGAAGGATCTTCTCCCCAGAGATTCTCCTCCACGGGCATTCTTCGGACCCTCGAGAGTTTCTGTACCTATCAAGCCATCTGTGCAAAGCCCGGTAATTGAAGAACTTGATGCTCCTGAAGTTAGACCCTCTGATGTTACTACCAAAGGTAAGGGGATACTAGAAGCGCCTGTCAGGACGAAGGCTCAGACCATGGTTATCCCCGAGACCACCCAAAAAGAGATGGAAGAAATCTTAAAGATAATCAAGAAGAGCAACTACGATGTCGTGGAGCAGCTAGGGCAAACCCCTTCCCAAATCTCCATGCTGGCTCTCCTACTCTGCTCTGAGGCTCATGCTAAAGCCTTGATCAAATTTCTAAAGACGGCACACGTGCCTCAAGAAACTTCTGCTGACCAGTTTCAAGAGTGCGTGGCTAGCCTTACAGTTGATAATGGTCTTGGTTTTTCTGATGCTGATTTGACCCCTAAGGGAAGGAAGCACAACGACGCGCTGCATGTCTCAGTAGAATGCAGAGGGACCACACTTTCCCATTTTCTGGTTGACACCGGTTCATCTTTAAATGTGATACCGAAGAAGGCGTTGGACAGATTGGACTATGAAGGTTTGACCCTAAAGCCCAGTAACATCATTGTTAGAGCCTTCGACGGTTCTAAAAGGATGGTTCACGGAGAAGTGGACATTCCAATCAAAGTGGGCACAGAAATTTTCAACTCTACCTTTTATGTGATGGACATCCATCCTTCATATTCATGCTTGTTGGGAAGGCCGTGGATCCACAATGCTGGGGTAGTCACTTCCTCTCTGCACCAAATGCTAAAGTATCCAGTTCAGGGTAAGATTATAACGGTTCATGGGGAGGAAGAGTATATGATAAGTCATCTTAACTCCTTCCGCTATGTGGAGTTGGATGGCGAGTTCATAGAAACGCCTTTCCAACATTTTGAAGAGGTTTCTCCTGAAGTCGCAGTTGCAAAGACAATGACCGATGTGCCCATCGTTTCCAATCCTGTGTCTAGGATGGCATCTCTCAAAGATGCGGAGGCCGTAATCAAAGAAGGAAGGAGTACAGTGTGGGGGCAACTGCCTGATTTTCCTCACAAGACGGACAAGTTCAGACTAGGTTTTACTGTTGCTGGCCAGAAAGCTATGCGTCGCTCCCGGGGTGGAGGACCACCCTTAAAAATCACTCACCATGGAATTAATGCCTTAGAAGATGATGATGAAGAGGACAACTTTGAAGATTGGATCTTTCCAACCGTCGAAGGAGGATTAAGCAACTGGGAAGCGAAAGACTTCGTTCCCATCACTTTCATCAACCAGTAATTTATCTTTGAACAATTTTCTATTTTGGTCTGTAATAATTAAACAATTCGTACACACTCTTTTCAACTTATGCCTTACCTGGGACATATAGGTCCATTTGTAAGGGCTTGATTTCTTCATTATCACATGCCATGTTTAATGAATCATTGGATGTTTTCATCTATAAACTGTTGTGTTCATTTTCTTTCTTTTTTACATTTTTGTTTTGTTTAAGGATGGCTATCCCTTAAACACACCCACACTCACAAAATGCAGGTACCCATCCACTCCGGATTCCATGGGTGACTATTCTGCTTTGGCCTTCAGTGACTCTGAAGATTTGGTCAATCATGCCAAGTACAAAGGTGATGAAGACTGTGAAGTGCCTGGAGAGTTAGCTAGACTTTTGCAACAAGAGGAAAGGGCTATTTTGCCCCATGAAGAGTTGCTAGAGACCATCAACTTGGGAACAGAGGAAGACAAGAAAGAGGTTAAGGTGGGTGCCAACCTGGAACCAAGTGTCAAAGAGCGCTTAGTGCAGTTATTGAATGAATATGTTGAGATCTTTGCCTGGTCCTATAAAGACATGCCGGGACTAGATACATATATCATGGTTCACCGTCTCCCTACAAGAGAAGAATGTCCACCGATCAAACAAAAAGTCCGCCGGATGAGGCCCGACATGTCTGAAAAGATCAAAGCTGAGGTAATGAAGCAATTCAATGTTGGCTTTCTGGATGTTACTTCCTATCCATAATGGGTTGCTAATATTGTGCCTGTGCCTAAGAAGGACGGCAAAGTCAGAATGTGTGTGGACTATCGGGACTTAAACAGGGCTAGCCCTAAAGATGATTTTCCACTACCATACATTGACATCTTGGTTGACAATATAGCTCAACACAAGGTATTTTCCTTCATGGATGGATTCTCGGGATACAACCAGATCAAAATGGCCCCCGAAGACATGGAGAAGACTACTTTTGTTACGCAGTGGGGTACATTCTGCTACAAAGTGATGCCATTCGGACTGAAGAATGCCGGGGCAACCTATCAGCGAGCCATGGTAGCTTTGTTTCATGACATGATACATCATGAGATTGAAGTCTACGTAGACGACATGATAGCCCATTCACAGACAGAAGAAGAACACCTTGATCATCTGCAAAAGCTGTTTGTCAGATTAAAGGAATATAAGCTCAGACTGAACCCTAGCAAGTGCACTTTTGGAGTCAGGTCTGGTAAACTTTTGGGATTTATCATCAGCAACAAAGGCATTGAGGTTGATCCTGCTAAAGTCAAAGCTATACAAGAAATGCCTGCCCCCCGCACTGAGAAGGAGGTCAGAGGTTTCTTAGGACGCTTAAACTATATTGCGAGGTTCATCTCTCACCTAACATCTACCTGTGAGCCAATCTTCAAGCTGTTGAAGAAAGATCAGGTGGTTGAATGGAACAATGACTGTCAAGTTTCTTTTGATAAGATCAAGGAGTATTTGCTGGAACCTCCTATCTTGATGCCACCCGTCGAAGGAAGGTCGTTAATCATGTATCTGACTGTTTTGGATAACTCAATGGGGTGCGTACTGGGCCAACATGACGAGTCTGGCCGAAAAGAGCGTGCCATTTATTACCTTAGCAAAAAGTTTACCGACTGTGAGACTCTGTACTCACTGCTCGAGAAAACTTGTTGTGCTTTGGTATGGGCTGCTCGCCGGCTAAGGCAGTATATGTTGACACATACCACTTTGCTGATTTCTAAAATGGATCCGATTAAGTATATCTTCGAGAAGCCTGCTTTATCTGGAAGAATCGCTAGATGGCAAATGATCCTGACAGAGTATGATATTCAGTACACAACCCAAAAAGCTATAAAGGGGAGTGTACTAGCTGACCATCTAGCTCATCAAGCCGTCGAAGATTACCAATCTATGAGATTCGACATCCCTGACGAGGACATCATGACATTGGACAAAAGGTAACGAACCTGAACAAGGATCCCGATGGACCCTGTACTTTGATGGTGCTTCAAATGCACTTGGAAACAGTATCGGTGCAGTACTTATTTCTCCGGAAGATTGCCATACACCTTTCACTGCAAGACTCTACTTCAACTGTACCAACAACATGGCCGAATATGAAGCTTGCATCTTTGGTCTCAAGGATGCTATTGACTTGGGAATCAAATTTTTGGTTGTATTTGGGAACTCATCTTTGGTTATCAGTCAAATTAAAGGAGAGTGGTACACTAAACATCATAATCTTATCCCATACAAAGAACATGTCCTGACATTGTTTCCTCATTTTGAGCAGATTACCTTTGAGCACTTCCCGCGAGAAGAAAATCAGCTAGCAGATGCTCTAGCTACAATGTCCTCTATGTTTAAACTCAATTGGGATAATGAGGCTCCCCAAATCACCATCGAACGAATGGACGAACCTGCGCACTGTCATGAGATTACTACCGAAGAAGTAGTGGAACAACCATGGTTTCATAAAATCAAAAGGTATCTCCAGACTCGAGAATACCCTGAAGGAGCTTCAGTAAATGACAAAAAGTTCTTAAGGAGATTTGCTGCCAAGTTCTTCCTGAGCAATGGTATCCTATATAAGCGCAGCCATGATTGTGTTCTACTTCGTTGTGAGGAAAAGGTTGAAGCAGAGTTGATCATGAGCGAAATTCATAGTGGCAAATTTGGCACCCACCTAAGCGGACATACGATGGCTAAGAAGATTCTAAGGGCGGGCTACTACTGGTCTACCATGGAGGCTGACTGTCATCAACATTCCCGTACTTCTCACAAATTCCAAATCTATGCTGACAAGGTACATATTCCTCCTGTTCCTCTCAACGTTCTAACAGCTCCTTGGCCATTCGCGATGTGGGGAATTGACATGATTGGATAAATCAAGCCTACGACATCCAATGGACATCGCTTCATCTTGGTCGCTATTGATTATTTTACCAAGTGGGTCGAAGCAGCTTCCTTCGCCTCCGTTACGAAGAATGTGGTTGCCCGCTTCATCAAGCAGAATCTCATATGCCGGTATGGTATCCCCGACAGGATTATCACGGATAATGGTACAAATTTGAATAACACTGTGATCACCGCTCTGTGCGAACAGTTCAAGATTTAACATCACAATTCATCTCCCTACCGACCAAAGATGAACGGTGTTGTTGAATCTGCAAACAAAAATATCAAGAAGATCATTCAAAAGATGACAGTCACCTACAAGGATTGGCACGAGATGCTACCGTTTTCTCTGCACGGATATCGTACCATGGCGCGTACTTCAATTGGGGCAACCCCCTTTTCTATGGTATATGGCATGGAGGTTGTTTTACCTATGGAAGTTCATATTCCTTCTTTGAGGATTATGAAGGATGTTGGTTTAAATGAAGACGATTGGATTCAGACTCGGCTTGATCAACTTAATTTGATCAACGAGAAGCGACTTACTGCTGTTTGTCATGGTCAGACGTATCAAAAACGGATGATCAAGGCTTTCAACAAGAAAGTCAGGCGTCAGGTATATCAAGTCGGAGATCTTGTAATCAAGCGGATCATCTTGCCGCAAAGTGATCCCAGGGGAAAATAGACTCCTACTTACGAAGGACCATTTGTGATCAAGAACATCTTTTCTGGTGGGGCAATGATTCTGACCACCATGGACGGTGACGACTTGCCGCACCCTGCGAATGCAGACATAGTCAAAAGATACTACGCATAAAACGACCCGACAAGTTGAAAACCCGAAAGGGCGACTTGGGAAAAAATGGGCATCCCGGTGAATCAAAAACCCGAAAGGGAGGTTCAGGCAAAAATTAGGGATAAATAAAAAAAATATGTACACCCGGCAAGTTGAAAACCCGAAAGGGAGACTTGGGCAAAAAAGGGTTTCCCGGTGGACTGAAAACCCGAAAGGGCGGTCCAGGCAAAAGTTAGGGAATTTAAGCGTATGACTATGTCTCATCGGATCACTTTAAGGACAATCTCTTCACGACCAAGCTCCGGGCTTCGGATCAACTCAATCACCTCCGGACGAAGCAACGAATGGACAAGATACTTAGAGTTTTGAAGGATATAGCAGAATGGGAATCCATGGAATTGTTACACATAGCCATCTTTCTTTTTGTATAAATTTTTCTCAATTTTTCGACAACATTCCCTTACTAGGATGTCTGTCTCCTTTGTACAAAAATACTTACAAAGTTAATACAAAAATACTTCAAAGTGCAAAAATTTGCTTACCTTTTCTTTCTTTTTTACAATTATGTTTTATTTGAAAACGTCCAATGATTTGTTAAATGAGCATATGCATTTGAATATAATCACTGCTTACAAATAAAACGAAATAAGAAAAGATAATTACTGATAGGTTGAAGGTGTAGGAAAACGTATTTAGGCTATTCCAGAGGAAATCCCCTACAGTATGTCATTCAGATCCTCAACAAAGCTAAAACCTTGAAGTACATATCCCCAGTGGAGTTAAGTTTCAAAATTCCCAGCAGAGTTAAGTCTCTAAACTCCCGATCCCCAGTGGAGCCCAAAAACTTTGAACTACAGACCCTCAGCGAAGATGAAACCTTCTTCCTCAGCGGAGTCAAATTTCCAACTATCAATCCCTAGCGGGAACCATTTAGTTTTCCCCAATTTCCCCAACTAGGATAATTCCCCAGTAGATTGGCATACAACCCAAGCTCCTGATTTCCATGGCAGAATAAACACTCTCCCCACAGAGCTATTTCTTAGTAGAACGAAGTTTCTAGTTCATGTTTCTCCATTTGAAGCCTCCCAGGTTTTAATTCCCCAGTAGAGGTCGTCTAATTTTTCCTTATTTCCCCAGGAAAGTCATGAAGGATTCTCACATCCCCACAGAAGTTGTCAAAGTTTTGATAATCCCCGCAGGTTGCCCAGGATTTTCTATCCCCAACTGTAATCAGCAAGGTTCTCTCATCTTCAACAACCAAAGATTTTTGGAATCCCTAGCATCGGTCAAGGATTTACTTTCCCCTGCCGCAGTCAAAGATTTCATTATCTCCAGTTATCTAGGATTTATTTACCTCAGCAAGACAGCTAATCAGCTTACATGCATATCCATTACATTCATATATCATGAACATTGATGGAACACATTTTATTGCATCATACATATCATGCAACATAACTTTGTGCTCTAGCTAACATTCTACCCTTTTCAGGATAAGATTAAAAAGCTATCATTAACAACTATTCATAGATTTCAGATACAGTATGGATACACCCCAGACACGGTGGTCATTCTATTACTCATTCAGAATTTCAAGTCAAGATACAATATGGATACACCCCAGACGCGACAGTCATTCTATTACTCATTTAGACTTCAGCAATCAGATACAGATTAGATATGCTCCAGGCACGGTGGCCATTCTATTTCTCATTCAAATTCAACTATCAACTTCAAGTTCAGATACACTCCAGACACGAAAGTCATTCTGTTACTTGACCGGATCCCAGTTACAGTACGGATACACTCCAGACACGGAAGTCATTCTGCTACTCATACATATCTTAACTTCAGATAAAGTCCAGATACGCTCCAGACACGGTCTCTATTCTGTCACTTATTCGGAATTTATCCCCAACACATAGATGCTCCATACACAGATGTTTCTCTGTCACCCATTCAGAATACAGATACACTCCAGACACGGCAGTCATTCTGATATTCATTCAAGAGTCGAATACAGTTACAACTCGGATACGCTCTAGACATGGACGCCATTCCCTTGCTCATACGAACCCAGTCTCCAAATACAACTCAGATACGTTCCAAATACGGATACCATTATGATGTTCATTCTCCTGATTTTCAACAAACAAGTTCTGGATGGCATCTCTAAGCCCATCTCCAGCAAGATTCTACCATTTTCAAATAGCATCTTTAAGCCCATTCCCTCAGCTACATTTTGACGAGTGCAAATTTACGGGCACTCTAGTGTCCAATCCTCTCTTACCTTCGAGTCACGAAAGGCAAACTTGCCAATCTAACTCTTCAGGTTCAAGAAGATTGAACAGGGGCAACTATTGTACCCCAAAATTTTCCCACTTATTTTATCAACATTTCTCATCACAAGGCTCTTGGAACTCAAGATCAAGCTAGGGTTTGCTCTACTCAAGACATCTCCTTGCACTGATGACCTAAATTAGGGTTTGAGTTTGCACAAGGATTTTTGGACCTTCAATGCTCAAAATTACTTTCATACTTCATATTGGAATCATAAGTTTGTCCATACCAATTTTCAAGCCTTGAATCAAATTTTTGCACAGTCAATTGGACAGTTGTATTGGGGAAAAAGTCAACTATGGCCAATTTACAGTCAAACCTCATGAATTTTGACCCACATCAACATCATGGACTCATATGAACCATTTGATCAAGTTTGGACCACAACTCCACAAGAAATTTGATCAGATCACCAAAAGGGCAAAATGGTCATTTTTAGGGTTTTGACTGTACAAAGGCAATTTCTGACTTTTTGACCTAGCCAAGGGAAATTCAAGCTCAACCAAGGACTAAAGGGCTAAATGGAATCATCTTGGCCTATTCATCAAGTTCAAAAGGTCTCAAATGCATGGGATTGACAGATGAATTTTTCAGTCAACTGATCAAAATTTGACTGTACACTGAAAAGTCAAACTTTGACTTTATGGTCAAAATCAAGTGCCAAGGGTCATTTTTCATCAAGATGTGTCAAATTATGAAACTTGTTCATCAAGAAACCCAAAATTGCAAATTAGGGTTTGAAATTGAAAAAATTTCATAACTTAGAATTTTTCTAAGTTATGAAATTTTCTTAATTTTTCCTAATTTTGTCCCACATTTTCACCATGATGCAAATGGATTCAAAGAAAACTTACAACATGAAAGTTATAGTCCACCACAAAGTCTAAAACTTTTATTCACAAAGTTTTCTCAAAATAAGCTTAGATATCAAGTTATGATTTTTGGAACAAGGGTCCCTAAAACTTTTAACTTAGTGAAATTTTGCCCTAGTTTAGGCAGGATTTTGACCTACCTTCTTGGCCATTTTTCACATAGTTCCACTTGGAGTCTGAAGTTGAATTTCAAATATGGATTATAGAGCATGTTGCAAGCTTTCCAAATTGTCAAAGAACTCCTCAAACACATTTGTGGTTAGGGAGAATCAAATGCTTGAAGTTGGAAAAAACTCACTTTGTATCCATGGCAAAATCATGTTCACTCAAGTTGCATTTTCAAACCAGCATGCCTTACACTAGTTTGCAGGCCTCTAAACCATTTCACACTCCATAATTTAATTCAAATCCATTGAGATAATGCATTGTCTTGGTCATTAGGGTATTGTACACAAGTTTAATCCCTAAATGGTAAAAGGCACATTTCCATTTTTGCAAAAGTGTGCTTTATGTCAAACCATCAATCCTTGAGCATAGAGCCAAATCTCTTGCAGCTAAACAAATCCAATAATTAGAGGGGCCAAGAGGATTGTATGCAGGGGGATAAGATGGCATGTACAATCCTGTAACCTCACTTCCACTTCTTACTTCAAAGACAAGAAAATTGTCCAAATCTTAAGAACTTGAAAACCAGCAAAGATCAACTTACACAAACACTTCAAACATTTTTCTCACAACCCTTTAAGCTAGAAACACGAGTGCTTGAGCCCCAAAACACCCCATAGCCAGAAATCACACTTCTTTGGCAAAATAGGGCAGGTGCTGCAACTTGAGTTCCCCAGCTCATTTGGCTCGTGCGTTTTGCCCCATTTTGCTTCAAACACTTTCCATTCAACTCACTCAAGATATCCCAAACCTCCATTACCGACTGTAACTCCATTTACAGTGTTCACCATTTTCATTTCAAGCTTGTGCAGGTTGAGTTCTATAGGCTGATTCAGGGACATTCAAGGCAAGCTAGCTATTGGAAAAGGACAAGTGAAGTTCAGGCAAGCTACCAGATATCTCAAAACTTGTTGAGAAGCACTGCATTGCCCTACACGAATCCAACTGAAACAGGTTTTTCTTCACTTTCTATCTCTCTATTTAGGAACATTTAGCCTTAGGTTTGTGAATAAAAAATGTAATATTCAATGCCATGAAGTTGTACATATGCTTAGTTTTTATTTATATTAAGTGTGCTAGGAGAATTTCATCCTTGAACATGCTGAAAAAACTAGGTCAGATTTTAGGGCTAGAGAAATTCTCTCTGGTCTTTGAGAGTTAGAGTTAGTTGTTTATATGGTTGGAATCGTCTTAAAATTCTCTACAAGTTTGATGTTGTATGTTTTTGCAATAGATCACGTATACAGGATATCCAAGTTTGTACAGGCGCGCGTGTATTTTCAAAATGCTGGAGGAAGAAGATGAAGTGGTGGGTTGGGCTTGGCCTGGCTCACTCTTGGCACCTCCCATTTTCATTTTTTCACCCCCTGGCCCAATTTCTTGTATTTTCACATTTTTGCATTTTTGTTTTTATTTCTGATTTTGTTTATTTATTTCCAAATATAAAAAATGCTTTAAAATATTTTCATAAATTTTTTACATTTATTTGGCATTTTATTTTAATTTTTCTAACTTGAAAAGTATTTAAATACTTTTATATTATTTATTAAGACTTGAAAATAACATGTAGTTTATACTTTTATTTTTATTCTTTATTTTTATTCATACTAAAAATATTTTCTTGAATATATTTTATTTTTGTACATATTTTATTTTATTTTGTACATATTTAATTTGATTAATATACACATAATAAATATATACTTTTTATTTTGTAAATACTCTAGAATAAAAAAATATAAAACATTACATTTTTGTTTTTTACACTAAAAAATACCTTTTTTAAGTATATTTCATTTTGTACATATTAATATATTTTATTGTATATAAATAATATAATATGTTTATCTCTTAAAGAAATTAGGGTTTACCCTTAAACAAATAAAATTAATCCTTTTTTTATTTACTTCTTTATACATTTTTTATATTAAATATTTTTGCATACATAAACAAATAAAAACTCTTTTTGGCATAATTCATATTATTTGATATATTTATTTATTTTGTTTAATTAAGTATTGTCCATTTAAATATTTATGCATTGTGATTCAATTTGGATGTAATAGTAAATTAGGGTTTTTATTTCTTGTCAAATGTCCCCCATTCAAAATTATACCCCCATCCCCATAATCATGTTGTAATAGCTTAGAATTTTAATTCTCGCACTTTACGCTTTCAATTATGCCATGATTAGAGAATTAGGGTTTGTATGCAAAAATCCAAATCAACAAATAGTTTGACCTAATCAAAGATAAAAAATACATGAAAATCAAACACAATACACACTTGCACCCTTAGGGTTACAATCCACTTGTTGCCTTCAAAAATGGGCCATGGTATGCATGTTGGGTACTTTGGCAAAACAAAACAAAACAAAAGATCATAGTCCCTCGATGACGCTATCTTGGTTGCCTAAACAAAAAATGATCAAGTCCCTCAAGAAAATTGCCAAAGATACTTAACACAATTGATATCATGGTCTATACGATGACCCGCGCCTGTCCCGTTTAACATCCTAACACAAGGTTGTTCACCAAATGCAATGGTGAAACAACACTGTCAAAAGGGTTAAAAACATTAGGAAGGATCTTTGAGTACAATAGGGTAGATAGCTCTTATTTACTTGATCAAAAGCTTGCAAAAACATCCTTGCTATTTTCAAACACACTTCACAACACAATTTCAAAACATTATCCAAATCAAACTTTCAAACATTAAAATCTTTTCAAAAGACAAAAACCCCTTTGTATACATTCAAACAAGAATAATTATAAAGGTTCCCACAATGATGGCCTCTTTTCAAAACATCTTTCAAAACCACACACAAAGCACCATTTCAAACAGTTGGAAAAGCAAAGCAAGTGATCTAAACAAGTAACTAAGAGCCCATGGATAACCATGGATGAAAAGGGTGCTTGCACCTTCCCTTTTCATAATCTACTCCCCGAACCCAAGAAAACATCTCAAAGGTCTTTCCTGTGCTTTTTGACCTTTCCTTAGGATAAAATAAAAAGTCGGTGGCGACTCTTGCTAAACCAAAACATTTGCGAACACAAAACGCAAAACCTCAAGTCAGTTCTCCCACCGTATCACATAGTTCAATTGAATCGATACTAAGATTCTTCTGATTTCCATTCCAGTCAAAGTTAATCCAAGAACTTCTCTGGTTCAGTTAGATCGATACTAAGATCTCTCTGATTCCTATTCCAGTTGAAGATGACCCAAGAATTTTTTCTGGTTCAGTTGAATCGACACTGAGATTTTTCTGATTCTTATCCAGACAAAGTTAATTCAAGACCTTCTCTGGTTCAGTCAGATCGACACTAAGATCTCTCTGATTTCTATTCCAGTTGAAGATATTCCAAGACTTTTGTCTAGTTCAGTTAAATCGATACTAAGATTCTTCTGATTTCCATTCCAGTCAAAGTTAATCCAAGACCTTCTCTGGTTCAGTCAGATCGACACTAAGATCTCTCTGATTTCTATTCTTGTTGAATATATTCCAAGACTTTTCTCTGGTTCAGTTGAATTGATCCTAAGATTCTTCTAATTTCCATTCCAGACAAAGTTAATCCAAGACCTTATCCGGTTCAGTCAGACCGACACTAAGATCTCTCTGATTCCTATTCCAGTTAAAGATATTCCAAGACTTTGTCTGGTTCAGTTGAATCGATCCTAAGATTCTTCTGATTTCCGTTCCAGTCAAAGTTAATTCAAGACCTTCTTTGGTTCAACCAGATCGACACTAAGATCTCTCTGATTTCTATTCCAATTGAAGATATTCTAAGACCTTTATATGGTTTAGTTGAATCGATCCTAAGATTCTTCTGATTTCCATTCTAGTCAAAGTTAATCCAAGACCTTCTTCGGTTCAGTCAGATCGACACTAAGATCTCTCTGATTCATATTCTAGTTGAAGATGTTCCAAGACTTTTGTCTGGTTCAGTTGAATCGACCCTAAGATTCTTCTGATTTCCATTCCAGTCAAAGTTAATTAAAGACCTTCTCTGGTTTAGTGATATCGATATTAAGATCTCTCTAATTCCTATTCCAGTTGAAGATATTCCAAGACTTTTGTATGGTTCAGTTGAATCGACCCTAAGATTCTTCTGATTTCCATTCCAGTCAAAGTTAATTAAATATTTTCCTCTGGTTTAGTCAGATCGCCACTAAGATCTCTCTGATTCCTATTCTAGTTGAAGATATTCCAAGACCTTCTCTGGTTCAGTCAGATCTCCACTAAGATCTCTCTAATTGCTATTCCAGTTGAAGATATTCCAAGACCTTTTTCTGGTTCAATTAAATTGACACTAAGATTTTTCTGATTCTTATCCAGTCAAAGATAAACCAAGACCTCTGCTGGTTCAGTTTGAATCGACCATTGATTTGTTACTGATTCTTTTCTGGTAGACCTTTTTCTGGTTCAGTTAAATCGACACTAATATTTTTCTAATTCTTATCCAGTCAAAGATAAATCAAGACCTCTGTTGGTTCAGTTCGAATCTACCATTGATTTATTACTGATTCTTTCCCGGTAGATCCTTTCTCTGGTTCAGTCAAATCGACACCAATATTTTCTGATGTCTATTCCAGTTGGAGAAACTGCAAAGCCTGGAGTATGACCAGATAACAGTTTAATCTCATTTCCCCAGTAAGTCATTGTGAAGCCTAGAATACGACCAGATAACAGTCAGCCTTATCATCCTCAACAAGTAATTGTGAAGCCTGGTTCCTGACCACATAGCAGCTCACTTTCGTCTCTCCAATCAAGAGATAACTCCCCAGTAGAGTAACGGACAACTAAAGCTCCTAGACTATATTCCCCCAAAACATTCCCTAGCGGACTCCTCCTCGGGCAGCAGGAACAGGAATCCCCACAAAGAGACTTATTATGAAGTCAACTTCTATTTCAGATGGCATCTTTAAGCCCATCTCCGATGACTCTCCGTCATATTCCTTGGATGGTATCTTTAAGCCCATCCCCGACGGTCTTCTGTCATCTTTTCCAAATGGCATATGTAAGCCTATTCCCGATATTATTCACCAACAGTATCACTTCATACGAGTGCAAATTTCTGGGCACACTAGTGTTCAATCATCTTCCACCTTCAGATCACGAAAGGCAGACAAGACAATCTACATCCTCAGGTATAAGAAGATTGAACAAGGGCAGATGTTGTACCCCAAAATTTTCCCTCCCATTTTCATACAAGACATACTCCTAGAGGTCCTCAATCGCTCAAGGTTGACCAAGAATTGATCAGACAAATTCTCCTCCTAAGCATTGACCTTCCAACTAGGGTTTCAATTTTCATCAAGATGGGTGAGCCCCAATGGTATAAAATGTTTTCCATGGTCCTAATATGTCCTCAATATCATCCATGCCAAATTCCATGCCTTGCACAACAAGTTTGCTCAGTCAATTGCTCAAATGCTTGAAAATCAACTATGCTAGGTCAAAAGTCAATTGTGGCCTATATACAGTCAAACTTCAAGACTTTTGGTCAACATTAATATTTTGAAGTTATATCCATCATTTGATCAAATTTTGATCATGATTACTCGAGAAATGCTCCTAAT
Source organism: Vicia faba (assembly GCA_948472305.1). Classification (NCBI taxonomy): domain Eukaryota; kingdom Viridiplantae; phylum Streptophyta; class Magnoliopsida; order Fabales; family Fabaceae; genus Vicia; species Vicia faba. Next base: position 1,045,395,169 of record OX451737.1, read on the forward strand.
TCATCAAAAGTCAAAAATTACTAATTAGGGTTTTTATAAGAAAAGTCAACCAAACTTTGACTAGGCATAACTTTCTCACACTTCATCCATTTTCCCCAACCAAAGATAATTTTGAAGAGAATCCAATTCCCTACAACTTCTATTCAGCCCTAAAGTCCAAGAAATGCACCATTTGAAAGATACAAGTTCATACATTACAGGTCATTTTTAGAAAGTCAATAAAAGCCACTTTTTTCCAAGACCATTTACATCAAGATAAAATATTCAAATGCAAAATTGATCAAAAGATGGATTGAAGTAGACATCTTAGGCTTTCCAAAAAGTCAAAGATAATCATCATGAGATAAAAATTGAGCAAGTTATAGCTTTCCCAAGTTGGGAAAATTTGGAAATTTTCAAGAATTATGCATTAAGCAAACTTGAAGTTTTAGGTCAATGGCTTAATTTCTTGGACTTCAAACATCTTCCTAAGCCTATAGAGGACCTCTAAAATTATTCTTGCCATGCCTGGCATTTTCTAACTATTTTATTCATAGTTATTTTAATTTATTTGAAATAAATATAAAATAAAATGTATAAAATAATTGGAAATGGACTTTGAGCTTTGGGTTAATGTTTTGGACAGCCTAGGCCCATAAAATTTCGTGCAAAGGTGTCCACATTCATTCAAATTCAAAAAATGACAAGTTTCCTTGTTTTTGGCCAAAGTTACAAATTTTATTCATGGCTTTGAAACGTTTGCTTTAAGGTTGTTTAAACATTTGTTTTCTTGTCTCCTCATTCCTCTCTATATAAACAAGCATCTAGAAAGAATTTCAAGACGCCTATACAGCCTAGAGAGAGCTCTACCATTTTTGCAAAAGTGGTAAAAATTCGAAACCCACTCTACAGGTACTTTTGGTCCGAACTAGTAATCATACATTGCTCTTGAGGTTCCCAGGGACTTGTTCCAACCATCCTCAAAGCTTACAAGGTCCCATATCACCGGATCTAAGCTATCGCCATTTTGGTACAATCTCAAATTCGAATCTCTATTTTTATTAATTTGTTGAATGTTCTAATGTGTGTATATGAGTTCCTGGATATCCTTAGAGAAGGTTAGGGGAATTACATGGAATGCATGACGTCTAGAAATTAGATACCATGTACCATCAAGTACTGCTCACGCTGGATCCAAGGATGGACCTGGGCTTCACAATCTGGGCTTAGCGAAATTTCAATTGCAACCCCCATTCTACTTCAGCCATCAAGCCCAATCTCTTTTCTTTTTGTTTTATTTAGTTATTTCATTTCTTAATCTTTTTTAATAATAATAATAATAATAATAATAATAATAATAAATAAAAACTCACATAAAAATTAGGCATAGATTTTTTAATTAAATAATTATTTTCTTTAATTAATTAATTAATTAAAACTTTAACCTTTTTCTTAATTAAAAATGAATTAGAATTTAAGTCTAATTACTTTCTTTTCATAATATAAAAAAACCACAAAAAAGGCTTAGTTTATTTTTCTTAATTTAATTTTCTAAGTAGACTTTAGGATAATTATTTAATTAATTTTCTTAATCTAACTTTTTTTAAAATAAAAACCAACAACAAAAAGATTTTCTTTTATGTTGTCAAGCGTACTTTCAACTTTTCACGCGTTTGTTTCCTTTCGCATTGTTTATATTATTGTAATTGTTGTATGGGATGTAATAGATGATAAGTAGAATCTTTTTATTGCTTTATTTTCTTTTCCCCAATTGCTTTGGAATGTAAACCCCCCTCCCCGAAAGCCATGTAATAGTTTAGATTTACACTTTCCGCACTTTATTTTCTGTACAATATTACTATTAGTAACTAGACGTGTATGGAAAGACTAATAATCAAACGTTAGCTAACCTAACAAAAAGACAAAAAATAATTGAATCCCAACACACTTGCACGTGCGCACCTCTAAGGTATCTCCCACTTTGGCTGCCTTTAAATAAAACAGTCATGAGGCATGAACGCTTTAGTAAAGACCCATAAATCAAAAAAGATCATAGTCCCTCGATGACCCTACAGTTGTCTTTCGGTAAGTGATCTAATCCCTAAAAGAAAATTGCTAAAGCGTCTCCATAAATTGCCTTCGTGATTGTAAAACGTCCCTTCGATTGTCCCTCAACACCTGTCGATAGGGCTACCTACTCACTAATAGTAGGATAGCACTATCTAAAGGAAAGGAGAAAAAGAACATCCTTTTTCGAGTAGGTAGATTGTTCTTAAGTACTTGCTCAAATCTGAATTTTTCACACTTACACACTTTTCAAAAACTATTTTCAAAAACGCTTTATCACACTCTTGAGGACTGATACAAGAGTTACCATAAAGCAAACAAAAACTTTCAAAACATACAAACACACAAACAGTTTTCAAAATGAGCAAGTACCTAAGAGCCCGTGGAAAACCACGGATGGAAAGGATGCTAACACCTTCCCTTTCCATAGTCTACCCCCCTTACTCAGAAAATCTCGAAAAAGGTCTTTTTCTGCTCTTTTCACCCTTTTCTTTGTTGGATAAAAGAAAAGTCGATGGTGACTCTTGATTACCGCACATTTGCGAATACAAAATGCATACCAGTATATAACAGTCGATTCTGCCACCATATCACAGCAGTTATATCAGAAGAGAATGAAGAAATCTTTTGATAAGAAGGTCAAACCTCGTGAATTCAGAGAAGGCGACCTCGTGCCTAGGAAGAGCATGTCTTTTAACGTTGATTCTAGGGGCAATTGGACTCCCAATTTTGAAGGCCCATATGTTGTCAAGAAAGCCTTCTCTGGCGGTGCATTAATTCTTAAAACTATGGACGGTGAGGAGTTCCCACGTCCTATGAATGTTGATGCAGTCAATAAATACTCCGCCTAAAGAAATAAAAGAACAACTCGCTAAGTTGAAAACCTGAAAGGGTGGCTTAGGAAAAAAGGAGCGTCTCGGTAGGCCGAAAACCCGAAAAGGCGGTCTAGGCAAAAATTAGAGACATAAATAGAATAAAATTTCCCGCTAAGTTAAAAACCCGCAAGGGCAGCTTAGGCAAAAGTTAAGGACTTTTTTGGCAAGTAACTACATCAGACAAGACTTGATTATTGAAGCGACAATCTTCTTGGATCCTCACCATACTTCAACGGAAGCTGCTGCTCAGAATTTCAAAGTTGTTAGAGGGAATAGTGGTCATTGTATCTCAATGTATCTTTTCCATTATATATTACCATTTTCTGAACTTTGTAATCATCTGTGGAGTCTCGCCATTCGCAGACTACCATTATATCAATAAAATTTGAGCTTTTATCCAATTCTTTATATTTCTTATTTTATTTAGCTTACAAAGACTTCATTTATTATTGATAATAATTTTCAAAGCAAAAAGATTAAATAACAAAATTGTTTTTCAAAAAGAATTTACAAGTTACTTTTACTTTAGATTTTGTGATTCAAGAGGGAAAACAAAGATGGTGATCTCGGGAATGGACGAACTCCCGTAATTTTGAGAAGTTTTGTTTTCCCCGAGAAGGTTTTCTCAAGTTATTTTTGATGGTATGCACATGTTTACTGTATATTGAAGATGATACCAATTGGCGTAAAATGCAGTATCGGGTTTGTGATCCCAGTGTCCCCAGTTAAGTGTTGGTTCATTTTCTGATTTTTGGGTTTGCTTGGTCTGAGGTCGCTATTCTGGATTCCCCAGTGAAGTCTTCTCTCATATGACGAAAGGTCTTGTTCCCTTGGTGTGCTGAGATGGAACTATTTGCAAAATGTCGCTCTTTCTGCAGTATTGGCATCATTGTTGGTATTTATTTCCCATGCAGCTAGACCAAGGCAGTATATTTTTTAAGAAGTGTTGAGACAGTTGTCAACCCTTTGGGTTTTCACCCTCCAAGTGCTGGGTTTGATTTAAAATCTCCAAGAGTTTGACTTCTTTCTATATGTTGACTTCTTGATTCCCCAAGAAAGCTATCCCAGGGCATCTTCTGTTGGAATAGGTTTGTATGATATGAAGATTCAATCTGAGATTTCCCAGTGAAGGCCTCGCTTATTTGATGAAAGTCTTGTCTCCTCGTGCATGCTAAGATTGGACTCATTTGCGAAGCACGTCCTTTCAACGATACTTGCATTTTGTTTGATTGCCCGATAATCAGGCAAGGGCAGTATTTTGTTTAAGAAGTGTTGAATTGGTGTGATACGGTGGGAGAACTGGCTTGAGGTGTTTCCATTTGTGTTCTCAAATGTTACGGTTTAGCAAGAGTCGCCATCGACTTTTCTTTTATCCAATAAGGAAAGGTAAAAAAGCACAGGAAAGACCTTTTAGAGATGTTTTTGAGTTCGGGGGGCAGATTATGAAAAGGGAAGGTATTAGCACCCTTTTCATCCATGGTTTTCCATGGGCTCTTAGTTACTTGCTAGATCACTTGCTTTTGTTTGAAAAATGTGTTTAGTGTGGTTTTTGAAAGTATTTTGAAAAAGGTGTCATCGTTTAGGCAAACTTTGCAATGATTCCCGTTTGTAAGAATGTATACAAAGTGTTGAGCTTTTGAAAATAATTCAAGGTTTAGAAAATGTTTTGAAGTTGTTTTGTATGTGATTGTTTTTGAAAATAGCAAGGATGTTTATTTTGAAATTGAGAAAGTAACTAAAAGTAATATACCTACTCAAAAGGTCTTAGATATGCTTTTCCTCCTCCTTTAGATGTTGCTACCTTACCATTGATTTGGCAAGAAGCCCCATCATTGGATGTGAAGGGACGAGCGTTGGGGTCATCGTATGACCATGATAGCAATGTTGTGTGATGACTTAGCACTTTTTCTTTAGGGACTAAGATCATTTTGAAAAGGCAACCTTGATAGCGTCATCGAGGGACTATGATCTTATATTTCGAGATTTGTTTGTTCTAAGACATCCCACATGCATAATGTTGTACCCCAAAATTTTCCCTCTCATTTCTCAAGGATTTTCTCACAAGATCTTTTATGACATCAAGTTTGCAGCACTGATACATCAATTTAGGCTTGGAATTGGCAAAAGGGCGGAATGGTCAATTGCATACTAGAAAGTCAGACTTTGACTTTTTGGTCAACATTACATTCCAAAGATCAAATTTCATCAAGACATTCAAGAATATCTAGCTTGATCATCAAGAAGTCAAGAAAATCAAAAGTCAACTTGAAAAGTCAAGATTTCCAAGACTTAGAAATTTTCTAATTGTCTTTATACATGATAATTTCATCACTTCATGCCATTCTTTCACTAAGATGCAAGACAGTTCAAGGGAAACTTTCAACGTGAAAGTTGTAGATCTCCATGATATCTACAACATTTCTTTACATAACTTCTCCTAAATATGCTTGGATCTCAAGTTATAAGTTCATGAAGTCATGGCATTTTCATTAAACATTTAGAGAAATCTTCAGCAGTTTTGCTCAGGTTTTTATCCCAACTTCTTGGCCAATTTTCATCAAGTTCCAGTTTGATTTAACAAAAGTGGTCAACATGAAAGTTATAGAGGGTGTTTCAAGCTTTCCAAAACATCCAAGAACATGAATTTATCTTATTTGAGTTAGGAGATACAAGGATCTGAAGTTGGACATTCATTCTTGATTTACAAGGCAGATTTGTGATGAACAAGGAACAAGAATCTTAACCCATGCTGCATAATCTCCAATTGAGCTATGGTCCATTGGGTTTAAGCATTATTCAAGTGATCTTTCTATTTTTGGCACAAAGGCACCATTGCCATTCTTGCAAAGTTCACTTTATTCATAAAGTCAATTTCTTGAGCCTCTAACTTGTTGTTCTAATCACACACAAATCAGAAGGGCATGCTTAAAGTGTCCAACATCTCTATGCAACAAAGTACAAAGCATTGGAACTACAATCTTCAAGCTTGCTTCATGTACAATCTAACCTAGCCATAACATGTGATTAAAAATATGAGTTTCAAATCTCAAACCTTCTCTATAAATAGTGAGGCAAATTGCAAGAGAAAGGGGTTGAAAAAACAGGTTAGGAAAACACAGATTAGAAAAAATAGAGGTTAGAAAAAATAGAGAGAGAGAGAGAACAAGGAGAACATCCAGAAGTTTTATTGATAAACCCTTAAAATCTCATATTCACAAAAAGCCATAACAGTCCATAAAAACTCTACTCTTGAGTTTTGAAGTCTAAACCTTTAAACCTGTTACACTTTTCATATTCCATCTAAAAACCATCCAAACATTTCATACCACACAGAGGTTGTTTAGTAACCTTCAACAAAAAAGAAAGTCTAGCAGCCTGTTGGAGCTTCCTTAAGGTTCATACAACATCTTGAAGGGTATTTAGATTCAAAACCTAAAGTGCAGTTTTAAGGTAAGTCATCTTTACCTTGCCTTTTCCATACATCAACTTTTCTGTTTATAGGATGTAGCAATCACTATTTTTGAAGTTAATCATTTATTTGTTGTTCATGTTATTCATTTATATGTTAAAAACTAATTGACGTATGCAAAGAATGGTGTTTAAGGCAGAAAAAGGCAGTATGTATCGACACATATCCACATGTGTCGACCCATCTTAGTGAAAATACAGGGTATGAGTCGACACATAACCCTCATGCATCGACCCACTCTGAGTTCAGGTCACTAAACAGAAGCTGGAAAGACCTATGCGTCGATACATACGCGTTTCATGTCGATGAAAAAGGCGTATGAGTCGATACATCCCACTATGGGTCGACTCATACTAAACAGATTTCACTTTACAGGAGCAAGGAGAAGCTATGTGTCGATGCATAGCAGCATGGGATGACACATAGCAGTTCAAAAATCCATTTTTCCTTTATTCTACACTGTTTTCACATTCTTTTCATTATCATTCGATGTGGTTGTAATATTTTAGTTCCTAATTCACCCCCATTGTTAAATTGTACCCCCATCCCCATAAAGTGATGTAATAGCTTAGATTTTACTTTCCGCTTTTTACTTGCTTTTCATATATTGCTAGTAAATAAGATGTATGGCCAGATGAAATCAACAAATAGATGACTCTCAAAAACAAGACAAAAAGCATGAAAATAACACACTTGCACACAAGAATCCTTAGGGTTTCTCCACTTGGTTGCCTAAAATAAAAATGGTCATATTACACATGCGGAGTATCTTGGCAAAACAAACAAGTATAAGATCATAGTCCCTCGATGACGCTATTCAAAGTTGCCTTACAAAATGATCTTGGTCCCTCAAAAAAATACTAAGATACTTTGCAACATTGCTAATCATGGTCATACGATGACCCGCGCCCGTCCCTTCACATCCAACGATGGGGCTTCTTACCAAATCAATGGTAAGATAGCCACATCTAAAGGAGGAGGAAAAGCACATTTAAGACCTTTCGAGTAGGTAGATTCGCTCCTAGTTACTCGCTTTCTCACAACAAAAACATTTTTATACACCCACACTCTCATCTTTGAACTATTTTCGAAACAAACACTTTGTATGCGTTCTTATAGAAACGAGAATCGTTACAAAGTTACATTTTCAAAATACTTTCAAAAACACATCTCACAAACACACCTTTGAACTATTTTCGAAACAAACACTTTGTAGGCGTTCTTATAGAAATGAGAACCATTACGAAGTTCCATTTTCAAAAATACTTTCAAAACACAAAACACAAGCACATTCAAACAAAAGCAAGTGATCTAAGCAAGTAACTAAGATCCCATGGAAAACCATGGATGAAAAGGGTGCTAATACCTTCCCTTTTCATAATCTACCCCCTAAACTCAAGAAAACATCTCAAAGGTCTTTCATGTGCTTTTTCACCTTTCCTTTTGGATAAAAGAAAAGTCGGTGGTGACTCTTGCTAACTGCAACATTTGCAATAAAACGCAAACCCTCTAGTTAGTTCTCCCACCGTATCACAGAACTGGAGACTCTGCTGGGGAATCCTATAAAAGTGGGGTTACCTTAGGGTTTAGATCACATTTATTTGCTTACATTGTTTGACTTGTTTGCTTTACATTATGGTTCTTTGTTTGGGTTTGAATCCTCTACCCGGGTTTGGGAAACATTATAGGTAAATAGCAATACATTGTGGAAAATGTGTGGGGTATACCGACATGGTCTAAGCAATAGCTATGTTAGTGTGACATATTTGTGGGTACCGGTAGCCTTTGAGTTAATCAAAGAGAATATGGGGCCGTTGAGTGATGTCATGAAGCACTAGTGAACTTCTAGAACCCTTTACTTGACCAACTTGGCCTTTAGGATGTAGTGAGATGACCGGCTTTGGTGCAGTCCGAAGTTGGTAGATACTCGATACTACACTCATTGAGGTTTGGTTTCTTGGGATATTTCGGTCGCCATTAAAGAGGCTTGAGCTGAAACAATGACCAAGGAAACAATACGGTGATATTGAGCTCCTTAGAACCTGGTTACTATTGCTAGGACAGGTTTAAGCCAACTAAACTTCAAGAGGGTATTTACCTATAAAACCCCATGCAAGCCTAAACCTAAGGATTTGTCTGCTTTGTGTGTACATGATTATTTGCATAAGCTTGTTTTCCTCGCATATCTGTACATAACATCATAACATCATACCATAGCATTTTCAATAACCATTTCAAGGATCTCGAGGGTCTTTGATGTAGGGTCACGTTGAACCATACGTCTACCAAAGGGCAAGAGGATTTATTTTCCTCTAAACAAACGCCGTAAAAAATCAAGTACAAACAACTTGAGTCAAGGGCTATGACCCACTTGACATGGTGAGCTTAATTCTCATGGAAGGACATCCACCAATACAAAGTTCTCCAATCAATACTGTTGATCAAAGTTCAACTTCTAACTTTTTCTTGTGTTTACCCCGCGAGATCCTTGAAAACATGCATCCACATATCATGCATCATATCATGACAGGTTTCTCCCATACAGGTCTCCTTATCTTCCTACTGCTTATTTCAGAGAGATGGCTCTAGAGCAGACTATCAAGGACATCCAGGCTCAAAATGTTCAACTTCAAGAGATGTTCTTGAACCTATCCAAGGGGCAAGAAGAAGTCAAGGCGCTCCTCTCTAGGGGCATGATCATGGGAAATCCTAGGGACGACAGAAATGACCAGCTAGAGCGGCTACAAACCGAGATAGCCATAATGAAAGTCCAAATGGCTCTTATCCAAAATTTGGAACAAGGACAAGAAGAGTTAAGGGTCCTCATCAACAAGCTTCGTCGGGATGAATGTAACCAAATGGGGAAAACACCTAGGATTGGGGATCAAATCATCATTCAGCCTCCCATGAGACAAGGAGCCGAGAGTGCACCTTTCCAATTTGTTTCCGCGTCACGAGCCCAACAAAAATCTCGCTAACAACAGGGTAATCGGCGTAGGAGAAATACATCTGAAAGACGCTTCACCAAAATTAACATGTCACTGTCTCAAGCACTGCAACACATGTTGGAGGCCACGCTGTTTGTATTAAGGGACCCTCCTCAGAATCCCAACATAGCCTCCCCAAGGTACAATCCAAATACAAGATGTGCGTACCACTCCAACAGTCCGGGACATGACACCAATAGTTGTTGGACATTGAGAAATAAAATTCAAGACCTGATCAATGAGGGAGCACTAGAGTTCACACAAGATGGTCAGACTGAGTTCTTCTGTCATCCTTCAAAGGCTCACCACCTAAAGTGAGAAGTTCAGACAAAGAGCCTTCTATTCATTTGAATTTTCAGTTGTAATTTCTTTTGCTTGTTCAAACAATTATCTATTAATGTCAAACTTTGTTTCATTAATGCATTGCATATGTTTGTCTTGATTTGATCCACTCATTTTCATTACATTTAAATTGTGCTCTTGCTAAAAGTTACAAGCCTTTAGAGGGAGGATGACGAAAACAATGCCATAATCTCATACAGTATGCTTTTGGACAGACCTTGCTAACGATGTACAGGCGTTCTTTCAAATCCTAAACACTAGAGTTATAAGGAAGATAATCCCTAGTCAACCCCTTCGAGCCAAAGAAGTAAAAGTTTTTCTTTTTCACAAATTGAAACCTTTAATCAAAACCTGGGGCAGGGTAGTCTCTCAGTTAATTCAAACGCGTGTTTAGCCACAAACTCTCATTTCGTAATACAACGAATGACATCAAAACATTCCTCTGGAATCAAAAGACAATGATGGTTCCCAATCACATAGGCAGTCATTATCTCTCAAAAAGAAAAGCCCACTAAGTCAAAACCTACAAGGGAGGCTTAAGAAAAAAACTAGGGCATCCCGCTGACCGTAATCTCAAAACAAGAACAGTCAGGAAAAAATCAGGGATAATAAATAAAAGAGGTCACTACAAATCCTCAACAACATGAAAAAAAAATAAAAAAATGAATGCCTTCCGATAAACTTAACTTGTCTGAACCATCACCAAAACGTCATTCCAGACTCAATTGGAGTTCAAACACACAATTAGCTGAGTTTAGGACCGAAGAACATCACGAAGAACGGGCGGATACAAATACACTTTGAGCCTTTATCCTTTGTTTCTTAAACCGTGAACCAAGCCACATTACAACCTTTCAAAAGTCCTAATTGAAGCATGGGTTAGTTCGAAAGCATATTGTTACAAAAGGCATCCTGACTCCTGTAAGGCTTTACTCAAAATCCTGAGTTGAATTTTTCTTACAAAAATTTCTTGCTAAAAATACGCATTTTTAAAATTTCAAGACAAGCATAAACTTTTCATTATTTGAATATCGTTGTTTGCATATGGCTATTTGTTTGACAGCGGAGAGATTCACACAAAGAATATCCGATGAACGAAAGCTCTCCCAGTGAACAAAATCACTTCAAGTGGGATGACACTTCCAACGACAAATCTCCTATAAACAAGGGGGCGTGACATGTCACTATCTAGCACACTTGGGGCAGTCCAGTCAAGATTCCAGGAAATCTCTCAAGAAGTACAGAATAACCAGGGGCAGGTCTCCATCTCCATTACATGGGGCATTGAACGCCAATCTCAGCAAAGTGTTACATATAGTCAAATATTTCCTGGCAAAGCCACAAACACTCACTACTAGGGGAAGTGACAAATCTCCCCAAAATCCTTCTCATAGGATGACTCCCAGCCAGATTTTCAATCTCTGATAACCTCTTCCCAGCTAAGTCGACCTTAAGAATCCTCGAGGATTTTTCTCCAGTAAAGTCGCCGCCTCTCCAATAGACTGAGCAATAGGGTTTATTTCCCCAACAAACGGCAGGATTCTCCAGCTTGAGTTTGCCTCTCCGACTACTAAAAATCAAAGGACCACAACCCCTCTTCCCCAGTAGACTACTCTACAATCCCCAGCAAGTTACTGTGAAACCTGGACTCGACCAGATATCAGTTTAACTTCGATTCCCCAGTAAGAGCAATGGATAATCGAGACTCCTGAACTCTTTCCCCGAGCAGGAATAAACATACTCCCCACAGAGTTTTCAATATTTCCCAGCGGAGTTATCCTCAAACAACAAAATAGGAATCCCCGGTGGAAACATTCTAAGCAAAGTTTGAAGACACACATACTCTTCAACAGCAGTCCAGGATTTAACAAACTCCCCAACATTTGTCAAGGATTTATTTTCCCAGACGAAAATACATTCATAAACATTTCACATTTCATACCTCCTATTTACATACATGATAAAGTGCATACGACACAATCTCATTTATTTTTGAGAACATCATGACATCATGCATTTCATACATCATGACATTGCATACAACTAACGTTTTACCTTTTTCAGAAGAAAAAAAAGGTCAATCAATAGATGGCTACCAGCAACCTTTTCAAGTTCCAAATTAATACCTGTAGCAAGCCAGGAAAACTATTTGTGGACGACTGATTGTAGATTAATACCTGTAACAAGCCAGGAAAACTATCTACATGAAGAGATTAAAGATTAATACCTGTAGCAAGCCAGGAAAAATATCTTTCTTTCTCAGGTCAGAGATTAATACCTGAAACCAGACAAGACAACTATCTCGTCGACCAACCTTTTCAAGTTCCATATTAACACCTGTAACAAGCCAGGAAAACTATCTACATGAAGAGATTGAAGATTAATACCTGTAGCAAGCTAGGAAAACTATCTTTCTTTCTCAGGTCAGAGATTAATACCTGAAACTAGACAGGACAACTATCTCGTTGACTAACCTTTTCAAGTTCCAGATTAACACCTGTAACAAGCCAGGAAAACTATCTTCATGAAGAGATTGAAGATTAATACCTGTAGCAAATCAGGAAAACTATCTTTCTTTCTCAGGTCAGAGATTAATACCTGAAACCAGACAAGACAAATATCTACTCGACCAACTCAAACAACCCAACCTTTCAGATACAGTTCAGATACACTCCAAACATGGATGCAATTCTGATACTCATTCAGATTCAACCTTTTGATACAGTTCAGATACGCTCCAGATACGGATGCCATCCTGATACTCATTCAGATTCAGTTTCAGATACAGTTCAGATACGCTCCAGATAAGGATGCCATCCTGATACTTATTCAGTTTCAACCTTTTGATACAGTTCAGATACGCTCCAGATACAGATGCCATCCTGATACTCATTCAGATTCAACCTTTTGATACAGTTCAAATACGCTCCAGATATGGATGTCATCCTGATACTCATTCAAATTCAGCTTTCAGATACAGTTCAGATATGCTCCAGATACGGATCCCATCCTGATACTCATTCAGTTTCAACCTTTTGATACAGTTTAGATACGCTCCAGATACGGATGCCATCTTGATACTCATTCAGATTCAACCTTTTGATACAGTTCAGATACGCTCCAGATACGGATGTCATCCTGATACTCATTCAGATTCAGCTTTCAGATACAGTTCAAATACGCTCCAGATACGGATGCCATCCTGATACTCATTCAGATTCAGCTTTCATATACAGTTCAAATATGCTCCAGATACGGATGCCATCCTGATACTCATTCAGATTCAACTTTCAGATACAGTTCAGATACATTCCAGATACGGATGCCATCCTGATACTCATTCAGATTCAGCTTTCATATATAGTTCAGATACGCTCCAGATATGGATGTCGTCCTGATACTCATTCAGATTTAACTCTCAGATACGAGTTAGATACAATCCATTTATGGATATTATTTTGATACTCAATCCAATACATCCACTATTCCAGTGTAAATCAACCAGAGATTTATTCTGATACTTCTTCTATTCCTACCAGCAATCATTTTGATGGCATCTACAAGCCCATCTCGGAAAACTTTCCATCATCTCTCCAAATGGCATCTTTTAAGCCCATTCCCTACACAATCAACCACCACATCATCGAGTGCAAATTTTTGGGCACTCTAGTGTCCAATCATCTTCCACCTTCAAGTCACGAATGGCGGATTCGCCAATCTAACTCTTCAGGTTTAAGAAGATTGAACAGGGGCAGCTGTTGTACCCCAAAATTTTCCCTCTCATTTCTCAAGGATTTTCTCACAAGATCTTTTATGACATCAAGTTTGCAGCACTGATACATCAATTTAGGCTTGGAATTGGCAAAAGGGCAAAATGGTCAATTGCATATTGGAAAGTCAAATTTTGACTTTTTGGTCAACATTACATTCCAAAGATCAAATTTCATCAAGACATTCAAGAATATCAAGCTTTATCATCAAGAAGTCAAGAAAGTCAAAAGTCAACTTGAAAAGTCAAGATTTCCAAGACTTAGAAATTTTCTAAGTGTCTTTATACATGATAATTTCATCACTTCATGCCATTCTTTCACTAAGATGCAAGACAGTTCAAGGGAAACTTTCAACATGAAAGTTGTAGATATCCATGATATCTACAACATTTCTTTACATAACTTCTCCTAAATATGCTTGGATCTCAAGTTATAAGTTCATGAAGTCATGGCATTTTCATTTAACACTTAGATAAATCTTCAGCAGTTTTGGTCATGTTTTTATCCCAACTTCTTGGCCAATTTTCATCAAGTTCCAGTTTGATTTACCAAAAGTGGTCCACATGAAAGTTATAGAGGGTGTTTCAAGCTTTCCAAAACATCCAAGAACATGAATTTATCTTATTTGAGTTAGGAGATACAAGGATCTGAAGTTGGACATTCATTCTTGATTTACAAGGTAGATTTGTGATGAACAAGGAACAAGAATCTTAACCCATGCTGCATAATCTCCAACTTGCAGGCCTTGTGACTTACAACTCTTACCATAATTTAATGCTTACACAAACTTTTGAGCTATGGTCCATTGGGTTTAAGCATTATTCAAGTGATCTTTCTATTTTTGGCACAAAGGCACCGTTGCCATTCTTGCAAAGTTCACTTTATTCATAAAGTCAATTTCTTGAGCCTCTAACTTGTTGTTCTAATCACACACAAATCAGAAGGGCATGCTTAAAGTGTCCAACATCTCTATGCAACAAAGTACAAAGCATTGGAACTACAATCTTCAAGCTTGCTTCATGTACAATCTAACCTAGCCATAACATGTGATAAAAAATCTGAGTTTCAAATCTCAAACCTTCTCTATAAATAAAAAGGCCAGTTGCAAGAGAAAGGGGTTGAAAAAACAGGTTAGAAAAAATAGAGGTTAGAAAAAAAGGGAGAGAGAACAAGGACAATAGCCAGAAGTTTTATTGATAAACCCTTAAAATCTCATATTCACAAAAAGCCATAACAGTCCATAAAAACTCCACTCTTGAGTTTTGAAGTCTAAACCTTTAAACCTATCACACTTTGCATATTCCATCTAAAACCCATCCAAACATTTCATACCACACAGAAGTTGTTTAGTAACCTTCAACAAAAAAGAAAGTCTAGCAGCCTGTTGGAGCTTCCTTAAGGTTCATACAACATCTTGAAGGGTATTTGGATTCAAAACCTAAAGTGCAGTTTTAAGGTAAGTCATCTTTACCGTGCCTTTTCCATACATCAACTTTTCTGTTTATAGGATGTAGCAATCACTATTTTTGAAGTTAATCATTTATTTGTTGTTCATGTTATTCATTTATATGTTAAAAACTAATTGACGTATGCAAAGAATGGTGTTTAAGGCAGAAAAAGGCAGTATGTATCGACACATATCCACATGTGTCGCCCTATCTTAGTGAAAATACAGGATACGAGTCGACACATAACCCTCATGCATCGACCCATTCTGAGTTCAGGTCACTAAACAGAAGCTAGAAAGGCCTATGAGTCGATACATACGCGTTTCGCGTCGATGTAAAAGGCGTATGAGTCGATACATCCCACTATGGGTCGACTCATACTGAACAGATTTCACTTTACAGGAGCAAGGAGAAGCTATGTGTCGATGCATAGCAGCATGGGTCGACACATAGCAGTTCAAAAATGCATTTTTCCTTTATTCTACACTGTTTTCACATTCTTTTCATTATCATTCGATGTGGTTGTAATATTTTAGTTCCTACTTCACCCTTATTGTTAAATTGTACCCCCATCCCCATAAAGTGATGTAATAGGTTAGATTTTACTTTCCGCGTTTTACTTGCTTTTCATATATTGCTAGTAAATAAGATATATGGCAAGATGAAATCAACAAATAGATGACTTTCAAAAACAAGACAAAAAGCATGAAAATAACACACTTGCACACAAGCATCCTTAGGGTTTCTCCACTTGGTTGCCTAAAACAAAAATGGCCATATTACACATGCGGAGTATCTTGGAAAAACAAACAAGTATAAGATCATAGTCCCTCGATGACGCTATTCAAAGTTGCCTTGCAAAATGATCTTGGTCCCTCAAAAAAATGCTAAGATACTTTGCAACATTGCTAATCATGGTCATACGATGACCCGCGCCCGTCCCTTCACATCCAACGATGGGGCTTCTTACCAAATCAATGGTAAGATAGCCACATCTAAAGGAGGAGGAAAAGCACATTTAAGACCTTTCGAGTAGGTAGATTCGCTCCTAGTTACTCGCTTGCTCACAATAAAAACATTTTTATACACCCACACTCTCATCTTTGAACTATTTTCAAAACAAACACTTTGCATGTGTTCTTATAGAAACGAGAATCATTACAAAGTTACATTTTCAAAATACTTTCAAAAACACATCTCACAAACACACCTTTGAACTATTTTCGAAACAAACACTTTGTAGGCGTTCTTATAGAAACGAGAACCATTACGAAGTTCCATTTTCAAAAATACTTTCAAAACACAAACCACAAGCACATTCAAACAAAATCAAGTGATCTAAGCAAGTAACTAAGAGCCCATGGAAAACCATGGATGAAAAGGGTGACAATACCTTCCCTTTTCATAATCTACCCCCCGAACTCAAGAAAACATCTCAAAGGTCTTTCCTGTGCTTTTTCACCTTTCCTTTTGGATAAAAGAAAAGTCGGTGGTGACTCTTGCTAACCGCAACATTTGCGATAAAACGCAAACCCTCAAGTCAGTTCTCCTACCGTATCACACATAACATGGCCATTTTTGTAAGGCAGCAAGTGAGATTACCCTAAGGGTGCATGTGTGCAAGTGTGTTTGATTGCATGCATTTGTCTTTGATTTTTGGTGGTCTACTTGTTGGTTTTATCTTGCCATACACGCCTAATTACTAGCATTTACGTTTAGAAGCGATATATTGCAGAAATGTAAAGTCTTACGCTATTACACTATTTAGGGGGATGGGGTACAAATTTATGAATGGGGTTGCAAGTAAAAATAAGTCCTAAATTACTATTACAACCATATTGAAATGCATAAGAATGTACAAGAAAATGTGAAACGAACTTGTTTTGTTTTAAGAAAATATTTTTGGTCTTTTGTTTTAAGAAATAAAATAAAGTGTGAAAAAATGTTTTTTGATGTTTGCTGGTTAATAGAATAGAAAATGATGGCAAAAACAGTGAGAAAATAAGAAAAACGAATCAGCACATTGCTGATTAAAATGAAGTCAGAGGTTCTGACCCTGGCACGCTGCAAAACAGAAACCTGTTAGTGAAAATGTATACGGTCAGAAGTTCTGAACCCACTGGGAACACAGTGGTTTTCAGAAGTTCTGATATTACTGGCAACAAAACAGACTCCAGAAATCCTGGTATCACTGGCATAACTTGGTCTCTGCCTCTATGCTAGTAAGAACATCTGTGATTTGGTTATTTCTCCACAAAACAGAAGACATGCATAGTACAGTTATAGCAGGTGTCATAGTGTTTCAGAAGATAAGAAATATCATAACTATAAATCAGAGGCAAGCATGCATTTGTTAATCCTAACTCTGAGTTCTAGTTTCTTCAAGAAGCTCTGAACTGATTTATTCTCTACTTAAGCAGGCAGGTGCATGAAATCTCAGAGTATGTACAACATCAGAAACATGATATCTACATTGTATTTTTGAGCATGTAAATCCGGTAATGCTTAAGTAATATGGTGAGGATCAGCAGAAACTTACTTTGCCGTTGGAAGAAGTTCTGTGAACCGGAGTTAACCACAACTCTGATGATGCTCTAAACAGCTTCTTCACGTACTCAGTAAGCTGGAAGTTTTCAACTTCTGGGGATGGAAAGGAAGTGATGTTCTGATTTCTCTTAGTGGATGGATGGAAAGTGTATAGCAATATGAACACAGAAGTTTAGGAAGTTTCCAACGTGTGGATCAGAAACTGTGTGAATGGTTTTTAGTCAAGAAATAATTGAGAACAAGTGGAGTTTTGAATGCAAGGAATCAAAAGTTAACAAGGTTTTATGTGTTGTGTTTACAATTCTTGGAACTCTTGGAATTTTGGCAGGGATTCAATGCTTTTCTTTCTCAAAATTTTGACCTCTTTCACAAATTTTTCTGGACCCCTTCTCAGTGACCAATGGTGTTCTATTTATAGGCAAAGTTTTGTGGGTTTGAAAATGTCAAGTAGCGCCAACATCATACACTAGATGCTGACTTTATCTTGAAGCAAGTTCAAAAAAGGTGTGATATTTGACAGTTTTTTTAGCTTAGGCTGGATTAGCAAGCAGGGATTAAGGAAAAGGGAACCCACAAGCAAAAAGTAGCGCATGGACCCTTACCTAATTCTGTACAAAAGTATTTCTACGTTACACATGGAGAGATCCTTTGGACAAAGACTCAAAAGTGGTTGTGAGCATTAATGAGCATTAAATGATGATGAGATTTGTCAAAATCAGAAATCCTGTAATGTGAGATTTTGAATCATTTCTTAACTCTGGATCAGAAGTTCCATTTCAGCATAGTCTAGAATAAAACACCCCACTTCTGATCTTAGTATCCTGTTGCCTCAGCATACTCTGAAGGATTCCTCAGGCTTTCCAGTAACCTTCTTTGATTTACCTTTGAAAACTCTGGATTAGAAGTTCTGCTTTAGCGTAACATCCAATCTTCTGATCCTCTTAACTTCTTGCTCCAGCATGTTCTGAAGAAGTTTTCAGGCTTTGCATTACGCTTTATTACCTTCTTTGCATTACCCCAACAAACTCTGACTGAACTTGCGTAGATGCTGAAGAGCCATGTTCTAACTGAAGACTATGTGCTGAATCATGTTCACAACTTCTGAATGCACCTGCCTGGAGGCTGGCTCAGAAGTTCTGAAGTGTCATTTTTCTTAAATACTGAGAAAAAATCCCAAGTATTTAGAAATTTGGCTTTTCCATAGTAAATTTGACTTTTGAACTTTTTGATGATACAAACTTCATATTACAACATGTCTTGAGGAAATATGATTTTTGAGATTTGATTTTGATCCAAAAGTCAAAGTTTGACTTTCCTGTGTGCCAAATGATCATTTTTCCCTTGTGAGTGATTTGCTTGGAAAAATGATAATTCAAGGCTTGGAATTGGATGGAAGCGAACTTGAGGATCCTAGGGTGATTCCTTGAGAAAAGAGAGGGCAAATTTTGGGGTACAACAGCTGCCCCTGTTCAATCTTCTTAAACCTGAAGAGTTAGACTGGCGAGTCTTGCCATTCGGGACTCGAAGGTGGAAGATGATTGGACACTAAGTGCCTATAAATTTTCACTCGATGATGTGATGATAGAAGGAATGGGCTTACAGATGCCATTTGGAGAAGTGATAGAATCTTGTCGGAGATGGGCTTGTAGATGCCATCCAAGAATGTTTATTTAATTGTAAGTTGTAAGCTGAAAGAATGAGTATCAGAATGGAGTCCATGTCTGGAGCGTATCTGAACCGCATCTGTAAGTTTTGTCTGAATGAGTGTCATAATGGCATCCGTGTCTAGAGCGTATCTGAACTGTATCTGAAAGGTTGTATCTGAATAAGTATTAGAATGGCATCCGTGTCTGGAGCGTATCTGAACTGTATCTAAGAGTTGAATCTGAATGAGTATCAGAATGGCATCTGTGTCTGGAGCGTATCTGAACTGTATCATGAGATTTGAATCTGAATGAGTATCAGAATGGAATCCGTGTCTGGAGCATATCTGAACTGTATCATGAGAGTTGAATCTGAATGAGTATCAGAATGGCATCCGTGTCTGGAGCGTATCTGAACTGTATCATGAGAGTTGAATCTGAATGAGCATCAGAATGGCATTCGTGTCTGGAGCGTATCTGAACTGTATCATGAGAGTTGAATCTGAATGAGTATCAGAATGGAATCCGTGTCTGGAGCGTATCTGAACTGTATCATGAGAGTTGAATCTGAATGAGTATCAGAATGGCATCCGTGTCTGGAGCGTATCTGAACTGTATCATGAGAGTTGAATCTGAATGAGTATCAGAATGGCATCCGTGTCTGGAGCGTATATGAACTGTATCATGAGAGTTGAATCTGAATGAGTATCAGAATGGCATCCGTGTCTGGAGTGTATCTGAACTGTATCATGTGAGTTGAATCTGAATGAGTATTAGAATGGCATCCATGTCTGGGGCGTATCTGAACTATATCTGAAAGGTTGCATATTGTCAATGGTAACTGTTAATCTTATCCTGAAAAGGGTAAAATGTTAGCTAAAATACAAAGTTATGTTGCATGAGATGTATGATGCAATGTATTTGCTTTATCAATGTTTATGATATATGGATGCAATGTATGCGCATGTGAACTGATTTGTTGTATTGCTATTTGATTGAGGAAAATAAATCCATGAATGCTGCTGAGGATATGTGAATTTTCATATCTTGAAGTTGAAGCACTGATGAACTTTTGTTGAGAGAAATAAGTTCTGTTGTAAGGGAAATGCCATGTACTGCTTGTAAGATCTGCTTGGGGAATCCTGAGAAATTTGACGGCTTCTACTGGGGATTAATAATTTGAAATTGTTCCACTGGAGAATTTAAATGACGTACTGTAGGGGATTTCTTATGGAACAGCCTAGAGCCATTTTCCTATTCTTTCAACCTATTAGTAATTATCTTTCTCATTTTGTTTATTTGTAAACAGTAATCATGTTCAAATGCATATGTTCATCAATGAATCATTGGACGTTTTTGCAAACAAAACACAAGCTTAAAGAAAAAGACAAATAGTTTTTGCACTTTCAAAGGGGTATCTTTGTATTGACTTTGAATAAATATTTTTGTACAAAGGGAACAAACATTCTAGTAAGAGAATGATGTCGTAAAACAAGAAAATTTTGATACAAAGAAAGATAGTTGTGTGTAATAATCCCGTGGGGTTCCCATTCTGCTATAGCCTTCATATTTCTAAGTATCTTGTCTATTTTCCTTGTCCGAAGATGATTGAATTGATCCGAAACTCTAAGTTTGTTAGTAGAAGCCAAAGGTTGTTCGTCAAGTGATCCGACGGGACATAGTCATATGCTTTAATTCCCTAACTTTTGCCTGGATCGCCCTTTCGGGTTTTCAGTCCACCGGTAAACCCTTTTTTTCCCAAGTCGCCCTTTCGAGTTTTCAACTTGCCGGGTGTACATATTTTTTCATTTTATCCCTAATTTTTGCCCGAACCTTTTGGTTCTCTGGGATGCCCTTGTTTTGCCTAGGTGTGTCAACCTAGCGGGTCTCTTATGCGTAGTATCTTTTAACTATGTTCGTGTTCACAGGGTGTGGCAGGTCATCGCCATCCATGGTGGTCAAGATCATTGTCCCACCGAAGAATATGTTCTTGATTACAAATGGTCCTTCATAGGTAGGAGTCCATTTGCCCCTGGGATCACTTTGTGGAAAAATGATACGTTTGATCACTAGATCGCCAACTTGATATACTTGGCATCTGACTTTCTTGTTGAAAGCCTTGATCATCCGTTTTTGATACATCTGACCATGGCAAACAGCAGTAAGTCTCTTTTCATCAATTAAGTTCAGTTGATCAAGTCGAGTCTGGATCCAATCATTTTCATTCAATCCTGCATCCTTCATAATTCTCAGAGAGGGGATCTGAACTTCAATAGGTAAGATAGCCTCCATGCCGTAAACCGAAGAATAGGGTGTTGCCCCGGTTGATGTGCGAGTCGTGGTACGATAACCGTGGAGAGCGAATGGTAGCATCTCATGCCAGTCTTTGTATGTGACTGTCATTTTCTGTATGATCTTCTTAATGTTTTTATTTGCAGCTTCGACAACACCATTCATCTTTGGTCGATAGGGAGAAGAATTGTGATGCTGGATCTTGAATTTCTCGCATAATGCAGTGATCATAGTGTTGTTAAGATTTGTACCATTGTCAGTGATGATCCTTTCCAAGATACCATACCGGAAAATAAGGTTTTGCTTGATGAAGCGGGCAATAACATTCTTGGTAACGGAAGCGAAGGAAGCTACTTCGACCCACTTTGTAAAATAGTCAATGGCCACTAGGATGAAGCGGTGTCCATTGGAGGCTGTAGGCTTTATCTCTCCAATCATATCAATTCCCCACATAGCAAAGGGCCAAGAAGTTGTTAAGACATTCAGAGGAACCGGAGGTACGTGCACCTTGTCGGTATAAATTTGGCATTTATGACAGGTTTAAGAATGTTGATAGCAATCTGCTTTCATGGTTGACCAATAATAGTCTGCCCGTAGATTTTCTTTGCCATCGTATGCCCACTGGAATGGGTGCCAAAAGTACCTTCATGTAATTCAGCCATGATCTTTTCAGCTTCAACCTTATCCACACACCGAAGCAAAATGGAGTCATGATTGTGTTTGTACAGGATGCCATTACTAAGGAAGAATTTAGCAGAGAATCTCCTTAAGAACTTCTTATCATTGATTGAAGCTCTTTCTGGATATTCTTGAGCCTCGAGATACCTCTTGACCTCATGAAACCAAGGCTGGTCCACTACCTCTTCAGTATTAATCTCGTGACAATGCGCTGGTTCATCCATTCGTTCGATGGTGATCTGGGGAGCCTTGTTATTCCAATTAAGTTTAAACATAGATGACATTGTGGCTAGAGCGTCTGCTAGCTGATTTTCTTCTCGCGGGAAATGCTCGAAGGTAATCTTCTCAAAATGTGGTAGCAATGTCAAAACATGTTCTTTGTAAGGGATAAGGTTTGGGTGCTTAGTGTCCCATTCCTCTTTGATCTGACTGATGACCAAAGCTGAATCTCCAAACACATCTAAAGATTTGATTCCCAAGTATATGGCAGCTCTGAGACCAAAGATGCACGCTTCATATTCCGCCATGTTGTTTGTACAGTTGAAGCAAAGTCTGGTAGTAAAGGGAGTAGGACACCCTTATGGAGATATGAGTACAGCGCCGATGCTATTACCAAGTGCATTGGATGCTCCATCAAAGAACAGGGTCCATCGGGATCCTTGTTCAGGTCCGTCATATGGTCTGATTTCTTCATAGTTGTCTAATGTCATGATGTTTTCATCCGGGAATTCAAACTTCATGGACTGATAGTCTTCTACAGCTTGGTGAGTAAGGTGATCAGCCAATACACTGCCCTTTATAGCTTTTTGGGTAGTATACTGTATGTCGTACTCCGTTAGGATCATCTTCCATCTCGCTATTCTCCCAGAAAGAGCAGGTTTTTCGAAGATGTACTTTATCGGATCCATTTTAGATATCAACAAGGTAGTATGAGTCAGCATATATTGTCTTAGCCGGCGAGCAGCCCATGCCAGAGCGCAACAAGTTTTCTCGAGCAGTGAATATCTGGCTTCACAGTCGGTAAACTTTTTGCTCAGGTAATAAATAGTGTGCTCTTTTCGTCCAAACTCATCATGCTTCCCCAATACACACCCCATTAAGTTTTCTAAAACAGCCAGATACATGATCAACGGTCTTCCCTCGACTGGTGGCATCAGTACATGAGGCTCTTGTAAGTACTCTTTGATTTTGTCAAAAGCAACCTGGTATTCATCATTCCATGTGACTACTTGATCTTTCTTCAATAGTTTTAAGATTGGCTCACAAGTAGCTGTTAGGTGAGAGATGAATCTGGAAATATAGTTCAAGCGTCCCAAGAATCCTCTGACTTCCTTCTCAATACGAGGAGCAGGCATCTCTTGTATTGCATTAACTTTGGCAGGATCGACCTCAATACCTTTGTTACTGACGACAAAGCCTAGGAGTTTACCGGACCGTACTCCAAATGTGCACTTGCTTGGATTCAACCATAGCTTGTACTTCTTCAGTCTCTCAAGCAGCTTTTGTAAGTGATCAAGGTGTTCTTCTTCTGTTTGCGATCTGGCTATCATATCGTCTACGTAGACCTCTATTTCATGATGTATCATGTCGTGAAATAAAGCTACCATGGCGCGTTGATAGGTTGCCCCAGCATTCTTCAATCGCAATGACATCACTTTGTAGCAGAATATGCCCCACTGTGTGACAAATGTTGTTTTCTCCATGTCCTCAGGTGCCATTTTGATTTGGTTATAACCTGAGAATCCGTCCATGAAGGAAAACACTTTGTGTTGTGTCGTATTGTCAACCAGGATATCAATGTGGGGGAGTGGAAAATCATCTTTAGAGCTTGCCCTATTCAAATCTCTATAGTCCACACACATTCGTACTTTGCCGTCTTTTTTAGGTACGGGAACAATGTGGGCAACCCATTGAGGATAGGAAGTGACAGCCAAGAATTCAGCATTAAATTGCTTCATGACCTCTGCTTTGATCTTTTCTGACATATCAGGTCTCATGCGGCGGACCTTTTGTTTTACTGGTGGACAATCTTCTTTTGTAGGCAGACGATGTACCACGATATTTGTATCAAGTCCTGGCATGTCTTCATATGACCAGGCAAAGATCTCAACATAATCATGCAACAGCTGAATCAGACGCTCCTTGACACTAGGTTCCAGATTGGCACCCACCTTGACTTCTTTTTTATCCTCCTTGGTACCCAGGTTGATTGTATCCACAGGTTCCTCATGAGGCTGGATCGTTCTTTCCTCTTGTTGTAGTAGTCTGGCCAGTTCCCCTGGTACTTCACAATCTTCCTCACCTTCGTCTTCGGCTTGGTAGATTAGATCCTCAGAGTCACAAAAGGCCATAGCAGTATCGTTACCCATGGGATCCAGAATGGAGGGTGTTGTACCCCAAATTTTTCCCTCTCATTTATTAAGATTTTTCTCACAAGACTTCTTGGACTCAAGACAAGATCAGGGTTTGCTCAGCTCAGGACATCTCATCTTGCACTGATAACCCAAAATTAGGGTTTGAGTTTGCACAAAGAATTTTGGACCACCAATGCTTCATGTGACTTTCATACATCATTTTGGACCCCTAAGATTGCTCATGATAAGTTTCAAGCCTTGGATTACACTTTTGCTCAATCAATTAGACAGTTGACCTAAAAAATCAGCTGTATTGGGGAAAAAGTCAACCATGGTCAATTTACAGTCAAACTTCATAACTTTTTATCCACATCAACATTTTAGACTCATATGTACCATTTTATCAAGTTTGGATCACAACTCCTCAAGAAATTTGATCAAATCATCAAAAGGGCAAAATGGTCAAAATTATGGTTTTGACTGGGAAAGGGAAATTTCTGATTGTTAACCTAGCCAATGACCAATTGAGTTCAAGCATGATTTCAAGGATTCAATGGCATCATATTGACTTAATTACATGGTTCAAAACATCTCAAGTTCATTGGATTGACAGATGAAATTTGCAGTCAACTGATCAAAAGTCAACTGTACACTAAAAAGTCAAACATTGACTTTTTGGTCAAAATCAAGTACCAAAGGTCATAATTCATCAAGATATGTCAAAATATGAAACTTGTTCACCAAGAAAACTTTCATAACTTAGAAATTTTCTAAGTATAAAAATTTTCTTATTTTTTCTCAACTTTTCACCACTTTTTCACCATGATGCATATTGATTCAAAGAAAGTTACCAACATGAAAGTTGTAGACCTAAATAAAATCTATAACTTTTCTTCACAAACTTTTCCCTAAAGATGCTTGGATCTCAAGATATAAATTTGTAAATACATGGTCATGAACTTCTTAACTTAGTGAAATTTTGCCCTAATTTAGGCAGGTTTTGGACCCAACTTCATGGCAAGTTTTCATCTATTTCCAAGAGGTATATAAAAATTCATTTCAAATATGGATTATATATCACATTTCAAGCTTTCCAAAATGTCCAAGAACTCTCCAAGATCATTTTTGAGTAGGGAGAATCGAAGAGAGGAAATTGGCATTTTCTCACTTTTTGTTCAAGCCATTTTCATGAAGAACCAAGTTGCAAATCAACCTATGCTGGCTATTTCATGCTTTAAAGGTCCTAAACTTGCTACACACTCCTTAATTAAATGCTTACTCGGTCGAAAAAGCCTTTATCCTTGCTTTTGAACCTTTATCCAATTGATAATTCCACTTATGGCAAAAAGGTTCCATTGCCATTTTCATAAAGAGCAACTTTTGCAAACTTTGTAATCTCGAGCATTGAACCTGTCCTCTTGATGCATACAAACCACACAGGTCTCAAGAAACTTGTACAAACTCATATCAACCCTAAAGCAAGCTGGTACAAGCATGAGAGTTTTGTCTTGTCACTTTGCTTCAAGTACAAGAAAAGTTGCAAAAAGGCTAGGGCTTGTACAGCTGATAGAGAGCTGACTTAAAATCATTTCTATACTAATATGCAAACAATATGCAACACATAACACGCTTGGCAAGGACCTGAAACTCTCTCAATCTGAAAAATACCCAAAACCTGTCCAAAACTGCAGATTCTGCACAAGCATCCCCATATTCCATATGGCTCATGCGTTTTAAGTTTGGATCATTCAAACACATTACATACTTGATACCTAGTCAATCCAAACCATCATCCTTGTTCTATAACCTCTGTTTCACTACTTTCCATTGTTAACTTTGAAGCTTGCAGTTGGACTTGGTCAGGGAGTTCTAGCCACTTTCAGAGCAAGGTAAGAGTTGGAATAGATTCAGGGAAGCTCAAGGAAGCTCAAGCAATCATCAGGTCTCCATTAAAGTCTCTGCATTTCCATACACGATTCCAGCTGAAGGAGGTAATTTTTCAAACTCTATATCTTTGTACAGGCAACCTCAGGCCACGATATGTGAATGAAAAATGTAGTTCTCATCATAACGAAGTTGTACATATCATTATCTTGCATTTATATTACTTGTGCTAAGATAATTTGGAGTTTGAAATCTCTGAAAATTTTAGGTTAAGATTTAGGGATTTCAAAATTCTCTTTGATCTTTGATAGTTAGATTACATAATTTATATGGTTGGAATCGTGAGCTCAAATGCCACATTTTTCATGTTATAAATTTTCATTTTTATGCAAGCATGAGGAAGTTACAGTTTGAACCGGCCATGGCGTGAGGAAAGGAAGGAAGGATAGGGATGAAGCTGTATTGGGCTTTTTGGCTTCTTGGGCTGTTTGTTTTTGCTAGCATCATCACTCCTGATTTACTTTCTCACCCCCTGCTAACTCTTTTCATATTTTATTTTTTATATTTTTATATTTAATTTATTTAATTATTTTCTTTAATGATAAAAATCCTAAAAAATAATTTAATTATTTTTACATTTTTATTTTTTTTTTATTATTTCTCACATAAAAATTTAATTTATTTTGATAGGATTTAATTGATTTTCTTAATAAACTTATAAATGTAATTAAATATACTTAGTATTTTTATTTTACATTTCATACTTACAAATGCCTATTTTTTGCATATATTTAATTTTTAATATTTATATACAATATTATTTATTTTTTATACAAAAAATGCACAAAATAATAATATAGAAATATTATTTTCTTTTAAATAAAAATTAGGATTTAATCCCTTTCAAAAGAATTAAATATTTTTCCTTATATTTTTTTGGTTTAAATTAAATATCTTTTTATATAAAAGCAAGACATAAAACATCTTTTCTTTACATACATATTGCATTACATTTTAAATATTGTATTATATTTATCTTAATTCGCACAAGTTCGATTTGGTTGTAATAATATATTTAGCTTTATATTTGTGCAAATCCCCATTCAAACTTGTATTCTCCCCTCCCATAAAATTTTTGTAATAGCTTAGTATATTTACATTATGCAATTTATTGCTTTCATATGCCATGATTAGTAATTAGGGTTTGTATGACAAGAACGAAATAAAACAAATAGAAAACCCTAAATACAAGACAAAATCAAAAGCATGAAAAATGATAAACTTTGCACACAAGCACCTTTAGGGTTTCTCCCACTTGGTTTCCTAAAATAAAATGGCCATGTTACGCATGCGAAGTATCTTGGCAAAACAAAACAAATTTAAGATCATAATCCCTCGATGACGCTATTCAAAAGTTGCCTTACAAAATGATCTTGGTCCCTCAAAAATGCTAAGATACTTTGCAATATTGCTAATCATGGTTATACGATGACCCACGCCCGTCCCGTATACATCCAAAGATAGGGTTGTTTGCCAAATCAATGGTAAGTCAACAATATCAAAGAAATAGAAAATGCACAAGAAAGACATTTGAGTAGGTAGATAGCTTCTAAGTTACTTGCTCCATTTCAAAAAAAAATCCTTGCTATTTTCAAAAACAAACACATACACATTTCAAAAACATCTTACAAACAATTTAAAACATTTTCAAAAGACAAACGTCTTTGTATACATTCTTACGAACGAGAATCATTACAAAGATTGCCTAAACTAATGGCCTCTTTTACAAAATACTTTCAAAACCACACCAAACACCATTTCAAACAAACCAAAGCAAGTGATCTAAGCAAGTAACTAAGAGCCCATGGAAAACCATGGATGAAAAGGGTGCTAGCACCTTCCCTTTTCATAATCTACCCCCCGAACTCAAGAAAACATCTTAAAGGTATTTCCTATGCTTTTTCACCTTTCCTTTTGGATAAAAGAAAAGTATGTGGCAACTCTTGCTAACCGCGACATTTGCGAATACAAACGCAAAACCTCAAGTCAGTTCTCCCACCGCATCACAGAGGGGTACCTGCATTTGTGAGTGTGGGTGTGTGTAAGGGTATAGCCATCCTTAAAAATAAAATGTAAAAGAAAAACAATGAGCACAAAAGTTTGTATGCGAAAAACGTCCATGATTCATTGAATGTCATATGAAGATGAAATAATAACCCTTACAAATGGACCATTGTGCCTCGGGAAAGACACAAGGTTTTAAGAGTGCGAATTGTTTTTTTTTTTAATATTACAGGTCCAATCAAAATGTAAAGATAAATTACTGAGGGATGAAAGTTATTGGGACAAAGTCTCTAGCCTCCCAATTGTGGAGTCCTCCATTGATAATCAGAAAGATCCAATCCTCCAAGCTGTAATCCTCTTCACCATCTCCTACCTCATTGACCTCTCGGTTGCTAATCTTCAAGGGTGGCCCTCCAGCACGGGCACGGCATACAGCCTTCTAAGCATTTGAAGTGAAACCTAAGCCAAATTTGTCAGATTTATACGGA
The DNA here is from genome assembly GCA_948472305.1 of Vicia faba. Lineage (NCBI taxonomy): Eukaryota > Viridiplantae > Streptophyta > Magnoliopsida > Fabales > Fabaceae > Vicia > Vicia faba. The sequence goes on from OX451737.1 coordinate 1,045,424,056, forward strand.
ATATCTGGAAGTTTCCCCCAGATGGTGCATCCACCCTCCTCTACTACTGCTTTGGCGTCCTTCAGAGATGACATTCGGAGTGGAGGTCTTACAATCTTTGGAATCTGGGACACAGTCTTGGTCGCTGCTACCTCTTGGGGGACCTCTTCGAAATGTTGAAAAGGAGTTTAAATGAACTCACTGTCCAATTTCACATAGCTGAAGGAATTGAGGTGGCTAATCATATACTCTTCCACTCTGTGGACAGTGATAATCTTTCCTTAGACTGGATATTTCAGCATCTGGTGCAATGTAGAGGTGACAGCGCCAGCATTATGGATCCATGGCCGTCCTAGCAGACAGGAGTAAGAGGGGCGGATGTCCATTACATAAAAGGTTGAATTGAAAGTTTGAGTCCCAACCTTTATGGGGATATCCACCTCCCCGTGTACCATCCTTTTTGAGCCATCAAATGCCCTTACGACTATGTTACTTGGCTTTAACGTTAGTCCTTCGCAGTCTAGTCTGTCGAGAGCTTTCTTTGGTAGAACATTCAAAGATGAGCCAGTGTCCACCAAGACATGGGCCAGAGTTGTGCCTCTACATTCCACAGAGACATGTAATGCCTCGTTGTGCTTTCTTCCCCTTGGTGTCAGATCAGCATCCGAGAAGCCTAGGCCGTTATTCGTTGTCAAGTTGGCCACACAATCTTGAAACTGATCAGCAGACGTCTCTTGAGGCACATGGGTTGTCTTTAGGAACTTCACCAAGGCTTTCGCATGTGCCTCGGGACACATTAGCAATGCCAGCATGGAGATTTTGGAGGGAGTTTGGCCCAACCGTTCAACTACATCGTAGTCGCTCCTCTTTATTATTTTTAGAATCTCGTCCAATTCTTTCTTGGAGGTCTCGGGGATAGTCAGTGATTGAGCCTTCGTCCGGACAGGCTCCACTTGAATACTTTTTCCTCGAGTTTCAGCAGCAAGAGTGTTGGTAAGAATGACAGCAGGGGTTATAACGGCTTCGTCAATAGGAGCACTTGTAGAGATGATTATTGGTACGGAAGTAACCTTTGGAGCAGCCACGGGTCCAAAAACTTCCTTTGGGGGGGAAATCTCTGGAGAAAAGATCCTACCTCTTCGGGTAATCTTACTAGTTTCGCAATATTGCTAATGTCGGAATCTTCTTCTTCTGAGTTTATCTCTTTGGCGGCTATCCTATCTTGTTTGATGCCATGGTAGTAGATGTCCCCGCCGTAATCCCACGGCACAGTTTTGTCTGATTCATATGGGACTGGCCCAGGAATTGTGATTATAAGAGGAGTAGTTTTCGGAACCGATGTAATTCTAACGGGTCTTTTGGGGACCCTGGAAGAATTGGTGGAGATGGTAATGATTGAAACGTCTTCAACAGGAACAGGTGAAACAGGAGTACTTTCAAACAGGATCTCTTTATTGTCTATCAAGCGTTGAATGCTTGTTTTCAACAAAGAGCCAACAGTTGGTGAGGATAAACAAAGGTGGTAGTCTTCATTACAACTCGGAAATACACCGGCTTTCAACAAGTTTATCTTAATGATTGGGAGTGGAGTCACGAGTTCATCAACTGTGGTAACAAACATATCTTCTTCAATAGCATTGGTGTTGTGACCATGTCTGGGCATAGGAGCGGAAATGACGTTTGGCTTCTCGGGCGCATCAAAGTCAATTTCTTTCGCCTCTATAAGGTCTTGAACTTTGTTTTTCAAGGCCCAACAGTTGTTAGTGTCATGACCCAGACTTTTGGTGTGATATGCACAACGGGCATTTGGGTGATAATGAGGGGACGTTGTGTTGGGGTTTTTTGGAGCTTCTTTTAAAGTTTTCGAATTAGATTTCAGAAGATGCGGTAATACTTGGGACAGAGTCATATTGATTCTGGTGAATTGTCGGACTGGCCTTTCCACCCTCGGTTGATTACTTCTTGGTTGATCAGATGTAGGCTTTGGGATCATAACAGCCCCTACCATTGGTCGGAGTTCGACTCTCCCTTGGTTCCTTTATGGATATACATCAACTACTTCTTTCTTCCCAATAAAAGGCTTCCTCACAGTTGTAGAAGAATATGAATCCTTCTGAATCTTTCCACTTTTTATGCCAGCTTCCACCCTCTCTCCGGTCAGTATTAACTCAGTAAATCATGCAGATGAGCTTCCAATTAAATGGTTAAAGAAAGGGCCCGATAAAGTGCCTAAGAACATGTCCACCAATTCTCTTTCAGACAGAGGGGGTTGAACTTTTCCAGCTAGATCTCTCCATTTCTGCGCGTAATCCTTGAAACCCTCATTGGAAGCCATAGCCATACTCTGAAGTTGAGTACGGGTAGGCGCCAAATCAGCATTATATTGATATTGCTTGTAGAAAGTTGCGGCAAGATCTTCCCAATTGTGGATGTTGGCTCTCTCTAGTTGGTAATACCAGTCAAGTTGTGTTCCAGATAGGCTATCTTGGAAAAAATGCACCCACAAGTCTTTATCAGCGGAGTGTGGTTGGATCTTTCTCACGTATGATTGGAGGTGCATCTTAGGACATGATACTGCATCATATTTTGCAAACAAGGGAACTTTGAATTTCAGAGGGATCACAATTCCTGACACTGGCCCCAATTCTTCAAAGTCTAGGCCTGGCACCTTTTGTATTTCCATAGCGCTCAAACGCTCTTCAAGATGTATGTACTTGTCATCAGCTGGAGGATATTGTTTCTTAGAGTAGTCTTCCTATTCTTCCTCCTCTTCAGATTCTGACGGAACCGCTATTTCCTTTCCTTTTCCCTCTTTTTCACCAGACGTTGTTGCGAAGTTCAAGGTTCTTCTAGTCTGTCCCTAAAACCTTCTCCCCATGTTTAAAACCCCAGTGACTTTCTTTGTTTTCTTTTTCCTTTCCTCAACCAGCAGAGTCTTCAACTCTTCTTGCCCCTTGGCTAGGGTCATGAGAAACTGTTGAAACTGCGTGTTCTAAGCTTAGAGATATTTGACTGTTTGTTCAAGATCCATGTTACTGAAATAAACAGTAGAGAGATGAGGAAACTTGTTGCAAAAGACCTGTTTATGTTATGATGAATGATATGTGTATATGCAATGTTTTCATGGATTTCAAAGATTCAAGTTTGTTTTAGACAAAACGAAACACATGTTATATTAATAAGATAAGTTTGAGTACATCAATGCCCCTTGGGCAAAATAATACGAAACTCTAAGATAAAAAAGTAGTGTGCATCCTCTTTGGTGCTATGTATGCATTTAGAGTCTGCTCCTCATAAAGTAGCCTAGTGAGTTCCAAAACCTTCTCGCTTGCGTAGAATTGGGCTTCGAAAGTATCTCGTTCTCCTTTGAGTTGTATCCAATCCCTTTGTAGGTCTTCAAGAGATGTGGGAATGTCAGGATGTAGGATAGTGTATGGAACATATCCCTCCTTAACAGGCTCAATAATTACCGGAAGAATGGAAGGATAAGGCATCATAAGACTTTGAGCGCGGGTTCTTACCTATTTGAGGTAAGGCTCAAGAGGGATGGAATTCTTGTGTCCCAAAGTCTTACTATCCACCTTGTTTAGCATCCTCCAAGCTCGGATGAATCTCTGGCGAAGACCTTGGTCGTCGTTGTTGTAGTCAAATACCAAACCTTGAATCAGCATCTCGTACGGGACATCCCTTCGGGCGTAACCAAAATGTCTTAAAGCTAAGCATGGGTTGTAGGTGATGCCTCCCCTAATGCCAATTATAAGGACATTAGGTAATTCCCCACAATGGTCAACAATGATAACATTCTCTTTAGACCGGGAGCACCAATGGATATCTGAATGTTTGAGCGTCATTAACCTTTGTGACCACCTTGAACCTTGCTCGTTCTTTAAGATTGATTGGGGAAGATGAGAAATAAAACATCTTGCCAAGAGAGGAGTGCAACACATAAGGATACCTCTTTTCCTCATTGTGCGAGTGTGAAAAGAGTGTAGGATATCCCCTAGCAATATGGGCACCGGGTTGCGTGACATGAAGATTTTGACGGTGCTCACATCTATGAGTTGGTCAGGATTGGGAAACAAGACCATCCCATAGATAAGAAGAGCCACAATTTCCTCAAAGGCTTGCAAGTCTAAGGAATTCCAACAACTTAGGGCTTTCTCAAACAGGAACTTTGCTAAGAAGCCTTTGACACCACTTCTAGTTTCCCAATGAGTTGTAACATCAGATGAGTGCAAGTGCAGAGCTTGAGCAATCTCTTTTGGCATTGGGTCTCTTTCTGTACCATTGAAAGGTAGTTGATTGAGAATGGGAATCCTCAAGAGTTGAGAGAATTCTTCCAAAGTAGGCACAAGCTGATAGTCGAGGAATGTGAAGCAATGGTGCAAAGGATCAAAGAACTGAAAGAGCACCTTCATCATATCCTCATCTGTGTTGGAGGTGACCAAGTTGAGTAGACGACCATGCCTCTCGGTGAATGGAGAGTTCTCGGGGATCCTTGAAGCTAGCTCCTTAAGTTGTGGAGGAATTCTTACAAGGTTGACTTGGATAGTTTTCCTGCGAAGTGAATCCATATCCTACAAAACAAGAACAAAGATGAATATCCAAAATCCTTGAAATGGTTAGTGGATGCATGTGATGTTCATGATGTCCATGATGTTATGTACAAGTATGCATATACAAGAAAAGCAAACAAGTTCTTAGTTTAGGCTTGCATGGGGTTTTATAGGTAAGTACCCTCTTGAAGTTTAGTTGGTTTAAACCTGTCCTAATAATAGAAAACGGGTTCTAAGGAGCTCAATATCACCGGATTGTTTCGTTGGTCATTGTTTCAGCTCAAACCTCTTTAATGGCGAACGAAATATCCCAAGAAACCAACCCTCAATGAATGTAGTATCGAGTATCTACCAACTTCGGACTGTACCAAAGTCGGTCATCTCACTACATCCTAAAGGCCAAGTTGGTCAAGTAAAGGTTCTAAAAGTTCATTAGTGCTTCATGACATCACTCAGCGGCCCCGTATTCTCTTTGATTGACTCAAAGGCTACCAGTACCCACAAATATGTCACACTAACATAGCTATTGCTTAGACCATGTCGGTATACCCTGCACAGTTTCCACAATGTATTGCTATTTACCTATAATGTATCCCAAATCCGGGTAGAGGATTTCAAACCTAAACAAAGAACCATAATGTAAAGCATACAAGTCAAACAATGTAAGCAAATAAGTGTGATCTAGCCCTAAGGTAACCCCACTTTTATTATGTCCCCAGCAGATTCGCCAGTTCTCTGATACGGTGGGAGAACTAAATTGAGGTGTTTGCGTTTATGTTCTCAAATGTTGCGGTTTAGCAAGAGTCGCCACCGACTTTTTTTTATCCAATAAGGAAAGGTAAAAAAAGCACAGGAAAGACCTTTTAGAGATGTGTTTGAGTTCGGGGGGTAGATTATGAAAAGGGAAGGTATTAGCACCCTTTTCATCCATGGTTTTCCATGGGCTCTTAGTTACTTGCTAGATCACTTGCTTTTGTTTGAAAAATGTGTTTAGTGTGGTTTTTGAAAGTATTTTGAAAAAGGTGCCATCGTTTAGGCAAACTTTGCAATGATTCCCATTCGTAAGAATGTATACAAAGTGTTGAGCTTTTGAAAATATTTCAAGGTTTAGAAAATGTTTTGAAGTTGTTTTGTATGTGATTGTTTTTGAAAATAGCAAGGATGTTTAATTTGAAATTGAGCAAGTAACTAAAAGTAATCTACCTACACAAAAGGTCTTAGATATGCTTTTCCTCCTCCTTTAGATGTTGCTACCTTACCATTGATTTGGCAAGAAGCCCCATCATTGGATGTGAAGGGACGAGCATTGGGGTCATCGTATGACCATGATAGCAATGTTGTGAGATGACTTAGCACTTTTTATTTAGGGACTAAGATCATCTTGAAAAGGCAACCTTGATAGCATCATCGAGGGACTATGATCTTGTATTTCGAGATTTGTTTGTGCTAAGACATCCCACATGCATAACATGGCCATTTTTGTAAGGCAACAAGTGAGATTATCCTAAGGGTGCATGTGTGCAAGTGTGTTTGATTGCATGCATTTGTCTTCGATTTTTGGTGGTCTACTTGTTGGTTTTATCTTGCCATACACGCCTAATTACTAGCATTTACATTTAGAAGCGATATATTGCAGAAATGTAAAGTCCTATGCTATTACAATATTTAGGGGGATGGGGGTACAAATTTATGAATGGGGTTGCAAGTAAAAATAACTCCTAAATTACTATTACAACCATATTGAAATGCATAAGAATGTACAAGAAAATGTGAAACGAACTTGTTTTGTTTTAAGAAAATATTTTTGGTCTTTTGTTTTAAAAAATAAAATAAAGTGTGAAAAAATGTTTTTTGATGTTTGTTGGTTAATAGAATAGAAAATGATGGCAAAAACAGTGAGAAAAGAAGAAAAATGGATCAGCGTATTGCTGATTAAAATGAAGTAAGAGGTTCTGACCCTGGCACGCTGCAAAATAGAAACCTGTTAGTGAAAATGTATACGGTCAGAAGTTCTGAACCCACTGGGAACACAGTTGTTTTCAGAAGTTTTGATATTACTGGCAACAAAACAGACTCCAGAAATCCTGGTATCACTGACAGAACTTGGTCTCTCCCTCTATGCTAGTCAGAACATCTGTGATTTGGTTATTTCTCTATAAAACAGAAGACATGCATGGAACAGTTATAGCAGGTGTCATAGTGTTTCAGAAGATAAGAAATATCAGAACTATAAATCAGAGGCAAGCATGCATTTGCTAGTCCTAACTCTGAGTTCTAGTTTCTTCAAGAAGCTATGAACTGATTTATTCTCTACTTAAGCAGGCAGGTGCATAAAATCTAAGAGTATGGACAACATCAGAAACATGATATCTACATTGTAATTTTGAGCATGTAAATCTGGTAATGCTTAAGTAATGTGGTGAGGATCAGCAGAAACTTACCTTGCAGCTGGAAGAAGTTCTGTGAACCGGAGTTAACCTCAACTCTGATGATGCTCTGAACAGCTTCTTCACGTAGTCAGTAAGCTGGAAGTTTTCAACTTCTGGGGATGGCAAGGAGGTGATGTTCTGATTTCTGAGTGGATGGATGGAAAGTGTATAGCAATATGAACACAGAAGTTTAGGCAGTTTCCAACGTGTGGACCAGAAACTGTGTGAATGGTTTTTAGCAAGAAATAATTGAGAACAAGTGGAGTTTTAAATGCAAGGAATCAAAAGTTAACAAGGTTTTATGTGTTGTGTTTACAGTTCTTGGAACTCTTGGAATTTTGGCAGAGATTCAAGGCTTTTCTTTCTCAAAATTTTGACCTCTTTCACAAATTTTTCTGGACCCCTTCTCAGTGACCAATGGTGTTCTATTTATAGGCAAAGTTTTGTGGGTTTTAAAATGTCAAGTAGCGCCAACATCATACACTAGATGCTGACTTGCTCTTGAAGCAAGTTCAAAAAAGGTGTGATAGTTGACAGTTTTTTTAGCTTAGGCTGGATTAGCAAGCAAGGATTAAGGAAAAGTGAACCCACAAGCAAAAAGTAGCGCATGGACCCTTACCTAATTATGTACAAAAGTATTTCTAGGATACACGTGGAGAGATCCTTTGGACAAAGACTCAAAAGTGGTTGTGAGCATTAATGAGCATTAAATGATGATGAGATTTGTCAAAATCAGAAATCCTGTAATGTGAGATTTTGCATCATTGCTTAACTCTGGATCAGAAGTTCCATTTCAGCATAGTCTAGAACAAAACACCCCACTTATGATCTTAGTATCCTGTTGCCTCAGCATACTCTGAAGGATTCCCCAGGCTTTCCAGTAACCTTCTTTGATTTACCTTTGAAAACTCTGGATTAGAAGTTCTACTTCAGCGTAGCATCCAATCTTCTGATCCTCTTAACTTCTGGCTCCAGCATGTTCTAAAGAAGCTTTCAGGCTTCGTATTACGCTTTATTACCTTCTTTGCATTACCCCCAACAAACTCTGACTGAACTTGCGTAGATGCTGAAGAGCCATGTTCTGACTGAAGACTATGTGTTGAATCATGTTCACAACTTCTGACTGCACCTGTCTGGAGGCTGGCTCAGAAGTTCTGAAGTGTCATTTTTCTTAAATACTCAGAAAAAAATCCCAAGTATTTAGAAATTTGGCTTTTCCATAGTAAATTTTACTTTTGAACTTTTTGATGATACAAACTTCATATTCCAACATGTCTTGATGAAATATGATTTTTGAGATTTGATTTTGATCCAAAAGTCAAAGTTTGACTTTCCTGTGTGCCAAATGATCATTTTGCCCTTGTGAGTGATTTACTTGGAAAAATGATAATTTAAAGCTTGGAATTGGATGGAAGCGAACTTGAGGATCCTAGGGTGATTCCTTGAGAAAAAAGAGGGAAAATTTTGGGGTACAACAATTGGTTATCAACATTTTTGGTTTTCACCTGCCAGGTGTTGGGTTTGATTTAAAATCCCCATAAGATTGATTTCTTGTTGTAATGTTTAACTTCTTAAATCCCCAAGTTTTTATTCCCATGAGGTTTCATACTTTTCCCCCAGAGAAGTTGGTGTAATACTTACTATCAATATTGAAGAACGTATCTCTGGTTTCCCCAATGAAGAACGTATCTTAGTTTCCTCTCTTCGATGTGGTGTTGACCTCCCCAATAGAGTAAGCACGAGGTCCCCCATTGATATCTCGATGATGAGGTACTATCCCCCCTAGTGAAGTCTGTATGATATTTCTCCAATGAAGTCAGCTCGAAATCCTCAGTCGATGTTTTGTCGATATGGTTTCCATCTGCCTTATTTGAAATCAGTATTGTAATCCCTAGTAGAAGTGTGGACCGTGAAGGCATTTGTTTCCCCATTGAAGTCTGAGTGTTATTTCCCGGTGGAGCCTGGAGAGGGATGTTACATCCCTGTATGTCTACTGTTTTGACTCTATGATTTGTTTACTTCTGGATTATGTTCCACCCCAGTGAAGTTAAGCCGCGAAATATGATTTTGCTTCCTCATTTGGTGCTTATTTTTCTCTTGGAATTTTCATCTTGGATGTGATTTAGCTGAGTGTTGTTTGTGCCCGAGTTGGTTTTGCTTGGTTGCTCCTAGTGTTATATGTCTATTTTGTCAACATATACATGATAACACTCATATATTCATACATACATCATGTATAGTTAAATTTAGCAAATCATTGTTCATTTGCATTCATTAATATTTGTTGGCATATTACCCTATTTTGCAGAGTTGTGTGGTCCTCTCTCCAATAGAGTGTCGGCCTTAAGCAGAGAGTGTATATTCTTTCAATTTCCCCAATGAGTTATCCCTCGTGGAAGATTTTTACTTTATCCTTCTTGCACAGATCTTTGTATGGATAGATTGGGTTTCCCTCTCTTGAGTTTATTTCTCAAAGGATATATTATGGTTGATTGTTCCATCCCAGTTTATTTCTAGTTTGAATCTTTGATCCTCAGCAATATTATTACTTGTGATATCTGCAGGCTTCGAGCCTTGGTTTGAGAATATGTATTCATTTTGCACGATAAAACTTTATCTCCTCAGCAGAAATATATTGGCATCTTCCCAAGAAGTCATATTTCTTTCCCCAAGGAAGCCATATTGTTCTCCCCAGAGAGCCATTTTTGCAATCCTCCATGATAGCAAGTAGCAAGTCTCTTTATTTGAGCAACTTGTACTTCCTCGTAAAAGTTGACGTTACTTTTTTGCTATCTTCTCTATGAGTGAATAGTTTGCAGTTCGTTGTCAAATTATTCCAGTGGATGACAAGTCTTTTCGATATGACAGGGACAGTTCATTAAGAAATCTTTGTAAGTGGTAGTCTCTTTATATGAGATAGCTTATACATTACCCTTTCCAGGCAGAATGCCTTGGTTAAAGAAGAAGTTGAGACCTATTCTAGGTGAAACGCCAGAATTTTGGAAAAAAAACTTGTTATCTTTTTGCTACCCTCAGTGAATGTTGGTAGTTCATCGTCAGTGAACGGCGGTGCTATGATATTTCTTTTCTCTCTACCTTCAGTGAAAGTTGGTAGGTCACCTTCAGTGAAAGTTGGTGATTGTTATCTTTTTGCTACCCTCAATGAACGTTGGCAGTTCATCATCAGTGAACGGCGGTGCTATGATATATCTTTTCTCTGTACCTTCAGTGAAAGTTGGTAGATCACCTTCAATGAAAGTTGGTGATTATTATATTTTTGCTACTTTCAGTGAACGTTGGTAGTTCATCATCAGTGAATGACAGTGCTATGATATTTCTTTTCTCTCTACCTTTAGTGAACCCTGGTAGGCCACCTTCAGTGAAAGTTGGTGATTGTTATCTACCTTCAGTGAAAGTTGGTAGGTCACCTTCAGTGAAAGTTGGTGATTGTTATCTTTTTTCTACCCTCAGTGAACGTTGGTAGTTCATCGTCAGTGAACGGAGGTGCTATGATATCTCTTTTCTCTCTACCTTCAGTGAAAGTTGGTAGGTCATCTTCAGTGAAAGTTGGTGATTGTTATCTTTTTGCTACCCTCAGTGAATGTTGGTAGTTCATCGTCAGTGAACGGTAGTGTTATGATATTTATTTTCTCTCTACCTTCACTCAAAGTTGGTAGGTCACCTTCAGTGAAAGTTGGTGATTGTTATCTTTTTGATACCCTCAGTGAATGTTGGTAGTTCATCGTCAGTGAACGGCAGTGTTATGATACTTCTTTTCTCTCTACCTTCAGTGAAAGTTGGTAGATCACCATCAGTGAAAGTTGGTGGTTGTTATCTTTTTGCTACCCTTAGTGAATGTTGGTAGCTCACCATCAGTGAACGTCGGTGTTGTTATTCTTTCCTCTTTCCACCTTCAGTGAACGTTGTTAGTTTTGCCTTCAGTAAAAGTTGGTGTATCCTTTGGTTTTTTACCATCCTCTATGAGTCGGGTCTTTTGATCCACCAGTGATTTACTTTCCTAGTTGGATTTCCCTTTTGATCTTTATTTCCTTTGTTATATTCCCAGTGGTGTTTTGCGTCCTTTTGAAGTTGTTCATATGCCTTCATACTCATAAGAATTGCATGGCATCTTAGGGCCAAAAATAGGGTTTGTTTTATATTTAAGTACCTTGATCGGGTCGATACGAAGATTTTTAACCTTCGTATCTCCGGATAGAAGAAACTTAAATAAGGGAAGCTGTTGTACCCCAATTTTTCTCCCTAAGATCCCTTCATCATACCATATTGATTCAATCACAACAAGATCACATTAGGTTTTTTGGTTCTACTCCCTATCTTTAGCTTTTCTCTTTGAGGAATCACCAAGCACCTTGACTTGTTTTTCTTTTGTGATCATTCATGTTTTGTTTTGGCTTTCCTTTTAATTAATAAAATACAATGTTGGTTTGTCTCACTTGTTAATAATGTAGGTAAAGGCAATGTGGCTTAGGAAGTTGATCCATGGGTTCATGAGTTTATTTCCATGCCCTAGTCAATAAAGCTTGAGAAATCCAAACCTCACCATTGAAGTTGTTTTGGAAGAAATGGCATGGCAAGGTTTATTTTGGTTCACCATATTTCAAAGTTATCAAAATTGATTCAAAAGTACAAGGGGTTGATTGAATAAGTTGTCATGGTTGGACAAGGTCTTGTTCCCATTGGTCACAAGTGCATATTTATCTCAATTCTCAAGATATGGAAGTGGTTTTGGTTGCTATGAGTTCTTATTATCATACTCAACAACTTCTATCTACAAATCAAAAGTGTTGGTACAATAAGGTTGTTCAAAATTGTCAAAGTTCCTCAAAGCATTTTCTTAATCTAAGAGCTAGGGTTTTGAACTTCAAAGAAGTAGTTCTTGCTCATCTTTTGGTATTTTTGAGTGATTCCAAAAACATAATTTTCTTTAAAGGGTTATTAACAAATCACTTCAAAAGTTTCAAGGAGTTTTCATATGGAAGAAACTTAATGTTGAAGAAAGATTACAAGTCCTCAAGATGAACCCCCAATTTCCCATGTGTGACTTCAAATGATCATAACTTGGTAAATTTTTATCACCTTGAGCCCACTATTTTTCCATAATGATCTTGAGTATGTGAACTTTATTCCTTCTTTTATATGCAAAGTGAGAAAATGGATGAAAGATGCCCTAAGGATACAAAAGATTATAGGTCATTTCATGATTTTTTGCCAACTACAACAATTCATAACTCTCTCAATTTTTGGAGATTTTTAATGGTTCAAGTTTAAAAATGTCATTCAAGAGGTCTATTTCATGCCATCTTTTTGGGCCAAGAGCAAATTCCAAGAGAAAAGCCATGTTTAAATCCAAAACATTATAGGTCACTTTTGAAGAAAAACTTGAAATATTTCTAAGTATGGAAAGTCAAGCTCTTTTTCCCAACTTTGACTCATTGCAACTTTCAGTCCAAACATCCATGTGATTCCATTATTTTCCCATTGCAAAGCTTGTAACTTCATCTTTCTAAAGCATCAAGAATCATGCCCTAAGACCCCTTGAGTTGAGAATGCCATTGATTTGAACTTGGTAACTTGAAACTGAAGTTTCTTCAAAAGTCAGAATTTGAAATCATTGATTTAGCTTCTAAACACATTGTTTCTACGCGTTTATGCTTCTAAACATGTTTAGTGAACTTCCAGAAGTGATTAGCATAGTAAAACGTGCATTTTGGATGAGTTTTGATCAAATTAGAAGTCACACTTTTCTTGTTTGTAACTTCACACGATTTCCCTCCAAACTTCATCATTTCACACGCTTGGACATTCCATTTGATTCCCTATAAATAGAGGGTCATCCCTCATTCATTTCTTCAAGCTTGAACAACCAAAATCACACTGCCAAACTGTCTCCATAACTCATTTTCTGCAACTTCGAAATCAGTGTTCAAGCCTTTTTCAATCCAATTTTCCTATCAATTCACCTTCCTTGATCTTCCCTGAAGCTGACCATACAATTAACTTCAAGAATAATGACCTATATTAATCCATAGAAGTCCAAATTCAGAGCTATGCAACTCAACTTCAATAGGTAGATTTATCCACCAATTCTTCCAAACTTTGATATCATTGTGAAGCTCTCATTGCCCTGGTTCTAGTCGTAATACTTGCTTTTATCTGGAAACATGTTTTGACCATGAAATTTCAAATCCCTTTCCAAAACTTCTCTTCTAAATTGCTTGAGCTATAGTTTATATAAATTTGTCGCAAAGGTGTGGTTGTCTTTGTCTTGAAGAGATGAAGCGAATGGCATAGGTCTCGTGCTCTAATTTTACAGGTTGAGCAACCTGGTTTTGGGACTGGCTGGAGGTTGAAGATGACCAATGTGTCATCTTCCAACCAATGATGGCATGCCATTTGTATTTTTTGAATTTCTGATTTATATTTGATTCTATGCTTTATTAAGTAATGACCATGATATGTATAGCGCGCCAGATCCCTTGGATTTGATTAGTAACGCGTTTTGACTCTCATCCAATGGTCCACATATTTTTGACTTTATTTTTTATTTCTGATTTTTATATTTCATTACTTTAAACTTCAAAAAATCATAGAAAATTCATTTTTAGTCCAAAAAATCTGAAAAATTTATGAAAAATATTTTTGATTTTTCTCTTGATTTTCATTTTTTCACAATTTTATTTTGTGTTTTGATATTTTTTAAAAATTTTCACTTTATTTGAATTGTTTTAAATGTTTAAACATATTTTTATGCATTTTTAAATTCTAAAAAAATATGGAATGATCCAATGATATTGTGACAAATATTGGTGACCTCATCTATTTTTTATTTCTGACTTTGTTATTTTTTATCTTTTTTGTTTTATTTTACTTATTTATTTTAATTTTTAAAATAGTTTCTGACTTTTAAAAATTACCAAAAAATTTGTAAAAATATCTTAGTTCATTTCTGATTTTCCATGGTCTTACTAATTTTTTCTTGATTAATTTGAATATAGTTGATATTTTTCTCTTTTATTTATATTTTAAAACATTTTAAAAATCTTTTTTTAATGTATATATTAAATCAAATATTATTTTGTGATTACTTTCTGGCTGATCTTGGGTTGAATTTTTGGTCATGAACTTTGTTAACATCATTGGATCCATGGTGTTGAGTCTAACTCCATAAAAATGGATGAATGATTTTAATAATAGTTTGATTAAAATTCAATTCAAATGTGGTTTGTATATTCTTCCCCACTGTTGTACCCCAAAATTTGCCCTCTCATTTTATCAACATTTCTCATCACAAGGCTCTTGGAACTCAAGACCAAGTTAGGGTTTGCTCTGCTCAAGACACCTCCTTGCACTGTTGACTTGAAATTAGGGTTTGAGTTTGCACAAGTATTTTTGGACCTTCAATACCCAAATTGACTTTCATACTTCATGTTGGACTCATAAGTTTGTCCATACCAAGTTTCTAGCCTTGAATCAAATTTTTGCCCAGTCAATTAGACAGTTGACCTAGAAATCAACTGTATTGGGGAAAAGTCAACTGTGGCCAATTGATAGTCAAACCTCATGAATTTTGACCCACATCAATGTTATGAACTCATATGAACCATTTGATCAAGTTTGGACCACAATTCCACAAGAAATTTGATCAGATCACCAAAAGGGCAAAATGGTCATTTTTAGGGTTTTGACTGTACAAAGGCAATTTTTGACTGTTTGACCTAGCCAATAGCAAATCAAGCTCAACCATGGACTCAAGGACTCAATGAAATTATCTTGACCCATTCAACAAGTTCAAAAGATCTCAAATGCATAGGATTGACAGATAAATTTTTCAGTCAACTGATCAAAATTTGACTGTACACTGAAAAGTCTAACTTTGACTTTTTGGTCAAAATCAAGTGTCAAGGGTCATTTTTCATCAAGATGTGGCAAATTATGAATCTTGTTCATCAAGAAACCCAAAATTGCAAATTAGGGTTTGAAATTGAAAAAATTTCATAACTTTGAATTTTTCTAAGTTATGAAATTTTCTTAATTTTTCCTAACTTTGTCCCACATTTTCACCAAGATGCAAATGGATTCAAACAAAACTTACAACATGAAATTTGTAGTTCTACACAAAGTATACAACTTTTATACACAAAGTTTTCTCAAAAGAAGCTTGGATCTCAAGTTATGATTTTTGGAACAAGGGTCCCTAAAACTTTTAACTTAGAGAAATTTTGCCCTAGTTTAGGCAGGGTTTTAACCCATCTTCTTGACCATTTTTCACATAGTTCCACTTGGAGTCTCAAGTTGCATTTCAAATATGGATTATAGTACATGTTTCAAGCTTTCCAAATTGTCCAAGAAATCCTCAAACACATTTGTGGTTATGGAGAATCGAATGCTTGAAGTTGGCAAAAACTCACTTTGTAACCATGGCCAATACATGTTCATACAACTTGCAAAATCTGACCAAACTAGCTTTGTACTTAATTACAGGCCTCTAAACCAATTTACACTCAAAAATTTAATGCAAATACATTGGTTAGAGGCATTGTTCTGATCAAGGGAGCATTATACAATGAACAATTCCATTTTGGGCATAAAGATAACACTTTCATTTACATAAAGCATGCTTTATGTCAAGTTTCATTTCTTGAGCCATACACCAAGCCTTTTGCTGCAAACAAGGCTCCCTAATGTCAGGCAAAGCTCAACCACTTTGTGCAGCTAGGTTACAAGCCAGTACAGCCCTTGCATTGTCAACTCTCACTTTTTGCTTCAAAACCAAGTCATTGTGCCAAAAGTCCATAACTCACACATCTAATAAAATCAACTTAAGCCAACATTTGAAACAAGTTTCTCACATTGCCTAAGGTGAGAAACATGAGCTCACTACCTCTCAAACACCCTTGTACACCAAAAACCCCATTTTCTTCCAAAATAGGGCAGGACCTGTAAATCACAAGCCAAATCATATTCCACTCGTGCGTTTTGCTTGCAATCAGTTCCAATATCTTCCATTCAACTCACTCAAGCTATCCCAAACCTCCATTGCCAACTGTAACTCCATTTACAGTGTTCACCATTTTTGTTTTGAAGCTTTGCAGGTTGAGTTCTGTGGAAAGATTCAGGCCATTTCAAAACAAACTAAGCATTGGGAAAGGTCCAGGGAACATCAAGCAAGCTCAAAAGAACCTCAGGCCTCACTGAAAGTTGCTGCATGTCCAACTCGAATCCAACTGAAACAGGTTTTTCATCAACTTCTATCTCTCTATTTAGGAATGTTTAGCCTTAGGTTTGTGAATGAAAGATGTAGTACTCATTGCCCTGAAACCATACATATGCTCAGTTTTCATTTATATTAAACGTGCTAAGAGAATTTCATCCATGAACTTTCTGAAAAAACTAGGTTAGAAATTAGGGCCAGAGAAATTCTCTCTGGTCTTTGAGAGTTAGATTAAGTTTTTTATATGATTAGAATCGTGGTTTGATGCTCTACAAGTTTCATGTTTTGAGTTTTGTCAAAAGATCACAAATACAGGAGATACGAGTTTGTGTAACAGGCGCGCGTTTTCAAAAGTCTGGAGGAAGAAGACGAAGCTGATGGGCTGAGCTTGGCCTTTTTGCTTCTAACACCTTCTTTTTCAGTTTCACACCCCCTGGCCCAACTTCTTGTATTTTTATTATTTTTGCATTTTAATTTCATTTCTGACTTTATTATTTTATTTCCAAACATAAAAAATACTTGAAAAATATTTTCATAATTTTTTACATTTATTTGGTATTTATTTTAATTATTTCTAACATTAAAACATTTTAATACAATTTTATTATTTGTTTAAATTTAAAAAATAATGTAAATAATACTTTTATTTTCATTTCTTATTTTTATTCACACTGAAAATATTTTCTTGAATATATTTTATTTTTGTAAATATTTTATTTTATTTTATACATATTTAATATATTTAATATATATATATATATATATATATATATATATATATATATATATATATATATATATATATATATATATATATATATATATATATATATATATATATATATATATATATATATATATATATATATATATATATATATATATATATATATATATATATATATATATATATATATATATACCTTTATTTTATTAAATAATTAGAGTAAAAATATAAAAATATTACCCTTTTTATTTTTTATACTAAAAAATACATTTTCTTCAATATATTTAATTTTTGTACATCTTGATATATTTTTGTATATAAATAATATATAATATCATTTTCTTAAGAAAAATTAGGGTTTACCCCCTTAATCAAATAAAATCAATTCTTTTTTTATTTTATTTCTTTACACCCTTTTTTACATTAAAAATACTTTGCATACATAAAAACTCCTTTTTGCATAAATACATTTTATTTAATATTTATTTATTGTGTTTATTTAATACATTTAAATATTATGCATTGTAAATTCAATTTGGTTGTAATAATTTATGGTTTTAATTTCTTGCAAAATAATGCCCTATCCAAAATTGTTCCCCCCCTTCATATATAAAAGTTGTAATAGCTTAGATTTATTTTTACGGACTTAAATGCTTTCAATTATGCCATGATTAGAGAATTAGGGTTTGTATGCCAAAATCAAAACCAACAAATAGTTTGACCTAATCAAAGACAAAAATACATGAAAAACAAACACAATGCACACTTGCACCCCTAGGGTTACAATCCACTTGTTGCCTTCAAAAATGGGCCATGGTATGCATGTTAAGTACTTTGGTAAAACAAAAAACAAAACAAAAGATCATAGTCCCTCGATGACGCTATCTGAGTTGCCTAAACAAAATGATCAAGTCCCTTAAGAAAAATGCCAAAAACACTTGACGCAATTGCTATCATGGTCTATACGATGACCCGCACCTGTCCCGTTTAAACATCCTAACACAAGGTTGTTTACCAAATACAATGGTGAAACAACACTGTTAAAAGGGTTAAAAACATAAGAAAGATCTTTAAGTAAAATAGGGTAGATAACTCTTAGTTACTTGATCAAAAGCTTGCAAAAACATCCTTGCTATTTTCAAACATACTTCACAACACAATTTCAAAACCCTACTTTCAAACATTGAAAAACTTTTAAAAAGACAAAAACACCTTTGTATACATTCAAACAAGAATCATTACAAAGGTTGCCACAACGATGGCCTCTTTTCAAAACATCTTTCAAAACCACACACAAAGCACCATTTCAAACAATTGAAGAGCACCATTTCAAACAATTGAAAAGCAAAGCAAATGATCTAAACAAGTAACTAAGAGCCCATGGAAAACCATGGATGAAAAGGGTGCTAATACCTTCCCTTTTCATAATATACTCCCTGAACCCAAGAAAACATCTCAAAGGTCTTTCCTATGCTTTTTGACCTTTCCTTAGGATAAAATAAAAAGTCAGTGGCGACTCTTGCTAAACCGAAACATTTGCGAACATAAACGCAAAACCTCAAGTCAGTTCTCCCACCGTATCACAGAACTGGCGACTCTGCTAGAGATAACTTTAAAAGTGGAGTAACCTTAGGGTTTAGATCACCTTTTCATGCTTATCTTGATTGCTTTGTTTGCTTTACATTTGGTTCTTTTGTTTGGGCTTGAAATCCTCTACCCGGATTTGGGAAACATTCATAGGTAAATAGCAATACATTATGGAAACTGTGCAGGGTATACCGACATGGTTGAAGCAATATCTATATTAGTGCGACATATTTGTGAGTAACGGTAGCCTTTGAGTCAATCAAAGAGAATACGGGGCCGCTGAGTGATGTCACGAAGCACTAATGAACTCTTAGAACCTTACTTGACCATCTTGGCCTTTTTTAAGGGTAGTGAGATGACCGGCTTTGGTGCAGTCCGAAGTTGGTAGATACTCGATACTACACTCATTGAGGGTTGTTTTCTTGGAATATTTTGGTCGCCAGTTAAGTGGCTAAACCAAAACAATGAACATAGAAAATAATCCAGTGATATTGAGCTCCTTAGAACCCGGTTACTATTTATAGGACAGGTTTGAGCCAACTAAACTCAAGAGGGTATTTACCTAAGAAACCTCATGCAAGCCTGAAACTAGGGTTTTGTGTGACTTGCTTGTACATGTGCTTGTGCATACATCATGAACATCATAAAGCATCATATGCATCCACTAACCATTTCAAGGGTTTGGATCTTCATCTTTGTTCTTGTTTTGTAGGTCATGGAATCTCTTCGCAGGAAAACAATTCAAGTCAACCTTGTGAGAATCCCTCCTCAACTCAAGGAGCTTACTTCCAGGATTCCATAGAATTCTCTCTTCAGTGAAAGACATGGTAGACTTCTCAACTTGGTCAACTCCAACATTGAAGAAGACATGGTGAAATTTCTCTTCCAGTTCTTTGACCTCCTACACCACTGTTTCACATTCCCTGGTTACCAGCTAGTACCTACTTTGGAGGAATTTTCTAAACTCCTGAGAATTCCTATTCTTCATTAACTACCCTAAAACGGTACGGAAAAAGAACCAAAGGCTGAAGATGTTGCTCAAGCATTACACTTGCAACCATCTGATATCAAGGGTCATTGGGAAACCAGAAGTGGTGTCAAGGGTTTCTTGGTAAAGTTTCTGTTTGAGAAGGCACAAGACTGCTGGAACTCTCTAGATCTACAAGCTTTTGAGGAGATTATAGCACTTCTCATCTATGGGTTGGTCTTATTCCCAAACCCTGATCAGCTTATAGATGTGAATGCTGTCAAGATTTTCATATCTCAGAATCCTGTGCCTACATTGCTTGGGGACATCCTACACTCATTTTACACACGAACAATGAGGAAAAGAGGTGTTCTCATGTGTTCTACTCCTCTCCAAGCAAGGTGGTTTATTTCTCACC
Organism: Vicia faba; assembly: GCA_948472305.1. Lineage (NCBI taxonomy): Eukaryota > Viridiplantae > Streptophyta > Magnoliopsida > Fabales > Fabaceae > Vicia > Vicia faba. The sequence continues at coordinate 1,045,443,951 of OX451737.1, forward strand.
TTCCACAATCAGTTTTGAAGAATGAGCAGGGTTTAAGGTGGTCACAACGGTTGATGACCCTCACACATTCTGATGTACATTGGTGTTCTCGGTCCAGAGAAAATGTCATCATCATTGATCGTTGTGGGGAATTCCCTAATGTCCCATTACTTGGCATTAGGGGAGGCATTACCTACAACCCCTATTTAGCTCTAAGATAGTTTGGATATGCTCGGAGGGATGGCCCTCATGACATGCTGATTCCTGACCTAGTTTTTGACTTCGACAACGATGCGCAAGGACTTCGACAAAGGTTCATCAGAGCTTGGAGGATGCCCAACAAAGTGGATAGTAAGACACTGGGGCATAATAATTCCATCCCTCTTGAGCCTTACCTCAAATGGGTACTAACCCGCGATCAAAGAGCATAATGATGCCATATCCTCACATTCTCCCCGTGATCAAAGAGCCTGTTATGGGAGGAGACGTTCCATACACCCTCCTACATCCTTACATGCCAACATCATTGGAAGAATTACAAAAGAGTTGGATCCAACTCAAAGAAGAACGAAATACTTTTGAAGCCAGCTTCTATGCCAGTGAGAAGAAGGTTTTGGAGCTTACCCGCCGACTTCATGAGGAGGAAACTCTCAACACTTACATCGCACCAAAAAGGATGCGCAATGTCTTTTTATATTAAGAATTTTGTAATATTTTGCCCATGGGGCACTTATGTACTAACAAATTTCTTCTTAATATGACGTGTGTTCTTTTTGTTTGCAACAAATTTGAATTTCTGAATCCTTGAATGCATTACATGAATAACATATCATTCATCATATGCATAAACAGGTCTTTACACCAGGTTTCCTTATCTTTCTACTGTTTATTTTAGCAAGATGGATTTGGAGCAGACGGTTAAGGATCTGCAAGCACAGAATTCGCAATTCCAGCAACTCCTCGTGACCTTAGCAAAGGGTCAAGAGGACCTTAAAGCACTGTTGGAGAAAGATAAAGAGAAAAAGAAGAAAAGACCTGGTGTAGTCATCATGGGAAGAAGGTTTGAAAGCAATGCTAGAAAAGTTCTCGAGTTCCCCTCAACGTCTGATGAAGGGGCTGGTAAAGGAAAAGGAACTGCGATGCCTTCTGAATCTGAAGTTGAAGTTGAAGAAGAGGAAGAGGAAGAAGACGAAGATTACTCCGAACAGCAATATCCCCCAGCGGATGTTAAATTTAAAAATCTTGAGGATCGGTTGGCAGCCATGGAGTTGCAAAGGGTACCTGGTTTAGATTTCGAAGAACTAGGGTTGGTCGTTGGGATCGTCATTCCTCCCAAGTTCAAAGTTCCTACATTTTCTAAGTATGACGGTCTGTCCTGTCCGAAGATGCATCTGAGATCCTACGTCAGAAAGATCCAACCCCACTCATCTGATAAAGATCTTTGGGTCCATTTTTTCCAAGATAGTTTGTCAGGCACACAATTGGACTGGTTCTATCAACTCGAGAGATCGGAGGTTCATAACTGGGAAGACTTAGCTGCTGCTTTCTACCGGCAATACCAATACAATGCTGATTTAGCGCCCACTCGTACTCAACTACAGAGTATGGGTATGGCTTCTAATGAAGGATTTAAAGAGTATGCCCAGAAGTGGCATGATCTGGCTGGAAGGGTGCAGCCACCATTGTCGGATAGAGAGTTGGTTGACATGTTTTTAGGGACCCTGTTTGGCCCTTTCTTCAATCATTTAATCGGGAGTTCCTCCGCAGGGTTCACCGAATTAATTTTGACCGGCGAAAGGGTCGAGGCCGGCATTAAAAGTGGTAAGATTCAGAAATATGCCTCCGCATCCACTGCTATTAAGAAGACCTTCCCAGCTAAGAAGGAAGCCTCTGCTGTTTATTCTCAGAAAAGTCAAGGAAGAACCAAGCGCCGACCAACAGTAGGGGCAGTGATGATTCAAAACTCTTCAAATGATCAACCTCGCAGCAATCAGCCAAGATCTAATCAGCAACGGGTAGAAAGGCCACAACGGCAGTTCACCCGAATCAACATGACACCAGCTCAAGTAATCCCTCATTTGCTAAAGCTGAATCTTACCAATTTGAAGGAAGCGCCAAAGAACCCCAATACCTCTTCTCCATATTACCACTCCAATGCAAAATATGCTTACCACTCTAACAGTGTAGGGCATGATACCAACAACTGTTGGGCTCTTAAGAACAAAATCCAAGACCTGATCGACGCCAAGGAGGTAGAATTCGATGCGCCCGAAAAGCCGAATGTGATTTCTGCCCCGATGCCCAAGCACGGTCATAATGTTCAAGTCGTTATGGAGGACCTTCATGTTACCAATGTTGCTGACCTTTTGACTCTGTTACCAGTGATTAAAGTGAATTTGATGAGAGTCGGGATATTCCCAGGCTGTGGAAAGGACTGTTATTTTTGTTTAAACATACGATCTGACTGCCCATTGTTGAAATCAGGCATCCAACGCCTGATGGATACCCAAGAGATACTCTTCCAAAAGACTCCTGTTGATACCTTCACTCCTGTTACTCCTGCTACTTTTTCTACTTCAACCAATGACATTGCAATAATAACCATCTCCGACAATCTTCCCAAGGCTTTCAAAAGGCATGTCAAGATTATGCCTGATCCTAAGTTTGTGCCGTTAAAAATCACCATGCCAGGGCCTGTCCAATATCAATCTAACAAGACGATACCATGGAACTACGGAGGAGAAATCTTCTATCATGGTATCAAACAGATTGAATCAATCCAAGAGAATTCTGATGATGAAACCCCTGATATAGGGAACATTGCGGGAACAAGCAAGATAACTCGCAGCGGACGGATTTTCTCTCCGGAGATTGCTTCCCCTCGAGCAGTCTTCGGACCCTCGAAAGCTTCTGTGCCTGTTAAGCCATATGTGCAAGGCCCGATAATTGAAGAATTGGATACTCCTGAAGTTAGACTCTCTGTTGATACTACCGATAAGGGTAAGGGGATACTAGAAGCGCCTGTCAGGATGAAGGCTCAGACTGTGGTAATCCCCGAAACCACTCAGAAAGAAATGGAAGAAATCTTAAAGATAATCAAGAGGAGCGACTACGACGTCATGGAAAAGCTAGGGCAGACCCCTTCCAAAATCTCCATGTTGGCTCTTCTACTCTGCTCTGAGGCCCATGCTAAGGCCTTAATCAAGTTTTTAAAGACGGCACACGTGCCTCAAGAAACTTCGGCTGACCAGTTTTAAGAGTGTGTGGCCAGCCTTACTGCTGATAATGGTCTTGGTTTTTCCGATGCAGATTTGACTCCTAAGGGAAGGAAACACAATGACGCGTTGCATGTCTCAGTAGAATGCAGGGGAACCACACTTGCCCATGTCCTAGTTGATATTGGTTCATCCTTGAATGTGCTGCCGAAAAAGGCATTGGATAGGTTGGGCTACGAAGGATTGACCCTCAAACCCAGTAACATCGTTGTTAGAGCCTTCGACGGTTCTAAGAGGATGGTCCATGGAGAGGTGGACATTCCTATCAAAGTGGGCACTGAGACCTTCAACTCTACCTTTTATGTGATGGACATCCATCCCTCATATTCGTGCTTATTGGGAAGGCCGTGGATCCACTATGTTGGGGCAGTTACCTCCTCTTTACACCAAATGCTGAAGTATCATGTTCAGGGTAAGATTATAACGGTGCACGGCGAGGAAGAGTACATGATAAGTCACCTTAACTCCTTCCTATATGTGGAGTTGGATGGCGAATTCATAGAAATGCCTTTCCAACATTTTGAAAAAGTTTCTCCTGAGGTCGCAGTTGCAAAGACAATGGTTGATGTGCCTATCGTTCCCAAGCATGTGTCTAGGATAGCATCTCTCAAGGATGCGGAGGCTGTAATCAAAGAAGGAAGGAGTACAGTGTGGGGGCAACTGCCTGATTTTCCCCATAAGACGGACAAGTTCGGACTAGGTTTTACTGTTGTTGGCCAGAAAGCTATGCGTCGCTCCAAGGCTGGAGGACCGCCCGTAAAAATCACTCACCATGGAATTAATGCCTTAGAGGATGATGATGAAGAAGACAACTTTGAAGATTGGATCTTTCCAACCGTCGAAGGAGGATTAAGCAACTGGGAAGCAAAGGACTTTATTCCCATCACTTTCATCAACCAATAATTTATCTTTGAACAATTTCCTATTTTGGTCTGTAATAACTAAACAATTCATACACTATTTTCACCTTATGCCTTGCCCGGGGCATAAAGGTCCATTTGTAAGGGCTTGATTTTATTCATTATCATATGCCATGTTTTAATGAATCATTGGACGTTTTCATCTATAAACTGTTGTGTTCATTTTCTTTCTTTTTGCATTTTGTTTTGTTTAAAGGATGGCTATCCCTTACACACACCCACACTCACAAATGCAGGTACCCATCCGCTCCAGATTTCATGGGTGACTATTCTGCTTTAGCCTTCAGTGACTCTGAAGATTTGGTCAATCATGTTGAGTACGAAGTTGACGAAGACTGTGAAGTGCCAGGAGAGTTAGGCAGACTTTTGCAACAAGAAGAGAGGGATATTCTGCCTCATGAAGAGTTGTTAGAGACCATCAACTTGGGAACAGAGGAAGACAAGAAAGAGGTTAAGGTGGGGCCAACCTTGAACCAGATGTCAAAGAGCGCTTAGTGCAGTTGTTGAACGAATATGTTGAGATCTTTGCCTGGTCCTATGAAGACATGTCGGGATTAGACAGAGATATCGTGGTTCACCGTCTCCCTACAAGAGAAGGCTGTCCACCGATCAAGCAAAAGGTCCTCCGAATGAGGCCTGACATGTCTGAGAAGATCAAAGCGGAGGTAATAAAGCAATTCAACGCTGGCTTTCTGGTTGTTACTTCCTATCCATAATGGGTTGCTAACATTGTGCCCGTACCGAAGAAGGACGGCAAAGTCAGAATATGTGTGGACTATCGGGATTTAAACAGGGCTAGCCCTAAAGACGATTTTCCACTACCACACATCAACATCTTGGTTGACAACACAACTCAACACAAGGTATTTTCCTTCATGGATGGATTCTCGGGATACAACCAGATCAAAATGGCCCCCGAAGACATGGAGAAAACTACTTTTGTCACGCAATGGGGTACTTTCTGCTACAAAGTGATGCCATTCGGACTGAAGAATGTCGGGGCAACCTATCAACACGCCATGGTAGCTTTGTTTCATGATATGATACATCATGAGATCGAAGTCTACATAGACGACATGATAGCCCGATCACAGACAGAAGAAGAACACCTTGATCATCTGCAAAAGCTGTTTGATAGGTTGAAGGAGTATAAGCTCAGACTGAACCCAAGCAAGTGCACTTTTGGAGTCAGGTCTGTTAAACTTTTGGGATTTATCGTTAGCAACAAAGGCATTGAGGTTGATCCCGCTAAAGTCAAAGCTATCCAAGAAATGACTGCCCCTCGCACTGAGAAGGAGGTCAGAGGTTTCTTGGGACGCCTAAACTACATCGCAAGGTTCATTTCTCACCTAACATCTACCTGTGAGCCAATCTTCAAACTGTTGAAAAAAGATCAGGTAGTTGAATGGAACAATGATTGTCAAGTTGCTTTTGATAAGATCAAGGAGTATTTACTGGAACCTCCTATTTTGATGCCACCCGTTGAAGGAAGGCCGTTAATCATGTATCTGACTGTTTTGGATAACTCAATGGGGTGCGTACTGGGCCAACATGACGAGTCTGGCCGAAAAGAGCATGCCATTTATTACCTTATCAAAAAGTTTACCGACTGTGAGACCAGCTACTCACTGCTCGAGAAAACTTGGTGCGCTTTGGTATGGGATGCTCGCCGACTAAGGCAGTATATGTTGACTCATACCACTTTGCTGATTTCCAAAATGGATCTGATCAAGTATATCTTCGAGAAGCCTGCTTTATCTGGAAGAATCGCTAGATGGCAAATGATCTTGACTGAATATGATATCCAGTATACTACCCAAAAATCTATAAAGGGGAGTGTACTAGCTGACCATCTAGCTCATCAAGCCGTCGAAGATTACCAATCTATGAGATTCGACTTCCCTAACGAGGACATCATGACATTGGACAACATTCAAGGTAACAGACCGTATGACGGACCTGAACAAGGATCCCGATGGACCCTGTACTTTGATGGTGCTTCAAATGCACTTGGAAACGGTATCAGTGCGGTACTCATTTCTATGGAAGGTTTCCAAACACCCTTCACTGCCCGACTTTGCTTCAGCTGTAATAACAATATGGCTGAATATGAAGCTTGCATCTTTGGTCTCAAGGCTGCTATAGACTTGGGAATCAAATCTTTGGTCATATTTGGGGACTCGGCTTTGGTTATCAGTCAAGTCAAAGGAGAGTGGGACACTAAACATCCTAATCTTATCCCATACAAAGAACATGTCTTGACATTGTTGCCTCATTTCGAGCAGATCACTTTCGAGCATTTCACGCGAGAAGAAAATCAGCTAGCAGATGCTCTGGCTACAATGTCTTCCATGTTTAAACTCAATTGGGATAACGAGGCTCCCCAAATCACCATCGAGCGAATGGACGAACCTGCGCACTGTCATGAGATTAATACCGAAGAAGTAGTGGAACAACCCTGGTTTCATGAAATCAAAAGGTATCTCCAGACTCGAGAATACCCTGAAGGAGCTTCCGTCAATGACAAAAAGTTATTAAGGAGATTTGCTGCCAAGTTCTTCCTAAGCAATGGCATCCTTTGTAAGAGCAGCCATGATTGTGTTCTACTTCATTGTGTGGACAAGGTTGAAGCAGAGTTGATCATGACTGAAATACATAGTGGCACCTTTGGCACCCACTTAAGCGGACATACGATGGCTAAGAAGATTCTAAGGGCAGGCTACTACTGGTCTACCATGGAAGTTGATTGTCATCAACATTCCCATACTTGCCACAAATGCCAAGTCTATGCTGACAAGGTACATATTCCTCCTGTTCCTCTCAACATGCTGACAGCTCCTTGGCCATTTGCAATGTGGGGCATTGACATGATTGGAGAGATCAAGCCTACGGCATCCAATGGACATCGCTTCATCCTGGTGGCTATTGATTACTTCACCAAATGAGTTGAAGCAGCTTCCTACGCCTCCATTACAAAGAACATGGTTGCCTGCTTCATCAAGCAGAATCTCATATGTCGGTATGGTATCCCCGACAGGATCATCACAAACAACGGTACGAATTTGAATAACACTATGATCACCGCTTTGTGCGAGCAGTTCAAGATTTATCATCATAATTCATCTCCCTATCGGCTGAAGATGAACGGTGTTGTTGAAGCCGCAAACAAAAATATCAAGAAGATCATTCAAAATATGATAGTCACCTACAAGGACTGGCATGAGATGTTACTGTTTGCTCTGCATGGATATCGTACCATGGCACGTACTTCAACAGGGGCAACCCCCTTCTCTTTGGTATATGGCATGGAAGCTGTTTTACCTATGGAAGTTCAGATTCCCTCCTTAAGGATTATGAAGGATGCCGGTTTGAGTGAAGACGATTGGATTTAGACCCGGCTTGATCAACTTAATTTGATCGACGAGAAGCGACTTACTGTTGTTTTTCATGGTCAGACGTATCAAAAACGGATGATCAAGGCTTTCAACAAGAAAGTCAGGCGTCAGGTATATCAAGTCGGAGATCTTGTAATCAAGCGGATAATCTTACCGCAAAGTGATCCCAGGGGCAAGTGGACTCCTACTTACGAAGGACCATTTGTGATCAAGAGCATCTTTTCTGGTGGGGCAATGATTCTGACCACCATGGACGACGACGACTTGCCGCACCCTGCGAACGCAGATATAGTCAAAAGATATTACGCATAAAACGACCCGACAAGTTGAAAACCCGAAAGGGCGACTTGGGCAAAAATGGGCATCCCGGTGAATCAAAAACCCGAAAGGGCGGTTCAGGCAAAAATTATGGATAAACAAAAAAATCAGTACACCCGGCAAGTTGAAAACCCGAAAGGGAGACATGGGTAAAAAAGGGTTTCCGGTGGATCGAAAACCCGAAAGGGCGGTCCAGGTAAAAGTTAGGGAATTAAAGCGTATGACTATGTCTCGTCGGATCACTTTAAGAATAATCTCTTCACCAACAAGCTCCAAGCTTCTGATCAATCCAATCATCGGCGGACGAAGCAGCAAATGGACAAGATACTCAGAGTTGTGAAGGCTATAGCAGAATGGGAACCCCATGGAATTGTTACACATAGCCATCTTTCTTTTTGTATAAATTTTTTCTCAATTTTACGACAACATTCTCTTACTAGGATGTCTGTCTCCTTTGTACAAAGATACTTATAAAAGTTAATACAAAGATACTTCAAAGTGCAGAAATTTGCTTGCCTTTACTTTCTTTTTACACTTATGTTTTATCTGAAAACGTCCAAAGTTTTGTTAAATAGGCATATGCATTTGAATATAATCACTGCTTACAAATAAAACGAAATTGAGAAAGGATAATTACTGATGGTTTGGAGGTGTGGGAAGATATCCTTGTGCTATTCCAGAAGAAATCCCCTACAGTACATCATTCAGATCCTCAACAAAGCCAAAACCTTGAAGTATACATCCCTAGCGGAGTTAAATTTCAAGATCCCCAACAGAGCCAGTGTGTTCTAAACTTTATCCCCCAGCAGAGTTAAGTTTCAGAATTCCCATTAGAGTTAAGTCTCCGAACTCCCGATCCCCAGTGGAGCCCGAAAACCCTGAAATAACTATCCCCCAGCGGAGTTAGAATATTCTAAACCTTCTTCCCCAGCGAAGTCAAAATTCCAACTATCAATCCCCAGTGGGAACCATTTAGTTTTCCCCAACTTCCCCAGTAGATTGGCGTACAACCCAAGCTCCTGATTTCATCGGCCGAGTAAGCATTCTATCCACAGAGTTATTTCCCGGCAGATCGAAGATTCTCAGTCTCATTTCTCCAGCAGAAGCCTCCCAGGTTTTAACTCCCCAGTAGAGATTTTCAGAGTTTTCCTTATTTCTCAAGAAAGTCATGAAGGATTCTCATTCCCCGCAGAAGTTGTCAAAGCTCTTGATTAATCCCCACAAGTCACCAAGGATCTTCAATCTCCAACAGTGGTCCCAGGATTTCTCATTCTCAACAATCAAAGACCTTTAATCCCTAAGCAGTCAGCAAGGATTTCTCATCTTCAACAATCAAAGTTTTTCTTTGACTCCTTAGCATCGGTCAAGAATTTACTTCCTCCGACAGCAGTCAAAGATTTCATTATCTCCAGTTATCAAGGATTTATTTTCCTCAGCAAGACAGCTACTCAGCTTACATGCACATCCATTACATTCATATATCATAAACATTGATGAAACACATTTCATTGCATCATACATATCATGCAACATAACTTTGTGTTTTAGCTAACATTTTACCCTTTCCAGGATAAGATTAAAAGGCTATCGTTAACAATTATTCAGATACAATATGGATACACCCCAGGCACAGTGGTCATTCTATTACTCATTCAGACTTCAGCAATCCGATACAGACTATATACGCTCCAGACACGGCGGCCATTCTATCTCTCATTCAGATTCAATTATCAACTTCAAGTTCAGATACACTCCAAACGCGGATGCCATTCTGGCCCTTACACCAGAAGTTTGATTCTCCCAAGTGCAGTCGCCACGGAAGTCATTTTGTCACTTATTCAGATCCCCGTTATAGTCACAGATACACTCCAGACACGGATGTCATTCCGCTACTCATACAGATCTTAAATACAGATACAGTCCAGATATGCCCCAGACACGGTTGCCATTCTGTCACTCATTCAAAATTTATCCCCAGCACACAGTTGCTCCATATACAGATGTTTATCTGTTACCCATTCATAATACAGATACACTCCAAACACGGCAGTCGTTCTGATATTCATTCAAAGATCAAATACAGTTACAGCTCACGTACGCTCTAGACACGGACTCCATTCCTTTTCTCATACAGACTCAGTCTCCAGATACAGTTCAAATGCATTCCAGACACGGATACCATTTTGATGCTCATTCTTCTGACCTACAACATTGTAGTTTCAACAAACATTCTTGGATGGCATCCTTAAGCCCATCTCCAGCAAGATTCTACCATCTCCAAATGTCATCTTTAAGCCCATTCCCTCAACAATATTTGGACGAGTGCAAATTTACGGGCACTCTAGTGTCCAATCCTCTTTTACCTTCGAGTCACGAAAGGAAAATTTGCCAATCTAACTCTTCAGGTTCAAGAATATTGAACAGGGGAAACTGTTGTACCCCAAAATTTGCCCTCTCATTTTATCAACATTTCTCATCACAAGGCTCTTGGAACTCAAGACCAAGCTAGGGTTTTCTCTGCTCAAGTTACCTCCTTGCACTGTTGACCTGAAATTAGGGTTTGAGTTTACACAAGGATTTTTGGACCTTCAATACTCAAATTGAATTTCATACTTCATGTTGGACTCATAAGTTTGTCCATACCAAGTTTCAAGCCTTGAATCAAATTTTTGCCCAGTCAATTAGACAGTTGACCTAGAAATCAGCTGTATTGGGGAAAAAGTCAACTGTGGCCAATTGATAGTCAAACCTCATGAATTTTGACCCACATCAACATTATGAACTCATATGAACCATTTGATCAAGTTTGGACCACAATTCCACAAGAAATTTGATCAGATCACCAAACGGGCAAAATGGTCATTTTTAGGGTTTTGACTGTACAAAGGCAATTTTTGACTGTTTGACCTAGCCAATAGCAAATCAAGCTCAACCATGGAATCAAGGACTCAATGACATTATCTTGACCCATTTAACAAGTTCAAAAGATCTCAAATGCATTGGATTGACAGATAAATTTTCCAGTCAACTGATCAAAATTTGACTGTACATTGAAAAGTCTAACTTTGACTTTTTGGTCAAAATCAAGTGTCAAGGGTCATTTTTCATCAAGATGTGGCAAATTATGAAACTTGTTCGTCAAGAAACCAAAAATTGCAAATTAGGGTTTGAAATTGAAAAAATTTCATAACTTTGAATTTTTCTAAGTTATGAAATTTTCTTAATTTTTCCTAACTTTGTCCCACATTTTCACCAAGATGCAAATGGATTCAAACAAAACTTACAACATGAAAGTTGTATTTCTACACAAAGTATACAATTTTTATTCACAAAGTTTTCTCAAAAGAAACTTGGATCTCAAGTTATGATTTTTGGAACAAGGGTCCCTAAAACTTTTAACTTAGAGAAATTTTGCCCTAGTTTAGGCAGGGTTTTGACCCATCTTCTTGACCATTTTTCACATAGTTACACTTGGAGTATCAAGTTGCATTTCAAAGATGGATTATAGTACATGTTTCAAGCTTTCCAAATTGTCCAAGAAATCCTCAAACACATTTGTGGTTAGGGAGAATCAAATGCTTGAAGTTGGCAAAATCTCACTTTGTAACCATGGCCAATACATGTTCATACAAGTTGCAAAATCTGACCAAACTAGCTTTGTACTTAATTACAGGCCTCTAAACCAATTTAAACTCAAAAATTTAATGCAAATACATTGGTTAGAGGCATTGTTCTGATCAAGGGAGCATTATACAATGAACAATTCCATTTTGGGCATAAAGATAACACTTCCATTTACATAAAGCATGCTTTATGTCAAGTTTCATTTCTTGAGCCATACACCAAGCCTTTTGCTGCAAACAAGGCTCCCTAATGTCAGGAAAAGCTCAACCACTTTTTGCAGCTAGGTTACAAGCCAGTACAGCCCTTGCATTGTCAACTCTCACTTTTTGCTTCAAAACCAAGTCATTGTGCCAAAATCGATAACTCACACATCTGATAAAATCAACTTAAGCCAACATTTGAAACATGTTTCTCACATTGCCTAAGGTCAGAAACACGAGCTCACTACCTCTCAAACACCCTTGTACACCAAAAACCCCATTTTCTGCCAAAACAGGGCAGTACCTGCAAATCACAAGCCAAATCATATTCCACTCGTGCGTTTTGCTTGCAATCAGTTCCAATACCTTTCATTCAACTCACTCAAGCTATCCCAAACCTCCATTGCCAACTGTAACTCCATTTACAGTGTTCACCATTTTTGTTTTGAAGCTTTGCAGGTTGAGTTATGTGGAAAGATTCAGGCCATTTCAAAACAAACTAAGCATTGGGAAAGGTCCAGGGAACATCAAGCAAGCTCAAAAGAACCTCAGGCCTTACTGAAAGTTGTTGCATTGTCCAACTCGAATCCAACTGAAACAGGTTTTTCATCAACTTTTATCTCTCTATTTAGGAAAGTTTAGCCTTAGGTTTGTGAATGAAAGATGTAGTACTCATTACCCTGAAACCATACATATGCTCAGTTTTCATTTATATTAAACGTGCTAAGAGAATTTCATCCATGAATTTTCTGAAAAAACTAAGTTAGAAATTAGGGCCAGAGAAATTCTCTCTGGTCTTTAAGAGTTAGATTAAGTTTTTTATATGGTTGGAATCATGGTTTGATGCTCTACAAGTTTCATGTTTTGAGTTTTGTCAAAAGATCACAAATACAGGAGATACGAGTTTGTGTAACAGGCGCGCGTTTTCAAAAGTCTGGAGGAAGAAGACGAAGCTGATGGGCTAGGCTTGGCCTTTTTGCTTCTAATACGTTCTTTTTCAGTTTCACACCCCCTGGCCCAACTTCTTGTATTTTTATTATTTTTGCATTTTAATTTCATTTCTGACTTTATTATTTTATTTCCAGACATAAAAAATACTTGAAAAATATTTTCATTATTTTTTACATTTATTTGGTATTTATTTTAATTATTTCTAACATTAAAACATTTTTAATACCATTTTATTATTTGTTTAAATTTAAAAAATAATGTAAATAATACTTTTATTTTCATTTCTTATTTTTATTCACACTGAAAATATTTTCTTGAATATATTTAATTTTTGTAAATATTTTATTTTATTTTATACATATTTAATATATTTAATATATATACATATATATACCTTTATTTTATTAAATAATTAGAGTAAAAAGATAAAAATATAAAAATATTACCCTTTTTATTTTTTATACTAAAAAATACATTTTCTTCAATATATTTCATTTTTGTACATATTGATATATTTTTGTATATAAATAATATATAATATCATTTTCTTAAGAAAAATTAGGGTTTACCCCCTTAATTAAATAAAATCAATTCTTTTTTTTAATTTTATTTCTTTACACCCTTTTTTACATTAAAAATACTTTGCATACATAAAAACTCCTTTTTTGCATAAATACATTTTATTTAATATTTATTTATTGTGTTTTAATACATTTAAATATTATGCATTGTAAATTCAATTTGGTTGTAATAATTTAGGGTTTTAATTTCTTGCAAAATAATCCCCTATCCAAAATTGTACCCCCTCCCTATATCAAAGTTGTAATAGCTTAGATTTATTTTTACGCACTTAAATGCTTTCAATTATGCCATGATTAGAGAATTAGGGTTTGTATGCCAAAATCAAAACCAACAAATAGTTTGACCTAATCAAACACAAAAATGCATGAAAAACAAACACAATGCACACTTGCATCCCTAGGGTTACAATCCACTTGTTGCCTTCAAAAATGGGCCATGGTATGCATGTTAAGTACTTTGGCAAAACAAAAACAAAACAAAAGATCATAGTCCCTCGATGACGCTATCTGAGTTGCCTAAACAAAATGATCAAGTCCCTTAAGAAAATTGCCAAAAACACTTGACACAATTGCTATCATGGTCTATACGATGATCCGCGCCTGTCCCGTTTAAACATCCTAACACAAGGTTGTTCACCAAATACAATGGTGAAACAAAATTGTTAAAAGGGTTAAAAACATAAGAAAGATCTTTGAGTAAAATAGGGTAGATAACTCTTAGTTACTTGATCAAAAGCTTGCAAAAACATCCTTGCTATTTTCAAACACACTTCACAACACAATTTCAAAACTCTACTTTCAAACATTGAAAAACTTTTAAAAAGACAAAAACACCTTTGTATACATTCAAACAAGAATCATTACAAAGGTTGCCATAACGATGGCCTCTTTTTAAAACATCTTTCAAAACCACACACAAAGCACCATTTCAAACAATTGAAGAGCACCATTTCAAACAATTGAAAAGCAAAGCAAGTGATCTAAACAAGTAACTAAGAGCCCATGGAAAACCATGGATGAAAAGGGTTCTAATACCTTCCCTTTTCATAATCTACTCCCCGAACCCAAGAAAAAATCTCAAAGGTCTTTCCTGTGCTTTTTGACCTTTCCTTAGGATAAAATAAAAAGTCGGTGGCGACTCTTGCTAAACCGAAACATTTGCGAACACAAATGCAAAACCTCAAGTCAGTTCTCCCACTGTATCACACCCACCCTCTTCATCTTGTCCCTTTCTTATTGCACTAAGTGTAATTGGAGCATGATCTCTATATCATGTCTCAAAACAAATGGTGCATAGATTTCTATTGACCGGCCTCAAAATAGGTGCCACTTCTATATAAGTTCACTTACGATTGCTTAATATAGCGCTAAATTTTGTCCTGATTCGAATAAATGATCATTCGTGGCCCAAACCTATGTTTGCAAGCCCAAGTATGTTAATTTGATCTCTTTGATCCAATAACCTTGAGATTCATTGTGTGGAGGCTTTGGTTCTACCAATCCTCTAATGGGTCTACAACAATTTTGGTCAACGCGGATCACTTAAACATCGTTGATCATTAAATGGTACTTTTGAGGATTCCAAATGGATGATATACTTTACAAAAAGCAAATGCAACTTGTTGTGTGGAGGCTTTGGTTCTACCAATACTCTAATGATTTTCAAATGCAAGTTTCAAGATGGTCATCTAACTCACCACTAATTATTAAATTATTTTTACTTTATGCTTTTATTTTTATGTTTTATGTACCATTTACTTTAAGCATTACATTTCATGCCATTTTTATTTTGCTCACTTGGGTATTTATATTCTTGTTATTTTTATTTTGCTCACTTGAGCTTTTCTTTTCTCTTTTAAGACACATAATAATGAACATGAACCATAAAATGATTTAATGATACTTGGACTATTTGGTTACTATCCTTGGCATTGTGGAGTATTGGACTTCTTGGACTTAGGATTAGAGGCATTGACCTATGGTGGAGACCTTGTGACCTTAATTGATATTTTGTCTGGAGTTCTTGAGATTTACCTCAGGACATTGGATTCTTTGTTTGTTTGTGTGCAGGTTATTGTGATTACATTCTTTATTTGTAATCTGGAATTCACCCGTATACAGTCGTTACTCTGCCTAATTTTTGTGAAAACTTAATACACTTGAAGTTTAGTTCTCTCAAGAGGTCTAGTATCTTTGCTTGCTTGGTTTCAATCCAAAGAATTGGAATTATATCTTGACTCATAATGTCAAGTATTGGCTTCATGTTGGTTAGATGGTTCTTATCCTTAGCTTTTTACCTTATGCTTTAGGATAGTCTCTTCTTCTCCTCCCATCTTCTTTAATTTCAAAAATCTTCTTCCTCCTTTTAAAAAAATCTCCTTATTTTGAAATTTGAACCACTTTCATAATAAACTTGAACTTATGTCCATGCATTTTCAAAACATTTTTTATAAACAAATTTCAATCAACTTAATAATACCTTGATTTTTTTGTGAGAAGACTAAAAGTCAATCAATCTCATTTCAAACCATTTTTTCCACTTTGGCTTTCTATTTTAAAACCTTTCTCAAAAGATTAGACTCTTGTTAATCCTTGTAGTGATGCAAACAACTATACTTCTACAATATGTAATGAAGAGAGATATTTTCCAGTTGGGTGTTCAATGAGGCATTGTTGATTTTAAAATCCAAGCCATATCCTCCACCTTGGGATGATGTAAACTCTCCTTTCTCATGATTGTGGGTAGTAAGTATGTTTTCCACACGGACAATTACGATGATTTCTTATCTCATAAAATTAACCAACACACTTGTGTTTTAAAAATTTTAAAAAGAGGAACTACGTGTACCCTGATCCCCTATTTCACGAAAGGTGGTATGTAGACACTAAAGGTTCGCAACTGCGGTGGGTGCAAAAATCATAAAAAGTACTTCTTTTCTCACCTCCACCATCTATTTTTTATACAACATTTTATATTCAAAATATACAGATTTTTTTCAAAGAGGTTCATGCGGAGCACCGTAGATGTTTAGGGTGTTAATACCTTCCCTTTTTATAACCAACCCCTTACCTAGAATCTTTCCCCCTCTTTTTTGGGTTATTCGCTCTTTTCCCATTCCTTTGGAAACAATAAAGTGCGGTGGCGATTTTTATTTTGATCTGTATAAGTCCAGTCAATCCAATGGCTTAGTCTTAAACATTTCTACCACTACACTCGCCATCCATAGTTCCAAGAATTAATGCATCGCCAGAGAAGGCTTTCTTGACAACATATGGGCCTTTAAAATTGGGAGTCCACTTGCCCCTAGAATCAGTATTAAAAGACATAATCTTCCTGAGCACGAGGTCACCTTCTTTGAATTCACGAGGTTTGACCTTCTTATCGAAAGCTTTCTTCATTCTCTTCTGATATAATTGCCCATGACACAAATCCATCATCCTCTTCTTTTCGATCAAATTCAATTGGTCAAACCTATTCTGGACCCATTCAGCCTCTGACAACTTAGTTTCCATTATCACACGCAAAAAGGGTATCTCAACCTCGATTGGGAGCACCACTTCCATTCCATACACAAGGGTGAACGAGGTTGCTCCTGTTAAAGTGCGGACAGATTTCCGATATCTATGTAAAGAAAAAGGGAGCATTTCATGCCAATATTTATAAGTAACAACCATCTTCTGAATGATCTTCTTGATATTCTTATTAGCAGCTTCAACAACCCCATTCATCTTTGGTCTGTACGGAGATGAATTGTGATGGACAATCTTGAATTCTTCACAAAGTTCTGTCATCATCTTGTTGTTCAGATTTGAGCCATTATCGGCGATAATTCTGCTCGGTGCACCATACTGACATATGAGATTATTCTTAATGAAGCGCACTACCACCTGCTTAGTAACATTAGCATATGAAGCAACTTCCACCCATTTGGTGAAGTAATCAATTTCTACCAAGATAAAATGATGTCCATTCCAAGCTTTAGGTTCTATCATTCCAATCATGTCAATACCCCACATAGAGAAAGGTCACGGGGAAGAAATAACATTTAGAAGTGTCGGAGGCACATGAATCTTGTCTGCATAAATCTGGCATTTATTGCACTTCTTTGCAAATCTGTAACAGTCAGATTCCATTGTCAGCCAATAGTAACATGCCCTTAGAATTTTTTTTAGCCATCG
Organism: Vicia faba; assembly: GCA_948472305.1. Taxonomy (NCBI): domain Eukaryota; kingdom Viridiplantae; phylum Streptophyta; class Magnoliopsida; order Fabales; family Fabaceae; genus Vicia; species Vicia faba. Next base: position 1,045,461,373 of record OX451737.1, read on the forward strand.
AATATCCATTGGCATGAGTGCCAAATGAACCTTCATGAATCTCATGCATCAATATGTTTGCTTCGTGTCTATCCATGCATCTGAGCAAGACCATGTCATAATTTCTCTTGTACAACACATTTTCACTGAGGAAGAAGCTGTCAGCCAATCTTCCCAATGTCTTTCTATCTTTATTCAATGCACCAATCGGGTATTCCTGAGTCTGAAGAAAATGCTTGATATCATAATACCAAGTTTCTCATCTGATACCTCTTCTGTTGTAAACACATGAGCGAGCCTATCCAGTCGCCAAACTATAATTTGAGGTATATCATTCCAAGTATTCACTTGATACATAGAAGCCAGAGTTTCCAGAGCATCCGCCATTTGATTTTTGTCTCTAGGGATGTGATGGAATTCAACTTTGTTAAAGAAGGGTAACAATCTTCTAGCATAATCTTTGTAAGGGATCAACCCGGGGTGACGAGTATCCCCCTATCCTTTAATCTGATTTATTACCAAAGTTGAATCGCCATACACATCTAGAATTTTAATTCTGATATCAATAGCTTCCTCGAGACCTATGATGCAAGACTCATATTCTGCCATATTATTAGTACAATCAAATGTCAACCTTGTAGTAAAAGGAATGTGTGATCCATGTGGAGTGACAATCACAACACTAATTCCTTTACCATAAGCATTCACAGCTCCATCAAATATCATGCTCCAGCGAGATTCAGGATCAGGACCTTCCTCAGGCAATGGTTCATCACAATCTTTCACTTTCAGAAACATCACATCCTTATCGGGGAAATCATACATCACAGCCTGATAATCATCAACTGGTTAGTAAGCAAGATAATCTGCCAACGCGCTGCTTTTAATAGCTTTTTGAGTGTGGTATCCGATGTCATATTCAGATAACAGCATCTGCCAGCGGGCAATTCTCCCAGTAAGAGCAGGCTTTTCAAAAATGTACTTAATTGCATCCATTTTGGAGATCAACCAAGTAGTGTGATTCAACATATACTACCGCAAACATTTTGCCGCCCAGGCCAGAGCACAACATGTCTTTTCCAGCATGGAATACCGCGACTCACAATCAGTAAACTTTTTACTGAGATAATAAATGGCATACTCTTTCTTCCCCGTTTCATCTTGTTGTCCCAGGATATAGCCCATGGAATTATCTAACACTGTCAGATACATAATCAATGGTCTTCCTTCAACAGGAGCGAGCAAGATAGAAGGTTCAAGTAGATATTCTTTAATACTTTCAAATACCCTTTGACAGTCATCTGTCCACACACAACCTTGATCTTTCTTTAACAACCTAAAGATCGGTTCATACGTTGCAGTCATGTGGGAAATGAATCTGGAAATATAATTCAAACGCTCGAGGAACCCTTTGGCTTGCTTTTCAGTTCTAGGCGCTGGAATTTCTTAAATTGCTTTGACTTTATCAGGTTCAACTTCAATCCCTCTCTGGCTAACAATGAAACCCAATAATTTTCCTGACCGAACACCAAAGGTACATTTATTTGGATTCAAGTGGAGATGATACTTCCTCAAACGCTGAAACAACTTTAATAAATCTTCTATATGCCCTTCTTCAGTCTGGGATTTAGAAATTATATCATCAACATATACCTCAATTTCCTTGTGCATCAGATCATGGAATAGGGTTTTCATAGCCCTCTGGTACATTGCACCAGCATTCTTCAACCCGAAGGGCATCACTCTATAACAGAATGTTCCCCAGGGTGTGATAAACGTTGTTTTTTCCATGTCCTCAAGAGCCATTCTTATTTGATTATACCTGGAAAATCCGTCCATGAACGAGAAAACTTTGAATTTTGTTTTGCTATCCACTAACATATCAATGTGTGGCAATGGAAAATCATCTTTTGGACTAGCTTTATTTAGATCTTTGTAATCTACGCACATGCAAACTTTTCCGTCTTTCTTCGGTACTGGGAAAATATTGGCAATCCACTGAGGGTACACTGATGTCACAAGAAAACCAACATTAAACTGCTTGAGAACTTCTTCTTTGATCTCCATTGTCATGTCTGGGTGAGTTCTTCGCAACTTCTATTTGATTGGTGGGCACTCTGGCTTCAGCGGAAAATGGTACTCTACAATATATGTATCTAAACCAGGCATATCTTTGTAAGACCAAGCAAAAATATCCAGATACTCTTTCAATATCTCAATCAACATGCTCTTCACATCAAGATGCAGTAATGCTCCAATCTTGACTTCCTCCAGATCTTCTTCTGAACCCAAATTGATTACTTCCAATGGCTCTTTATATGGCTGAATGGCATTATCCTCACGCTCAAGCAACTGTGAGACCTCTTATGGAATATCATCATAGTCCTCTTCTTCGGCCCCATACATGGGAAATTCAAAGTTGGGAGAGGGTGCAGGGTCATTGTGTTCAACGAGTTTTTTAATTAATCTGCACATATGATTTATGATTGCTTTTCGAAACTGACACATATAACAAGTGATCATGCAGATTGAATTTCAGTTATTATTTATTTTGAAAGGTTTTTTCTAATTACCATTTTCCAAGAAAAAAGAAAAAATAAAGACACAATTTGGGAAGCAAAGAAAACTTTTATTATTGATTTTAAAAATCAAATCAAATAGATAAGCACATACAATATCAATACTTTCACCTTGGGCAGAGTGAAAAATTTTTTTTCAAAAAGATTAACAAAAACAAATTACTTTGAAACATGTATGAAAGAGGGAACATCAATGGTGATCCAGTTCTAAACCCTAACTCCGTGCGTTGCATAATTTGGCATTCCTGGCTCTGCTTCGTCTTCCATAATTGCATTAATCACGGAAACATTTGGATGAAGATAACCCCCGCTATGAAAGATGTCTTGATACTTGCCTACAACAGACTTTGACTTTATGCTCTTACCTTTATCATTCTTAACAAAGAACCCCAAACCAGCTCTATTCTTGTTTATAGGTGGATCAACAATCTGTCCCCATACTTCACTATGGCCATTACGCACAATTTGCTGAGCATCCTTAAACGAAGCCATCGAATTCTCATTTCCTCTTATTTTATCAATGGATAAAGCTTGGAACTGGGTTCCAATAGCAGCTTCATCCGCCTCCACAATTCTGAAAGAGGACAAATGAGATATCAATAATGCATGTTCTCCATTTATGATTACCACTTTTCCTTCATGCACAAACTTCAACTTCTGGTGTAAAGTTGAAGTGACAGCCCCTCCTCATGTATCCACGACCGTCTTAACAAACAACTATAAGTGGGTATAATATTCATGACCTGGAAAGTAGTCTGAAGCAAATGTGGGCTTATATGAATAGGCAAGTCCACTTCACCAATAACAGATTTCCTTGATCCATCAAACGCTTTCACAATAATTCCACTTGGGCGCATAGGTGTTCCTTGATATTTCAACTTCATAAGTGTGATTCTTGGTATAACATTCAATGCAGATCCATTATCAATCAGCATATTGGATAATGAATCATTCTTGCAGTTCATAGAGATGTGGAGGGAAAGATTATGATTCCTTCCTTCATTGGGCAGTTCATCATCGCAAAAACTCAGGTTATTATATGATGTAATGTTCCCTACCACACTGCTGAATTGGTCTACTGACATATCACTTTCCACGAAAGCTTGGTCCAATACCCTCATCAAAGATTCTCTGTGAGCAGAGGAGTTCATAAATAAAGTCAAGATAGATATTTTTGAAGGAGTCTGCAGTAGATGATCTACAATTATGTAGTCGCTCATCTTGATTATCTTTAAAATATCATCCACCTCTTTTTCTAGCGTAGCTCCACTAGTTTCACCCACTGCCTTCTTGGGTTCAACATTTTCAACAATTTTCTTTCTAGTATTAACATCTCCATGAACAACTGGTGCAAATACATGACCACTGCGGGTCACTCTGCTAGTCTCAACAATATTTCCAACATTAGACATTGGCTGGATAGGAACTTCTACACCATCCTCTAAAATTGTAGCATTATATTTGTAGGGTATAGCCTTATCTGAATTGTAGGGGACATGATCCAGTAAGTTAATCACCAATGGGGTAATAGTTGACTTGTTATGATATTCAACTTCAAAAGGGGTGGGTGCACCAAAATAAGGAACAATAACATTTACTCCCTCTTCAACATATTCAGTCATTACAGAGTCATCTCTGGAAAACATATCTTCATCTAAGGAGAAGAACTCGTCCACAGAGGCATACTCATCATCTGACTCCTCTTTAACCAAACAAACCTCAATCTCATCAACCTCGTGGTAACCATCCCTTTGGCCTGTAACCTTGATAGTTCCATTATCCAATAACAACTGAATACCTTTCCTAACTATTGAACATCCTCGGGAGTTCCGACAGTAAATTCGGCAAGATCCATACTGATGTTCCACCTAACCAATCATGTGGCAGAAAGTAGCATGCAATTGTACAAGATACTCATTCATATGTTCCACATAAAAGATTCTGAACTCTCCAGGACATCCAGAAACCATGTTTACTTCCTCTTCATATTCTTCCCTAGGCCTGATTATGTGGATGAGGCCCTTATCCATCATCTCCTGCAAATCAGCCTTTATCTTGTCACAACCCTGTATATCCATACTGCAAATAGCACAACCAACATGGTCATGCGTATAATATCTAAATTCACAGAGGTCTGCATGCATTTTTACCAAATCTCCTCTAACCAAATTAATATCAAAAATTCGAAAGTCGCCTGGACAATCGGCCACCATGTTCACATCATTTTCTCCTCCATGCTTTGGCAAAGGATTATCTTTCACATTAGGGTCAACATCTTTGAAGGATAAGATACCAGACTTCACCAATTTTTGTACTTCAGTTTTCAAAGGATAGTAGTTCTCAACATTGTGCCCTGGTGCTCCCTGATGAAAAGCACATGTTTGGTCTGCCTTGTAATACCAAGGCAATGGTGATGGTATGACGGGAGGTGATCTGGTCTGAACCAACTTCTTTTGAATTAACGCCAGGAATAATTCTGTATAGCTCATAGGGATAGGGTCATAACTCTCCCTTCTCTGATTATACCCTTGATTCCCCTAATGGGATGATCTTTGATAAGCAACGGTGGTTGGAGCTACACCAATAACTGGAGTTACTGAGGCGACTTGTTGATGACGCTGATAATTTCTTCTAGGAGGATTAACTCTCATCTCTTGCATAACAGCATTTGTATCTTCTTCCTTCTTTTTGGCAAACCCATAGGATGGCTTCTTCGTATTTTTGGAACTTTCACTTTTTGTTAAACGGTCCTCTCTTACAGCCTCTTCTAAATGGATACCCATGCCCACCATTTCAGTAAAGTCACTTGGCGCACTCTCTACCATCCTCTCATAATAGAAAGCACCCAGAGTCTTCAGGAAAATCTTTGTCATCTCCTTTTCTTCCATGGGAGGAATCACTTGGGAGGCTACCTCACGCCATCTCTGTGCATATTCTTTGAATGATTCCCTGTCCTTATGGACCATGGCCCTGAGTTGATCACGGTCAGGCGCCATGTCCATGTTGTATTTGTATTGTCTGATAAATGCTTCTCCCAAGTCGTTGAAAGTATGGATATTGATGTTGTTCAAACTCATATACCACTTCAACGCAACACCATTCAAACTATCCTGAAAAAAGTGAATCAACAGACGTTGATCATCAGTGTGGGTAGATATTCTTCTTATATACATAACAAGAAGAGCATGAGGACAAGTGTTTCCCTTGTACTTCTCAAATTCTGGGACTTTACACTTCGCAGGTATCTTGACATTCGGGACCAAGCATAAATCATTCACATTCTGCCCGAACAATTCCTTTCCTCCGAGGGCCTTCATCTCCCTTTGCATCTTGTCAAACCGATCTTGAAAATCATTTGTTCTATCATAGAAACCTAAGCCTTCACTTGGTGGAGGAAAAGGACGATACATATCATCATTAGCAAATGGGATTGTGTTCACTGAAGGAGGTGCAACAAGGGTAACATGCACCGTAGGAGGTGCATGAGTAACAGTAGTCTGAAAAATTGGAGTAACTTGAGGACCAAGATTGAAATCTTCAGGCACAAAGTTCTCTGGCATTCCCCATGGATAACCTTGAGGCATGCGATTCTTAACAACAACTGGAATGGCAGACACAGGAATAGTCAGAGCTTCAGTAGTAACCCTTGTCTGTTGAGGTTGAACACTCGGTGGCTGATTCTGAGCAGACACCAGAGATTCCGTCAGAGCAGTGAGATTGGCCATGCCGGCCTTTAGAGCAGAAACTTCCTCGCATAACTCGCGATTCTCTTGTTCTAAGTTGTCCATCTTCCTTCTGAAATTAGCTCGAGTATTGTATTGGTGAGACAGCTTGCTGAACAAAGTAAAGAAGCTTGATAAGACACCTGGATATGCATAACAAATGCAAGAAATATGTTCAATATGATGCATGATATGCAATGCACATGATTTATTTTTATTAATATTTCAAGTGACTTAAAGATTTATAGACACATTGCAAATATCAAAGTAATAACACATTTGAAATACCGGGAAAAAAATTATTATAATAACTTCAAAATGGATTACAAGTTTCAATAATCTCAAGTACAAGATGAAAATAAAGTCTAAAACCCTAAGAAGTAAAGCTGATGGAGATCACTCTATACGCTGGCGCTTCCGTGTAAGCCTGGCAATCTGAGCCTTCAACCTCTAGTTTTCTTCTGCATATCTGGTGGCAACCTCCTTCCAATCACCTGGATCAGGAAGTGAGCAACTAGCATCTGACTGAGGCTTAGGATAAAATAAATCCCCTTGCCTCTCCATGGTCTCTACAGCCTGACTATCAAGAATCTCAATCAAGTCATCTTTCTCCTTCAAGTCTGCTCTATAGGAAATCTCTAAAGTTTGGCACTTATTCTTCCAAGCTTCCTTTTCTTGCTGCATCCTGACTAAAGCAAGTTATAGCTCTTCCACATCATCCAATAAGGGAGGAGTGGTCTTCACAAACAAATCAGGCATAGGTGCTTCCCGGGAATACGACATCTTCAACTGAATAGCTCTCGTTTGGACCCATTAAATATAAGGCTCCAAAGAAACATCCCCCCTAGGTCTCAAGTCTTTCCTACTCTTCCTATGAATGTGACGCCAGGCCTTCGCAGTCTGCTCCCTAGCTTCCTTATGGTCTTCTCCCTCCTTCAGGAAGAAACTACTCAAATGAGTACTATTTGGTTTATCCCCCATCGGATAACCAAGCTATCATTGTGCAAGAACAGGGTTGTAGTTAATTCCTCCCTTTGTACCAAGAAGAGGTGCATTAGGGAAACTACCACAACTGTCGACAATCTCAACATCATGGTAAGCCCGATGGTACCAATCAATATCTGAGTGAGTAAGTGCCATGATCTTAGGATCCTAACGGGGTTCCTTCCTAACATCCCAGAAAGCATCAGACTGAGGCATATGAGAAATAAACCACTGGTACAACAGAGGCGTGCAACAGATAATCATCCCTCCATGATAAGAATTCCGAAGATGAATAGAGTAATAAGTATCACCCAAAAATGTAGGAACTGGGTTTCCAATCATAAAGATCCTGATAGCATTAATGTTAACATACTTATCCACATTAGGAATTAAAAACAACCCGTAAGCAAGAAGAGCAAAGATGGCCTCAAAAGCGACTATACTCTTCATTCTGGCAAAGTAACAAGCTTTCTCTAATAAGAACTGAGCTGGTAATCCTCTAATCCCTCCTTTAGTAGTCATATGGGCTTCAACCTCAGACTTTCCCAGATGGATCAAAGCATCAATCTTGTATGGTTTTGGCTCACCCTCCAAACCAGTAAAAGGAACACAATCGGTAATCGGTAAATCCAATAGATAAGAATACTCCTCTAGTGTAGGCATCAACTGATAGTCAGGGAAAGTAAAGCAATGATACATCAGATCATAGAACTTGACCAAGGTCGAGAGAATACCCTCCTTCATCCTAAGCTTCATGAGAGGAATGATGGATCCATACTTCTTCCGAAAATCTGCCGAACACTCGATCTCAGGAATTAGACTGATCAACTCATCTATCTTGGGATCTTTGAAACTGTATTTTTCGGTCTTTCTTTTTCCAGAATCAATGGTCAAAAGGTACCTGAGATATTCACAAATGGTCAACTTTCAAGTCCCTTGAAATAAAATTTCTTCAAAAGATGCTTATGAGTGCATGGATGCATGATGCAACAATCACACACAAGATCACAAACATAGGATTCATAGGTTCAACGTCACAAGCATGAGGTCGAAGGTACTACCCATAAGGTATGGTCTAAAAGGTATCACCTGCCAAATAAGGTTCTAAAGGTTCCCAGAGTCTACATCCTTCCTTCGGATATTACCAACTTCCCAATTAACTCAGTAATTAGTAATATTCTCAAGAAAAACTCATCTGAGCGTAGTATCGCGTGATAACTATTTACGGATTACTTCGTCATAGCTTCCGCACTACACCTAAAGGGCCAAGATGGGTTAGGTATTCTACGGTCCTCAGCTTCAGCAGGCTCCCAGGTTGAAAGCGGTATGTCTTCCCGATTACTCGGTAAACGACACTACAGTCAAAGGGGCCTCCACTGAGTGAGGGATCTCATGCCTTCTTTTTTGGGATTACTCCCTCAAAGTTAACATGACTACACCGCTCGTCCTATCTTAACGTTTTCCCAAGTCCGGGTATAGGACTTATAAGTAATCACCAAGTGTAACGCCCCGATATTTAATTATTTATTTAATTAAATTTTTTTTAATATTTTATGTTAATTCGAATTTTTATCGTCGAAGTCGGAATTATTTTATTTGGTGGCATGATAAATAATCGGATTTAATTAGGCGGAATTAAGTTGAAGTATTATTTTATTATTAAGCTAAATATGAGATTGGGCTTAATTTGTGGTGTTATGAAGTAATAGGGGGTATGTCACTTAGGCCCATTTAGATTTATTAAGTAATATAATAATATATTATATAGAAATAGAGTTAGGGAAGAAGAGAGTTAGTGTTATCAGAAAAAAAGAAGGAAAAGGAGAAGAGAAAGAGAAATAGGGTTTTGTGAGAGGAGAAGAAGAACAAGGAGGTTTCCACTAGTGCCAATTCCCAGAAATTCCATCTTTGTTTCTTAGAGCTGCACTCAATCCAAGGTAAGAGTGGCATTCTTGCTAAATAAATGGAAGTATGATGAATTTTATTTGGGGTAATAAGTTGAATTGATGTGTTGGTAAATTGTGTTGCTTTATGTTGTTGTTGTATGAAGTGGTGATTCTTTTTATTCTTTACCTAATATATTGTTTATCATGACCCTATTTATGTAGTTCAATATTGTTGTACCCAAAAATTTTCCCTCTCACTTATCAAGAATTTACTCACAAGATCTCCTTGACTCAAGACTGCATTAGGGTTTGATCAGCTCAAGACACCTCCTTATGCACTGATGACCAAAATTAGGGTTTGAGTTTGCACAAGGACATTTGAACTTTCAATGCCTCATATGACTTTCATGGATCATTATGGACCCCCAAGATTACTATGTCAAGTTTCAAGCCTTGAATCACATTTTTTTGCTCGGTCAATTGAGCAGTTGACCTAAAAATCAGTTGTATTGGGGAAAAAGTCAATTATGGCCAATTTACAGTCAAAATTCATAATTTTTTATCCACATAAATATTTTAAAGTCATTCGTATCATTTGATCAAGTTTGGACGACCATTCCTCAAGAAATTTGATCAAATCCCCAAAAGGGCAAAATGGTCAAAATTAGGGTTTTGACTGGGAAAGGGCAATTTCTGATTTTTGACCTAGCAAATGGTCAATTGGTTTAAGGAATGATATCAAGAGTCCAATTTCATCATTTTTACCTAATGACATGGTTCAAAACATTACAAGTACATTAGATTGACAAATGAATTTTGCAGTCAACTGATTAAAAGTCAATTGTACACTGAAAAGTAAAACTTTGACTTTTTGGTCAAATTCAAGTGCCAAGGATCACAATTCATAAAACATGTAAAAATATGAAACTTATTCATCAAGAAATCAAAAAGTCAAGATTTCATTTTGAAAAGTCAAAATTTCTAAACTTAGAAATTTTTCTAAGTGTTGGAAATTTCATATTTTTTCATAATTTTGAGCCAAATTTTCACCATGATGCAAGATGATTCAAGAGAAACTTCCAACATGAAAGTTGTATATCTCCATGAAATCTACAACTTTTCTTTACACAACTCCTTCCAAAAAAATTTGGGTCTCAAGTTATAATTTTATGAACATGTGGTCATGAAACTAAATACTTAGTGAAATTTTGCCCTAATTTGGTCAGGATTTTGACCTAACTTCATGGAACTTTTTCATAGAGTTACAAGGGGAATATTAAAAATCAATTCAAAGATGGGTTATAGAGAACATTGCAAGCTTTCCAAAATGTCCAAGAACTTCTTGAGATCATTCTTGAGTAAGGAGAATCGAAGAGATGAAATTAGGGTTTTGTCACTTGAATTACAAGTCATTTTTTATGAACACTTGAACTAAATCCATGCTAGGCTGCATAATCCTTGCTTTGCAGGCCTCAAACTTGTTTTTCACTCCATAATTAAATGTTTACACAGCTGTTAGGGCTTTGATCCAAGCAATTGAGCTATTGTCCAAGTTGCATTTCCATTTATGGCACAAAGTTAACAATGTCATTCTTGTAAAGTAAGCTTTTTGCATAAAGTTCACATTGAGCCTCTAACTTGTTCCCTCTGATCACACTCCATCCACAAAGTTATAATCAAGCTTGTTTAAAGCATAACCACTCTATCTTAGCAAGTACACAAGGCATGGAAACGTGTTTTGTCAAAAAATCACATGTTTAACTTAAACATGTAAATTTGAATTCTGATCAACTAGAGCACTCCAAACTTGTTGCTTATAAATAGAGTCACTATTTGTGAGCTAGGACACGAGCTTGAGCACCCTAAAATACACCAAAATACTCTCAAATCAGAAATTGCCCAAAAACTCCATTGTTGCACAGTTTCTGACCTTGAACATCAAACTCCCATTTCCCTCATGTGTTTCTTGGCCTTTTAGTTTCTAAAGCTTCCTTACATCAAATACAACTCATCCCTATCCTTATTCCAGAATTGTAACAACATTTACCATAACTTCCATAACCAAAAAACAGAGTCTGCAACTTGACTTCTCCAAGTCATTTCAGCCACTCTCAACTTGAGCAAACCATTGCATTAGCTTCCTAGGACCTCAAGGAAGCTAACCGGATCATCACCATCACTTGAAACAAGCTCAAACTCCAAACACGATTTCCAGTTTTGAGGTAAGTTTTCTCAACTTGAAACTCTTCATACAGGCATCATCAATAGTTTATTTGTGAATAAATCATGTAGATATCATTACCCTGAAGCTAACCATGTCCTTAGTTTCCATTAATTTTGCTTGAGCTTAGAGAATTTTGAAACTGAAATTTCTGAAATTTTTAGGGTTCAGATTAAGGCCATTAAAAATCTTGCTTATGTTTGATCTATAGTTTTAATACTTTACATTTCTGGAATCGTGAGAAAATTTGCTACAAGTTTCATGTTTACAGTTTTCATTTTTGATGAGAAATAAGCAAGTTACAGTTGGTCTGGCTGGAGGTTGAAGATGAAGTCTTCAAAACACGTTTTCCTTACATATTTATTGTTTCATTTGTATTAACGGATGTATAGCCACCCCAGTGGTAGAAGCGCGCGCATGTAACCTATGGGACCTGGGTTCGAGCCCCAGTGGTACCTTTTTCATTTTTCATATTTTTACAATTCTGACTTTTTTGTTGGCAGGGTGTTGAGCCTCTTTGGGCCTGGCTTATTTTTTGCTAACTGACCTCCCTATTTCCTCTTGGCACCCCCTGGCCCAAGTTTTATTATTTATTTATTTATTTCATTTTTCTTTTCTTAAATATATTTTTCTAAATACTAAATATCATAAAATACAAAAAAAATGATATATTAATATTTCGACTTATTTTATTTTATTTTTCCACAAAAAAAAATATTTTTATACTTTATTTATTTTATTAATTAAATCTTATAAACTTAATTAATATCATGTTTTTATTTATTTATTTTTCACACCATTTAAAAATGCATTATTTTAATATAAAAAGGACTAAAAATATTTTATAATACTATAAATATTTTTAAGATGAAAATACCAAAATACTTTTCTTGAATTTATTTTCTTTTGATTAATTAACAGAACTAGGTTTTCTTTTAAAAAAATTTCTTAATAAATTCAAACTTAATTAATTATTTTCTTTATTTAATTAGGTTAATACAAAATCTTTTTTTCATGAAAACCAAACAAAAATACATCCCCTTTACATTTTTTTTGCATTTTTGTACAATTCATTCATTTTATTACTTTGTATTTATTTTATTCCTTGTATATTTTGTACCAATTTGATATGGTTGTAATAGACTAATTAGGTTTAAATTCTTGCAATCCCCATTTACAAATTGTACACCCCTCCCCACAAATGTTGTAATAGCGTAGTAACTTTAAATTTCGCAATTTATCGCTTTTATATAGCATGCTAGTAATTAGGGTTTGTATGGAAAGACTAAAACCAATATCTAGAAAACCCTAATTCAAGACAAGAACAAGCATGAAAATGATGCACTTGCACACAAACACCCCTAGGGTTATTCAACTTGGTTGCCTTATACAAAATGGCCATATTACGCATATGAGGTATCTTAGAAAAAACAAGCAAATACAAGATCATAGTCCCTCGATGACGCTATCTAGGTTGCCTTACAAATGATCTTAGTCCCTCCAAAAGAATGCTAAGATACCTTGCAACATTGCTAATCATAGTTATACGATAACCCACGCCCGTCATGTTTACATCCAAAGATAGGGTTGCTTACCAAATCAATGCTAAGACAACAATGTCAAAGGAAAAGGAAATAAACAAGAAAGACATTTTAGTAGGTATATTGCTCCTAATTACTTGTCCATTTCAAAAACAAACATCCTTGCTATTTCTAAAACAAACACCTACACTTTCAAAACATCTTACAAAACTTGAAAACATTTTTCAAAAGATCAACATCTTTGTATACATTCTTACAAACAAGAATCATTACAAAGATTGCCTAAACAATGTCCTCTTTATAAAATACTTTCAAAAACCACAAAAAGTACAACTTTAAACAAAAGCAAGTGATCTAGTAAGTAACTAAGAGCCCATGGAAAACCATGGATGAAAAGGGTGCTAATATCTTCCCTTTTCAGAATCTACCCCCCGAACTCAAGAAATAATCTCAAAGGTATTTCCTGTGCTTTTTCACCTTTCCTTTTGGATAAAAGAAAAGTCGGTGGAGACTCTTGATAATTGCAATATTTGCAATCAAACGCAAAACCCTCAAGTCAGTTCTCCCACCGTATCACAGAACTGATGACTCTGCTGGGGAAAATTCTAAAAGTGGGGTTACCTTAGGGCTAGATCACATTTATTTGCTTTCATTGTCTGACTTGTATGCTTTACATTATGGTTCTTTATTTGGGTTTGAATCCTCTACCCGGATTTGGGATACATTATAGGTAAGTAGCAATACGTTGTGGAAACTATGCAGGGTATACCGACATGGTCTAAGAAATAGCTATGTTAGTGTGACATATTTGTGGGTACCGATAGCCTTTGAGTTAATCAAGGAGAATACGGGGCCGCTGAGTGATGTCTTGAAGCACTAATGAACTTTTAGAACCTTTACTTGACCAACTTGGCCTTTAGGATGTAGTGAGATGATCGGCTTCGGTGCAGTCCGAAGTTGGTAGATACTCGATACTACACTCATTGAGGTTTGGTTTCTTGACATATTTCGGTCGCCATTAAAGAGGCTTGTGCTGAAACAATGACCAAGGAAACAAACCAATGATATTGAGCTCCTTACAACCCGATTACTATTACTAGGACAGGTTGAGCCAACTAAACTTCAAGAGGGTACTTACCTATAAAACTCCATGCAAGCCTAAACCTAAGGATTTGTTTACTTTGTTTGTATATACATACTTGTACATAACATCATGAACATCATAACATCATACACATTCACTAACCATTTCAAGGATTTTTGGATCCATCTTTGTTCTTGTTTTGTAGGATATGGATTCTCTTCGCAGGAAAACTATTCAAGTCAACCTTGTAAGGATCCCTCCACAACTTAAGGAGCTAGCTTCAAGGATTCCTTCACCAAGAGACATGGTCTCCTACTCAACTTGGTCACCTCCAACACAGATGAGGACATGATGAAGGCGCTCTTTCAGTTCTTTGATCCTTTACACCATTGCTTCACATTTCTCGACTATTAACTTGTGCCTACTTTGGAAGAATTATCTCGACTCTTGAGAATTCCCATTCTCAATCAACTACGTTTCAAAGGTACGGAAAGAGACCCAAAGCCAGAAGAGATTACTCAAGCTCTACACTTACACTCATCTGATTTCACAACTCATTGGGAAACAAGGAGTGGTGTCAAAGGTTTCCTAGAAAAGTTCTTGTTTGAGAAATCCCAAAACTGTTGGAATTCTTTGGACCTGCTAGCTTTTGAAGAAATTGTGGCTCTCCTCATCTATGGGATAGTTTTGTTTCCAAACCCTAATCAACTCATAGATGTGAAAGCCGTCAAAATCTTCATATCCTGAAACCCAGTGCCTACATTGCTAGGGTATATCCTACACTCTTTTCACACTCGCACAATGAGGAAAAGAGGTGTCCTTATATGTTGCACTCCTCTCTTGGAAAGATGGTTTATTTCGCATCTTCCCCAATCTATATTAAAGAATGAGCAGGGCACAAGGTGGTCACAAAGGTTGATGACGCTCAAACATTCAGACATTCATTGGTGCTCCCGATCCATAGAGAATGTTACTATTGTCGACCGTTGTGGAGAATTCTCTAATGTCCCTTTACTTGGCATTAGGGGAGGTATCACCTACAACCCTTGCTTAGCCTTAAGACAATTTGGTTACGCCCAAAGGGATGGCCCGCACGAGATGCTGATTCAAGGTTTAGTATTTGACTATGACAACGACGATCAAGGTCTTCGCCAGAGATTTATACGAGCTTGGAGTATGTTAAACAAGGTAGATAGCAAGACTTTGGGGCACAAGAATTCCATCCCTCTTGAGCCTTACCTCAAATGGGTACGAACTCGTGCTCAAAGTCTGATGATGCCTTATCCTTCCATTCTCCCGGTAATTATTGAGCCTGTCATGGAAGGAGATGTTCCATACACTATCCTACATCCTGACATGCCCACCTCTCTTGAAGACTTGCTAAGAGATTGGATACAACTCAAGGGGGACCGAGATACTTTTGAAGCCCAATTATACGCAAGCGAAAAGAAGGTTTTGGAACTCACTAGGCTACTTCATAAGGAGCAGACTCTAAATGCCTACATTGCACCAAAGAGGACGCGTACTACCTTTATATCTTAGAGTTTCTTGTATTTTTTTTCCCAAGAAGGCATTATTGTACTCAAGCTTTAATTTATTAATATAATGTGTGTTTCCTTTTTGTCTAAAACAAATTTGAATTTTAAAATCCTTGAAATCATTGCATACGCATTTATCATTCATCATAACATAAGCAGGTTTCTTGCAACAAGTCTCCTCATCTCTCTACTGTTTATTTCAGTAAGATGGATCTCGAGAAAATGGTGAAGGACCTCCAAGCTCAGAATACACAGTTTCAACAATTATTCTTAACTCTAGCAAAAGGACAAGAAGAGTTGAAGACCTTGCTGGTGAGGAAAAGAAAAAGAAGACGAAGAAGATAACCAGAATTCTGAACATGGGAAGAAGATTCCAAGGGCAGACAAGAAGGACCCTAGACTTTGCAACAACGTCCGGTGAGAAAGACAATCAAGATGGGAAAAGTAAAGAAACAGTTGTTCAGTCTGATTCAGAAGAAGAAGAGGAAGAAGAAGACTATTCGGAAGAACAATACCCTCCGGCCAACGACAAGTATAAGCATCTAGAAGAACGGTTGAGTGCAATGGAAATCCAAAAAGTTCCTGAATTGGACTTTGAGGAGTTGGGACTGGTATCAGGAATTGTCATTCCTCCAAAATTCAAAGAACCTGTGCTTGCCAAATATGATGGAGTCTCATGCCCCAAAATGCATCTCCGGTCCTATGTAAGGAAGATCTAGCCCCATACCACTGACAAAGATTTATGGGTACACTTCTTCCAAGACAGTTTGTGTGGAACTCAACTTAATTGGTTTTATCAGTTAGAAAGAGCCAATGTCCATAACTGGGAAGATCTTGCTGCAGCCTTTTACAAACAATACCAATACAATGTTGATCTTGCGCCTACCCATACTCAACTCTAGAGTATGGCCATGGTTTCAAATGAAGGCTTTAAGGACTATGCACAAAAATGGAGACATTTGGCCGGAAGAGTTCAACCTCCTCTATCTAAAAGAGAATTAGTAGACATGTTTTTGGTCACCTTGTCTGGTCCCTTCTTCAATCACCTAATTGGGAGTTCATCGGCAGGTTTTACTGAACTAGTATTGACCGGAGAAAGGGTAGAAGCCAGGATAAAAAGTGGAAATATTCAAAAAGATGCATCCTCTGCTACTGTAAGGAAGCCATTTATCGGAAAGAAAGAAGTGGTTGTTGTTTATCCTCAAAGAAATCAAGATAGGGTCGAACGTCGTCCAATGGTGGGTGCTGTTATAATTCCTAAACTTGCGCCTGATCAGCAAAGAAACAACCAACTGAGAATGGAAAGACCAGTCATACAATTCACCAGAATTAATATGACATTATCTCAAGTATTACCACATCTGTTAAGATCCAATCTAGTGACCTTGAAAGAAGCTCGAAAGAACCCTAACACAACCTCTCCTCACTATCATCCTAATGCCCGCTGTGTATACCACTCTGAGAGTCCCAGCCATGACACTAACAATTGTTGGGCTTTAAAGAACAAAGTACAAGACCTCCTTGAAGCCAAAGAGATTAAATTTGATGCGCCAGAAAAGCCCAATGTTATTTCTGCCCCTATGCCCAAACATGGCCATAATGCCCATGCTATTGAGGAAGATCTGTTTGTTACTTCAGTTGATGAACTTATGACCCCACTCCTGACTATCAAAAATAACTTATTGAATGCCAGTGTTTTCCCAGGCTGTGATGAAAGCTGTCATTTCTGTTTGCCCTCACCAACCTGTTGTCCTTTGTTGAAAGCATGCGTTCAGTTCCTAATAGATAACAAGGAGATTTTGTTCGAAAATACTTTTGTTCCACTTGTTTCTTATAACGATGTTTCCATTGTAACCATTTCCGACAATTCTTCCAGGGTCTCCACCAAAAGACCCGTTATAATTACATCAGTTCCAAAAGTAGCTCCTTTGATAATTACAATGCCTGGACCAGTCCCGTATTTGTCAGACAAAACCGTACCATGGAATTATGGAGGGGACGTCTACTACCATTGTATCAAGCAAGATTGGCCAGCTGCCGAAGATTCAAGTTCTGAGAGGGATGACTCCAATATCAGTAACATTGTCGGTACTAGCAAGATTACCCGAAGCAGAAGGATTTTCTATCTAGAAATTGCTCCCCCAAAAGTAGTTTCTGGACCCATAATCATTCATGTTGTTGTTGCTCCTCTGAAGGCTAATCTCAATCCCACAATCATCTCCACCAATGCTCCAACTGACAAAGATGTTACAATCCCTGCTATCACTCCTACTGACATTCCTGCTGCCGAGTTCACCGAGACTCGAGGTAAAAGTATTCTGATTGAGCCTGTACGGACGAAGGCACAATCATTGGCTATCCCTGAGACCTCCCGAAAAGAGATGGAGGAAATTCTAAAGATCATAAAAAGAAGCGAATACGATGTAGTTGAACAACTGGGGAAAACTCCATCCAAAATTTCCATGTTGGCTTTACTACTATGTTCCGAGGCGCGTGCAAAGGCCTTGGTAAAATTCCTGAAGACTGCTCATGTACCCCAAGAAACATCTGCCGACCAGTTCCAAGATTGTGTAGCCAGCTTGACTGCAGATAATGGTCTAGGTTTTTCGGATGTTGATTTAACGCCAAGAGGAAGGAAGCATAATGAGGCATTGCATGTCTCAGTGGAATATAGGGGCACAACCTTGGCTCATGTTTTGGTGGACACTGGATCGTCTCTGAATGTATTGCCTAAAAAGGCTCTTGATAGGCTTGACTGCAAGGGATTGACATTGAAACCAAGCAATATAGTAGTAAGGGCTTTTGACGGCTCGAAAAGAATAGTGCATAGGGAAGTGGATATCCCCATAAAGGTTGGAACCCAAACATTTGATTCAACTTTTTATGTAATGGATATTCGCCCATCATACTCTTACTTGCTAGGACGACCATGGATTCACAATGCTGGCTGTTATACCCCAAAATTTTCCCTCCCATTTCTCAATATTTTCTCACCACAAGACCCTTGGAGCTCAAGATCAAGTTAGGGTTTACTCTGCTCAAGACTCCTCCTTGCACTGTTGACCCAAATTTGGGTTTGAGTTTGCACAAAGATTTTTTGACCTAAAATGCCCAAAATAACTTTCATGCTTCATGTTGGACTCACAAGTTTATCCATACCAAGTTTCAAGCCTTGATTCCAATCTTTGCCCAATCAATTGGACAGTTGACCTAGAAATCAACTGTATTGGGGAAAAAGTCAACTGTGGTCAATTGACAGTCAAACCTCATGATTTTTGACCCACATCAACATTATGAACTCATATGGACCATTTGATCAAGTTTGGATCACAATTCCACAAGAAATTTGATCAGATCACCAAAAGGGCAAAATGGTCATTTTTAGGGTTTTGACTGCACAAAGGCAATTTTTGACTGTTTGACCTAGCCAATGGCAAACCAAGCTCACATATGGACTCAAGGACTCAATGGCATTGTCTTGACACATTCAACAAGTTCAAAAGATCCCAAATGCACAAGATTGACAAATGAATTTTCCAGTCAACTGGTTAAAATTTGACTGTACACTGAAAAGTCAAACTTTGACTTTTTGGTCAAAATCAAGTGTCAAGATTCATTTTTCATCAAGACATGTCAAATTATGAAACTTGTTCATCAAGAAACCAAAAATTACAAATTAGGGTTTGAAATGAAGAAATTTCATAACTTAGAAATTTTCTAAGTTATGAAATTTCCTAATTTTTTCCTAACTTTGTCCCATCTTTTCATCAAGATACATTTGGATTTAAACAAAACTCAAAACATGAAAGTTATGGTCCATTGCAAAATATACAACTTTTATTCACAAAGTTTCCTCAAAAGAAGCTTGTAGCTCAAGTTATGATTTTTGGAACAAGGGTGCAAAACATTCTTAACTTAGAAATATTTTGACCTATTCTAGGCAGGATTTTTGCCTAACTTCATGGCCATTTTTCACATGCTTCCACTTGGAATTTCAACTTGCATTACAAAGATGGATTGTAGTACACATTCCAATCTTTCCAAATTTTCCAAGGACTTCTCAAACAACCTTGTGGTTAGGGAGAATCGAATTTGTCAATATGGGCAAAAGTCACTTTGTTCATGGCCAAACTACATGTTCATAACTTTGCATTTTCAAACTCAGCATAGTTCAAGCTAGGTTACAGGCCTCTAATCCCTTTCTGACTCAATAATTCAATGCTAAACCATTGTGCCAAGTTGTTATTTTATGCATTTGGTCATTACATGAAGGATTAGTCCATAATTAGAAAAAGCATTTTAACCATTTTGATAAAGTTACACTTTATGTCAAGTTTACAATCTAAGAAGTACAAAGAAAATCTCTGAGGCACAAATGTGTGGACATATCCCACTGATCAAGAACAAACTTTGCAGCATGTTTAGGGGGCCTGCATAAGCTTGTAACCCAACTTGGCATTTTTGACTTAAGGAGGAAGAAACATTGCAAAAGAGATCCAAGACTGAGTTCCTGTCAACACAAGCCAAAACAAACTTCTTGAACATTTTCCAAACATCAAACCAAGTCTGAGACACGACCTAACCACCTTCAATACCTCCTCAAACACAGAAACACCATCCTCTTGCAAAAACAGGGCACCTGCTGCAGATTGAGGTCCACAACTCAATCAACTCGTGCACTTTGGCTAATAACCTTGCAAACACATTCCATACCATCCCTTGAAACTGTTCCAAGCCCTAAACACCAGCTGTAACACTCCTAACCCCATCTTCCATTTTCATTTTTCAGTTTTGCAGGTGAACTTCCATAGCTCGTTTCAGTCAGTTTCAAAGCAAGCTAGAGGTTGGAGAAGCATCCCTGAACTTCAAGCAAGATGTACAAGTCCTCACATTGCATTGAAAGTACCTCCATTGTTGTACACGATTTAAGCTGAACAGGTAAAAACATGGACTTCTATCTCTCAATCTAGGAAGAGTTAGGCTTAGGTTTATGAATGAAACATGTCCTACTCATGGCCCTGAAGCTACCCATGTCATTACTTTTCATTTATGTTGTGTGTACTGAGAGAATTTTGAAACTGAATATCTGAAAAAAGCTAGGTCAGGAATTGGGGGAGAAGAAATTCTCTCTCATTTCTGAGTTAGATCAACTTTTTTATATATTTGAAATCGTGGCTTCAAGCTCTACAAGTTTCATATTTTAAGATTTGTCAAAAAATCAAGGAATCAGAAGTTAGCAGGTTGAGCAAGGGCGCGCGTTTTTCTGTGTTCAAACAATGGCTGGAGGTTGAAGAAGCCTCCTTGGGCTGGGCCTGACTTATTTTTCTGTTTACACCACCTTTTCACACATACACCCCCTTGGCCCATTGTGCTTTATTTTTATCATTTTTTATTTTTTCTTTTTGTTTTTGACTTGTTTATTTTTTGTCAAGACATAAAAAATATTAAAAATATTTTCCATACATTTTTGCATTTATTTTGAATTTATTTGCTTTTATTTGAACTTGTACATAAAAAAACACATATATACTTTTATGTAAAATACTAAAAAATAATACAAATACATTTTTATTTTATGATTTTATTTTATTTTATCTTTTGAAAACATTTTCTAAAAAAATATACTTTTTTTTGTAAATAATAAATATTTTATTTTTGTACATATTTAATATATTTAGTAAATAATATAAATACTTATATATTTATTAGAATATTTAGGATAAAAACATAAAAATAATACATTTTTATTTTTATTAATATTTGACCTCAAAAATCATTCTTTTACAATATACTTCCTTTTTATTTATTTTTTGTATAATTAATAAATATTATATTGTATATAAATAATAAATACTATTTATTTACAAAATTAGGGTTTTGCCCTAAAACATTGAAAATATTCAAAAATTAATCTTTTTTTATTTCACTTGTAAATAATTATATACACTTACACAAACACATTTACACATACACAAATACATTGATACAATACACATTTTATTTTTCTTATACATTGCTATTACTTTACATTTTTACATTTACGATTAATTCGATTTGGTTGTAAATATTGGGACACCACTCTCCTATTTAAGTCTCATCCCCATTTGAACATTTGTACCCCCATCCCCATGATTATTCTGTAATAATTTAGGACTTTAAATTCCGCACTTTAAAAGCTTTCTAATTATGCCATGATAGACCTAGGGTTTGTATGCAAAAATCAAATAACAAATAGCTTGACCTAATTCAAAAGACAAAAAGCATGAAAATGGACAACACCAATCACACTTGCACCCCTAGGGTTACTCCACTTGTTGCCTTCAATAATGGGCCATGTTGCATGTTAGGTGTTTTTGGCAAAACAAAACAAATATCAAATGATCATAGTCCCTCGATGACGCTTTCGAAAGTTGCCTAAAAATGATCAAGTCCCTTAAAGGAAAAGTTGCCAAAGACACTTGGCACCATTGCAATCATGGTCTAAACGATGACCCGCGCCTGTCCCGTTAACATCCTAACACAAGATTGTCCACCAAATACAATGGTGGAACAAAATTGTTAAAAGGGTTAAAACATAGAAAAAAGCCTTTGAGTAAATTTAGGGGTAGACAACTCTTAGTTACTTGATCAAACTTGCAAAACAAACTTGCCTACTTTTCAAAACTACACTCCACAAACACTTTCAAAACAACTTTCAAAAACATTGAAAACTTTTCAAAAGATAAGTACACCTTTGTATACATTCAAACATGAATCATTACAAAGGTTGCCCCCACATTGGCCTCTTTTCAAAACATTTTCAAACCCACACACAAAGCACCATTTCAAACAATTGAAAACACAAGGCAAGTGATCTAAGAAAGTAACTAAGAGCCCATGGATAACCATGAATAGAAAGGGTGCTAATACCTTCCCTTTCTATAATCTACCCCCCGAACCCAAGAAAACATCTCAAAGGTTTTTGCTGTGCTTTTTAACCTTTCCTTAGGATAAAATAAAAAGTCGGTGGCGACTCTTGCTCAACCGAAACATTTGCGAACACAAACGCAAAACCTCAAGTCAGTTCTCCCACCGTATCACAGAACTGGCGACTCTGCTGGGGAGAACTTAAAAGTGGGGTTACCTTAGGGTTAGATCATTTACTTGTTTTCAATTGTTTGCTTTGTTTGCTTTTATATTTGTGGGCTTTGCATCGGAGTTTCATAGATCCTAACCCGGATCTGGGGAATACCCTTTAGGTAGCATAAGCTGTGAGGGACCTGTCCGGCGTAGACCGACATGGGTGAAGCAGTGGCTACGTTGGTGTGACACCTTAGTCTGTACCGATATCCCTTGTGTTGCAACGAGGAGAATATGGGTCTTCTAAGGAGTCATTAAACACCAACCGACCTTAGAACCCTAAATTGACCCAACTTGGCCATAGAATGGTAGCAATATGCTACACTCATTGAGGCTAAACTCTCGCGATGGTTCTGGCCGCAAGAAAAGATTGCGATGTTGGAGTTATGACCGATTGAGGGTAGTCAATGATATTGAGATCCTCTAGAACCCGGTTACTTTTGATAGGACAGGTCTTAACCAACGAAGCTAAAAGAGGGTAATACCTAAACTTCATGCTGGCCTAAACCCTAAGGGATGTCTTGTGTGCCTTATCATGTTTGCCTTTGTGAATACTTGTGGTGTGCTTTACCATAAACATCATACCATTGCATGCATCCTGCATAAGGACTAACCCATTTCAAAGACAAGAGGGTTTCATCTTTGCTCTGTTTTGTAGGACATCATGATGCCCGTGCGTAGGAATACAATCCGGCTCAACTTTGTTCAACCACCTACTTTGCTCAAGGAATTGGTTGATAGGATTCCAAACACTACTTCCTTCATCAAGAGGCATGGTTCTCTTCTCGGTTTAGTCACTTCAAAGTGGGACCAACAACTGATGAGTGTCCTGGTCCAGTTTTATGATCCCCTGTACCATTGCTTCACTTTTCAAGACTTCCAGCTGGTCCCTACCCTGGAAGAATTCTATGATTTACTTGGTATCCCTGTTTTGGAACAAACTCCATTCACTGGTTGGGAGAAGACTCTTAAGCCTGAAGAGATTGTTGCAGCCCTTCCCTTGACCAAAGAAGAGGTAATGGCTAACTGGGAAACTAGAAGTGGAGTTAAGGGCTTTTTGGCTAAATTTCTGGTTGGCAAGGCTAATAGTTTCTGGAATGACTTAGACTTCAAGGCGTTCGAAGACATGCTGGCTCTCTTAATCTATGGTCTAGTATTGTTTCCAAATCCTGATAACTTTGTCAATATCAATGCCATAAGGATCTTCATGTCTCGAAACCCTGTACCCACTCTCTTGGGTGATATCCTACAACAGCTCTATGCTCGTACTGCCTGAAGACGGGGAACTCTGTGGTGTTGTGCTCCTTTGTTAGTGAGGTGGTTTATTTCGCACCTCCCTAAGTTCGTGCTGAAGAATGAAGACGGAAAAGGCTGGGCTCATAGGTTAATGTCTCTCACTGACAATGACATCATTTGGACTCTCAGAGGTTTGGATGAAGTAGCCATTATTGATCGTTGCGGAGAATATCCTAATGTTCCATTGATCGGTACCCAGGGAGGAATCTCTTATAATCCATGTTTAGCTCTCCGTCAGTTTGGAAGAGCCAGAAGAGCAGGGCCTCATGAGATGTTGGTTCCTCACTTCAGTTTTGAGTTTCAGGTAGACAGTGATGAGTTGCACCGTAGATTCATCAAGGCTTGGGACATAATTCACAAAGCTGACCCACATGAGTTGGGATCAAAGACTTCTCTACCAATGGAACCCTACTGCAGATGGGTCCGCATCCGTGCTCAGAAGTTAGGTATGCCATACGAAGCTGTCAGGCCTATCATTCTTGAATTTCCTGATAAAGACGGGGTTCCTCCAACTGTCCTCCCTCCTCAGATACCCATTGATGTTGATACACTAAAGAGATCTTGGGTGCAGCTACAGGAAGAACGGGATTATTATCGGGAAAATTTCAACGAACAGGAACAAAAGATCCAGAAGCTGACTAAGCAATTGGAGGAGGAGCGGATCCTGAACGACTATATCCGTACTGAGAAGAGGAGGCCATGGGAACACTGATGAGCTTTGGATATTTCTTTTACAGCTTTTATTTCCTTTTCAGTATTTTCATTCTTGTAATGCCTAAGGGTAAATTGTTGAACAATTTAAAGTTTGAATCTAATGAAGTGTGTTTCCTTTTTGTCTACAAAGTTGAATCCCGATTGTCTTTGAAAACATAAATCATACGCATCTCATTGCATCATATGCATAACAGGTACCCTTCTTCTACAGGTTGCTTAATCTTCTTCGCTGTTTAGAACAGCACTCAATCATCATGTCTTCCGAGCCTACTACCGAACAAGCTATCAAGGCCCTCCAGGCCCATAACGCCCAGTTTCAAGAGCTGGTCATGAGCTTAGCCCAGGGTCAACAGGAGTTGAAGACTCTGCTCTTGAAGAAGAAGAAGAAGAAGAGGACTGCGTTGTTTAACACCAGGCGGAGGTTTGGGAATACACTACATAATGAGGCTGATCAGACTACTTCCTCTGCAGAGAAAGACAGTCCCCAAGGGGGAAGGGCTCCTAGTCATGTGGTCTCCGACAACGAGACAGATTACAATGATGAACAGTACCCTCATGCCAAAGACAGGTACAAGCAACTAGAGGACCGTTTAAGTGCCATGGAGATTCAACATGTGCCGGGGCTGGATTTTGGTGATCTAGGTTTATCTTCTGGGGTGGTGATCCCACACAAGTTCAAGGCACCTGCCTTTGCGAAGTACGAAGGAGCTTCCTGTCCTAAACTGTATCTCAGATCATATGTAAGGAAGATCCAACCTTACACTGCAAACAAGAACCTATGGATCCATTTCTTTCAGGATAGCCTTTTGGGGTCTCAACTCGAATGGTTCTATCAGCTGGATGGAGCCAGTATCCGAAACTGGGAAGACTTGGCTACTGCCTTTTATAAGCAATATCAGTACAATTCTGACCTCGCTCCCACGCGTACCCAACTCCAGGGTATGTCACTGAGGACGGGCGAAGGTTTTAAGGAGTATGCGCAAAAGTGGAGAGACCTGGCTGGCAGGGTGCAGCCACCGCTGACTGACCGTGAGCTTGTGGACATGTTCCTGGGGACCCTGTCTGGTCCGTTCTTCAACCACCTGATTGGTAATTCTTCTGTTGGGTTCATGGACTTGATCTTAACCGGTGAGAGGATAGAAGCTGGTATCAAGTCGGGGAAGATACAGAAAGGTGCCTCCTCGAGTACTGAAAAGAAGCCCTTCAAGAAGGAAGCCAGTGTTGTTTATGGTCCCAGAAGACAAATTAAACCGGAACGCCGCCAAGCTATCAATGCATTGGTAATTTCAAAGCCTGCTGCTGCTCCTCAGCAATTTAACCAACCAAGGGGTGAGAGGCCTAAAAGGAAGTACACTCGGCTCAGTATGACCCTGTCTCAGATTTTGCCGCAACTACTGTCAACCAATCTGGTAACTGTCAAAGAAGCTCCGAAGGTAGTGAACACAGCTTCTCCAAAGTACAACCCCAACGCCTGTTGCGCTTATCACTCTGATAGCCCGGGGCATACTACGGACGATTGTTGGGCTTTGAGGAATAAGGTTCAGGACCTTATTGATGCTAAAGAAATACAGTTTGAGGCGCCCGAAAGACCCAATGTTATGACTGCTCCCATGCCCCAGCACGGAGTGAATGTTATGGAAGAAGACCTCTATGTGGCCTCCGTGGATGATATTGTTACTCCGTTGTTGACTGTCAAGAGGAACCTGTTGCTATCCGGTTTATTTCCGGGATGTAGTAAAGGTTGCCATCTATGTGCTGTTTCACCTGCTGGTTGTCCCTTGCTGAAGTCAGGCGTCCAAAACCTGATGGATAGCAAAGAGATCTTGTTCGAGAAGATTGTTGTTCCTGCTGTCCCTGCCGAAGAAGTGTCCATTGTCACTATTTTCAACAACCCTCCTAAGGCTCCTTCGAAGAAGCCTGTCAAAATCATGTCCACTCAAAAGATTGCTCCTATCATCATCATTGTTCCGGGGCCTCTCCCTTATACATCTGACAAAGTTGTCCCGTGGCACTATGGGGCAGATGTTTATGTGCTTGGAGTAAAGCAAGAGTTTGATACTAGTACCGGCGTCAGTAACATCACCGGGCCTGCCAAATTTACTCGCAATGGTAGGCTGTTCTCACCAGATATTGCGCCACAAGCTATTCAGAGACCTCTTATCATCACACCTGCAAGTGTGCCTACTTCCTTTCCTGATCAAGTTCCTGTTTCTACCCCTGCTGCCGAGTCATCTGACGCTCGGGGCAAAGGGATTGCTACTGATATGCCTGCCCTGACGGAGGCACCAAAGACAACCACTATTGAAGCTTCCCAGCAAGAGATGGAAGAGATTCTCAAGATCATTAAGAAGAGTGATTTCAATGTAGTTGAGCAGCTGGGGCACACCCCGTCAAAAATTTCTATGATATCACTGTTTTTGTATTCATAGGCCCATGCCAAGGCCCTGATTTCCTTCCTGAAGATAGCCCATGTGCCACAAGAAACATCTGCTGATCAATTTACTGATTGTGTGGCCAACTTGGCTGCTGATAATGGGTTGGGCTTCTCTGACGCCGATCTGACCGCCAAAGGAAAGAACCATAATGACGCCCTGCATGTCTCCATTGAATGCAGGGGCACTACTCTTGCCCATGTGTTGGTAGACACCG
The DNA here is from genome assembly GCA_948472305.1 of Vicia faba. Classification (NCBI taxonomy): domain Eukaryota; kingdom Viridiplantae; phylum Streptophyta; class Magnoliopsida; order Fabales; family Fabaceae; genus Vicia; species Vicia faba. Next base: position 1,045,488,685 of record OX451737.1, read on the forward strand.
GTTCTTCATTAAATGTATTACCCAAGAAGGCCCTAGACAGATTGGATTGTGAGGGTTTAGAGCTCAAGCCTAGTAACATTGTCGTTCGGGCCTTTGACGGTTCGAAAAGGATGGTACATGGGGAAGTTGACATTCCAATCAGGGTTGGTTCTCAAGTTTTTGATTCAACTTTCTATGTGATGGACATCCGACCATCCTATTCTTGTTTGTTGGGTCGTCCATGGATCCACAAGGCTGGAGCTGTGACCTCCACACTACATCAGAAGCTTAAGTACCCAGTCAGAGGGAAGATTGTGAAGGTTCAGGGGGAAGAAGAATATATGGTCAGCCACCTCAACTCGTTCCAGTACATAGAGATGGATGGGGAATTCATTGAGACTCCATTCCAGCACTTTTAAGAGGTGCCTCAGACACTGGTGTCAGCAGAAACTGTGATTGAAGACCCTCCTTTGAAGATGGCTTCCTTAAAGGATGCCCAGGCTGTTATTGAGAAGGGTGAGTGTGCAAACTGGGGCAGACTTCCTGATTTCACTCCGAAGACTGACAAGTTTGGTCTGGGTTTCACTGCAGAGGCTCAGAGGGTTGTTCGTAAGGCAAGGATTGGAAGACCTCCTGTGTTCATCACCAACCCGGGAGTAAATGCTATTGAAGACGACGTGGAGGAATCTGAATTCGACAGCTGGATCTACCCAACAACCGACGGTGGACCAAGCAACTGGACTGCCAAAGACTTCACACCTATTACTTTTGTCACTCAGTAATGAACTCTTTTGTTTTGAATTTGTAACAGACAATATTTTGAAACTTTTATGGCTCGGTGTCTTACCCGGGGCACCGTGGCTTCATTTGTGAGGGCTTTTGTGTGTCATTTTCATATATTATCAATAAAAACATTGGACGTTTGTTGCATTTCAAAATCTTGCGCTCCTTTTCTTTCTTTATTATATATATTACAAAACAGCTATATTTACACACACTCACCTATACAGGTTCCAATCCACTATGGATCTCACTGGTAACGACTCTGCTACCGCCAGTTATGGCTTCGAAAATCCGATCAACTTAGCCGAAGACGAAGGTGAAGATGATTGCGAAGTGCCTGGTGAACTTGCAAGACTGTTACTCCAGGAAGAGAGGGCCATTCAACCACTAGAAGAGCCAGTGGAAACGGTAAATCTGGGTACTGAGACAGACAGAAAGAAAGTCAAGATTGGTGCCAATCTAGAGCTCAGTGTGAAACAACGGTTGATTCAGATGTTGCATGACTATATGGAAATTTTTGCCTGGTCTTACGAAGACATGCCTGGGTTGGATACCGACATTGTAGTTCATCACCTGCCTACCAAGGAAGAATGCCCTCCGGTAAAACAGAAGGTCCGCCGTATGCGTCCAGAGATGTCCGAGAAAATCAAAGCTGAGGTTATGAAACAATTTGATGTCGGATTTCTAGCAGTGACTTCTTACCCTCAGTGGGTTGCCAACGTGGTTCCAGTGCCGAAGAAGGATGGTAAGGTCCGAATGTGTGTTGATTACAGGGATTTGAACAGGGCAAGCCCTAAGGATGATTTCCCTCTGCCTCATATCGACGTTCTGGTTGACAACACTGCTCATCATAAAGTATTCTCCTTCATGGACGGCTTCTCCGGTTATAATCAGATCAAGATGGCTCCTGAAGACATGGAGAAGACCACTTTTGTTACTCAGTGGGGCACCTTTTGCTACAAAGTCATGCCTTTTGGGTTGAAAAATGTTGGGGCAACCTACCAACGTGTCATGGTTGCTTTATTTCATGTCATGATCCATCATGAGATTGAAGTATATGTCGATGATATGATTGCAAGGTCCCAAACTGAGGAGGAACACCTTGACCATCTACGGAAGTTGTTTGACCGTCTGAAGTTGTACAAGCTGGGGTTGAACTCAAACAAGTGCACCTTTGGGGTGAGATCTGGAAAATTGTTAGGCTTCGTCGTAAGCGACAAAGGTATTCAAGTGGACCCTGCCAAAGTGAAAGCCATACAAGAGATGCCAACTCCCAAGACAGAGAAAGAAGTCAGAGGCTTTCTAGGACGGTTGAACTACATTGCCCGATTCATCTCGCATCTAACTGCTACCTGTGAACCAATCTTCAAGCTGCTGAAGAAAGATCAAGTAGTACGTTGGAATGATGAATGTCAGGCCGCTTCCGAAAAGATCAAAGAGTATCTCCAAGAGCCACCCATTCTTATGCCGTCGGTTGAAGGGAGACCTCTAATCTTATACTTGACAGTACTGGACAACTCAATGGGGTGTGTGCTGGGGCAGCATGACGAGTCTGGCCGAAAAGAGCACGCAATTTATTACCTTAGCAAAAATTTTACCGACTGTGAGACCCGATACTCACTGCTCGAGAAAACTTGCTGCGCTTTGGTATGGGCTGCTCGCCGGCTGAGACAGTATATGTTGACTCACACTACTCTGTTGATTTCAAAAATGGATCCAATCAAGTACATATTCGAAAAGCCTGCTCTGTCTGGAAGAATAGCAAGATGGCAAATGATCTTGACGGAATATGACATCCAGTACACGACTCAAAAAGCAATCAAAGGAAGTGTATTGGCAGACCATTTGGCACACCAGGCAGTGGACGATTACCAGTCGATGAACTTTGAATTTCCAGACGAGGATATCATGGTAGTGACTGATTGTGAAGTACCTGGACCGGATGAAGGACCTGAGGAAGGATCCCGATGGTCTATGCACTTTGATGGAGCCTCGAACGCTTTGGGTAATGGTATCGGTGTTGTGATCATATCCCCTAAAGGCACTCATACTTCACTTACCGCCCGGTTATGCTTCAACTGCACCAACAACATGGCGGAGTATGAGGCATGCATCATGGGTCTTCAAGCTGCAATTGACTTAAGGATCAAGTTTCTGAGTGTCTTCGGAGATTCCGCTCTCGTGATCAATCAGGTCAAAGGCGAGTGGGATACGAAACACCCAAATCTTATTCCTTACAAGGAATATGTGCTGACATTGCTTCCCCACTTCGAGGAGATAACTTTTGAACACTTCCCAAGAGAGGAGAATCAGTTAGCGGACGCGTTGGCTACGATGTCTTCTATGTTCAAAGTCAAATGGGACAACGAGGCTCCCCGGATCATTATCTGGAAGTTGGATGAACCTGCACATTATTGTGATCTCGAGACCGAAGAGGTAATAGAGAAACCCTGGTATCATGAAGTGAAGAGGTACCTTGAAGCTCAAGAATACCCCGAAGGCACATCTGTTAATGACAAGAAGTTCCTGAGAAGGTTTGCGGCAAAGTTCTTCCTCAACAATGGCATTCTCTACAAGCGAAACCATGATTCAACCTTATTGCGTTGTGTGGATAAGACTGAAGCAGAAAGGATCATGGCAGAGCTACAAGAAGGTACCTTCGGAACACATTCCAGTGGACACACCATGGCAAATAAAATCCTTCGGGCAGGATATTTCTGGTCCACAATGGAAGCCGACTGTTATCAGCATTCGCGAACTTGTCATAAATGCCAGATCTATGCTGATAAGGTGCACATTCCTCCTGTCCCACTGAACGTCTTGACAGCACCTTGTCCTTTTGCAATGTGGGGCATTGATATGATCGGCGAAATCAAACCTACGGCATCTAACGGGCATCGCTTCATCTTGGTAGTGATTGATTACTTCACAAAATGGGTCGAAGCAGCCTCCTATGCTACTGTAACCAAGAACGTCGTGGCACGGTTCATTTGGCATAACTTGATCTGTCGATACAGTGTACCTGAGAGGATCATTACGGACAATGGTACCAATCTTAACAACAAGATGATCACTGAGCTCTGCGAGCAATTCAAGATACAGCACCACAACTCTTCTCCCTATCGACCGAAGATGAATGGGGCTGTAGAAGCAGCAAATAAGAACATCAAGAAGATTGTGCAGAAGATGACAGTAACCTACAAAGATTGGCACGAAATGTTACCGTTTGCTCTTCATGGGTACCGTACCTCAGCACGGACGTCAACAGGGGCAACTCCCTTTTCCTTGGTCTATGGCATGGAGGCAGTCTTGCCTATCGAAGTCCAGATACCCTCTCTCCAGATAATGAAGGATGCAGGTTTGAGCGAAGATGACTGGATCCAGACTCGACTTGATCAATTAAACCTAATTGACGAAAAGAGACTCACTGCTATCTGTCATGGTCAGACGTACCAAAAATGGATGATCAGGGCATTTAACAAGAAGGTCAGACGACAAGAGTATCAAGTCGGAGACCTGGTAATCAAGCGCATCATTCTACCTCAAGGTGATCCCAGGGGAAAATGGACCCCTACGTACGAAGGGCCATTTGTGGTTAAACATATATTCTCAGGAGGAGCTATGATTCTAACCACCATGGATGGTGACGACCTTCCTCACCCCGCCAATGCAGACATAGTAAAAAGATACTACGCATGAATTAAAGACCCGCTAGGTTGACACACCTAGGCAAAAATAAGGGCTTCCCAGCGAACCAAAAGGGTTCGGGAAAAAATAAGGGATGAAATGAAAAGATCTGTACACCCGGCAAGTCGAAAACCTGAAAAGGCGGCTTGGGCAAAAATGGGTATCCCGGTGGACTGAAAACCCGAAAGGGCGGTCCAGGCAAAAATTAGGGATAAAGCGTAATACTATGTCTCATTGGATCACCTTGCATCCAGAATTCGGCATCAACTATCGGGCTCAGATAAATCCAATCAATCAGCTTCATCTTCAACTAAGCAGCAGAATGATGAGACGCTTGAAGACATAAAGGCGATAGCAGAGTTGGAACCCAGTGGGATTATTTTTCACATAGCTGTTTTGTTTCCTTTTCACAAATTTGTATAAACTCTATTTTTGCTCGGAGGCGTTCTCTTACTAGGACGTCAGCCTCCTGTACATAAAACGCCTATTTACAGGCAAATTTCAAAATCAATACAAGTTCAATTTTTCAGACAAATTACCCAATTGTTTTTCTTTTTCTTTTTTGTTTTGCAAAGAATGTCTAATGTTCATTTTTGATATATGCATTTGACACTAATTGCTAACCCATGAATATTTGCATACGAAACAAAAGACTAATTACAGGTGACATCAGAAACAGGGGCAAGTTAGAATTGTCTAAGCGATCTAGTTGCTCTGTCCACCAAGGTACCAAGGTAAGTTCGGCTGAAGAATGTAACCAAGTTATCTCAACTCCCCACAGAGTAAGACAAGATTCAACAATACTCTCCCCAGGAAGAGTTAGCCCCCCATCAGCTCTGAAAAGGCACAGTATCTCAAGCAAGTCAGCGATACTCTCCCCAAGCAGAGTTAGTCTACGGTCAGCCTTAAGGAAGTTGGGTATCCCCAGAAGATCTCAACATTCCCCAGCGGAGTATAGACATTCCTCAGCAAGCATCCCCGCCAGTCTTAATATAAGATTGTTCCCCGGCGGAATACAGACACCCCAGTGGAACCCATGTCACCAGTAGATTCTGGAAGCTTATCCCCAGTAGATTCTGGAAGCTTATCACCTGCAGAGTACGAACGCGTCTCTCCCTGACTTTATTCAAAGGTTATTTCCCCACCAGGGTCTAACTGGATTATCCTCAGCTAATTACCATGGAAAGATCGTCCTCGGCGAAGTTCTTCCTATCCCCAGCGGAGTTCATCAAATTCCCTAACATGACTTATCAGTGGAATCCCCAGCGAAGCTCCCATCAAAACCTCAGCGAAGTATCTCTTCCACAGAGTAATTCCCCACAGAGTAATCTCTCCAACAAGTTTATTCCCCAACGGAGTCATTTTCTCCTACCGGTTTATTCTTGCAACCATCATCCCCAGCGGAAGCAAAGAACTCCACTCTTCAACATCAGCCCAGGATTCCACAAACTCTCGGCAGTCGTCAAGGATTTATTTTCCTAGACAAGAATACATTCATCACATTATCATATACCATGACGCATGCATATACGCATCATATCACACAATCTCATTTATTTTTGAGAACATCATGACATCATACATCTCATACATCATGACATTGCATACAACTGATGTCTTGCCTTTTCAGGAAAAGGTCCATCCAAAGATGATTACTATCAACTGTCACAATTCCATATTCCATTCCTGTATCTAGCCAGGGCATATCTGTGAGTGATTGATTGTAGATTCGATACCTGTATCCAGCCAGGGCATATCTGCATGAAGAGTTTCCAGATTCGACACCTGTATCCAGCCAGGGCATATCTGTAGACAACAATTTCTAGATTCGATTCCTGTATCCAGTCAGGGCGTATCTGTAGACAACAATTTCCAGATTCGACACCTGTATCTAGCCAGGGCATATCTGTAGACGACCAATTCTAGATTTGATACCTGTATCCAGCCAGGGCATATCTGTAGACGACAAATTCGAGATTCGATTCCTGTATCCAGCCAGGGCATATCTGTAGACGACAAATTCCAGATCCGATTCATGTATCCAGCCAGGGCATATCTGTGGGCGATTGATTATAGATTCGATACCTGTATCCAGCCAGGGCACGTCTGTAAGCAACCTTTTGAAGTTCTGGATTCGATTCCTATATCTAGCCAGGGCACATCTGTGAGCAATTAATTGTAGATTCGATACCTGTACCTAGCCAGGGCATATCTGCATAAAGAGTTTGAAGATCAACACCTGTAACAGGCCAGGAAACCATCTTCCTTTCTCAAAGTACGTAAGTTCTCGCTAAGGAATCTCTTACGCGATCAACACTTCCAAATGGCATCTATAAGCCCATTCCCGACAAGGTTCTGTCACGTCCCCCGATGGCATCTTTAAGCCCATCCTCCTATCCATCCTATCTCCAAATGGCATCTATAAGCCCATTCCCGACATCACAATGCTGATACTCAACCATGCGAGTGCAAATTTCTTGGCACTTTAGTGTTCAATCATCTTCCACCTTCGGATCACGAAAGGCACGCAAGCCAATCTACATCCTCAGGTCTAAGAAGATTGAACAGGGGCAACTGTTGTACCCCAAAATTTTCCCTCCCATTTCTCAATATTTTCTCACCACAAGACCCTTGGAGCTCAAGATCAAGTTAGGGTTTACTCTGCTCAAGACTCCTCATTGCACTATTGACCCAAATTAGGGTTTGAGTTTGCACAAAGATGTTTTGACCTAAAATGCCCAAAATAACTTTCATGCTTCATGTTGGACTCACAAGTTTATCCATACCAAGTTTCAAGCCATGATTCCAATCTTTGCCCAGTCAATTGGACAGTTGACCTAGAAATCAGCTGTATTGGGGAAAAAGTCAACTGTGGTCAATTGACAGTCAAACCTCATGATTTTTTACCCACATCAACATTATGAACTCATATGGACCATTTGATCAAGTTTGGATCACAATTCCACAAGAAATTTGATCAGATCACCAAAAGGGCAAAATGGTCATTTTTAGGGTTTTGACTGCACAAAGGCAATTTTTGACTGTTTGACCTAGCCAATAGCAAACCAAGCTCACATATGGACTCAAGGACTCAATGGCATTATCTTGACACATTCAACAAGTTCAAAAGATCCCAAATGCACAAGATTGACAGATGAATTTTCCAGTCAACTGGTCAAAATTTGACTGTACACTGAAAAGTCAAACTTTGACTTTTTGGTCAAAATCAAGTGTCAAGATTCATTTTTCATCAAGACATGTCAAATTATGAAACTTGTTCATCAAGAAACCAAAAATTACAAATTAGGGTTTGAAATGAAGAAATTTCATAACTTAGAAATTTTCTAAGTTATGAAATTTCCTAATTTTTTCCTAACTTTGTCCCATCTTTTCATCAAGATACATTTGGATTCAAACAAAACTCAAAACATGAAAGTTATGGTCCATTTCAAAATCTACAACTTTGATTCACAAAGTTTCCTCAAAATAAGCTTGTATCTCAAGTTATGATTTTTGGAACAAGGGTGCAAAACATTCTTAACTTAGAAATATTTTGACCTATTCTAGGCAGGATTTTTGCCTAACTTCATGGCCATTTTTCACATGCTTCCACTTGGAATTTCAACTTGCATTACAAAGATGGATTGTAGTACACATTCCAAGCTTTCCAAATTGTCCAAGTACTTCTCAAACACCCTTGTGGTTAGGGAGAATCGAATTTGTCAATATGGGCAAAAGTCACTTTGTTCATGGCCAAATTACATGTTCATAACTTTGCATTTTCAAACTCAGCATGGTTCAAGCTAGGTTACAGGACTCTAATCCCTTTCTTACTCAATAATTCGATGCTAAACCATTGTGCCAAGTTGTTATTTTATGCATTTGGTCATTACATGAAGGATTAGTCCATAATTAGAAAAAGCATTTTAGCCATTTTGATAAAGTTACACTTTATGTCAAGTTTACAATCTAAGAAGTACAAAGCAAATCTATGAGGCACAAATGTGTGGATATATCCCACTGATCAAGAACAAACTTTGCAGCATGTTTAGGGGGCCTGCATAAGCTTGTAACCCAACTTGGCATTTTTGACTTAAGGAGGAAGAAACATTGCAAAAGAGATCCAAGACTGAGTTCCTGTCAACACAAGCCAAAACAAACTTCTTGAACATTTTCCAAACATCAAACCAAGTCTGAGACATGACCTAACCACCTGCAATACCTCCTTAAACACAGAAACACCATCCTCTTGCAAAAACAGGGCACCTGCTGCAGATTGAGGTCCACAACTCAATCCACTCGTGCACTTTGGCTAATAACCTTGCAAACACATTCCATACCATCCCTTGAAACTGTTCCAAGCCCTAAACACCAGTTGTAACACTCCTAACCCCATCTGCCATTTTCATTTTTCAGTTTTGCAGGTGAACTTCCATAGCTCGTTTCAGTCAGTTTCAAAGGAAGCTAGAGGTTGGAGAAGCATCCCTGAACTTCAAGCAAGCTGTACAAGTCCTCACATTGCATTGAAAGTACCTCCATTGTTGTACACGATTTAAGCTGAACAGATAAAAACATGGACTTCTATCTCTCAATCTAGGAAGAGTTAGGCTTAGGTTTATGAATGAAACATGTCCTACTCATGGCCCTGAAGCTACACATGTCATTACTTTTCATTTATGTTGTGTGTACTGAGAGAATTTTGAAACTGAATATCTGAAAAAAGCTAGGTCAGGAATTGGGGGAGAAGAAATTCTCTCTCATTTCTGAGTTAGATCAACTTTTTTATATATTTGAAATCGTGGCTTCAAGCTCTACAAGTTTCATGTTTTAAGATTTGTCAAAAAATCAAGGAATCAGAAGTTAGCAGGTTGAGCAAGGGCGCGCGTTTTTCTGTGTTTAAACAATGGATGGAGGTTGAAGAAGCCTCCTTGGGCTGGGCCTGACTTATTTTTCTGTTTACACCACCTTTTCACACATACACCCCAATGGCCCATTGTGCTTTATTTTTATCATTTTTGATTTTTTTCTTTTTGTTTCTGACTTGTTTATTTTTTGTCAAGACATAAAAAATATTAAAAATATTTTCCATACATTTTTGCATTTATTTTGAATTTATTTGCTTTTATTTGAACTTGTACATATAAAAAAACACATATATACTTTTATGTAAAATACTAAAAAATAATACAAATACATTTTTATTTTCTGATTTTATTTTATTTTATCTTTTGAAAACACTTTCTAAAAAAATATACTTTTTTTTGTAAATAATAAATATTTTATTTTTGTACATATTTAATATATTTAGTAAATAATATAAATACTTATATATTTATTAGAATATTTAGGATAAAAACATAAAAATAATACATTTTTATTTTTATTAATATTTGACCTCAAAAATCATTCTTTTACAATATACTTCCTTTTTATTTATTTTTTGTATAATTAATAAATATTATATTATATATAAATAATAAATACTATTTATTTACAAAATTAGGGTTTTGCCCTAAAACATTGAAAATATTCAAAAATTAATCTTTTTTTTATTTCACTTGTAAATAATTATATACACTTACACAAACACATTTACACATACACAAATACATTGATACAATACACATTTTATTTTTCTTATACATTGCTATTACTTTACATTTTTACATTTACGATTAATTCGATTTGGTTGTAAATATTGGGACACCACTCTCCTATTTAAGTCTCATCCCCATTTGAACATTTGTACCCCCATCCCCATGATTATTCTGTAATAATTTAGGACTTTAAATTCCGCACTTTAAAAGCTTTCTAATTATGCCATGATAGACCTAGGGTTTGTATGCAAAAATCAAATAACAAATAGCTTGACCTAATTCAAAAGACAAAAAGCATGAAAATGGACAACACCAATCACACTTGCACCCCTAGGGTTACTCCACTTGTTGCCTTCAATAATGGGCCATGTTGCATGTTAGATGTTTTTGGCAAAACAAAACAAATATCAAATGATCATAGTCCCTCGATGACGCTTTCGAAAGTTGCCTAAAAATGATCAAGTCCCTTAAAGGAAAAGTTGCCAAAGACACTTGGCACCATTGCAATCATGGTCTAAACGATGACCCGCGCCTGTCCCGTTAACATCCTAACACAAGATTGTCCACCAAATACAATGGTGGAACAAAATTGTTAAAAGGGTTAAAACATAGAAAAAGCCTTTGAGTAAATTTAGGGGTAGACAACTCTTAGTTACTTGATCAAACTTGCAAAATACACTTGCCTACTTTTCAAAACCACACTCCACAAACACTTTCAAAACAACTTTCAAAAACATTGAAAACTTTTCAAAAGATAAGTACACCTTTGTATACATTCAAACATGAATCATTACAAAGGTTGCCACCACATTGGCCTCTTTTCAAAACATTTTCAAACCCACACACAAAGCACCATTTCAAACAATTGAAAATACAAGGCAAGTGATCTAAGCAAGTAACTAAGAGCCCATGGATAACCATGGATAGAAAGGGTGCTAATACCTTCCCTTTCTATAATCTACCCCCCGAACCCAAGAAAACATCTCAAAGGTTTTTGCTGTGCTTTTTAACCTTTCCTTAGGATAAAATAAAAAGTCGGTGGCGACTCTTGCTCAACCGAAACATTTGCGAACACAAACGCAAAACCTCAAGTCAGTTCTCCCACCGTATCACACTGGCGCTGTCACTTCTACGTTGCACCAAATGCTGAAGTATTCGATTCAAGGGAAGATTATCATCGTACATGGAGAAGAAGAGTATATGATTATCCATCTCAATTCCTTCAGATATATGGAGTTAGATGGTGAATTTATTGAAACTCCATTCCAACACTTTGAGGAAGTCCCGCAAGATGTGGCAGTAACCAGGGATGTTCCCAAGATCATAAGGCCTCCACTCAAGATGTCATCTTTGAAGGATGCAAAAGCAGTAATAGAAGAAGGTGGGTGCACTATTTGGGGACAACTTCCAGATATCCCATACAAGTCTGGCAAGTTTGGCCTAGGTTTCACTTCAGGTGCTCAGAAGACTGTACACTACGCTCGTTCGGGAGGACCACCCCTGAAAATCAGTAACCGTGAAGTCAACGCAGTAGAGGATGATGAAGATGGTTGCAACCTAGAGGATTGGATCTTCCCAACTGTCAGTGAAGGGCTCAACAATTGGGAGGCTAGAGATTTCGTCCCGATCACTTTTATCCCACAGTAATTTATCTTTACATTTTGTTGGATATGTAATATTAAAACAATTCAGACTCTTAAAACCTTGTGTCTTACCCGAGGCACAATGGTCCATTTGTAAGGGTTATTATCTCATTTCCATATGACATCAATGAATCATGGACGTTTTTTTGCATACAAACTTTGTGCTCATTTTTTTTCTCTTTATATTTTTTCATTTCTTTCAAAGATAGCTATACCCTTACACACACTCACAATCACAATGCATGTCTACATCCATTCGGGATCCCATGGGTAACGATTCTGCTATGGCCTTCTATGACTCTGAAAATCTAATCTACCAAGCCGAAGACGAAGGTGAGGAAGATTGTGAAGTACCAGAGGAACTTGCCAGATTGCTACAACAAGAAGAGAGAACCATTTAGCCCCACGAGGAACCCGTGGATACAATCCACCTAGGTACCGAAGAAGACAAAAGAGAGGTCAAGGTGGGTGCCAATCTGGAACCCAGTGTCAAGGAGCGGTTGATTTAGTTGTTACACGAGTATGTTGAGGTCTTTGCCTGGTCATATAAAGACATGCCAGGACTTGATGCAGATATTGTGGTACATCATCTACCTACAAAAGAGGATTGTCCACCGGTAAAACAAAAGGTCCATCGAATACGACCAGATATGTCAAAAATGATTAAAGCGGAAGTCATGAAACAATTCAATGCTGGATTCTTGGTCGTCACCTCTTATCTGCAATGGATTGCCAATGTCGTTTCCGTGCCCAAAAAAGACGGCAAGGTACGAATGAGCATGGACTACAGAGATTTGAATAGGGCAAGCCCTAAGGATGATTTCCCACTTCCCCACATTGACATCCTAGTTGACAATATTGCACAACACAAAGTGTTTTCCTTCATGGACGGTTTCTCAGGTTACAACCAAATCAAAATGGAGCCTGAGGACATGGAGAAGACAACCTTTGTCACACAATGGGGCACATTTTGCTACAAGGTAATACCGTTCAGACTGAAGAATGTTGGGTTAACCTATCATCATGCCATGGTAGCCCTATTTCACGACATGATACATCACGAAATAGAGGTCTATGTGGATGACATGATAGCTAGATCTCAAACAGAAGAAGTGCATCTTGATCATTTACAGAAACTGTTTGAGAGATTAAAAAAGTACAAGCTGAGGTTAAACCCAAATAAATGCACATTTGGGGTAAGGTCTGGTAAGCTCTTAGGCTTTGTCGTCAGCAATAAGGATATTGAAGTAGATCCTGCCAAGGTGAAAGTGATACAAGAGATGCTTGCTCCTCGTACTGAGAAGAAAGTCATAGGATTCTTGGGATGCTTGAACTACATTGCCAGATTCATTTCTCACCTGACAGCTACTTGTGAACCAGTCTTCAAACTACTGAAGAAAGATCAGGTAGTTAAATGGAATGATGATTGCCAATTTGCTTTTGACAAAATCAAATAGTATTTGCAAGAGCCTCCTGTTTTAATGCCACCAGTCGAGAGAAGACCATTGATCATGTATTTGACTGTTTTGGAAAATTCAATGGGGTGTGTGCTGGGGCAGCATGACGAGTCTGGCCGAAAAGAGCACGCCATTTATTACCTGAGCAAAAAGTTTACCGACTGTGAAACAAGATATTCACTGCTCGAGAAATCTTGTTGTGCTTTGGCATGGGATGCTCTCCGGCTAAGACAGTATATGTTGACCCATACTACCTTATTGATATCTAAAATGGATCCAATAAAATACATCTTCGAGAAACCTGCTCTCTCTGGGAGAATAGCGAGATGGTAGATGATCCTAACAGAATATGACATACAGTATACTACCCAGAAAGCTATAAAGAGCAGTGTAGTAGCTGATCGCCTTGCTCACCAAGCTGTGGAAGACTACCAGTCCATGAAGTTCGAATTCCCAGATGAAGACATCATGACGGTAAACAACTACGAAGAATTCAGACCATATAACGGACCTGAACAAGGATCCCGATGGACCCTGGTTTTTGATGGGGCATCTAACGCACTCGGCAATGGTATTGGTGCAGTACTCATATCTCCTGAAGGGTGTCATACTCCATTTACTGCAAGACTCTGCTTCAATTGTACAAATAACATGGCGGAATACGAAGCGTGCATCTTTGGTCTCAAAGCTGCCATAGACTTGGGGATCAAATCGTTGAATGTATTCGGAGATTCAGCTTTGGTTATCAGCCAGGTCAAAGGGGAATGGGACACCAAACACCCTAACCTTATCCCTTACAAAGAACATGTTTTGACATTGCTCCCACATTTTGAGGAGATTACCTTTGAACATTTCCCACGAGAAGAAAATCAGCTAGCAGACGCACTAGCCACAATGTCATCTATGTTTAAACTCAAATGGGATAACGAGGCACCCCAGATCACCATTGAACAAATGGATGAACCAGCACACTGTCATGAGATTAATACTGAAGAAGTAGTGGACCAGCCTTGGTTTCACGAAGTCAAGAGGTATCTTGAGGATCAAGAATATCCAGAAGGAGCTTCAGTCAATGATAAGAAGTTATTGAGGAGATTCTCTTCTAAGTTCTTCCTTAGTAATGGCATCCTTTACAAATGCAACCATGACTCGGTGTTACTTTGGTGCATAGACAAGGTTGAAGCTGAAAGGATCATGGTTGAGTTACATGAAGGCACTTTTGGAACCCATTCCAGTGGGCATACGATGGCAAAGAAAATCCTACAGGCAGGCTATTACTGGTCTACCATGGAAGTAGATTGCTATCAACACTCTCGAACCTGCCATAAGTGTCAGATTTATGCTGACAAGGTTCACGTACCTCCGGTTCCTCTGAATTTATTGACGGCTCCTTGGCCCTTTGCTATGTGGGGAATTGATATGATTGGGGAAATCAAGCCAACAGCTTCCAATGGACACTGCTTCATCTTAGTGGCAATTGACCATTTCACCAAGTGGGTGGAGGCAGCTTCTTTCGCTTCTGTGACCAAGAATGTTGTCGCCCGATTCATCAAGCAGAATCTCATATGTCGTTATGGTATCCCGGAGAGGATGATTACAGATAATGGTACAAACCTGAACAATACTATGATCATCGCCTTATGTGAGCAATTCAAGATCCAGCATCACAATTATTCCCCTTACTGGCCGAAGATAAATGGTGTTGTCGAAGCCACAAATAAGAACATTAAAAAGATCATACAAAAAATGACAGTCACATATAAAGACTGGCATGAGATGTTACCATTATCTCTCCACGGGTATCGTATTACAACTCGCACATCAACTGGGGCAACACCCTATTCTCTGGTATACGACATGGAAGTTGTCTTGGCTATTGAGGTTTAGATCCCCTCTCTAAGAATCATGAAGGATGCAGGTTTAAATGAAGACGATTGGATCCAGACTCGACTTGATCAGCTGAACTTAATTGATGAGAAAAGACTTATTGTTGTCTGTCATGGTCAAATGTATCAAAAACGGATGATCAAGGCTTTCAACAAAAAGGTCAGACGACAAGTATATCAAGTTGGAGATCTGGTGATCAAGCGCATCATACTGCCGCAAGGTGATCCTAGGGGCAAATGGACTCCTACATATGAAGGACCATTTGTAATCAAAAACATATTCTCTGGTGGCGCAATGATCTTGACCACCATGGATGGTGACGACCTGCCGCACCCTGCGAACGCAGACATAGTCAAAAGATAGTATCCATAAGAGACCCGATAGGTTGACACACCTAGGCAAAACAAGGGCATCCTGGTGAACCAAAAAGGTTCGGGCAAAAATTAGGGATAAAACAAAAAAAATTGTACACCTGGCAAGTTGAAAACCCGAAAGGGCGACTTGGGCAAAAAAGGGTTTCCCCGATAGACTGAAAACCCGAAGAGGCGGTACAGGCAAAATTTAGGGAATTAAAGCATATGACTATATCCCGTTGGATCACCTTGCAGACATCCTGCAAACTCGACAGTTCTGATCAATTCAAATAACTTCAAACAAGGCAACAAATAGACAAGAAGCTCAGAGATATGAAGGCTATAGCAGAATGGGAACCCCATGGGATTATTACACATAGTTATCTTTTCTTTGTATCAAAATTTTCATTTTTTACGACGACATTCTCTTACTAGAATGTTTGTCTCATTGTACAAAAATACTTACTCAAAGTCAATACAAAGATATCCCTTTGAAAGTGCAAAACTATCCGTTTTTCTTTACTCTATTTTGTTGTTACTCAAAGTCAATACAAAGATATCCCTTTGAAAGTGCAAAACTATCTGTTTTTCTTTACTCTATTTTGTTGTTTACAAAAAACGTCCAATGATTCATTTTTGAACATATGCATTTGAACATAATTACTGTTTACAAATAAACAAAATAGAAAGACAATCACTGATGGCTTTAAGGGGTAGGGAAATCTCTTTATGCTATTTCTATAATCCCCCGCAGTGTGCAGTTTAATCCCCAGTGGAATAGAGCTTCCAGTTATCAATCCCCAGTAGAAGTCGTCAAATTTATCAGGATTCCCCAATAGGATTTTACAAGCAGTACACAGCATCTCCCTTACAACAGATTTTATTTCTCCAAGCAGAAATTCATCAACACCTTAGACTTCATAACATGAAGACTTATACTCCATATCCTCAGCAGTAGTCATGGATTTATTTTCCCCAATCCAACAACAGTGTGGCAGATTAGCTTGCATACGCATATATTGCATCCATATATCATAAACATTGATAACACAAATGCATTATACCATTCATTTCATACAACATGACTTTTCATTTTTGCTAACATTTTACCCTTTTCAGGATAAGGTTAACAGCTACCATTGACATTGTTCAAAGTTTTCAGATACAGTTCAGATACGCTCCAAGACACGAATGCCATCCTGATACTCGTTCAGACTCAAGTTTTGATACAGTTCAAATACGCTCCAGACACGGATGCCATCCTGAAGCTCATTCAACTCTCAGATACAGTCAGATACAGTTCAGATACGCTCCAGACACAGATTCTATTCTGATACTCATTCAGATTTCAACTTCCAGATACATTACAGATACGCTCCAGACACAGATGCCATCCTGATACTCATTCAAAATCAGCTTCCAGATATAGTTCAGATACAATGCAGATACACTCCAGACACGGATGCCATTCTGATACTCATTCAGACGCAATTCTCAAGATACAGTACAGATACGCTCCAGATACGGATGCCATTCTGATACTCATTCTTTCAGCTTACAAATTACAATTCAACAATCACTATTGGATGGCATCTACAAGCCCATCTCCAACAACTTTCTATTACCTCTCTAAATGGCATCTTTAAGCCCATTCTCTCTACCATCACATCGTCGAGCGCAAATTTCTAGGCACTCTAGTGTCCAATCGTGTTCCACCTTCGAGTCATGAATGGCAAAACATGCCAATCTAAATCTTCAGGCTTAATAATTTTGAACAGGGGAAGCTATTGTACCCCAAAATTTTCCCTCTCACTTATCAAGAATTTACTCACAAGATCTCCTTGACTCAATACTGCATTAGGGTTTGATCAGCTCAAGACACCTCCTTATGCACTGATGACCAAAATTAGGGTTTGAGTTTGCACAAGGACATTTGAACTTTAAATGCCTCATATGACTTTCATGGATCATTATGGACCCCCAAGATTACTCATGTCAAGTTTCAAGCCTTGAATCACATTTTTTTGCTCAATCAATTGAGCAGTTGACCTAAAAATCAGTTGTATTGGGGAAAACGTCAACTATGGCCAATTTACAGTCAAACTTCATAATTTTTTATCCAAATCAATATTTTAAAGTCATATGTATCATTTGATCAAGTTTGGACCACCATTCCTCAAGAAATTTGATCAAATCCCCAAAAGGGCAAAATGGTCAAAATTAGGGTTTTGACTGGGAAATGGCAATTTCTGATTTTTGACCTAGAAAATGGTCAATTGGTTTAAGGAATGATCTCAAGAGTCAAATTGCATCATTTTGGCCTAATGACATGGTTCAAAACATTGCAAGTACATTAGATTGACAGATGAATTTTGCGGTCAACTAATCAAAAGTCAAATGTACACTAAAAAGTCAAACATTGACTTTTTGGTCAAATTCAAGTGCCAAGGATCAAAATTCATCAAACATGTAAAAATATGAAACTTATTCATCAAGAAATCAAAAATTCAAGATTTCATTTTGAAAAGTCAAAATTTCTAAACTTAGAAATTTTTCTAAGTGTTGGAAATTTCATATTTTTTCATAACTTTGAGCCAAATTTTCACTATGATGCAAGATGATTCAAAAGAAACTTCCAACATGAAAGTTGTAGATCTCCATGAAATCTACAACTTTTATTTACACAACTCCTTCCAAAAATGCTTTGATCTCAAGTTATAATTTTATGAACATGTGGTCATGAAACTAAATACTTAGTGAAATTTTGCCCTAATTTGGTCAGGATTTTGACCTAACTTCATGGCACTTTTTCATATAGTTAAAAGGGGAATCTTCAAAAGAAATTCAAATATGGGTTGTATATAACATTTCTAGCTTTCCAAAATGTCCAAGAACTCCTTGAGATCATTCTTGAGTAGGGAGAATCGAAGAGATGAAATTAGGGTTTTGTCACTTGAATTACAAGTCATTTTTTATGAACACTTGAACCAAATCCATGCTAGGCTGCATAATCCTTTCTTTGCAGGCCTCAAACTTATTTGTCACTCCATAATTAAATTTTTACACCACTGTTAGGGCTTCGATCCTAGCAATTGAGCTATTGTCCAAGTTGCATTTCCATTTATGGCACAAAGTTAACAATGCCATTCTTGTAAAGCAAGCTTTTTGCATAAAGTTCACATTGAGCCTCTAACTTGTTCCCTCTGATCATAGTCCATCCACAAAGTCATAAGCAAGCTTGTTTAAAGCATAACCACTCTATCTTAGCAAGTACACAAGGCATGGAAACTTGTTTTGTCAAAAAATCATATGTTTAACTTAAACATGTAAATTTGAATTCTGATCAACTAGAACACTCCAAACTTGTTGCTTATAAATAGAGTCATTATTTGTGAGCTAGGACACGAGCTTGAGCACCTTGTAATACACCAAAACTCTCTCAAATCAGAAATTTCCCAAAAACACCATCGTTGCATAGTTTCTGACCTTGAACATCAAACTCCCATTTCCCTCGTGCGTTTCTAGGCCTTTTAGTTTCTAAAGCTTCATTACATAAAATAAAACTCATCCATATCCTTATTCCAGAACTGTAACACCATTTACCATAACTTCCATAACCAAAAAACAGAGTCTGCAACTTGACTTCTCCAAGTCATTTCAGCCACTCTCAACTTGAGCAAACCTTTGCATTAGCTTCCTAGGACCTCAAGGAAGCTAACCTGATCATCACCATCACTTGAAACAAGCTCAAACTCCAAACACGATTTCCAGTTTTGAGGTAAGTTTTCTCAACTTGAAACTCTTCATACATGCAACATCAATAGTTTATTTGTGAATAAAACATGTAGATATCATTGCCATGAAGCTAACCATGTCCTTAGTTTCCATTAATTTTGCTTGAGCTTAGAGAATTTTGAAAATGAAATTTCTGAAATTTTTAGGGTTCATATTAGGGCCATTAAAATTATTTCTTATCTTTGATCTATAGTTTTAATACTTTACATTTCTGGAATCGTGAGAAAATTTGCTACAAGTTTCATGTTTACAGTTTTCATTTTTGATGAGAAATAAGCAAGTTACAGTTGGTATGGCTGGAGGTTGAAGATGAAGTCTTCAGAACACGTTTTGTCTTACATATTTATTGTTTCATTTGTATTAACGGGTGTATAGCCACCCAGTGGTAGAAGCGCGCGCCTGTAACCTATGGGACCTGGGTCCGAGCCCCAGTGGTACCCTTTTCATTTTTCATATTTTTACAATTCTGACTTTTTTGTTGGCACGGCGCTGGGCCTCTTTGGGCCTGGCTTATTTTTTGCTAACTGACCTCTCTATTTCCTCTTGGCACCCCCTGGCCCAAGTTTTATTATTTATTTATTTATTTCATTTTTCTTTTCTTAAATATATTTTTCTAAATACTAAAAATTATAAAATACAAAAAAAATGATATATTTATATTTTGACTTATTTTATTTTATTTTTCCACAAAAAAAAATATTTTTATACTTTATTTATTTTATTAAGTAAAACTTATAAACTTAATTAATATCATGTTTTTATTTATTTATTTTTCACACCATTTAAAAATACATTATTTTAATATAAAAAGGACCAAAAATATTTTATAATACTATAAATATTTTTAAGATGAAAATACCAAAATATTTTCTTAATTAATTCAAACTTAATTAATTATTATTTTTATTTAATTAGGTTAAGACAAAATACTTTTTTCATGAAAACCAAACAAAAATACATCCCCTTTACATTTTTTTGCATTTTTGTACAATTCATTCATTTTATTACTTTGTATTTAATTTATTCCTTGTATATTTTGTACCAATTCGATATGATTGTAATAGACTAATTAGGTTTAAATTCTTGCAATCCCCATTTACAAATTGTACACCCCCTCCCCACAAATGTTGTAATAGCGTAGTAACTTTAAATTTCGCAATTTATCGCTTTTATATAGCATGCTAGTAATTAGGGTTTGTATGGAAAGACTAAAACCAATATCTAGAAAACCCTAATTCAAGACAAAAACAAGCATGAAAATGATGCACTTGCACACAAACACCCCTAGGGTTATTCCACTTGGTTGCCTTATACAAAATGGCCAGATTACGCATGTGAGGTATCTTGGCAAAAACAAGCAAATACAAGATCATAGTCCCTCGATGACGCTATCTAGGTTTCCTTACAAATGATCTTAGTCCCTCCAAAAGAATGCTAAGATACCTTGCAACATTGCTAATCATGGTTATACAATGAACCACGCCCGTCCCGTTTACATCCAAAGATAGGGTTGCTTACCAAATCAATGGTAAGATAACAATGTCAAAGGAAAAGGAAATAAACAAGAAAGACATTTGAGTAGGTATATTTCTCCTAATTACTTGCTCCATTTCAAAAACAAACATCCTTGCTATTTTTAAAACAAACACCTACACTTTCAAAACATCTTACAAAACTTGAAAACATTTTTCAAAAGATCATCATCTTTGTATACATTCTTATGAACAAGAATCATTACAAAGATTTCCTAAATAATGACCTCTTTACAAAATACTTTCAAAAACCACACAAAGCACAACTTCAAACAAAAGCAAGTGATCTAGCAAGTAACTAAGAGCCCATGGAAAACCATGGATGAAAAGGGTGCTAATACCTTCCCTTTTCATAATCTACCCCCCAAACTCAAGAAATAATCTCAAAGGTCTTTCATGTGCTTTTTCACCTTTCCTTTTGGATAAAAGAAAAGTCGGTGGCGACTCTTGCTAACCGCAATATTTGCAATCAAACGCAAAACCCTCAAGTCAGTTCTCCCACCGTATCACAGATATCTCACCCCTTCTGTTTTAATGTTGCCCTTTATTGGTAACATGCAGGTAACCAAGATGAGTAGCCGATAACATTGTTAGTTCGAGTTCGGTGTCATTTGCTCTGATACGTAGCACTCGGGGGGAAATGAACGCTTGTCTATTTTGTTGTTTAATTATTGAACCTTATGTTGTTATTTGTGGAGTTTTTCGTATTGATGTTGTTTCATGATTCAAAAGATGTTATATCTATTATTATGAATTCGCTGCGTGATTAATCGAAGTTTGGTTTATGTTATGAAGACTATATTCTTGAATTGTGTTCATTCCACCTCCCTAAGTGTTATGTATCTATTCTAAAAGCATGACAATTTTATGTGTTTCTATTGAATACGTGACATCTTGATTATATTGGAAATTTTTATACTCTGATTTTCCAATTAATTACTTGGGGTAGAATTAGGGTGTTACATTAGTGGTATCAGAGCAAGTCGGTATGTCCGGCCAAGTTACCGAGTCGTAGTTGTTTAGCAATCGAGTATTATTAGTTTTCTTAACCGTTGTTTGTGTGGAAGTAATAGGATAAGATGGCTGGAAGGAAAGATTCTGCAATTGTTGCTGCTTTGCAAGCGATGGCTCAGGCTATGCAAAATCATCCGAATGCTGACGAGAATGCTGGATCTCGTAGTTTGACGACTTTCCAAAGGGAGAATCCGTTGGTGTTCAAGGGTAAGCATGATCTTGATGGAGCACTAGATTGGTTGAAGGAGATTGAGAGGATCTTACATGTGATGGATTGCACTCTAGCATAGAAGGTTCAGTATGACACTCATATGCTAGCAGTTGAAGCTGATGACTGGTGGCTAGAGATGTGTGCAAGGTTGGAAGTTGCAGATGAGGAAATCACTTGGGTTATGTTCCGTAGGGAGTTTTTGAGGAAGTATTATCCCAAAGATGTTCGGAGTAAGAAAGACATTGAGTTCCTTGAGTTGAAGCAAGGAGACAAATCCATCACTGATTATGCTGCTAAGTTCATTGAGCTATCTAAGTTCTATCCACATTTTGACGGTGAAGGTGTTGAATTTTCTAAGTGCGTTAAGTTTGAGAACGGGTTGCGCTCGGAAATCAAGAAGGTTGTTGGATATCATAAGATTCGTGTCTTTTCTGATTTGGTTGATAGTTGCAGGATCTTTGAAGAGGATAGCAATGCTCATCACAAGATTATTAATAATAAGAGAGGCAAGAATCAACATAATCGTGGCAAACCTTATGATGCTGGTAGGGGTAAACAAAGAGTTGCTCATGGTCAGAGGACTAGTGGGGGAGATGCTCCTTCTAGAGTTGTATGTTTCAAGTGTGGCAAAAACCTGGTCACAAGAGTAATGTGTGCACTACTGCTGATGGAAAGAGGTGTTTCTGTTGTGGTAAGATTGGGTATGCGATATCTGACTGCAAGCATAGGGATATCATTTGTTTCAACTGTAGGGAAGAAGGACACATTGGTAGTCATTTTCTGAAACCAAAGAAGGCACAAACTGGTGGTAGGGTGTTTGCTTTAGCTAGGACTGCGTCATCTAGTGAGGATATACTAATCAGAGGTACATGTTTCATTAATAGTACTCCTTTAATTACTATTATTGATATTGGTGCTACTCATTATTTTATTGCTGCTGATTATGTTGAAATGGTCATCGAGATTCCGGCTAAGGGATCAGTGACTACTTCTCGTGTGTGTTTAAATTGTCCTTTGTCGATCTTCAAAAAATACTTTGCTGTTGATTTTATTTGTTTGCCGTTAGGCGGGTTAGATGTGATCTTGGGTATAAATTGGTTAGAGTATAACTATGTTCATATCAATTGCTATAATAAATCTTTGAGGTTTTCTACTCCTGAAGAGGAAGAAGTTGGTTTGTTGACTGGTAAATAGTTGTGGCAATTGATGCAAGATGAAGTGCATATGTTCTCGTTAATGGCATCGCTATCTATTGAGAACCAAGTTAGGATTGATGAGTTGCAGGTGGTGCGAGAATTTCTTGAAGTGTTTCCTGATGAAATTCCTGACGTACTGCCAGAAAGAGAAGTTGAGTTTGCGATTGATCTTGTACCTGGTACCAGACCTATTTCTATGGCACCATACAGGATGTCTGCATCTAAATTGTTTGAATTGAAGAAGCAGTTAGAAGAGTTATTGAGAAAAAGTTTGTAAGACCAAGTGTATCGCCGTGGGGAGCGCCTGTGTTGTTAGTAAAGAAGAAGCTGGAAGTATGAGACTTTGTGTCGATTATAGACAGTTGAATAAAGTGACGATTAAGAAAAAGTATCTGCTTCTGAGAATTGATGACTTGATGGATCAATTGGTCGGTGCAAGTGTGTTTTCTAAGATTGATTTGAGGCCAGGATATCACCAAATCAGAGTGAAAGAAGATGATATTCGGAAGACCGCATTCAGAACTCGGTATGGACACTACGAGTATTCGGTGATTCCTTTTGGTGTTACTAATGCGCCAGGAGTATTCATGGAGTACATGAATCGTATCTTTCATACTTATTTGGATCGGTTTATGGTGGTATTCATTGATGACATTCGGATTTACTCTAAATCAGAAGAAGAACATGAAGAGCACCTAAGAGTTGTATTGCAAGTCTTGAAAGAGAAGAAGTTGTATGCGAAGTTGTCTAAGTGTGAATTTTGGTTGCATGAGATTAGTTTCCTTGGTCATGTCATTTCTGGAAGTGGCATTATCGTGGATCTTTCTAAAGTTGATGTTGTATTGCAATGAGAAACTCTGAAGTCGGTTACCGAGATTAGAAGTTTCTTGGGATTAGCCAGTTACTATAGACGATTTATCGAAGGTTTTTCTAAGTTGGCACTTCTGTTGACCAAGTTGACTTGTAAGGGTATAGCCTTTGTGTGGCATAGTCGATGTGAAGAAAGTTTACCGAGTTGAAAAAGAGGTTGACATCGACTCCGGTTTTGACTTTGCCTATTCCGGGAGAACCTTTTGTTGTGTATTGTGATGCTTGTCTGATGGGGTTAAGTGGTGTACTCATGCAAAATAGTAAGGTGATTGCTTATGCGTCGAGGCAATTGAGGACTCATGAAAAGAATTATCCTACGCATGATTTAGAATTGGCTGCAGTTGTCTTTGTGTTTAAAATTTGGAGGCATTATCTTTATGGTTCTAGATTCGAAGTGTTTAGTGACCATAAGAGTTTGAAGTATCTTTTTGATCAGAAAGAGTTGAATATGAGGCATCGAAGGTGGTTAGAATTGCTGAAGGATTATGATTTCGGTTTGAATTATCATCCAGGAAAAGTTAATGTTGTGTCCGACGCTTTAAGCTGAAAGACTTTGTACATATCGGAAATGATGGTTAAAGAGTTGGAGTTGATTGAGCAATTCCGAGATTTGAGTTTGGTTTGTGAAGTGACATTATTGAGTGTTATGTTGGGAATGTTAAAGATTTAATAATGACTTCCTCAATGGTATCAACAAGGCTTAAAAGCTAGATGTGAAGTTGGTGGATATGATGATGGGAATCGATCAATCTGAGAATGATGATTTCAAGATAGATGCGCAAGGTGTGTTGAGATTCCAAGATCGTATTTGCATTCCTGATGATGAAGAGATTAAGAAAGTGATTCTTGAGGAAAGTCATAGAAGTAGTTTGAGTATTCATCCAGGAGCTACTAAAATGTATTAAGATTTGAAAGGTTTGTTTTGGTGGTCTGGTATGAAGCGTGATGTGGCACATTTTGTGTATGCTTGTTTGACTTGTCAGAAGTAAAAAATTGAGCATCAGAGACCTGCGGAGTTGATGCAACCGTTAGAGATTCCAGAATGGAAATGGGATAGCATTTCGATGGACTTTGTAACGGGATTACCTAGTACCTTGAGAGGACATGACTCGATATGGGTGATTGTTGATAGGCTTACGAAGTCGGCACATTTTATACCTATTAACATCACATATCCAATTTCGAAGTTGGCAGAGATTTACATCAGAGTAATTGTGAAGTTGCATGGTGTTCCTTTGTCTATTATGTCAGATAGAGGTCTGATGTTTACTTCTAATTTCTGGAAAAGTTTGCAAGAGGCGTTGGGATCTAAGTTGAGGTTGAGTTCGGCATATCATCCTCAGACGGATGGTCAGACCGAGAGTACGATTCAGTCATTGGAGGATTTGTTGATAGCATGTGTTCTTGAGCAGGGAGGTTCATGGGATACTTATCTTCCGTTGATTGAGTTCACTTACAATAACAGTTACCGTTCGAGTATTGGGATGGCACCTTTTGAGGCATTGTATGGTCGGAGGTGTAGGACTCTGTTATGTTGGCATGAATCTGGTGAAGGTGTGGTACTTGGACCTGAGATTGTTCGAGAGACTACTAAGAAAGTGAAGCTTATCCGAGAGAAGATTTAGGTTTCTCAAAGTAGACAGAAAAGTTACCATGATAAGAGAAGGAAAGATTTGGAATTCCAAGCTGGTGATCATGTGTTTGTGAGAGTCACGCCTATGACTGGTTTTGGGCGAGCTTTGAAGTCTAAGAAGCTCACTCCTCGTTTTATTGGTCCGTATCAGATATCGAATCAAGTTGGGAAAGTTGCTTACTGTGATACGATGGGAGAACTGACTTGATGTTTTGTGTTTCGATCGCACTTGTGCGGTTAGCAAGAGTCGCCATCGACTTTTCTTTTATCCAAAAGGAAAGGTAAAAAAGCACAGGAAAGACCTTTCGAGATTTTCTCGGGTTCGGGGGGTAGATTATGAAAAGGGAATGTATTAGCACCATTTTCATACATGGTTTTCCATGGGCTCTTAGTTACTCGTTTAGATCACTTTCTTTCATTTGATAATGTGCTTGTGGTGTGGGCTTTGAAAGTATTTTGAAAAATCTCTTTGTAATGGTTCTCGTTTCTATAAGAACGTATACAAAGTTTTGTTTCGAAAAATGGTTCAAAGATGTGTTTGTGAATCGTGTTTCGAAAATTGTTTTGAAAAGATGTTTTGCAATGGTTATCGTCTCTATAAGAACGTATACAAAACGTTTTATCTTTTTGAAAATGTTTTGGAATAAGAGTGTAGGGGTGAAAGTTTTTGTCGTGAGCAAGCGAGTAACTAAGAGCAAATCTATCTACTCGAAAGGTCTTAAATCGTTATTTTCTTCCTCCTTTTAATGGTGCTATCTTACCATTGATTTGGTAAGAAGCCCCACCGTTGGATGTGAAGGGACAGGCGCGAGTCAATTTTACAATCATTGAAAGCAACCTATGAGACGCTTTAGCAATTTTTGTAAGGGGCGAGATCATTTTAATCGAAGGCAACATCGAGGGTCATTGAGGGACTACGATCTTTTTTATCGAAGGGTCATTGCTAAAGTGTCCCATATTCGAGGGACATGATTGTATATCCGAGGCAACGAGCAAGGTTACCCTAGAGGTGCGCGTGTGAAAAAGTGTGTTGGTTTCAAGTTATTTTATTCTTTGATTAGGTCATCTAGTGATTTATTTTATTCTATTCAAACTCATGATCAACGTAACATTGCCCCCTGAGTGATTCAACATTTCCTTGAGAGATTCTTCAAATCTCGACTTGACTGCTCCAGATGTGTTGGACAATGGTCATGCCGTGCCCCTTGGTTATGGGAGATCCGTCATTGAAAGCGTCTTTCCAACTGAAGTGATTTTGTTTATTGAGAGGATTTTCATCTGCTGAATATTCATCGTGTGAATTTCTCTGTTGTCAAACAAATAGCCATATGCAAATAGCAATATTCAAATAATGCAAAGTTTATGCTTGTCTTGAGATTTTTGAAATTGCATTTTTAGCAATTAAAGAATTTTATTTGAAAAATTCAATTCGGGATTTAGAGTAAAGCTTTACAGGAGTCAGGATATCTTTTGTAACAATATGCTTTCGAACTAACCCATGCTTCAATTAGGACTTTTGAGGGTGTTGTACCCCAAAATTTTCCCTCTCATGTTTTCAAAGGTCTTCCCTTACATGATTGATCACCAACACTTGCCTAAAGGAAAATAAAGTTTTTGAAGATGAACAAAGTGTCTTTCGATTGGCATCTGGGAAAAGCCTTCGATTGGGTATCCAAAATCCTTCGATACAGGCTTGGCTCACCAGTCTTCAATTTGGCATTTGGCACTCTTCGATCAGGCTTTGATTTGTAAGCTTCGATTAGGTGTTTGGAACCCTTCGATCAAGCTTTGGTCTGCAAGTCTTCGATTGGGCGCTGGACCTCCTTCGATCAAGCTTTGGTCTGCAAGTCTTCGATTGAGCGCTGGACCTCCTTCGATCAAGCTTTGGTCTGCAAGTCTTTGATTGAGCGCTAGACCTCCTTCGATCAAGCTTTGGTCTGCAAGTCTTCGATTGAGCGTTGGACCTCCTTCGATCAACTCAATTTCACAATGCTTTGACTAGTACTTCAGAGGGTCCTTCGACTGGAACTTCATAATGTACCTCAATCAGAACATAAGAACGAAATGACCTTCGAATGGCATTTTAGTTCAGAGTTTCCCTTAATAAGAACATCAGAACGAAATGACCTTCGAAGGGCATTTCAGTGCAGAGTTTCTCCTAATCCAAGGTGCTCTGATGAAGGAAGCTCTAGACACTTCGAATCAGAACTCAGACTCATCACAAGGCCAAGGGCTGGGCGAAGTTGTCTAATAGGGAATGTTCTAAATAGATTTGAATTGGACTTTGAAGCTGGCAAAGAAGGCAGATTCGAAGGAATGAAGTAGGCTGGCATGACTAAGCAAAAACACATATCCTAACCTATCTAGAATACCCAAAGTTCACAATGGCATGTGTCCCTTGCAAATATGCAATCGAAGCAGGAGGAGTCTCAATCGAAGGGGCTGTGACTGGAGTAGTTCGAATGGGAACTTTGAAGCAATCGAAGAGAGCAAATTCGAAGGGGCAAGTCAGCTTTTGATTTCCATCAAGTTGGAGGCCCAAAACAACTCAGAGCAAGCTGGCAGAAACGAATGATTGAATCAAATATAGCAAGTCTTTATGAAAAAATCAAATCAAATCTCTTCATCATAATGGACCAAGATTTGATACACAATTGTTTACCTAATTTCCTTGGCTATATAAACCTCATGCTCATAAACAAAACACACACGAAAACCTTGCTGCAGACAAAGAAAGAAAACGCACAAAAACTCTGTGGAAACGGCCATAGCAGTTTTGCAAAAAACCTTGAGCAAGTGGTGATCGGATTTTGGTTTAGAGGTGAATTCAGACCAAAAGAAAGACGCAGCTCTCTTGCCAGCAACCTCCTGAAGCGAGGCCAATCAAAAACCAAGCCTTTCATTACCTCTAACGCGCTGTAAGTCTCCATGAAATTTGCTCTGGACATGATAACGTGAAATTATTTTCTTGCATCCTTTCATTAAAATAATTACATAGTCATGCTTTGCGTTGCATTTTGAAACTGTTGGCATCACTGAATTTTATTTTCATAGCCTGTAACGCTATGCCCAGTTCTAGGGTTCGTATACCTTGTTTTTGGGGTTTTTAATTGCAGGGAAAATCAATGCAAACCATGGTTACAGGGATGACCAGGATGAAGATCCGAGTACGTTGGTACTATGGGATTTTATTTTCATGGCCTAGGAGAGACGTTTGAACGACCCTATGAAACTTCCTGCAGAATAAAATCTGCAGGTAAATGAACCAGGCGTTTGTGAGGAAGACGATAACGTGGCATGGCCAGATTGGCCTGTTTGAAATATTAGCGCTTTTTTCCAGCGTATTCATTGATTTTCCCATATATTATTTGTTTCTTAATTCAATAACAA
Source organism: Vicia faba (assembly GCA_948472305.1). Taxonomy (NCBI): domain Eukaryota; kingdom Viridiplantae; phylum Streptophyta; class Magnoliopsida; order Fabales; family Fabaceae; genus Vicia; species Vicia faba. Next base: position 1,045,517,712 of record OX451737.1, read on the forward strand.
TAGTGCAGTGTAGTTGGATTGGTGAAGCGTGCGTTGCAGAACCCCCCTGGGACCTGGATTCGAATCTCAGGTCTCCCAAAACTTTGTTGTGTTTTTCTTTCAGGTATTCAGGCGCAGCATCCCAAACGTGGTCCACCATGTGCCTCAGGCGCCCAAGCGCCAGATGTTTCCAGATCCAGATCCAATGGTTCAGGATGGAGGTTCACCGTGAACCTTGATCAACAAACGCCCAGGCAATCTGAAAATCCAACAGGCTGGACGTTTGGGCCTGGAAATTGCAATTCATACTCCCTTTACGAGCCCAGCCCCCTGAGTTTGTTTCTTTATTTTTCTTTTCACTGTTTTATTTTACTATCATAATTAATTAATTAACTCTTTTTCATAAAAAATCATAAACAACAAAAATATTTTTATTTTAATTTTATTACTTATTTTTGTAAATAAACCATTAACCAATTAATTTAGTTTTTTAATTAGGTTTAATCTTAGCATTTTTTACAATAAATTAAAATTAACTTAGACTTAGATTTTTTTTTATTTCTGATTTTACTGCCTTAATTAAAATAAAACTCAAAAAACATTTTTTTATTAATTAATTCCATTATTAATTTAGACTTAATTCTTAATTCAAAAAAGACCAAAATATGCTTTCTTTAAATAAAAAGGGTCAAAACCCTAAAGGACAATCTGATTCAACTTCTCTCGCGCATATTATTTTGATCTATATTTGTGTAATTGCTCAGAGGATGTAATAGTTTTAACTTAGGACTTTTTATTTACCGATTTTATTTACCTTTTCGCATTTAATTTTCAAGGGTTTGTTTTTTGGCGATGTAAATACCCGACGCCTTGTAATAGCTTAGTTTTATTTTCCGCAACCATTAACTGTTTAGATGTATGCTAACTAGGCTATGCATGACAAGATTAACTCTTAACTTAAAATCAACAGTAGCTCACCATGACATGTAAAGATAATATAACTGAAAATTGACACACTTGCACATGCCACTCCTAGGGTACGCCTCACTTGGTTGCCTCGAACGTGGTCATTGAGTATAGGAAGTCTTAGAGATCACCCTCCTGTCCAAAGATCAAAGTTGCCTCGAAACGGTTGTGTTGTACTCCAAAATTTTCCCTCCAATTTTTCCACAAGAAATCACAGCTTCGGGCTTTTCCTGATTTTTCAGATTGGCGTAAAAATCAGTCAAACAGACTTTTTCTATCAGTCAGACAAAATTAGGGTTTTCATTGATTTTAAAGCAGTTCAGGCATATTGCTAAGGTTTGGTTGAGTTTGGCTCAGGTTTTGATCAGGCGAGCGCTTCTTTGACATTTAACCAAGAACTAGGGTTTGTGCGCATATTTCTCAGAAAGAATTAATCCTACAGTTCTTTTCAGTTTACTCTGAGATTTGGATTGAGGCATTTGAATCAAGAACTTGCAGTATTTTGTTTAATCAGTAAAGGCTAAGGCATTTGATTTGAGATGAGATTAAAGCTGAGGTACTTAAATTGAGAATCTGCAGTGTTTGGATTTAATCAAATAAAAAAGGGACATGTGGACGTGTGTTATTTAGCTGTGCAGTGCTCTGATTATTCAAGATTCCAGACGTTTATTGATTATTTATTATTCTGAGTTAAAATGATTGGGATTTATTTCCAGTTATTATAATTTTAAGAATTATAAATAATTAAATGAACAATGAATTGGAAGAAGAATTAACTGATAAAAAGAGGGATGTTTATTTATTTTGAATTGTTTGTTACAGATATTATTTAAATACTGTAAATTTATTTACAGTTATTTATATTAATACTATTACAAATAATTAAAATGGAAACAAAGCTATGTCCTAAAAGTCTTCAAATCTTCAGCTTCTACTGCTACTCCTCTCCATTTAATTTTTTATCTTCAAAAAGAAAAGAAGAAGTCAAAAGCAGATAAAATTAAAAAGACAGACAGATAAAAAAAATGGATTCATCATTAAAAGCAACTGGCCGGAATCAGTTTGCCCTCTCTGCAAATCACGAGATTTCTCCCGGTTCACAAAGAGGGATAAAAATGCTTGCAAAAAGTATGAAATGCACAAAAGCTATAATTGCACAAATTCAAATTTGTCAAACATATTGCATTGTCAACAATTTGCCCATTTCAAAAATTCCTAATAGCATGTATAAGTACAAAGGCAAACAGAATTGCCTAACCAGATCAACAAAGTCCAAATTGGACAGCAAACTGTCCAAATCTGTCAAAGGTACAAAGGCTATCACAAAGATGCAGAAAATATGTAAAAGGAGATAGAAGTATGCAGAGGAAAACCACAAGTGCAAGCATATTGAAAAGATATCATCACTTTCCAAAGGCCAACTACCTTTTCAGAACATAAGTACATCTAAGCAATATTTAATATGCTTAAAATCTGGAGAGAGAGAGAGAGAGAAAAGAGAAGAAGAAAAGGAGGTTTACAGGCTTAGGCTTGAAGAAAAAATATAGAAAAAAAACTGTTATCAACGCAGTAGAAAAAGGGCAGAGATATCACAAAAAAGAAAGAGAGTTACAAACTGTAACATTTGAAACACATAACATGTCCAGCCTCCAAACAAGAAGGATGACAAAGCCAAACCTTGAAGCTTAAACCTGTTACTGCCCTCAAACATCCTGCATTAACCTTAAGACACCCAAACAATCAAAGACAAAACCATGTCAAAGCTTACAAACCTCAAGCCCATAACCTGTGTATAAACCAGAAAAAAGCACATCAAACTGTCAAGCCTTAAACACTCAACCTGCTGAAGCCAAACAGAAGCCAAACCTGTGGCCTGTAACCAAGCCTCATACCTCACCAAAACCTTACCTGATTCAAACACAACTAAACCTAAACCTGTCAAAGGCCAAGCCCTTTCAAGACAGTGTTAAGCCAACAAAGCCTAAACCTGTGTCAAGTTTAACAAACAATACAAACTGTGTCAAGCTTCAAACTGAAGCCCAAGCCTAACCTGTCTCCAAATACCTAAAGCCAGTAAACCTGTTACAGCAAGCCAAAGCCTGAAGCAAGCCAAGGCCTGAATCCCAAACCAAACACAAGCTCTAAACCCTCAGAATGTTGTCATCACTGGGTTAACATACAGGGGCAAGCATCAATATCAACTCAAGCATACTCAAAAACATATCAGAAATCAGCATATCAAGCATACAAGTTTGCAAACGTACAAGGCAACTGAGGCAAAAGGTAGAAGAGGAAAAGGCAAATATATCAAACATTTCAAGGCATCTCAGATAAATCATCACTGAAAGTGTATCAAGCATAGCAACGTACAGAGGTAACATTCAACTAGCCATCAGAAGAAATACTCAAGAATCAAGCACCAATAAGCATACTGAGGCGAGGAAAAGAAATCAAAACAAATATTCAAAGACAACTCAGAATAAGCATAAGTGAAGCCAACATAAGAAGAATAAAAGAAGTGATTTCAAACTAGGTTTTCAGTTTGTTCATCATTAAACCTAAAGAAGCAAGGCAAAGGTACCAGGAAGCAAGCTAGCTCAAACATCACGTGTATCCCTCCGTCCGGCCACCCTAGGCGCCTCCGACCCTCTCCTCCTCCGTCTCCCATAAAGGTAGTATTTTTTCTCCCTCCTTTCAAAATCTCATGTGAACAACAATACACAAGGAACATAATCAATAAACGAAAAGCAAAACATGCAAGACATAAAAGTTTGAAACCCTAACGCAATAGAGACAGAAATCGCTACCTTGTATAAACCCTCGCTGGAGCGATCCATGGAGGGAGAAGAAACGGGTGATGGCGCCTGGTTGGCCTTAGGTAGAGGAAAGTTCAGTAACTTGGCCGGAGAAGATGAAGACGAAGCCAAAAACGGCGCCTCTGTATCCTTTGCCTAACCCTAAATCCAAAGTGAACGAAACTATCTGAAACCCTAAAACCCTTGTGAAGCAAATTGGGCCTTGCCCCTGTCATTTGCCTTGGCCCATTCAAGAAGCCAGCGCGTACACCCCCTCTCCTGGCGCCTCACCTCCCTTTTACTTGTTCTACAATTTTTGCTTGGGCCAAACAAAACCCTCTAAGGCCCATTCCCTTTTTTTAACTAAAATTACTCTTTTTATCACCCTATACTTTTTTACTTAATGTGCTAATTTTAATGTTTGCCTTAACAATACTCTTTTTTATATATAACATAATTAAGTTTTGTATAGAAACTAAAATTCAAATAATAATTTTCTTTAAATTTAAGACAACTTTTCCTTTCTTTTAATTAAAATCTTGTATATGATACATTAATTAAAATATAAATAATATTTTTTCTTTAAACTTAAAACATTTCATTTTTTTTAGTTAAACTTTTGTACATAAATACATCAATACATAATACTTTTCTTTTCTTAAGATATTTTGTTTTGTACATAATTAACAAAATACAAAACATGATAACAATACATTAACAAAATACAAGATAAAAAATACAAAATATATAACAAACACTTAATTTTTCATTAAGTTAAACACATTTCGCACTTGTAAATAACCAATACTTAATTTTTCATTAAGTTAATCTTTCTCAATTTGTAAATAAATCTCAATCACTTACACAAATACATTAAATCATACACATTTACAATACACATTTGATTATCTTTATACATTGACACATTTACATTATTCTATTCTTATACATTGCTATACACTACATATTACATTTGCGATTGATTCGATTTGGTTGTAAATATTTGGATACTACTATCCTAATAAGTCTCATCCCCATTTGTAAACATTTGTACCCCCACTCTCGGATACTTATTTGTAATAGCGTAGACTTTAAATTCCCGCAATTTATCGCTTTCAAATATACCATGGTTAGACCTAAGGTTTGTATGTACATAAAATCAAACGCTAGATAACCTAATACAAGATAAATACATGAAATCAATACACAATCACACTTGCACCCCTAGGGTAATCCCGCTTGTTGCCTTCCAAAATGGTCCATGCTTGCACGTCGAGTTTCTTTGGCAAAACAATTCAAATGATCATAGTCCCTCGATGACGCTTTCGAAAGTTGCCTAATCAAAATGATCATAGTCCCTTCAAGCAAAATTGCCAAAGACACTTGGCACCATTGCATTCATGGTCCATACGATGACCCGCGCCTGTCCTGTTAAACATCCTAAACGCAAGATTGTCCACCAAATACAATGGTGGAACAAAATTGTTAAAAGGGTTAAAACATGAGAAAAAAACCTTTGAGTAAATTTAGGGGTAGACAACTCTTAGTTACTTGATTAAAACTTGCAAAAACACTTGCCTACTTTCACAACCACACTCCACAAACACTTTCAAAAACAAACTTCCAAAAACATTTGAAACATCTTTTCGAAAAGATACACACCTTTGTAAAACACTCAAACACGAGTCATTACAATGGTTGTCTAATACAAGGCATCTTCTTCAAAAACATTTTCAAACACACACACACACACACACCATTTCAAAGCAATTGAAAATCAAAGGCAAGTGATCTAAAACCAAGTAACTAAGAGCCCATGGATAACCATGGATGAAAAGGGTGCTAATACCTTCCCTTTTCATAATCTACCCCCCGAACCCACGAAACATCTCAAAAGGTTTTTTCCTGTGCTTTTTAACCTTTCCTTAGGATAAAATAAAAAGTCGGTGGCGACTCTTGCTCAACCGAACAAGTGCGAATACAAACGCAAAAACCCAAGTCAGTTCTCCCACCGTATCACAGAACTGGCGACTCTATTGGGGGTTTATCAAAAGTGGGGTTACCTTTGGGTTTAGATCACCTTTACATTCTTGCTTTGATTGCCTTGATTGCTTTACTTTTTTGGTCCTTGTTTGGGTTTGTTGTAAATCCTACACCCGGATTTGGGGCACCTTTTTAGGTAAATAGCAATAAAACTGTGAGGGAACTGTGTGGGGTATACCGACATGGTTGAAGCAGTAAGCTATATTAGTGTGACATATTTGTGAGTACCGGTAACCCTTGAGTTCAATCGAGGAGAGTACGGGGCCGCTGAGTGATGTCGTGAAGCACTAACGAACTCTTAGAACCTTAATTGACCATCTTAGCCTATTTAGGGGTAGTGAGATGACCGACTTTGGTGCAGTCCGAAGTTGGTAGATACTCGATACTACACTCATTGAGGGTTGTTTTCTTGGAATGTTTTGGTCGCCAGTTAAGTGGCTAAACCAAAACAATGAACACAAAAAACAATCCAATGATATTGAGCTCCTTAGAACCCGGTTTCTATTTTAGGACAGGATGAGCCAACTAACTTCAAGAGGGTACTTACCTACAACCTCATGCAAGCCTAAACCTAAGGACTTGTTTGCTTTGTGTGAATATGATTACCTGTATATACACTCACTTTCCTTTTGCATGCATGTACATAACATCATGACATCATACCATAACATTTTCAATAACCATTTCAAGGATCTCGAGGGTTCTTTTGATGCAGGGTTACGTTGAACCAGACATCTACCAAAGGGCAAGAGGTTTCTTCTCTAAGCAAATTCCATCAAAGATCAAGTACAGCAACTTGAATCAGGGGCTATGACCCACTTGACATGGTGAGCTTGATTCTCGTGGAAAGACATCCACCGAGGAAAAGATCTCCAATCAAAGATCAAAGTTCAACCTCTAGCATTCTCTTGTGTTTACCCCAAGTGATCCTTGAAAGCATGCATCCACATATCATGCATTGCATCATAACAGTTTTTCCTTTTTCAGGTTTCCTTACTCTCCTACTGTTTATTTCAGTAAGAGATGGCTCTAGAGAGGACTGTCAAGGATATCCAGGACCAAACTGCTCAGCTGCAGGAAATGTTCTTGAACCTGTCTCTGGGGCAAGAAGAAGTGAAATCTCTCCTCACAACGGGCATGGTCCAGGGGAATTCAAACAATGCCAAGAGTGATCAGCTGGGGGAACTACAGTTTGATTTGGCAACATTGAGGATCCAAGTAATGGGGCAGCTAGTGGGCCAGATGGCTCTCATCCAGGATTTGTCTCAAAGACAAGAGGAACTCAAAGTTCTCGTCAGCCAACTGCTTCGGCACAACCAACTGGGGTAGACATCTGAGGTTGAAGAGCAAGTCACCACTCAACCCCCATCCAGACAAGAAGACAAGGGGAAGGCTCCTCTGCTTGCTTCAGGGTCACAAGCCCAACAACAACCTCGCCAGCGTCAACGGGGTAATCGGCGTAAGCAAGAGACGTCGGGAAGACAGTTCACAGAGACTGACATACCGTCATCTCTAATACTAGAGCGCTTGTTAAAGGTCAATCTGACTGCTTTGAGGGATCCTATCCGGAAGCCCAATACCTCCGCTCCTAACTATCATCCCGATGCATTTTGTGTATATCACTCCTACAGCCCGGGGCACGACATCGACGATTGTTGGGCCTTAAAGAACAAGATTCAAGATCTGATTGACATTGGAGTGCTGAGGTTCATGCCAGACGGCGAGATGAAAATCTTCCGTTAAGGAGTTCTCCACCTGAAGTGACAAATATCAAACTGAGAGACTTTTGCTTCGTTTGAATTTTCAAAGTTGTAATTTCTTTTGTTATTCAAACAAATATCTGTTGATGTTAAACTCTGTTTCATTAATGCATTGCATATGTTTGTCTTGAATTCATCCATTCGTTTTCACTACTCTTATGATTTCTTCATGATATTTAACTCTTGATAAAAAGCTGCAAGCCTTTAGAGGGAGGATGACGAAACAATACCATAATCTCATGCAGTATGCTTTTGAACAGACCTTGCTGATGATGTACAGGCATTTCTTTCAATTCCCAAACACTGGAGTTATAAGGAAGATAATCCCTAGTCAACCCCTTCGAGCCAAAGAAGTAGGAGTTTTCTGTTCTAAACAAATCGAAACCTTTGATATAAACCTGGGGCAGGGTAGTATCTCAGTTAATTCAAAAGAAAATGCGCATTGAAGTCGCAAACTCTCAGTTCGTAATACAGCGAACGACAACAAAGAAAAGGATTCCCTTGGAATCAAAAGACAGTGATGGTCCCTATCACATAGGCAGTCATTACCTCTCAAAAGAGAAAAGCCCATTAAGTCAAAACCTACAAAGGAAGCTTAAGAAAGTTGGGGCATCCCGCTGACTGTAATCTCAAAAATGGGAACAGTCAGGCAAAAGTTAGGGATAACGAATCAAAATCAAAATAGAGAGGTCATTACAAATCCTTAACAACATGAAAAATGTTGAAAAAGAAAAAGGAGATGATGACTGTCTCCCAAGTTCAATTGGTGAGCCATCACCCAAAAGTCGTTCCAAACTCGAATAGAGTACGACGCACAATTAACTGAGCTTAGGATTGAAGAACATCACGAAGAGCGGGTGGGTACAAATATACTTTGAGCCTTTATCCTTTGTTTCTTAAACCGTGAACCAAGCCACGTTACAACCCTTCAAAAGTCCTAATTGAAGCTTGGGTTAGTTCGAAAGCATACTGTTCAAAAGGTATCCTGACTCCTGTAAGGCTTTGCTCTCAATCTTGTGTTGATTTGTCTTATAAAGGAAAAAGTTTTCTGCTAAAAACGCATTTTTCAAAACTTCGAGACAAACATAAACTTTGCATTATTTGAATATCACTGTTTGCATTTGGCTACTTGTTTGACAGCGAAGAAATTCATACAGCGAATGTTCGGAGGAACGAAAACTCTCTCAGTGAGTAAAATCACTTCAAAAGGATGACACTTCCATTAACAAATCTCCTATCAACAAAGGGGCATGACATGTCACCATCCAGCACGCTTGGGCAGTCCAGTCAAGGTTTCAACAGATCTTTCAAAGTTCAGTTAACCTGGGGCAGTCCAGTCAAGGTTTCAACAGATCTTTCAAAGTTCAGTTAACCTGGGGCAGTCCAGTCAAGATTTCAAGAAATCTCTCAATTTGCAGAGTAATCTGATTCAAGACTCCTTCATCATCACTTGGGGCATTCGAATGTCAAAAGTGTCCGAAGTTTCCTTCATCACCTGCTGGAAATTACAACCACCAACAGAATAACGACCAATTCCAGATTCGATACCCGTATCTAGCCAGGGCATATCTGTGAGCATTTGATTGTGGATTAACACCTGTAACAAGCCAGGAAATCATCTACATGAAGAGATTGGAGATCAACACCTGTAACAAGCCAGGGAACCATCTTTCTTTCTCAGGTCAGAGATCAACACCTGTAACAAGCCAGGACAGTATCTCCTCGACCAACATTTCTTAAGTTCCAGATCAACACATGTAACAAGCCAGGAAAATATCTGTGGACGACTGATTATGGATTAACACCTGTAACAAGCCAGGAAATTATCTACATCTCCACTTGGGGCATTCGAATGTCAAAAGTGTTCAACAATTCCTTCATCACCTGTTGGAAGATACGGTCCAGATGTGCTCCAGACACGGTTGCCATTCTGTCACCTTTCTTAAAAGTTCCAGATCAACACCTGTAACAAGCCAGGAAAATATCTGTGGACGATTGATTATGGATTAACACCTGTAACAAGCCAGGAAATTATCTACATGAAGAGATTGAAGATCAACACCTGTAACAAGCCAGGGAACCATCTTTATTTCTCAGGTCAGAGATCAACACCTGAAATAAGCCAGGACAGTATCTCCTCGACCAACATTTCTTAAGTTCCAGATCAACCCCTGTAACAAGCCAGGAAAATATCTGTGGACGACTGATTGTGGATCAACACCTGTAACAAGCCAAGGCATATCTACATAAAGAGTCTCTTTCATCACCACTTGGGGCATTTGAATGTCAAAAGTGTTCAACAATTCCTTCACCACCTGTTGGAAGATGCAGTTTTACACGGACTCATCATCAGGAAACCCTACACCGGTTCCTTCTCAAATCCAAGATGCAGTTTTACACAGACTCATCATCAGGAAATCCTACACCGGTTCCTTCTCAAACTCAAAAGATTCTCGACTTCCCCAGCCAGAGAGCCTTCCAGAAGCTAACTCCCCTCACAGTCGAGCCAAAATTGTCAATCCCCAACGGAGCTAAAACTTCCAACTATCAATTCCCAAGCAGAGTGAAGACTCTCATTCTCAGGTCCTCACAGAATATTCGAATATTCTCCGGTGAAAATCCCCTCAAGACAAGAATCCCCAGTAGATTGGCATACAACCCAAGCTCCTGATCCCCCAACAGCGTTCCCAGGATTTCTCACTTTCAACAATCAAAAGATTCTTGTCCCCCCCTGCAGCAGTCAAGAATTCACTTTCCCCGACAGCAGTCAAGATTCTCCTATCCCCAGCGGAGTTCATTAAATTCCCCAACATAATTTATCAGTGGAATCCCCAGCGGAGCTCTCATCAAAACCTCAGCGAAGTATCTCTTCCCACAGAGTAATTACCCGTAGAGTAATCTCTCCAACGAGTTTATTCCCCAATGGAGTCATCTTCTCCTACCGGTTTATTCTTGCAACCATCATCCCCAGCGGAAGCGAAGAACTCTACTCTTCAACATCAGCCCAGGATTCAACAAACCCCCGGCATTCGTCAAGGATTTATTTTCCTAGACGAAAACACATTCTTATACATTCATCACATTATCATACACCATGACACATGCATATACGCATCATATCACACAATCTCATTTATTCTTGAAAACATCATGACCTCATGCATTTCATACATCATGACACTGCATACAACTAATGTCTTGCCTTTTTAGGAAAAGGTCAACCCGAAGATGATTACTATCAACTGTCACAATTCCAGATTCGATTCCTGTATCTAGCCAGGGCATATCTGTGAGTGATTGATTGTAGATTCGATACCTGTATCCAGCCAGGGCATATCTGCATGAAGAGTTTAGAGATTTGATACCTGTATCCAGCCAGGGCATATCTGTAGACGACATTTTCCAGATTCGATACCTGCATCCAGCCAGGGCATATCTGTAGACGACAATTTCTAGATTCGATTCCTGTATCCAGCCAGGGCATATCTGTGAGTAGTTGATTGTAGATTCGACACCTGTATCTAGCCAGGGCATGTCTGCATGAAGAGTTTAGAGATTCGATACCTGTATCCAGCCAGGGCATATCTGTAGACGACAATTTCCAGATTCGATTCCTGTATCCAGCCAGGGCATATCTGTGAGTAGCTGATTGTAGATTCGACACCTGTATCTAGCCAGGGCATGTCTTCATGAAGAGTTTAGAGATTCAATACCTGTATCCAGCCAGGGCATATCTGTAGACGACCAATTCCAGATTCGATCCCTGTATCTAGCCAGGGCATATCTGTGAGTAACTGATTATGGACTCGACACCTGTATCTAGCCAGGGCATGTCTGCATGAAGAGTTTAGAGATTCGACTCCTGTATCTAGCCAGGGCATATCTGTGAGCGTTTGATTGTAGATTCGATACCTGTATCCAGCCAGGGCATATCTGCATGAAGAGTTTGAAGATCAACCGGTAGCAAGCCAGGAAACCATCTTTCTTTCTCAAGTACGCAAGTTCTCGCTAAGGAATCTCTTACGCGATCGACACACCATTCCAAATGGCATCTATAAGCCCATTCCCGACAAAGTTCTGTCACACCTCCCGATGGCATCTCTAAGCCCATCCCCCGACTAGATTCTGTCACATCCCTAGATGGCATCTTTAAGCCCATCACCAAATGGCATCCGTAAGCCCATTCCCTCTACCATCACATCACCGAGTGCAAATTTTTGGGCACTCTAGTGTCCAATCTCCTTTTACCCTCGAGTCGCGAAAGGCAAACTTGCCAATCTAACTCTTCAGGTTCAAGAAGATTGAACAGCGACAACTGTTGTACCCCAAAATTTGCCCTCCAATTTTTCCACAAGAAATCACAGCTTCGGGCTTTTCCTGATTTTTCAGATTGGCGTAAGAATCAGTCAAACAGACTTTTTCTATCAGTCAGACAAAATTAGGGTTTTCATTGATTTTAAAGCAGTTCAGGCAGATTGCTAAGGTTTGGTTGAGTTTGGCTCAGGTTTTGATCAGGCGAGCGCTTCTTTGACATTTAACCAAGAACTAGGATTTGTGCGCATATTTCTCATAAAGAATTAATCCTACAGTTCTTTTCAGTTTACTCTGAGATTTGGATTGAGGCATTTGAATCAAGAACTTGCAGTATTTTGTTTAATCAGTAAAGGCTAAGGCATTTGATTTGAGATGAGATAAAAGCTGAGGTACTTAAATTGAGAATCTGCAGTGTTTGGATTTAATCAAATAAAAAAGGGACATGTGGACGTGTGTTGTTTAGCTGTGCAGTGCTCTGATTATTCAAGATTCTAGACGTTTATTGATTATTTATTATTCTGAGTTAAAATGATTGGGATTTATTTCCAGTTATTATAATTTTAAGAATTATAAATAATTAAATGAACAATGAATTGGAAGAAGAATTAACTGATAAAAAGAGGGATGTTTATTTATTTTGAATTGTTTGTTACAGATATTATTTAAATACTGTAAATTTATTTACAGTTATTTACATTAATACTATTACAAATAATTAAAATGGAAACAAAGTTATGTCCTAAAAGTCTTCAAATCTTCAGCTTCTACTGCTACTCCTCTCCATTTGATTTTTTATCTGCAAAAAGAAAAGAAGAAGTCAAAAGCAGATAAAATTAAAAAGACAGACAGATAAAAAAATGGATTCATCATTAAAAGAAACTGGCCGGAATCAGTTTGCCCTCTCTGCAAATCACGAGATTTCTCCCGGTTCACAAAGAGGGATAAAAATGCTTACAAAAAGTATGAAATGCACAAAAGCTATAATTGCACAAATTCAAATTTGTCAAACATATTGCATTGTCAACAATTTGCTCATTTCAAAAATTCCTAACAGCATGTATAAGTACAAAGGCAAACTGAATTGCCTAACCAGATCAACAAAGTCCAAATTGGACAGCAAACTGTCCAAATCTGTCAAAGGTACAAAGGCTATCAAAAAGGCTATCACAAAGATGCAGAAAATCTGTAAAAGGAGATAGAAGTATGCAGAGGAAAACCACAAGTGCAAGCATATTGAAAAGATATCATCACTTTCCAAAGGCCAACTACCTTTTCAGAACATAAGTACATCTAAGAAATATTTAATATGCTTAAAATCTGGAGAGAGAGAGAGAGAGAGAGAAAAGAGAAGAAGAAAAGGAGGCTTACATGCTTAGGCTTGAAGAAAAAATATATAAAACAAACTGTTATCAACACAGTAGAAAAAGGGCAGAGATATCACAAAAAAGAAAGAGAGTTACAAACTGTAACATTTGAAACACATAACCTGTCCAGCCTCCAAACAAGAAGGATGACAAAGCCAAACCTTGAAGCTTTAACCTGTTACTGCCCTCAAACATCCTGCATTAACCTTAAGACACCCAAACAATCAAAGACAAAACCATGTCAAAGCTTACAAACCTCAAGCCCATAACCTGTGTATAAACCAGAAAAAAGCACATCAAACTGTCAAGCCTTAAACACTCAACCTGCTGAAGCCAAACAGAAGCCAAACCTGTGGCCTGTAACCAAGCCTCATACCTCACCAAAACCTTACCTGATTCAAACACAACTAAACCTAAACCTGTCAAAGGCCAAGCCCTTTCAAGACAGTGTTAAGCCAACAAAGCCTAAACCTGTGTCAAGTTTAACAAACAATACAAACTATGTCAAGCTTCAAACTGAAGCCCAAGCCTAACCTGTCTCCAAATACCTAAAGCCAGTAAACCTGTTACAGCAAGCCAAATCCTGAAGCAAGCCAAGGCATGAATCCCAAACCAAACACAAGCTCTAAACCCTCAGAATGTTGTCATCACTGGGTTAACATACAGGGGCAAGCATCAATATCAACTCAAGCATACTCAGAAACATATTAGAAATCAGCATATCAAGCATACAAGTTTGCAAACGTACAAGGCAACTGAGGCAAAAGGTAGAAGAGGAAAAGGCAAATATATCAAACATTTCAAGGCATCTCAGATAAATCATCACTGAAAGTGTATCAAGCATAGCAACATACAGAGGTAACATTCAACTAGCCATCAGAAGAAATACTCAAGAATCAAGCACCAATAAGCATACTGAGGCGAGGAAAAGAAATCAACAACAAATATTCAGAGACAACTCAGAATAAGCATAAGCGAAGCCAACATAAGAAGAATAAAAGAAGTGATTTCAAACTAGGTTTTCAGTTTGTTCATCATTAAACCTAAAGAAGCAAGGCAAAGGTACCAGGAAGCAAGCTAGCTCAAACATCACGTGTATCCCTCCGTCCGGCCACCCTAGGCGCCTCCGACCCTCTCCTCCTCCGTCTCCCATAAAGGTAGTATTTCTTCTCCCTCCTTTCAAAATCTCATGTGAACAACAATACACAAGGAACAGAATCAATAAACGAAAAGCAAAACATGCAAGACATAAAAGTTTGAAACCCTAACGCAATAGAGACAGAAATTGCTACCTTGTATAAACCCTCGCTGGAGCGATCCATGGAGGGAGAAGAAACGGGTGATGGCGCCTGGTTGGCCTTAGGTAGAGGAAAGTTCAGTAACTTGGCCGGAGAAGATGAAGACGAAGCCAAAAACGGCGCCTCTGTATCCTTTGCCTAACCCTAAATCCAAAGTGAAGGAAACTATCTGAAACCCTAAAACCCTTGTGAAGCAAATTGGGCCTTGCCCCTGTCATTTGCCTTGGCCCATTCAAGAAGCCAGCGCGTACACCCCCTCTCCTGGCGCCTCACCTCCCTTTTACTTGTTCTACAATTTTTGCTTGGGCCAAACAAAACCCTCTAAGGCCCATTCCCTTTTTTAACTAAAATTACTCTTTTTATCACCCTATACTTTTTTACTTAATGTGCTAATTTTAATGTTTGCCTTAACAATACTCTTTTTTATATATAACATAATTAAGTTTTGTTTAGAAACTAAAATTCAAATAATAATTTTCTTTAAATTTAAGACAACTTTTCCTTTCTTTTAATTAAAATCTTGTATATGATACATTAATTAAAATATAAATAATATTTTTTCTTTAAACTTAAAACATTTCATTTTTTTTAGTTAAACTTTTGTACATAAATACATCAATACATAATACTTTTCTTTTCTTAAGATATTTTGTTTTGTACATAATTAACAAAATACAAAACATGATAACAATACATTAACAAAATACAAGATAAAAAATACAAAATATATAACAAACACTTAATTTTTCATTAAGTTAAACACATTTCGCACTTGTAAATAACCAATACTTAATTTTTCATTAAGTTAATCTTTCTCAATTTGTAAATAAATCTCAATCACTTACACAAATACATTAAATCATACACATTTGCAATACACATTTGATTATCTTTATACATTGACACATTTACATTATTCTATTCTTATACATTGCTATACACTACATATTACATTTGCGATTGATTCGATTTGGTTGTAAATATTTGGATACTACTCTCCTAATAAGTCTCATCCCCATTTGTAAACATTTGTACCCCCACTCTCGGATACTTATTTGTAATAGCGTAGACTTTAAATTCCCGCAATTTATCGCTTTCAAATATGCCATGGTTAGACCTAAGGTTTGTATGTACATAAAATCAAACGCTAGATAACCTAATACAAGACAAATACATGAAATCAATACACAATCACACTTGCACCCCTAGGGTAATCCCGCTTGTTGCCTTCCAAAATGGGCCATGCTTGCACGTCGAGTTTCTTTGGCAAAACAATTCAAATGATCATAGTCCCTCGATGACGCTTTCGAAAGTTGCCTAATCAAAATGATCATAGTCCCTTCAAGCAAAATTGCCAAAGACACTTGGCACCATTGCATTCATGGTCCATACGATGACCCGCGTCTGTCCCGTTAAACATCCTAAACGCAAGATTGTCCACCAAATACAATGGTGGAACAAAATTGTTAAAAGGGTTAAAACATGAGAAAAAAACCTTTGATTAAATTTAGGGGTAGACAACTCTTAGTTACTTGATCAAAACTTGCAAAAACACTTGCCTACTTTCACAACCACACTCCACAAACACTTTCAAAAACAAACTTCCAAAAACATTTGAAACATCTTTTCGAAAAGATACACACCTTTGTAAAATACTCAAACACGAGTCATTACAATGGTTGCCTAAGACAAGGCATCTTCTTCAAAAACATTTTCAAACACACACACACACACCATTTCAAAGCAATTGAAAATCAAAGGCAAGTGATCTAAAACCAAGTAACTAAGAGCCCATGGATAACCATGGATGAAAAGGGTGCTAATACCTTCCCTTTTCATAATCTACCCCCCGAACCCATGAAACATCTCAAAAGGTTTTTTCCTATGCTTTTTAACCTTTCCTTAGGATAAAATAAAAAGTCGGTGGCGACTCTTGCTAAACCGAACAAGTGCGAATACAAACGCAAAAACCTAAGTCAGTTCTCCCACCGTATCACTGGTTGCCTCGGATAAAATGATCTAAGACATTAGGGTTACCGCTAAGGCATTCTAACGTTGCTATGTGACCACACATCCCTAAAATCGAATTGACCCGAAAAACTCCAACGACGGTGCTACCTACTCCTCAATAGTGGGATAGCACTATCTAAAGGACATTTGCACAGTTTAATTCCTTTTTGAGTAGGTAGATATTCTTAAGTACTTGCTCCTTTTTAAAACAAAATCAAAACTTTTTGCACTTACACTCTCTTCAAAAACAAAACTCTTTTCAAAACCCACAATCACAAAGAAAAGAAAACTTTTGAAAACACAATGAGCAAGTACCTAAGAGCCCGCGGATAACCATGGATAGAAACGGTGCTAACACCTTCCCTCTATATAATCTACCTCTCGAACCCGAGAAATATCTCAAAAATGAATTTTTCTGTGCTTTTGTCATTTCCTTGTTGGATAAAATAAAAGACGGTGGCGACTCTTGCTTACCGCGACATTTTGCGAAAACAAACGCAAACCAGCATTCCAAAACAGTCAGTTCTATTCCCACCGATCACAGAGCGATTGTAGCGTGGCTTGGTTCATGGTTTAAGAAACAAAGGATAACGGCTCAAAGTGTATTTGTACCCGCCCGTTCCTCGTGATGTTCTTCAGTCCTAAACTTAGCTAATTGTGCGTTTGAACTCCAAATGAGTCTGGAATGACGTTTTAGTGATGGTTCAAACAAGTTAAATTTGTTGGAAGGCAGCCAATTTTGCAACATTATTTTTTTGTTGAGGATTTGTAGTGACCTCTTTCTTTTGATTTGTTATCCCTGATTTTTGCTCGACTGTTCTTGTTTTTTTTTTTGAGATTACAGTCAGCGGGATGCCCCAGTTTTTCTTAAGTCTCCTTTGTAGGTTCTGACTTAGTGGGCTTTTGTTTTTTGAGAGATAATGACTGCCTATGTGATAGGGAACCATCATCGTCTTTTGATTCCAGAGGAATGTTTTTTTATGTCATTCGTTGTATTACAAGATGAAAGTTTGCGACTTTAACGTGCGTTTGAATTAACTGAGAGACTACCCTGCCCCAGGTTTTGATTAAAGGTTTCAATTTGTGTTAAAACTGAAAACTTCTACTTCTTTGGCTCGAATGGGTTGACTAGGGATTATCTTCCTTATAACTCTAGTGTTTAGGATTTGAAAGAAACACATGTACATCGTCAGCAAGGTCTGTCCAAAAGCATATTGTATGAGATTATGGCATTGTTTTCGTCATCCTCCCTCTAAAGGTTTGTAACTTTTAGCAAGAGTTGTGAATTCAAGACAAACATATGCAATGCATTAATGAAACAGAGTTTGACATTAATAGATAATTGTTTGAATAACAAAAGAAATTACAATTGGAAATCAAAATGAACAGAAGCCTCTTTGTTCGAACTTGTCATTTTAGGTGGAGAGCCCTCAGTGGAAGATATTAATCTGGCCATCTTGTGTGAATTCCAGAGTTCTTTCTTCAATCAGATCTTGAATTTTATTTCTCAATGTCCAACAGCTATTGGTGTCATGTCCAGGATTGTTGGAGTGATACGCGCATCTTGCATTTGGATTGTACCTTGGAGAGTCTGTGTTGGGATTCCGAGGGGGATCCCTTAATACAATCAGCTTGACTTCCAACAAGCGTTGCAGCACTTGAGATAATGACATGTTAATCTCAGTGAAGCATTTTTCAGATGTATTCCGCCTACGACGATTACCCTGTTGATGTTGGCGAGGTTGTTGTTGGGCTCGTGACCCTGAAGCAAACTGGGGAGGTCTTCTCTCGGCTTCTTGTCTCAAGGGAGGCTGAATGATAACTTGATCCTCAACCCTAGTTATTTGCCCCATTTGGTTACAATCGTCTTGATGAAGCTTGTTGATGAGGACTCTCAGCTCCTCTTGTCCTTGTGCCAAGTTTTGGATGAGAGCCATCTGGCCCACCAGTTGTCCCATAATCTGGATTTTCATTATGCCTATCTCAGTTCATAGCAGCTCCAACTGATCATCTTTGTTGCCCTCAGGATTCCCCATGATCATGCCCCTAGTGAGGAGAGATTTCAATTCTTCCTGCCCCTTGGATAGGTTCAAGAACGTCTCTTGAAGTTGAGCGTTTTGAGCCTGGATGTCCTTGATAGTCTTCTCTAGAGCCATCTCTACTGAAATAAACAGTAGGAAGATAAGGAGACCTGAATGGGAGAAACCTGTCATGATATGATGCATGATATGTGGATGCATGTTTTCAAGGATCTCGCGGGGTAAACATAAGAAAATGTTGGAAGTTGAATTTCGATCAACATCTTTGATTGGAGAACTTTGTATCGGTGGATGTCTTTCCACGAGAATCAAGCTCACCATGTCAAGTGGGTCATAGCCCTTGACTCAAGTTGTTGTACTTGATCTTTGACGACATTTGTTTAGAGGAAAATGAATCCTCTTACCCTTTGGTAGACGTCTGGTTCAACGTGACCTTGCATCAAAGACCCTCGAGATCCTTGAAATGGTTATTGAGCATGCATACGATGTTGATGATGTTTATGATTTTTATGTACAAGCAAACATACACACACACAACAAACATAACCCTATGTTTCAGGCTTGCAAGAGTTTATAGGTAAGTACCCTCTTGAAGTTTTAGTTGGCTCATCCTGTCCTAGAAATAATGATCGGGTTCTAAAGGATCTCAATATCACCGACCTTTCTCTTAGGCATTGTCTCAGCACAACAATCTTTTCTTGCGGCCGAGATATCCCAAAAGTCTAGCCTCAATGAGTGTAGTATCGAGTGTCAACCAATTTTCAGCTTTACACCGAAACCGGCTACCTCACTACGTCCTAATGGCCAAGTTTGTTCAATTAGGGTTCTAAGGTTAATTAGTGCTTCACGACGCCACTCAGCGGCCCTGTATTCTCCTCGATTCACCACGAGGGATACCGGTACCCACAAATGTGTTACACCAACGTAGATACTGCTTCAACCGTATCGGTCTACGCTGTACAGTTCCCTCACAGTTTATTGCTACATACTGTGATCGGTGGATCTGGAACTGACTGTTTAACGCTGGTTCGCGAAATGTCGCGGTAAGCAAGAGTCGCCACCGTCTTTTATTTTCTCCAAATGGAAAGGACAAAAGCACAGAAAAATTCCTTAAAGAGATTGCTCTCGGTTCGGGAGGTAGGTTATAGAAAGGGAAGGTGTTAGCACCCTTTCTATCCATGGTTATCCATGGGCTCTTAGATACTTGCTCATTGTGTTTTCAAAAGGTTTGTTTGCTTTTCAATGTGGGTTTTAAAAAGTTTCTTTGAAAATTTCAGTTCGACTCTTGTGTCAGAGTGTTTGAAAAATTGCTTTGAAAGCTTTTGAAAAGTGTCGGTGTGAAAAGATTTTTGTTTGTTTGTGAAATTTAGAGCAAGTATCTAGAGTCGTCTACCTACCCTAAGGAATTCGTCTGTGTAAATGTCCTTTAAAGTAGTGCCATCCCACCATTGAGAGGTAGGTAGCGCCACCGTTGGAGGTGTTCGGGTCAATTCGAGTTTAGGGTCATGGTGATCACCGGAGCAATAGGAAGACCCCTTAGAAGCTACCCTCATGCCAGGTTCCCGGATCATGAGGACTTACTAAGACATCCTCTACTCGACAATCACCTTTCGAAGGCAAGGCAACAGTGAGGCGTACCCTAGGGGTGGTGTGTGCGATTCGTGTGTCATTTTCATTTGCATTTGTCTTGTCATGTTATTGGTGATCTACGCTTGATTTTATTTAAGGCCATTCAGTCTTGCATGCTTTGTTTAACAGTTAAAAGTTTTGCGGGAAAAGTAAATCTAAGCTATTACAAATGGCGCGGGTCCACATCGCCAAAATTAAACCGGACCCGATTTGACAGAAAAGTAAAGAATTAAAAGAACTAGAAGTGCGAGAAGTAATTTTTACAAGGCTTCGGGAGAGATACATAATTATTTAAACGAAATAAAATAAATACGCGAAATTAAACAATTAAGTCGAAAGGAGGGCGTTGGACCCTTTTGCAAAAAATTAAATTAATGAGGAATTAAAATTAAAAATTAAAAGAAATTGTTTTTGGTATTTTAGTATTTAAATGAAAAGAGAGAATTAATTAAAATCTAAATTGAATGCAAACCCTAATTCTAATGGCTTTTAAGTTATTAAGAAAAATATTAAATTAAAACCTAAATTAAACCTAACCTTTTTTATGTACAATTTAATTATAAAAAATAAATAAAATAAATATTATTATTGTGAAAGAAAAATTAAAAAGGAATAAAAACATTAATTAAACCTATTTCTACATTTTTTAGATTTTTATGAAAAGAATTAATATTGCAAACCCTAATTTAAACTAAATTTATTTACATGCATTTATTTATAAGAAAAATATTAAAATAAAATACTTATTATATTTTTCATCTTTTCTGATTTTTTTAGGCATTTTTTATATTTTTGTAAAAAAATAATTAATTAAATCAAAACAATAAAATAAATAAAACAATAATTGAAAACAATAAAATATGAAGAAAATTGCAAACCAGGGGGGGGTTCAGGCCCCAATATGGAGGTTAAGTTTGTGAAATTCTGGCCCAACAAGCTTCAGGTCCATTGACTTTTTTGAGTAGCGTGCACATGCGTTGACCATGGTATATGATGTACCTTCAATCTCAGCCTTTGGTTTAATTCTGATGGACGCGTGGAAGGAGAGATTCTTGAGGTGTATGGTGCGTCTTGGCCTTGGGCGCTGCATGGGAATGGTTAATGAAAAATAACATGAGAAATTATACAGACCTGGGGTTCGAACCCAGGTCACGTGTGTTACCAGCACCATCGCCTGCCACTAGACCAACTCAACGCGTTTGATTAATAAATAAACAATAAATATTATAAAAGAAAAGTAAATGGTTAGTGGTTCAACGCGCGAAATATTCAAACGTGCCAATCAGCGTGTGACACGGCTTCATCTTCTTCATCATCCCTGTAACATAAAACACATAGGCAACGGTTTTAGACGCGTTCCATTAGGTGGCTTTAGAGAAAATAGCGAATAGCGCTATAGGGTTCATAAATTGGGCGCGATAGGTGATTCTTCTTCGTCTCCATGCGCTGAGTTGAATGGTGTAACTCATGTGTTCCAATTTTTCCTTGTCTTGAAATCCCCAAATTCACATCCTGCAAACCCTAGAAAATAAACATGGCAAAATCGCGCATAGCATAGAAAAAAGCAATTGAATATATTGGTTAGCTTCAGAACTTCGTAATGAACATGAATCCATAAATAAATTTCACAAATAATGCATGGAATGGGATATGCGATTATGAAATTTGTTTGATGCAGTTCCGGTTCATAGTACCAACTCTTGGGGTTTGAATGGACGTTTTTGATTGGAATGCGTTCAGGATCCTCCAAGGAAGCTAAAGGACTAGTTTTTATGCCTTGAATTGCCCTGTAACAATGATTTCAGAATTGAGTTTCTTTGGAGAAATTTCAAGTTTGTCAATGGCTTATGAGCGCAGCTTTGTGTGTCTTAGCATTAGGTTTTCACTCAGGCTTATGTACTGAATAGATTAGGTTAACAAAATTGATCCAAATATCTTTCATTCATGGATTTGGAGATTTGATTTTTCACCATTATGTTTTCAATCTTTTCCATGTGCTCTTGTATCAATTATGCTCAAATCAAATCAAATCTTCCTATTTTTGAATGTGCACGAAATATTGAGGGCAAAACATGCATGAAAAGATTTATTAGGTCAAGTTATATATTTTTCACATATTTAAATGATTTAAATGAATTAATATAAATAAAAATTCAAATAAATAAATAAAAAAATGAGAAAATACTTCCCTTTGGGCCAAGTGGTCGTGCACATGCTTGGAATGATGAATCATGGAAGAAAAATGGGCCCATTAGCAATTTTAGGTCATTTGAAGTAATGTTGACTTTTCAAAATATCCAAAAATTTCCCAACTTCCACAAGGCATAACTTGCTCAATTTTTAAGCTTTTCTCATGTTCTTGGACATTTTGGAAAGGTCTTTGAGTCCTCTAACCAATTCCTTTGGTCCCATGTCATTTTGATTTACCAATCTCAAGTTATGGCCTTTTACTTAGAGTCCCTTTTTGTTGACTTTTGAAAATGACCTATAATGTTGAAATTGATAACTTTTTGTGAGAGCATTTCTTGGACTTGAAGTATGAAGATGAGTTGTAGGAAATGTCTTTCTCTTCAAAATGAGCTTTGGATGGAATTTTTCTGATAATCCATGTGAAAGTTATGCCCTGGTCAATTTCAGTTGACTTTTTCAGCTGTCCAAATAAGGAAACTTTTGCATCTTTGATGATTTCTGAGCCAAACTTTGAGAATCATGATCAAGAATTGATCAAATGATGTTTGTGGCTTCAAAATGATATGTTGATCAAAAATTTGAACTTTTGACTGTCAAATGACCATTTTGCCCCTACAGTTGACTGTAGTGCAACTTAGGGTTTTGACTGTGCAATTTTGAGCTGAATGCCTTGAAACTTGATATGAGGATGCTTGACCATATTTGTAGGCATATGAGACTTGATTGGGCCTTTGAAAACTTCATTTTCTTGATCAGAACACAAACCCTAGTTTTGACTGTATGGGAGACCTTTGCACTGTGCCACCCTTGGGGAATTTTGCAGCTTGGCTTGGCAATTTCTTGAAAAATATGGGAGGGCAAATTTTGGGGTACAACAGTTGCCCATGTTCAATCTTCTTAGACCTGAGGATGCAGATTGGCGGCCGTGCCTTTCGTAATCCGAGGGTAGAAGATAATTGAACACTAGAGTGCCCAGAAATTTGCGCTCACATGTTAGCAGTGTGATGGGGGGAATGGGCTTATAGATGCCATTTGGAGATTGCTGGATAGGATGATGGGCTTATAGATGCCATCTGGATGTTGATCGCGTAGGAGATTCCTTAGTGAGAACCTGCATACCTGCAAAAGAACAAATGAGTACCTGACACGTTGCAGGAGCTGGTTTTCAGATGCTTGGTATAGATGTGTCCTGACTGGTTACAGGAGCTGAGTCTGGAGCTTCAAACGGCGATGAATAAACCAGGGATGGTTACTGCCTTAGCATGAATGGTAAGAGAATCTTGGGCGACTTTAATTTCAACAACGCTCGTTGAGAAAAATCTTGGGTGTCTTCTACTGGGATAAGAATCAGGGAGATCTTAGGGTCGATCTGACTGAACCAGAGAAGGCCTTTGACTGGATAAGCATCAGGAAAATCTTAGGGTCGATTTAACTGAACCGGACAAGGTCTTGGAATATCTTCAACTGGATAAGCATCAGGGAGATCCTAGGGTCGATCTGACTGAACCAGAGAAGGCCTTTGACTGGATAAGCGTCAGGAAAATCTTGGGGTCGATTTAACTGAACCGGACAAGGTCTTGGAATATTTTCAACTGGATAAGCATCAGGGAGATCTTAGGGTCGATCTGACTGAACCAGAGAAGGCCTTTGACTGAATAAGCATCAGGAAAATCTTAGGGTCGATTTAACTGAACCGGACAAGGTCTTGGAATATCTTCAACTGGATGAGCATCAGGGAGATCTTAGGATCGATCTGACTGAACCAGAGAAGGCCTTTGACTGGATAAGCATCAGGAAAATCTTAGGGTCGATTTAACTGAACCGGACAAGGTCTTGAAATATCTTCAACTGGATATGTATCAGGGAGATCTTAGGGTCGATCTGACTGAACCAGAGAAGGCCTTTGACTGGATAAGCATCAGGAAAATCTTAGGGTCGACTTAACTGAACCGGTCTAGGTCTTGAAATATCTTCAACTGGACAGGAATCAGGGAGATCTTAGGGTCGATCTGACTGAACCAGAGAAGGCCTTTGACTGGATAAGCATCAGGAAAATCTTAGGGTCGATTTAACTGAACCGGTCTAGGTCTTGAAATGTAGCTTGAGAACTTAACTGGATCTTTCCTGAAAGGTAAAGGTCAGTTATATGCAATGCATGATATGAATCGAGCAATGATGTCCTCAATATAAATGAGACTTGCATAATATGATGTGTCTATGCATGTTATAATGATGTATGTGATGTTTTATGTATGTTTTTGTCTAGGAAAGTAAATCCTTGACGGGTGCCGGGAAGTCGTATCCTGGGCTGATGTTGAGGAATAGATTTTGCTTCCGCTGGGGATGATAACTGCAAGAATGCCGGTAGGAGAAGATGACTCCGTTGCGGAATAAACTTGGCAAATGGAGGATTCTGCGGGGAGAAAAAGATACCCTAGCGACCATGCTGGGAAGCAATACTCTGTGGGAAGAGGGATGCCTTGCTGAGTCTAGATAATAATTTGTTGGGGATACCCTTGTTGTTGGAAGTGTTGATAGACTTCGCTGGGGATAGGAAGACTTTGTCGACGACGCTCTTTCCGTGGCTTTTGGCTGAGGATAACCCAGTTATATCCTGTTAAGGAAATAACTCTTTAAATCAAGCCGGACGACGCGTTCGTGCTCTGCGAGGGGATAAGCTTCCAGAATTTACTGGGGATAAGCTTACTGCTTGGGGAGACGAATTCCAACTTTCCTGGGGAAACTGGATTGGACTCTTCTGGGGGGCTTATTTGATATACTGGGGAAGTGATTCCTTTGAATATTGATATACCGTCGGGGAACAATCTTTAGACCAAGACTGCCGGGGATGCTTGTTAAGAATATGTATATTGCTGCTGGGGAATGTTGATATCTATTGGAGGATACTCAACTTCTTTGAGATTGGATAACTCTGCTTGGAGAAGAATGCACTGACTGCTGACTTACTCTCTGGGGAATTAAGATGTACTTGGTCATGTTCTTTAGCTGAACCTACCTTGGTACCTTGGAGGATAGAACAATTAGACTGCTCAGACAACTCTTTTATTGCCCCTGTTTCTAGTGTCACCTGCAATCGATTCCTTTGTTTCGTATGCAAATATTTATGAGTTAGCAAATTATTGTCAATGCATATATCACAAATTGAACCTTGGACGTTCTTTGCAAAACAAAACAGAAAAAGAAAAACACTTGGCACGTTTAACTGAAAAGTATATTTGTATTGATTTTTGAATGGCCTGAAAATAGGCGTTTTGTGTACAAGAGGCTGACGTCCTAGTAAGAGGACGCCGCTGAACAAGAGAGTTTATACAAATTTTGTACAAGATAAAACAGCTGTGTGAAATATGAATGATCCACTGGGTTTCAACTCTGCTATTGCCTTTATAACTCCGAGCGTCTCATCACTTGATGACCTTGGTTGAAGGTGAAGCTGACTGATCGATGCCGTCTGAACTTGATGTAGATACCGGATTCTGGATGCAAAGTGATCAATGAGACATAGTATTACGCTTTATCCCTAACTTTTGCCTGGACCGCCCTTTCGGGTTTTCAGTCCACCGGGATACCCATTTTTGCCCAAGCCGCCTTTTCAGGTTTTCGACTTGCCGGGTGTACAGATTTTTCATTTTCATCCCTTCATTTTGCCCGAACCCTTTTGGTTCGACGGGAAGCCCTAATTTTTGCCTAGGCATGTCAGCCTAGCGGGTCTTTTTTTTATGCGTAGTATCTTTTTACTATGTCTGCATTGGAGGGGTGAGGGAGGTCGTCACCATCCATACTGGTTAATATCATTGCTCCTCCTGAGAACACATGTTTAACCACAAATGGCCCTTCGTACGTAGGGGTCCATTTGCCCCTTGGATCACTCTGAGGAAGGATGATTCTCTTGATTACCAGATCCCCAACTCGATATTCCTGTGGTCTGACCTTTTTGTTAAATGCCCTGATCATCCGTTTCTGATACGTCTGACCATGACAGATAGCAGCAAGTCTCTTTTCGTCAATGAGGTTGAGTTGATCAAGTCGTGTCTGGATCCAATCATCTTCGTTCAGATTTTCATCCTTCATTATCCGGAGAGAGGGAATTTGTACTTCGATCGGTAAGACTGCCTCCATGCCATAAACCAGAGAGAAAGGAGTTGCCCCGGTTGACATCCTAGCTGAGGTACGGTACCCATGTAGAGCGAACGGTAACATCTCGTGCCAATCTTTATAAGTTACTGTCATTTTCTGCACGATTTTCTTGATGTTCTTATTTGCTGCTTCTACAGCCCCATTCATCTTCGGTCTATAAGGAGAAGAATTATGGTGCTGTATCTTGAACTGTTCGCAGAGCTCAGCAATCATCTTATTGTTCAGATTGGTACCGTTGTCTGTAATAATCCGCTCAGGGACGCCGTACCGACAGATCAGGTTGTGCCGAATGAACCGTGCCACGACAGTCTTGGTTACCGTAGCATAGGATGCTGCCTCGACCCACTTCGTGAAATAATCAATCGCCACTAAGATGAAGCGATGTCCATTAGATGCCGTAGGTTTAATCTCGCCGATCATGTCTATGCCCCACATTGCAAACGGCCAAGGCGCAGTCAGAACATTCAGGGGAACCGGAGGAACGTGCACCTTGTCTGCATAAATCTGACACTTGTGGCATGTCCTGGAATGTTGGTAACAGTCAGCTTCCATTGTAGACCAGTAATATCCTGCCCGTAGGATTTTCTTAGCCATCGTATGTCCACTGGAATGCGTACCAAAGGTCCCTTCATGTAGCTCTTCCATGATCCGTTCTGCTTCAGTCTTATCCACACAACGCAGTAAGGTTGAATCATGGTTTCGCTTGTATAATATGCCGTTGCTTAAGAAGAACTTGGCTGCGAACCTCCTCAGGAACTTCCTATCATTGATAGAGGCACCTTCAGGGTATTCCTGAGCTTCCAGATATCTCTTCACTTCGTGGTACCAAGGCTTCTCAGTCACCAATTCAGTTTCGAGATCACAACAGTATGCCGGTTCGTCCAGTTTCCAGATGATGATCCGGGGAGCCTCATTATCCCATTTGACCTTGAACATTGAAGACTTTGTAGCTAACGCGTCCGCTAGCTGATTCTCTTCTCTTAGAAAGTGTTCAAAGGTTATCTCTGTGAAGTGGGGGATCAGGGTCAACACACATTCTCTGTAAGGAATCAGGTTTGGATGTTTCGTATCCCACTCTCCTTTGATCTGATTGATCACAAGAGCGGAATCTCCGAAGACACTTAGAAATTTGATCCTTAGGTCGATCGCAGCTTGAAGACCCATGATACACGCCTCATACTCTGCCATGTTGTTGGTACAGTTGAAACATAGTCGGGCAGTGAGTGGAGTATGAGTACCTTGTGGAGATATGATTATGGCGCCGATACCATTTCCCAAAGCATTGGAGGCTCCGTCAAAGTGCATAGACCATCGGGATCCTGGTTCAGGTCCTTCATCCGGTCCAGGTACTTCACTATCAGTCACTATCATAATGCTTTCATCCGGAAACTCGAAGTTCATTGATTGATAGTCATCTACAGCTTGATGTGCCAAGTGGTCTGCCAATACACTTCCCTTGATGGCTTTCTGGGTTGTATATTGAATGTTGTATTCCGTCAAGATCATTTGCCATCTTGCAATTCTCCCAGACAGAGCAGGTTTTTCGAATATGTACTTTATAGGATCCATTTTTGAGATCAACAAGGTAGTGTGAGTCAGCATATACTGTCTCAGCCGGCGAGTAGCCCATACCAAAGCGCAGCAAGTTTTCTCAAGCAGTGAGTATCGGGTCTCACAGTCGGTAAACTTTTTGCTAAGGTAATAAATGGCATGCTCTTTTCGGCCAGACTCGTCATGCTGCCCCAGCACACACCCCATTGAGTTGTCAAGCACTGTCAGGTATAGTATCAGAGGTCTCCCTTCAACCGGTGGCATAAGGATAGGTGGTTCTTGGAGATACTCTTTGATTCTGTCAAAAGCAGCCTGACATTCATCGTTCCAACGTACTACCTGATCTTTCTTCAGCAGCTTGAAGATTGGCTCACAGGTAGCAGTCAGATGTGAGATGAAACGAGCGATGTAATTCAGGCGTCCTAAAAAGCCTCTGACTTCCTTCTCTGTCTTAGGAACTGGCATCTCTTGAATAGCTTTGACCTTAGCAGGGTCCACTTGAATTCCTTTGTCACTGACCACGAAGCCTAGCAATTTTCCTGATCTTACCCCGAAGGTGCACTTGTTCGGGTTCAACCTCAACTTGTATAGTTTCAACCGGTCAAACAATTTCTGCAGATGATCTAGGTGCTCTTCCTCAGTCTGGGACCTAGCGATCATGTCGTCAACATACACTTCTATCTCGTGATGGATCATGTCATGAAATAAGGCAACCATGGCACGTTGGTAGGTTGCCCCAGCGTTCTTTAATCCAAATGGCATGACCTTGTAACAGAAGGTGCCCCACTGAGTAACAAATGTAGTCTTTTCCATGTCTTCAGGTGCCATCTTGATCTGATTGTAACCTGAAAATCCATCCATGAAAGAGAATACCTTGTGCTGAGCTGTATTATCGACAAGGACATCAATGTGAGGTAAGGGGAAGTCATCTTTGGGGCTGGCTCTGTTCATATCCCTGTAATCGACACACATTCTGACTTTACCGTCCTTTTTAGGTACCGGCACCACATTAGCAACCCACTGAGGGTAAGAAGTCACTGCAAGGAATCCAGCATCAAACTGTTTCATGACCTCGGCCTTAATCTTCTCGGACATCTCTGGACGCATCCGACGGACCTTTTGCTTAACCGGAGGGCAGTCTTCCTTAGTTGGCAAGTGATGGACCACAATGTCGGTATCCAACCCGGGCATGTCTTCGTAGGACCAGGAAAAGATCTCCATATAATCATGTAACATCTTGGTTAACCGTTGCTTCACGCTGAGCTCTAGGTCGGCACCAATCTTTACCTCTTTTCTGTCTGCCTCAGTACCCAAGTTTATTGTTTCCACTGGCTCTTCATGGGGTTGAATTTCCCTCTCTTCCTGAAGCAACAGTCTTGCAAGCTCGCCAGGCACTTCGTAATCATCTTCACCTTCGTCTTCGGCTAAGTTGATCGGATTTTCGAAGTCATAATTGGCAGTAGCAGAGTTGTTATCAGTGAGATCCAGAGTGGATTGAAACCTGTATGAGTGAGTGTGTGTGTAAATACAGCCGTTTTGAAATATGTGTAAAGGAAAGAAAGACAGAAAAGGAGCACAATATTTGCAATGCGAAAATACGTCCAAGATTTTCATTCATGATATATGAAATGACAGTTTGTATGCCCTCACAAATAGAACCACGGTGCCTCGGGTAAGACACCGGGCCATAGAGTTTATCATTGTTTATTACAAAATAACAAAACATAGGAATTCATTACTCAGTAACAAGAGAAACAGATAAGTTGTCCTTTGCGCTCCAATTGTTGAGTCCACCGTTGGTTGCCGGGTAGATCCAGCTATCAAACTCAGCTTCATCAACTTCCTCTTCATCCCCAATAGCATTCACTCCATGAGCAGGCAGGGGAGCCGTCACCACATTAGGCTTGTCAGATGCCTCAAACTGTACCTCTTGGGCATCAATAAGGTCCTGCAGCTTGTTCTTTAATGCCCAACAGTCATCGGTAGAGTGCCCCGGGCTATCTGAATGGTAAGCACAACGAGCATTCGGGTTGTACTTGGGAGATGCAGTATTTGGAAACTTCGGCGCCTCCCTGACAGTCACCAAATTGGTTGAGAGCAACTGTGGCAGGATCTGCGACAAAGTCATGCTTAAGCGGGTGAATTCTCTCCGGGGTCTTTCAACCTTCTGAGGATTGTTTGGCCGGGGAGCGGCAGCAGGCTTAGCAATCATTACTGCACTGACAGATTGGCGGTGCTCATGTCTCTCTGATTTCCTGGAACCATACACTGCACTAGACTCCTTCTTGAATGGTTTCTTCTCAGAACTAGATGATGCACCCTTCGGAATTTTTCCAGACTTTAACCCAGCTTCAATCCTCTCTCCAGTCAAGATTAGATCAGTGAACCCAGCAGAAGAATTCCCAATGAGATGGTTGAAAATGGCCCAGATAAGGTCCCCAAGAACATGTCTACCAGCTCCCGATCAGTCAACGGAGGCTGCACCCTACCAGCCAGGTCTCTCCACTTCTGAGCGTACTCCTTAAAACCTTCGCTTGCACCTAACGACATACCCTGGAGTTGGGTACGTGTGGGGGCAAGGTCGGCATTATATTGATACTGCTTGTAGAAAGCAGTAGCCAACTCCTCCCAGTTACGAACCTTGGTCCCATCCAGCTGATAGAACCATTCGAGATGAGTCCCTGAAAGACTCTCCTGGAAGAAGTGGATCCACAAATTCTTATCCGCAGAGTACGGCTGAATTTTCCGAACATAGGACCTCAGATGCAGCTTGGGACAAGACGCCCCGTCATACTTAGAGAAGGATGGTGCTTTGAACTTGTGAGGGATGATCACACCAGTCGACAAACCCAGATCTCCGAAATCCAGCCCAGGTACCCGTTGAACCTCCATAGCCTTCAACCTATCCTCCAGTTGCTTGTATCTGTCTTCTGCAGGAGGGTACTGCTCTTCATCAAAATCTGTCTCGTTGTCGGAGACTACCGGACTAGGAACCCTTGCTTCTGCCTGAGGAGAATTTTTGTCAACAGAAGAACCAGCCTCTTCCTGTTGCAGAGTATTGTTAAACCTTCGGCCCGAGTTGAACAGAACAGTTCTCCTCTTCTTCTTCTTCTCCTTCTTCAGGAGCATAGCCTTCAGTTCTTCTTGGCCTTGAGCCAGACCCTTGATTAATTCCTGGAATTGCGCATTCTGCGCCTGAAGAGCCTTGATTGAGGTCTCAGTTGATGAAGAATCAGTATTCATGATGCTGAAATAAACAGCGAAGAACTGTAAGCAACCTGAAAAGAGGAAAAACCTGCTATGCACATGATGTATGAAATGTGTATGCAATGCATTCAAGGGTTCGAAAGCTCAAATTTGTTGTAGACAAAAAGGAACACACGTTATCATTAAGGAACTCATTGTTTAATACATCAAGGCCTCATGGGCAAAAGTACAAAAGTCAAATCAATCCCAAAATACACTGCGCATCCTCTTCGGAGCTATGTAGGTGTTGAGATTCCTCTCCTCATGCAACAGGCGGGTGAGCTCCAAGACCTTCTTTTCACTGGCATGCAGACTAGTCTCAAGAGAATTCCTTTCCTCCTTAAGCTGGATCCAGCTCTTCTGCATCTCTTCCCAGGATGTGGGCATATCAGGGTGCTGAATAATGTGGGACACTTCCCCTTCCAAGACTGGTTCTTTGATTACCGGGAGCAGGTGAGGATAAGGCATTACTAACTTCTGGGAGCGGGCTCGTACCCACTTGAGATAAGGTTCCAACGGGATGGAATTCCTGTGCCCCAGTGTCTTGCTGTCTATCCTACTGGGCATCCTCCAAGCTCTGATAAATCTCTGGCGAAGTTCTTGAGTATTCGTTGTCGAAGTCAAAAACTATGTCAGGAATTAACATGTCATGAGGGCCATCCCTCCGAGCATAACCAAACTGTCTCCAAGCCAGGCATGGGCTATAAGTAATACCTCCTCTGATTCCAAGTAAAGGAACATTAGGGTACTCCCCGCAACGATCAATGATAGTGACATCTTCTCTGGACCTAGGGCACCAATGTATATCCGCATGTGTAAGAGTCATCAACCGTTGTGACCATCTCAAACCCCGCTCATTCTTCAAGGTTGATTGTGGAAGGTGCGAAATAAACCACCTTCCCAGGAGAGGAGTGCAACACATAAGGACACCTCTTTTTCTCATGGTTCGAGTGTAACATGAGTGAAGGATGTCCCCCAGCAACGTAGGTATAGGATTCATGGACATAAAGATCTGGACAGCACTGATATCAATAAGCTGATCTGGATTAGGGATCAACACCAAACCATAGACAAGGAGGGCCACAACCTCTTCAAAAGCTTGCAAGTCAAGGGAGTTCCAACATTCAAGGGCCTTTTCAAACAGAAACCTGGCTAAGAACCCTTTGATACCACTTCTAACTTCCCAATGTCCCTTGAGGTCAGATGACTGTAGGTGCAAGGCTTTAGCAATCTCTTCAAGTTTAGGTTCCTTTTCTGTACCGTTGAAGGGTAGCTGATCAAGGATAGGGATCTTCAGGAGCCGGGAGAACTCCTCCAATGTAGGTACCAACTGATAGTCCAAGAAGGTAAAACAGTGATGCAGAGGGTCAAAGAACTGGAACAGGACCTTTATCATATCTTCCTCAATGTTGGTGTTGACCAAGCTGATGAGGCTTCCATGCCTTTCACTGAATGACGAGTTCTCGGGAATCCTGGATATAAGCTCCTTAAGCTGAGGAGGGATCCTTACAAGACTGACTTGAATTGTCTTTCTACGAACAGTTTCCATGTCCTACAAAACAAGAATAAAGATGAAAATTCGAACCCCTGAAATGGTTAGTCAATGCATATGATGCTGGATGATGTCATGATGCTATGATTAAACACACCACAGATATTTACAAAGACAAACATGTAAGGCACACAAGGCACACAAGACAAGCCCTTAGGGTTTAAGGCCAGCATGAGGTCTAGGTAGTACCCTCTTGAAGTTGGTGGGTTCAACCTGTCCTAATCAAAGTAACCGGGTTCTAAGGTTCCCAATATCACGGGATTGCTTTCATTGATCATCGTTTCGATTTAGCCACTGAACTGGCGACCGAAATATTCTAGGAAAGCAACCCTCAATTGAGCGTAGTATCGAGTATCAACCAACCTCGGACTGCACCAAAGTCAGTTATCTCACTACCCTAAAGAGGCCAAGATAGTTCAATTAAGGTTCCTAAGGTCTGTTGATGCTTCACGACACCACGCGGAGGCCCCGTACTCTCCTTGACTGAACTCAAGGGTTACCGGTACACACCAAAGTGCCACATCAACGTAGCAGACTGTTTCAACCATGTCGGTATACCCTGCACAGTTCCCTCACAGCCTTGTTGCTACTTTCTAAGAAGGTATCCCCCAGATCCAGGTTAGGATCTATAGAACTCCCAAGCAACCCACAATTTAAAGCACACAAGGAAAACAATTGAAAACACAGTTATGTACTAGCCCTAAGGTACACCCCACTTTATAAGATAGTCCCCAGCAGAGTCGCCAGTTCTGTGATCGGTGGATCTGGAACTGACTGTTTAACGCTGGTTCGCGAAATGTCGCGGTAAGCAAGAGTCGCCACCGTCTTTTATTTTCTCCAAATGGAAAGGACAAAAGCACAGAAAAATTCCTTAAAGAGATTGCTCTCGGTTCGGGAGGTAGGTTATAGAAAGGGAAGGTGTTAGCACCCTTTCTATCCATGGTTATCCATGGGCTCTTAGATACTTGCTCATTGTGTTTTCAAAAGGTTTGTTTGCTTTTCAATGTGGGTTTTAAAAAGTTTCTTTGAAAATTTCAGTTCGACTCTTGTGTCAGAGTGTTTGAAAAATTGCTTTGAAAGCTTTTGAAAAGTGTCGGTGTGAAAAGATTTTTGTTTGTTTGTGAAATTTAGAGCAAGTATCTAGAGTCGTCTACCTACCCTAAGGAATTCGTCTGTGTAAATGTCCTTTAAAGTAGTGCCATCCCACCATTGAGAGGTAGGTAGCGCCACCGTTGGAGGTGTTCGGGTCAATTCGAGTTTAGGGTCATGGTGATCACCGGAGCAATAGGAAGACCCCTTAGAAGCTACCCTCATGCCAGGTTCCCGGATCATGAGGACTTACTAAGACATCCTCTACTCGACAATCACCTTTCGAAGGCAAGGCAACAGTGAGGCGTACCCTAGGGGTGGTGTGTGCGATTCGTGTGTCATTTTCATTTGCATTTGTCTTGTCATGTTATTGGTGATCTACGCTTGATTTTATTTAAGGCCATTCAGTCTTGCATGCTTTGTTTAACAGTTAAAAGTTTTGCGGGAAAAGTAAATCTAAGCTATTACAAATGGCGCGGGTCCACATCGCCAAAATTAAACCGGACCCGATTTGACAGAAAAGTAAAGAATTAAAAGAACTAGAAGTGCGAGAAGTAATTTTTACAAGGCTTCGGGAGAGATACATAATTATTTAAACGAAATAAAATAAATACGCGAAATTAAACAATTAAGTCGAAAGGAGGGCGTTGGACCCTTTTGCAAAAAATTAAATTAATGAGGAATTAAAATTAAAAATTAAAAGAAATTGTTTTTGGTATTTTAGTATTTAAATGAAAAGAGAGAATTAATTAAAATCTAAATTGAATGCAAACCCTAATTCTAATGGCTTTTAAGTTATTAAGAAAAATATTAAATTAAAACCTAAATTAAACCTAACCTTTTTTATGTACAATTTAATTATAAAAAATAAATAAAATAAATATTATTATTGTGAAAGAAAAATTAAAAAGGAATAAAAACATTAATTAAACCTATTTCTACATTTTTTAGATTTTTATGAAAAGAATTAATATTGCAAACCCTAATTTAAACTAAATTTATTTACATGCATTTATTTATAAGAAAAATATTAAAATAAAATACTTATTATATTTTTCATCTTTTCTGATTTTTTTAGGCATTTTTTATATTTTTGTAAAAAAATAATTAATTAAATCAAAACAATAAAATAAATAAAACAATAATTGAAAACAATAAAATATGAAGAAAATTGCAAACCAGGGGGGGGTTCAGGCCCCAATATGGAGGTTAAGTTTGTGAAATTCTGGCCCAACAAGCTTCAGGTCCATTGACTTTTTTGAGTAGCGTGCACATGCGTTGACCATGGTATATGATGTACCTTCAATCTCAGCCTTTGGTTTAATTCTGATGGACGCGTGGAAGGAGAGATTCTTGAGGTGTATGGTGCGTCTTGGCCTTGGGCGCTGCATGGGAATGGTTAATGAAAAATAACATGAGAAATTATACAGACCTGGGGTTCGAACCCAGGTCACGTGTGTTACCAGCACCATCGCCTGCCACTAGACCAACTCAACGCGTTTGATTAATAAATAAACAATAAATATTATAAAAGAAAAGTAAATGGTTAGTGGTTCAACGCGCGAAATATTCAAACGTGCCAATCAGCGTGTGACACGACTTCATCTTCTTCATCATCCCTGTAACATAAAACACATAGGCAACGGTTTTAGACGCGTTCCATTAGGTGGCTTTAGAGAAAATAGCGAATAGCGCTATAGGGTTCATAAATTGGGCGCGATAGGTGATTCTTCTTCGTCTCCATGCGCTGAGTTGAATGGTGTAACTCATGTGTTCCAATTTTTCCTTGTCTTGAAATCCCCAAATTCACATCCTGCAAACCCTAGAAAATAAACATGGCAAAATCGCGCATAGCATAGAAAAAAGCAATTGAATATATTGGTTAGCTTCAGAACTTCGTAATGAACATGAATCCATAAATAAATTTCACAAATAATGCATGGAATGGGATATGCGATTATGAAATTTGTTTGATGCAATTCCGGTTCATAGTACCAA
The DNA here is from genome assembly GCA_948472305.1 of Vicia faba. Taxonomy (NCBI): domain Eukaryota; kingdom Viridiplantae; phylum Streptophyta; class Magnoliopsida; order Fabales; family Fabaceae; genus Vicia; species Vicia faba. Next base: position 1,045,553,690 of record OX451737.1, read on the forward strand.
CTCTTGGGGTTTGAATGGACGTTTTTGATTGGAATGCGTTCAGGATCCTCCAAGGAAGCTAAAGGACTGGTTTTTATGCCTTGAATTGCCCTGTAACAATTATTTCAGAATTGAGTTTCTTTGGAGAAATTTCAAGTTTGTCAATGGCTTATGAGCGCAGCTTTGTGTGTCTTAGCATTAGGTTTTCACTCAGGCTTATGTACTGAATAGATTAGGTTAACAAAATTGATCCAAATATCTTTCATTCATGGATTTGGAGATTTGATTTTTCACCATTATGTTTTCAATCTTTTCCATGTGCTCTTGTATCAATTATGCTCAAATCAAATAAAATCTTCCTATTTTTGAATGTGCACGAAATATTGAGGGCAAAACATGCATGAAAAGATTTATTAGGTCAAGTTATATATTTTTCACATATTTAAATGATTTAAATGAATTAATATAAATAAAAATTCAAATAAATAAATAAAAAAATGAGAAAATACTTCCCTTTGGGCCAAGTGGTCGTGCACATGCTTGGAATGATGAATCATGGAAGAAAAATGGGCCCATTAGCAATTTTAGGTCATTTGAAGTAATGTTGACTTTTCAAAATATCCAAAAATTTCCCAACTTCCACAAGGCATAACTTGCTCAATTTTTAGGCTTTTCTCATGTTCTTGGACATTTTGGAAAGGTCTTTGAGTCCTCTAACCAATGCCTTTGGTCCCATGTCATTTTGATTTACCAATCTCAAGTTATGGCCTTTGACTTAGAGTCCCTTTTTGTTGACTTTTGAAAATGACCTATAATGTTGAAATTGATAACTTTTTGTGAGAGCATTTCTTGGACTTGAAGTATGAAGATGAGTTGTAGGAAATGTCTTTCTCTTCAAAATGAGCTTTGGATGGAATTTTTCTGATAATCCATGTGAAAGTTATGCCCTGGTCAATTTCAGTTGACTTTTTCAGCTGTCCAAATAAGGAAACTTTTGCATCTTTGATGATTTCTGAGCCAAACTTTGAGAATCATGATCAAGAATTGATCAAATGATGTTTGTGGCTTCAAAATGATATGTTGATCAAAAATTTAAACTTTTGACTGTCAAATGACCATTTTGCCCCTACAGTTGACTGTAGTGCAACTTAGGGTTTTGACTGTGCAATTTTGAGCTGAATGCCTTGAAACTTGATATGAGGATGCTTGACCATATTTGTAGGCATATTAGACTTGATTGGGCCTTTGAAAACTTCATTTTCTTGATCAGAACACAAACCCTAGTTTTGACTGTATGGGAGACCTTTGCACTGTGCCACCCTTGGGGAATTTTGCATCTTGGCTTGGCAATTTCTTGAAAAATATGGGAGGGCAAATTTTGGGGTACAACACATACCTAAAAGGTATTTCCCAGATCCGGGTTAGGATCAAAGCAAGCCCAATACAAAGAACTGAATATAAAACACACAAATCAAATAATGAAAGCGAGTAAAAGTGATCCATCCCTAAGGTAACCCCACTTTTTATTTCTATCCCCAACATAGTCGCCAGTTCTGTAATACAGTGGGAGAACTGACTTGATGTTTTGCGTTTTGATTGCACTTGTGCGGTAAGCAAGAGTCGCCACCGACTTTTCTTTTATCCAAAAGGAAAGGTAAAAAAGCACAGGAAAGACCTTTCTAGATTTTCTCGGGTTCATGGGGTAGATTATGAAAAGGGAAGGTATTAGAACCCTTTTCATCCATGGTTTTCCATAGGCTCTTAGTTACTCGTTTAGATCACTTGCTTTCATTTGATAGTGTGCTTGTGGTGTGGGCTTTGAAAGTATTTTGAAAAATCTCTTTGTAATGGTTCTCGTCTCTATAAGAACGTATACAAAGTTTTGTTTCGAAAAATGGTTCAAAGATGTGTTTGTAAATCGTGTTTCGAAAAGTGTTTTGAAAAGATGTTTTGCAATGGTTCTCGTCTCTATAAGAACGTATACAAAATGTTTTATCTTTTTGAAAATGTTTTGGAATAAGAGTGTAGGTGTAAAAGTTTTTGTCATGAGCAAGCGAGTAACTAAGAGAAAATCTATATACTCGAAAGGTCTTAAATCGTTCTTTTCTTCCTCCTTTTAATGGTGTTATCTTACCATTGATTTGGTAAGAAGTCCCACCGTTGGATGTGAAGGGACGGGCGCGAGTCAATTTTACAATCATTGAAAGCAACCTATGAGACGCTTTAGCAATTTTTGTAAGGGGCGAGATCGTTTTAATCGAAGGCAACATTAAGGGTCATTGAGGGACTACGATCTTTTTTATCGAAGGGTCATTGCTAAAGTGTCCCATATTCGAGGGACATGATTGTATTTCTGAGGCAACGAGCGAGGTTACCCTAGAGGTGCACATGTGAAAAAGTGTGTTGGTTTCAAGTTATTTTATTCTTTGATTAGGTCATCTAGCGATTGATTTTTGAATCTTTACATACAAGCCTAATTACTATACAGTATATGAAAACAGTAAATTGCGGGAATTGAAATTCTACGCTATTACAAAATGTTCGGGTATGGGGATACAATTTTTACAAATGGGGATGAATCAAATGAGATAGAAATGTCCGAATAACAAGCAATACAACCAAATCGAATTTTGTGCGATTTAATTAAAGCTATGATAATCCATGAGATAAAATTAACAAAATATGAAATGTTAAGTATTTACTTGAAAATAGAAAGGTAAAACCTATTCTAGAAAAATAAAAATAATTGATTAAATTAAAATCTTTATTTTTGTATTTTTATTAATTTAAGTAAATTAAAGGAAAGAAAACAAACTAAGTTATAATTGTTTTGGTGTTTTATTATATGCAAAATTAAACCTAAAACAAATTTATTAAAAAAAAGAAAATGATAAAAATTAATTATATAAAAAAAAAACCTAAATCAAATTAAAAGTAAAATCTTAAGTTATATTAGTAATTGTATAAGAAAAAAACATGTAACAGAAAACAAATTAAACTAAAAATGCAGTGGGCTTAAAGGACTTGAAAATGAGGCCCAAACAAAAATGTTGTTCTTGCTGTTAAAAAAATAAGCTAAAAGGGGGGGGGGTATGACCAGTAAGGCGAATTGGCTTAGGAAAATGTGATGGGTTATCAACAAACCAAACTCAAATATCTTAAACCAGACCTAGTTGTTGATTAGGGGAAGACAAATAAAATTAGGTTTTTTTTTAGAATTTCTCTCATGCGGCGCCGCTGTTCACTTACCGTATTCGCCCTTGTTCTCTCACAAAGCGTTAAAAACAGTTCCATGGTTGAAGCATCAAGCTTTAACCTTCTCTCGCGATTAGCGAAATAAACAACAACAACAACAACAACAACTCTCTGTTCACCAGTGACAACAAAATTGCTCTCGCAAATCTCACTCTATCACTCTCAGATCCTATGGTAAACAAAAATTCTTTCTATCTCTCCATCGATCTCTACCTCTATCCTTCTTCTTTGTTTCAAATAAAAGCTATCAGAACACCATTAACATCATCGTGATTCGAAAATCCGTTGCAATAATAGGTTGAAGAGACTTACCAGTCGGAGTTCTTCCAATGCAACTTCGAGGTGATGAACAAGGAAATACTCTCAGGCTCAGGTATGCATTTTCTTTCTCTAACTTCTCTTCTTGTAGGGCTGCCTTTCTTATAGTGAAATGAGGGTCAATTTTTTGGGGGAAATTGGAGCCACGAAGTAATGAATTTGAACTAAATCGGTAGTGTTTTTTTTGTTGTTTTTCTAAAGCAGGAATTGCCTTGCCATCTTGGTGCAATCCTTGGTATTTTTTAGACAGCTGTAGTCTGATTCATGCAGGTTTTGAAGCAGGCTGTTTTGACAGTTTTGGATAGAAGGTGCAGGTTTTGAAGCAGTTTGTAGAAGAGCATAATTTTGGACTGATGCAAGAGGTTTGTGGACATCATTTCTATTTTGGGCTGGTTTTTTGGTGATGAATCTATGCAAGAACTGTGATGCCTTTGGTGTTAAATTATTTCTGTTTTGCTTTCTTTCCAAATTGGTGTAATATATGTATTGTTCTATTTTTTATTTAGGTCTACTATGATTTCTGAATATTGCAGGGCTGTTGTATGATCAATTTTAGACAAATTTGGCTATATTTTGAACTTTGTCTTGTTGTGTTTCATGTGGACAGATTTTGGTGCTAATGAAGCGAAACATAGGTTGAAGATTGGTGGAGTTTTGAAGAGGAAAGCATGGTTTAGCATGAAGAATTCAAAGGATTTTGAAACATGAAAATGAGTATTAGGCTTTAGGAATTAGGACCGCGACTTTTGAACTCTCTTTCATTGAACATGAATCCTTAGGCATAGGAACCTAAATTATTTCTTTTGTAATTGTAACTTGAAACTTGGAGAAACATGAATTGGATTGAATTTTTCATGAAGCATATTTTTTGTATTTTTTGTAATATTTGAACATCTTGTGAATTTTTAGAATTCTTGAGTAATGACATGAAATTTCTTTATAATGGTTAAGCTTGAAAGAAATCTTGTTGAAAGTCTCTTGAATTGTTTGGAAGATTATGAATGGATCTTGTAACTGTAGCATGAAGTATTCTGGTGTCAATTGAAATTCTTTATCAACAACAACTTGTAGTTTCTCTTTGTATCTTAATTGACTTTTGAAATTCCCAATCAAGATATTTGAAACAAAATGCTCCAGTCTGGTAACTTAAATTCCAAGTAATCCCAATAATTCTGTTACTGGATCAAAATTAACACGCACTGAATATTCCATTTCCTAACCAAGCAAATGTTTTAAAAGACGCAAATCATCTGGTTAACTTGGATCAAAATTATGGTCGTCCCAAATGACAGTCTTAACCTCCATCTCTTGTCCCAAACAAAACATGCTCTGAGAACAAACATTAACCTTTTCAGTAAACTTGAGGAAGCATGAAGACCTGTGAAAACCAATTGAATTTCTGAGAACTCATTTTCTTCTGAGGATTGCAAGAAAAACCCTAATTGCTGGTTTACTGCCACAAAAGAGAATCTGTCTGGTTGATTCCTGAGCCAACTTGAATATCCGAGAAACCCTAGGGTTGTGTCTTCTATGAAAATGGGAGGGCAAATTTTGGGGTATAACAGCTGCCCCTGTTCAATCTTCTTGAACCTGAAGAGTTAGATTGGCGAGTTTTGTCGTTCGTGACTCGAAGGTAAAAGATGATTCGACACCAGAGTCCTCATAAATTTTCACTCGACAAAGGTGTAATTGAGGGAATGGGCTTAAAGATGCCATTTAGAGAGGTGTTAGAATCTTGTTGGAGATGGGCTTGTAGATGCCATCCAAGAATGTTTGTTGTAAATCAAAAGAATAAGCATCAGAATGGTGTCCATATTTGGAACGTATCTGAACTGTATCTGTCCTTGAATCTGAATAAGTAATAGAATGGAAACTGTGTCTGCAGCGTATATGAACTGTATCTGAAGGATGAACCTGAATAAGCGACATAATAGCTTCCATGTCTGGAGCGTATCTGGACTGTATCTTGAAATTGAAATCTGAATGAGCGACAGAATGGCAACCGTGTCTGGAGCATATCTAAATTGTATCTGAAGGATGAACCTGAATAAGCGGCAGAATGGCTTCCGTGTCTGGAGCGTATCTGGACTGTATCTTGAAATTGAAATCTGAATGAGCGACAGAATGGCAACCGTGTCTGGAGCATATTTGTACTGTATCCGTACTTGGAATTTGAATAAGTATCAGGGTGGCATCCTTGTCTGGAGCGTATCTGAACTGTATCTGAATGTTGAGATCTGAATGAGTAATAGAATGACTTCCATGTCTGGAATGTATCTATACTGTATCTTGAAATTAAGGTCTGAATGAGTAACAGAATGTCTTTCATGTCTGGAGTGTATCTGTATTGTATCGATACTTAGAATTTAAATAAGTAGCATAATGGATTCCGTGTCTGGAGCGTATATGAACTGTATCCTGAAATTGAGGTATGAATGAGTAACAAAATGACTTCCGTGTCTGGAGCGTATCTATACTGTATCTGTACTTGGAATTTGAATAAGTATCAGGGTGGCATCCTTGTCTGGAGCGTATCTGAACTGTATCCTGAAATTGAGGTCTGAATGAGTAACAGAATGACTTCCGTGTCTAGAGCGTATTTGTACTGTATCATGATTGCACATTGTTAAACGGTGGTTGTTAATCTTATCCTGTAAAGGGTAAAATGTTAGCTGAAGCACAAAGTTATGATGCATGAAATGCATGACGCAATATATGTACTTTATCAATGTTTATGATATATGGATGTAATGTATGCGCATGTAAGCTGATTTGCTGTATTGCTGAGGAAAATAAATCCTGCTGAGGATTCCGTTGGGAGAGTAATGCCATATACTTCTTGAGGAATCTGCTTGGGGAATCCAGAGAATTTAAATGACTTCTACTGGGGATTATTGACGGGAGTCTTTGTTTTGTCGAGGAGCAATTATAACTCTGGGGAAAAGCTTATTCCTGTTTGGAAAAAGTTCAGGGGCTTCGGTCGTCTGCCACTCTACTGGGGAGTTACCCTAGATTGGGGAGAAATAAAAGTTAACCGTTATTTGGTTGATTTTCAAGCTTCAAGACAACTTGCTGGGGGAACCTGGAGAAACTGGATGATTTTCACTGGGGATTGAAAGTTTCAGCTCCGCTAGGGATTGGTAGTTGGTAGTCTCAGCTCCGTTGGGGATCTGTAGTTCAAAGTTTTGGCTCCATTGGGGATCTTAATGACGTGCTGATTTGATTGTGTATGGAAATGGGCTTAAATATGCCATTTGGAGAAACAGAGGAGAATCGTCGGAGATGGGCTTGTAGATGCCATCCAAAGGTGATTGTTGATGGAAAGTTTGAACCGGATCTGAACAGAGAATGAATCAAAATAAACCGTTGAGAGATTTATCTGAAATAGTAAAAGTCTGGAAATGAATCAGAATAAATTGTTGAGAGATTTATCTAAAACAATAAAAATCTGGAAATGAATTAGAATAAACCGTTGAGAGATTTATCTGAACCAGTAAAAATATGGAGATGAATCAGAATAAATCGTTGAGAGATTTATCTGAACCAGCAAAATCTGAACCAGCAAAATCTAGAAGTGAATCAGAATAAACCGTTGAGAGATTTATCTGAACCAGTAAAAATCTGGAAATGAATCAGAATAAATCGTTGAGAGATTTATCTGAACCAGCAAAATCTGAACCAACAAAATCTGGAAGTGAATCAGAATAAACCGTTGAGAGATTTATCTGAACTAGTAAAAATCTGTAAATGAATCAGAATAAATCGTTGAGAGATTTATCTGAACCAGTAAAAATCTGGAGATGAATCAGAGTAAACCATTGAGAGGTTTATCTGAACCAGTAAAAAATTTGGAGATGAATCAGAATAAATCATTGAGAGATTTATCTGAACCAGCAAAATCTGAACCAGCAAAATCTGGAAGTGAATCAGAATAAACCATTGAGAGATTTATCTGAACCAGTAGAAATCAGCCATTTCTTGGAAACTGATCTGTATTTGACTTGTTGAAGATTTGTATCTGTCGGAAATTTGTTGATAATAACGGTCAAATGTTTCTTTCCTGTAAAAAGGTGAAGAGTTAATTGTATGTAATGCTATGATGTATGTGATGCATGGTGTGATGTTTACTTCTCAAAATAAATGAGATTGCACTGTATGCATTTGAGTTGCCAATGTTATGACGTATGTATGCGAATGTATGAGAAGTAAAGATTGTTTGTGTTGTAGCATTGCTGGAAGTGGGGAAAATAAATCCCCTCTGAAGTACTGATGGGTGAATTTCCAAGTAAATGCTTTGTTGCATAAATGAAAATCCAGACGTTGCTTGTGATATTCTACTGGGGAAATCTGAGAAGTTGGGCAACTTACCGGGGACATTTTGGACCAGAGGTTGGAAATTTTTGCTCTGGCTGGAGAAAGTACCTGTGGGGGTTTTAGAGCAGTCTGTTGGGGAAGAGGAGTTGTGGTCCCTTGATTTATGATAGTCTGGGAAGCAAATTTAACTTGGGCAATCTTGCCTTTTGGGGAAATAAACCATGTCACTAATCTGCCGGAAGGGCGCTTCGGACAAAAACTCTATGAGGCTTTTTAACTCAATTAAGACCAGCTCAGCTGAGGAATGTCAGAATGATTCAAGCTTCGATGGTGTCTGAGGAAATATTGAATGAGTAATAGAAAGACATTCATATCTGGATCATATTTGAATTGTGTTTGTAAGAGAATTGTATCCTTTGTTTTGGGAGCTAGTGTGATGTATGCGTTTGCTGGGAGAAGATTAAAACTCCTCCCTTTGCTGGCGAGTTTGACAATGTCCACGGCTGGAGGATGCCTCATTTTTGTTTAAAGATGTTTCTGCACTCGTCGGGGATAGCCTTGTGACTCTGACGACTTCACCGGGGAACACCTTATGAAGTGTATTTTGTAGGGATCTGTCACTGTCTACTGTAGTAAATTTTGTAGTAATGCCAGAAAATGTTTGCTTGGTCACACATGACCCTTTATATGTGAGAGCCGGTTTGCCCCTAAAGTTAATCCGGTGCACCTCGACGTTTGAGATTTGGATCACATTTCTGGTAGCCCTGAACTTTCTAGGGATATTTTCTAAGACTTTTGTGGAAGAAACCGAAGACCTGATACTGACACCATCTGGTACTACTGGCACAAACGCACAAATTGGTGGTACCCAATATCTTTGGTCAAGTCTCACAATTCTCTAGGAACTGTCATGGGAAGATCCGAAGACATGATACTGACACCATCTGATACTGAAAGTACAGACAAGCGACTTGATGGTACCGGAAGTCTTCATAGTGGATTCTATTCAAACTCATTATCAACGTAACATTGCCCCCTGAGTGATTCAACATTTCCTTGAGAGATTCTTCAAATCTCGACTTGACTGCTCCAGATGTGTTGGACAATGGTCATTCCGTGCCCCTTGGTTATGGGAGATTCGTCATTGAAAGCGTCTTTCCAACTGAAGTGATTTTGTTTATTGAGAGGATTTTCATCTGCTGAATATTCATCGTGTGAATTTCTCTGTTGTCAAACAAATAGCCATATGCAAATAGCAATATTCAAATAATGCAAAGTTTATGCTTGTCTTGAGATTTTTGAATATGCATTTTTAGCAAGTAAAGAATTTTATTTGAAAAATTCAATTCGGGATTTAGAGTAAAGCTTTACAGGAGTCAGGATACCTTTTGTAACAATATGCTTTCGAACTAACCCATGCTTCAATTAGGACTTTTGAGGGGTTGTAGCCTGGCTTGGTTCATGGTTTAAGAAACAAAGGATAACGGCTCAAAGTGTATTTGTACCCGCCCGTTCTTCATGATGTTCTTCAGTCCTAAACTTAGCTAATTGTGTGTTTGAACTCCAAATGAGTCTGGAATGATGTTTTGGTGATGGTTCAAACAAGTTAAATTTGTTGGAAGGCAGCCAATTTTGCAACATTATTTTTTTGTTGAGGATTTGTAGTGACCTCTTTCTTTTGATTTGTTATCCCTGATTTTTGCCCGACTGTTCTTGTTTTTTTTTTTTTAGATTACAGTCAGCGGGATGCCCCAGTTTTTCTTAAGTCTCCTTTGTAGGTTTTGACTTAGTGGGCTTTTGTTTTTTGAGAGATAATGATTGCCTATGTGATAGGGAACCATCACCGTCTTTTGATTCCAGAGGAATGTTTTTGATGTCATTCGTTGTATTACAAGATGAGAGTTTGCGACTTTAACGTGCGTTTGAATTAACTGAGAGACTACCCTGCCCCAGGTTTTGATTAAAGGTTTCAATTTGTGTTAAAACAGAAAACTTCTACTTCTTTGGCTCGAAGGGGTTAACTAGGGATTATCTTCCTTATAACTCTAGTGTTTAGGATTTGAAAGAAACACATGTACATCGTCAGCAAGGTCTGTCCAAAAGCATATTGTATGAGATTATGGCATTGTTTTCGTCATCCTCCCTCTAAAGGTTTGTAACTTTTAGCAAGAGTTAAATGTCATAAGAAGAATAAAAAACATAGTTTAAATATAGTGAAAACAAAAAGATGAATTCAAGACAAACATATGCAATGCATTAATGAAACAGTGTTTGACATTAATAGATAATTGTTTGAATAACAAAAGAAATTACAATTGGAAATTCAAAATGAACAGAAGCCTCTTTGTTCGAACTTGTCATTTTAGGTGGAGAGCCCTCAGTGGAAGATTTTAATCTGGCCATCTTGTGTGAATTCCAGAGTTCTTTCTTCAATCAGATCTTGAATTTTATTTCTCAATGTCCAACAGCTATTGGTATCATGTCCAGGATTGTTGGAGTGATACACGCATCTTGCATTTGGATTGTACCTTGGAGAGTCTGTGTTGGGATTCTGAGGGGGGTCCCTTAATACAATCAGCTTGACTTCCAACAAGCGTTGCAGCACTTGAGATAATGACATGTTAATCTCAGTGAAGCATTTTTCAGATGTATTCCGCCTACGCCGATTACCCTGTTGACGTTGGCGAGGTTGTTATTGGGCTCGTGACCCTGAAGCAAACTGGGGAGGTCTTCTCTCGGCTTCTTGTCTCAAGGGAGGCTGAATGATGACTTGATCCTCAACCTTAGTTATTTGCCCCATTTGGTTACAATCGTCTTGATGAAGTTTATTAATGAGGACTCTCAGCTCCTCTTGTCCTTGTGCCAAGTTTTAGATGAGAGCCATCTGGCCCACCAGTTGTCCCATAATCTGGATTTTCATTATGGCTATCTCAGTTCGTAGTAGCTCCAACTGATCATCTTTGTTGCCCTCAGGATTCCCCATGATCATGCCCCTAGTGAGGAGAGATTTCACTTCTTCTTGCCCCTTGGATAGGTTCAAGAACGTCTCTTGAAGTTGAGCGTTTTGAGCCTGGATGTCCTTGATAGTCTTCTCTAGAGCCATCTCTACTGAAATAAACAGTAGGAAGATAAGGAGACCTGAATGGGAGAAACCTGTCATGATATGATGCATGATATGTGGATGCATGTTTTCAAGGATCTCGCGGGGTAAACATAAGAAAATGTTGGAAGTTGAATTTCGATCAACATCTTTGATTGGAGAACTTTGTATCGGTGGATGTCTTTCCACGAGAATCAAGCTCACCATGTCAAGTGGGTCATAGCCCTTGACTCAAGTTGTTGTACTTGATCTTTGACGACATTTGTTTAGAGGAAAATGAATCCTCTTACCCTTTGGTAGACGTCTGGTTCAACGTGACCTTGCATCAAAGACCCTCGAGATCCTTGAAATGGTTATTGAGCATGCATACGATGTTGATAATGTTTATGATGTTTATGTACAAGCAAACATATACACACACAACAAACAGAACCCTATGTTTTAGGCTTGCAAGAGTTTGTAGGTAAGTACCCTTTTGAAGTTTTAGTTGGCTCATCCTGTCCTAGAAATAATGATCGGGTTCTAAAGGATCTCAATATCACCGATCTTTCTCTTAGGCATTGTCTCAGCACGACAATCTTTTCTTGCGGCCGAGATATCCCAAAAGTCTAGCCTCAATGAGTTTAGTATCGAGTGTCAACCAATTTTCAACTTTACACCGAAACCGGCTACCTCACTACGTCCTAATGGCCAAGTTTGTTCAATTAGGGTTATAATGTTAATTAGTGCTTCACGATGCCACTCAGCGGCCCTGTATTCTCCTCGATTCACCACGAGGGATACAGGTACCCACAAATGCGTCACACCACCGTAGCTACTGCTTCAACCGTATCGGTCTACGCTGTACAGCTCCCTCACAGTTTATTGCTACATACCTAAAAGGTATTTCCCAGATCCGGGTTAGGATCAAAGCAAGCCCAATACAAAGAACTGAATATAAAGCACACAAATCAAATAATGAAAGCGAGTAAAAGTGATCCATCCCTAAGGTAACCCCACTTTTTATTTCTATCCCTAGCAGAGTCGCCAGTTCTGTAATACGGTGGGAGAACTGACTTGATGTTTTGCGTTTTGATCGCACTTGTGCGGTTGGTAAGAGTCGCCACCGACTTTTCTTTTATCCAAAAGGAAAGGTAAAAAAGCACAGGAAAGACCTTTCTAGATTTTCTCGGGTTCGGGGGGTAGATTATGAAAAGGGAAGGTATTAGAACCCTTTTCATCCATGGTTTTCCATGGGCTCTTAGTTACTCGTTTAGATCACTTGCTTCCATTTGATAGTGTGCTTGTGGTGTGGGCTTTGAAAGTATTTTGAAAAATCTCTTTGTAATGGTTCTCGTCTCTATAAGAATGTATACAAAGTTTTGTTTCGAAAAATGGTTCAAAGATGTGTTTGTAAATCGTGTTTCGAAAAGTGTTTTGAAAAGATGTTTTGCAATGGTTCTCGTCTCTATAAGAACGTATACAAAACGTTTTATCTTTTTTAAAATGTTTTGGAATAAGAGTGTAGGTGTAAAAGTTTTTGTCATGAGCAAGCGAGTAACTAAGAGAAAATCTATATACTCGAAAGGTCTTAAATCGTTCTTTTCTTCCTCCTTTTAATGGTGTTATCTTACCATTGATTTGGTAAGAAGTCCCACCGTTGGATGTGAAGGGACGGGCGCGAGTCAATTTTACAATCATTGAAAGCAACCTATGAGACGCTTTAGCAATTTTTGTAAGGGGCGAGATGGTTTTAATCGAAGGCAACATTAAGGGTCATTAAGGGACTACGATCTTTTTTATCGAAGGGTCATTGCTAAAGTGTCCCATATTCGAGGGACATGATTGTATTTCTGAGGCAACGAGCAAGGTTACCCTAGAGGTGCACATGTGAAAAAGTGTGTTGGTTTCAAGTTATTTTATTCTTTGATTAGGTCATCTAGCGATTGAGTTTTGAATCTTTACATACAAGCCTAATTACTATACATTATATGAAAACAGTAAATTGCGGGAATTGAAATTCTACGCTATTACAAAATGTTCGGGTATGGGGATACAATTTTTACAAATGGGGATGAATCAAATGAGATAGAAATGTCTGAATAACAAGCAATGCAACCAAATCGAATTTTGTGCGATTTAATTAAAGCTATAATAATCCATGAGATAAAATTAACAAAATATGAAATGTTAAGTATTTACTTGAAAAGAGAAAGGTAAAACCTATTCTAAAAAAATAAAAATAATTGATTAAATTAAAATCTTTATTTTTGTATTTTTATTAATTTAAGTAAATTAAAAGAAAGAAAACAAACTAAGTTATAATTGTTTTGGTGTTTTATTATATGCAAAATTAAACCTAAAACAAATTTATTAAAAAAAAGAAAATGATAAAAATTAATTATATAAAAAAAACCTAAATCAAATTAAAATTAAAATCTTAAGTTATATTAGTAATTGTATAAGAAAAAAACATGTAACAGAAAACAAATTAAACTAAAAATGCAGTGGGCTTAAAGGACTTGAAAATGAGGCCCAAACAAAAATGTTGTTCTTGCTATTAACAAAATAAGCCAAAAGAGGGGGGGGGGGGGTATGACCAGTAAGGCGAATGGGCTTAGGAAAATGTGATGGGTTATCAACAAACCAAACTCAAATATCTTAAACCAGACCTAGTTGTTGATTAGGGGAAGACAAACAAAATTAGGTTTTTTTTTAGAATTTCTCTCATGCGGCGCCGTTGTTCACTTACCGTATTCGCCCTTATTCTCTCACAAAGCGTTAAAAACAGTTACATGGTTGAAGCATCAAGCTTTAACCTTCTCTCACGATTAGCGAAATAAACAACAACAACAACTCTCTGTTCACCAGTGACAACAAAATTGCTCTCGCGAATCTCACTCTATCACTCTCAGATCCTATGGTAAACAAAAATTCTTTCTATCTCTCCATCGATCTCTACCTCTATCCTTCTTCTTTGTTTCAAATAAAAGCTATCAGAACACCATTAACATCATCGTGATTCGAAAATCCGTTGCAAGAATAGGTTGAAGAGACTTACCAGTCGGAGTTCTTCCAATGCAACTTCGAGGTGATGAACAAGGAAATACTCTCAGGCTCAGGTATGCATTTTCTTTCTCTAACTTCTCTTCTTGCAGGGCTGCCTTTCTTATAGTGAAATGAGGGTCAATTTTTGGGGGGAAATTGGAGCCACGAAGTAATGAATTTGAACTAAATCGGTAGTGTTTTTTTTGTTGTTTTTCTAAAGCAGGAATTGCCTTACCATCTTGGTGCAATCCTTGGTATTTTTTAGACAGCTGTAGTCTGATTCATGCAGGTTTTGAAGCAGGCTGTTTTGACAGTTTTGGACAGAAGGTGCAGGTTTTGAAGCAGTTTATAGAAGAGCATAATTTTGGACTGATGCAAGAGGTTTGTGGACATCATTTCTATTTTGGGCTGGTTTTTTGGTGATGAATCTATGCAAGAACTGTGATGCCTTTAGTGTTAAATTTTTTCTGTTTTGCTTTCTTTCCAAATTGGTGTAATATATGTATTGTACTATTTTTTATTTAGGTCTGCTATGATTTCTGAATATTGCAGGGCTGTTGTATGATCAATTTTGGACAAATTTGGCTATATTTTGAACTTTGTCTTGTTGTGTTTCATGTGGACAGATTTTGGTGCTAATGAAGCGAAACATAGGTTGAAGATTGGTGGAGTTTTGAAGAGGAAAGCATGGTTTAGCATGAAGAATTCAAAGGATTTCGAAACATGAAAATGAGTATTAGGCTTTAGGAATTAGGACCGCGACTTTTGAACTCTCTTTCATTGAACATGAATCCTTAGGCACAGGAACCTAAATTATTTCTTTTGTAATTGTAACTTGAAACTTGGAGAAACATGAATTGGATTGAATTTTTCATGAAGCATATTTTTTGTATTTTTTGTAATATTTGAACATCTTGTGAATTTTTAGAATTCTTGAGTAATGACATGAAATTTCTTTATAATGTTTAAGCTTGAAAGAAATCTTGTTGAAAGTCTCTTGAATTGTTTGGAAGATTATGAATGGATCTTGTAACTGTAGCATGAAGTATTCTGGTGTCAATTGAAATTCTTTATCAACAACAACTTGTAGTTTCTCTTCGTATCTTAATTGACTTTTGAAATTCCCAATCAAGATATTTGAAACAAAATGCTCCAGTCTGGTAACTTAAATTCCAAGTAATCCCAATAATTCTGTAACTAGATCAAAATTAACACGCACTAAATATTCCATTTCCTAACCAAGCAAATATTTTAAAAGACGCAAATCATCTGGTTAACCTGGATCAAAATTATGATCATCCCAAATGACAGTCTTAACCTTCATCTCTTGTCCCAAACAAAACATGCTCTAAGAACAAACATTAACCTTCTCAGTAAACTTGAGGAAGCATGAAGACCTATGAAAACCAATTTAATTTCTGAGAACTCATTTTCTTCTGAGGATTGCAAGAAAAACCCTAATTACTGGTTTACTGCCACAAAAGAGAATATGTCTGGTCGATTCCTGAGCCAACTTAAATATCCGAGAAACCCTAGGGTTGTGTCTTCTATGAAAAATGGGAGGGCAAATTTTGGGGTACAACACTTACCGAGTGGCATTACCGTTAAATCTTGCTAATTTGCACGATGTGTTTCATGTATCGCAACTCTGGAAGTATATTACCGATTTGTCTCATGTGATTCCGATGGATGATATGCAAGTACGGGATAATCTCACGGTGGATATGATGCCTGTGCGAGTCACGGGTCGCGAGATGAATATTCTATGAGGAAAGGAGATTGCATTGGTGAAAGTTGTCTGGTTAGGAGCTGCTGTAGAAAGTATGACATGGGAGTTTGAGAGCAAGATGCGAGACTCATATCCTGAGTTATTTGAACCACGTAAACTTTTTATTTTCGAGGATGAAAATACTCTAAGTGCGGGAGAGTTGTAACACCCCGGTATTTAATTATTTATTTAATTAAATATTTTTGAATATTTTATATTAATTCGAATTTTTATCGTCGAAGTCAGAATTATTTTATTTGGTGGCATGATGAATAATTGGATTTAATTAGATGGAATTCAGTTGAAGTATTATTTTATTATTAAGTTAAATATGAGATTGGACTTAATTTATGGTGTTGTGAAGTAATAGGGGGGTATGTCACTTAGGCCCATTTAGATTTATTAAGTAATATAATAATATATTATATAGAAATAGAGTTAGGGAAGAAGAGAGTTAGTGTTATCAGGAAAAAAAAGGAGGAAAAAGAGAAGAGAAGGAGAAATAGGGTTTTGTGAGAGGAGAAGAAGAACAAGGTGGTTGCCACTAGTGACAATTCCCAGAAATTCCATCTTTGTTTCTTAGAGCTGCACTCAATCCAAGGTAAGGATGGGATTCTTGCTAAATAAATGGGAGTATGATGAATTTTATTTGGGGTTTAGGGTATTAGTTTCTCTATTATGTTGTGCAAAAAGATTGTTTGTACTGTTATTAAAATTGATAATTAATTTTAGTTGTGTTTTTGTTTGTTGTATTTGAACTATATTGGGTTAATGCTAAACTAGGATAAATGGGTGAATTGAAACAAGAATGAACAAGAACTAGGCATATGTGAAAAAGGAGGCAAAACTGGTTTTTACCTCCAGGCCTTCTTACATGGTCGTGTCAGCTGACGCTGCCACCCGTGTCAGCCACTGTGCCTCACGTTTTCCCCTTTCCTCTCCTGACACGGCCGTGTCAGCTGACGCTGTCACCCGTGTCAGCTGCTGTGGTAAAAATTTATGAACTTAGATTTATGCAATTTTTCTGACCCGATTCATCCTGTTTGATTCTTATGCAAGCTGAAACATAAAATAGGGTGATATGGAATAAAACATCAATTAGTTGAAGGAAGAAAGGATTAAGTATCTATTAATTTCTTATGTAGAACCATTGATCGGTAACTGAATTAGGCGGTATAATTACTTGTCCGAAATTTAATGAAATTTGACCGGGTAATCACTATGGTTCAAACCCGCGCCCTTAAGGTGAAAGTGACATGAAACACGCGCTGCTTGCCACTAGGGTGGTTGTTACATCCGGTGATAAAACAACAACCATTAAATATAAAATAAACTCGTTTTCAAAATTTTATTTTTCTCTTCTTCTTCTTCCCTGCATCTATCGTTACTGTTACTGTAACAACATATTTCCATTTTTTTTTAAATTCTAACTTCCTCATTTCTCATCCAATTTCAAAAATGTAAAAATGAAACTTTCTTAGAATTTCGCAAGGATTTCAAATATGTAATTAGTTTTTATTTATTCCCAATATAACTCACGAATTACTACATGTACCAAACTAAAAACCTAAATGTCCAAAAAATTCAATTTCAAAATTCTCATCCCACAGTCAATTAAAATGAAATTTAAGGATATGGTTAGCTTCATAGACATGATATCTACATTTTATCTTTTGAAAGTAAGTGAAAATGATGCTTGTATCAAGATTTCAAAGTTGGAAAAACTTACATCTTGATGCAAAAATTCAATGGCCTCTACACAACTTCCAGAAGAAATATGATGATTGCTTTAGCTTCCTGGAACCTTAGTGAGTATGTTACAACTTTTACTTTGCCTTGAAAGTGTCTGGATTAGTCTACTCAAGTCAAGTTGCAATGGTGGATTTTGAAAATAGTGGATGATGGAAAAGTTGTTATAGTGAGGAAACAAGGGTATGGATAGTTTCTATATGATATATATGAAGTGTTTGGATGACTTTTTTGGACAATAGTTGCAAGAGTGATGAGTTTCGAAGTTAAGGTTTCAAAAGCTTAAAAATGGTGATTTTTGTCCAATTCTGGTTTGAGAGTGTATGAGAGGGTTTAAGGGCTTATAAAATCGTCCCCTCATTTGCATAAGAGTGTCTTGATATATAGGAAAAGGTTTGGAGACTTGAGATGATCAGATTACCAAGATCACATGTTATGGCATTTTTGCTTGTTTTTGAAGCAAAGTGGAAAACCAAAATCCCAATGTGTGGTACAAGCTATGTAGAATGGTTGAATCACTTTAAACATGCTTCTTCTGAGTTGCTAGGTTGAGTGTGTGCAGTTGGAGTCATTGAGAGGCTCAAGAAAGGGTTGACATTGTGAAAAAGCTTGCTTTACAAGAATGGATATGTTACTTTTTGCAATTTCAACCATAAATGGTATCAAGACTTGGACAAAACATCAAATCCTTGTGTAATACACTTAGGGTCTATGTTATTACTTAATTATGGAGAGATTTAGAAGCAGCATGGCCTGAAAAGTGAGATTTAATGATAAGGTTATGAGATTTGATTATGAGTTCATCACAAAAATGACTTATAATTCAAGTTTATCATGCCAACTTCAAGTTTTCGAATATCCTAGCTCAAAAATGATCTCTTCAAGTTCTTGGACATTTTGAAAATCTTGGAACATCCTCTACAACTTTCATGTTGGACATTTTTGAAGAATCAATTTGGAACTAGGTGAAACATTGCCATGAAGTTAGGTCAAAATCCTAACTAAAATACTCAAAATTTCACTAAGTATTTTTAGTTTCATGGACATATCTTCATAAATTCATAACTTGAAATCAAAGCATTTATAGAAAAAGTTATGCCCTATAATGTTTTAGATATCATTGAGATCTACAAATTTCATGTCGGAAGTTTTCCTTGAATCATCTTGCATCATGGTGGAAATTTGCACAAAGTTATGAAAAAATGTTAACTTTCTAACACTTAGAAAAATTTCTAAGTTAGAAAACTTTGACTTTTCAAAATGAAATCTTAACTTTTTGATTTCTTGATGAATAAGTTTCATATTTTGACATGTTTTGATGAATTGTGATCTTTGACATTGGATTTTGACCAAAAAGTCAAAGTTTGACTTTTTAGTGTACAATTGACTTTTGATCAGTTGACTGAAAATTTACTATCAATCCAATTGATATTGAGCAATGTTTGGGTCATGCCATTAGGTAAAAATTATGCAATTGAACTCTTGAAATCATTCTTCAAACTAATTGACCATTTGCTAGGTCAAAAATCAGAATTGCCCCTTCTCAATCAAAACCCTAATTTTGACCATTTTGACCTTTTTGAGATTTGATCAAATTTCTTGAAGAGTTATGGTCCAAACTTGATAAAATGATACATATGATTTTAAAATGTTGATGTGAATAAAAAATTATGAAGTTTGATTGTAAATTGGCCATGGTTGACTTTTCCCCAACACAACTGATTTTTAGGTCAACTGTTCAATTGACTGATCAGAAGTGTGATCCAAGGCTTGAATCTTGACATGAGTAATCTTGAGGGTCTACAATGGTCCATGAAAGTCATATGAAGCTTTGATAATTCAAAAATCCTTGTGCAAACTCAAATCCTAATTTTGGTCATCAGTGTCTAAGGAGGTGTCTTGAGCTGATAAAACCCTAGTGCAATCTTGAGCCCAAGGAAATTTTGAGAGAAAATTCTTGATAAGTGAGAGGGAAAATTTTGGGGTGCAAGAGCTGCCCATGTTCAATCTTCTTAAGCCTGAAGAGTTAGATTGGCGAATGTTGCCATTCGTGACTCGAAGGTGGAAGATGATTGAACACTAAAGTGCCTAGAAATTTGCACTCGGCGATGTGATGGTAGAGGGAATGGGCTTAAAGATGCCATTTGGAGAGGTGATAGAAAGTTGTAGGAGATGGGCTTAAAGCTGCCATCCAAAGGTGATTGTTTGTGTTGTAATTTGTAAGTTGAAAGAATGAGTATCAGAATGGCGTCCGTGTCTGGAGCGTATCTGAATTGTATCTGAAAGTTGAATCTGAATGAGTATCAGAACAACATCCGTGTCTGGAGCATATCTGAATTGTATCTGAGAGTTGAATCTGAATGAGTATCAGGATGGCATACGTATCTGGAGCATATCTGAACTGTATCAAAAGGTTGAATCTGAATGAGTATCAGGATGGCATCCATATTTGGAGTGTATCTGAACTGTATCAAAAGGTTGAATCTGAATGAGTATCAGGATGGCATTCATATCTGGAGCGTATCTAAACTGTATCTGTGAGTTGAATCTGAATGAGTATCAGGATGGCATCCGTATCTAGAGCGTATCTGAACTGTATCAAAAGGTTGAATCTGAATGAGTATCAGGATGGCATTCGTATCTGGAGCATATCTGAACTGTATCAAAAGGTTTAATCTGAATGAGTATCAGGATGGCATCCATATATGGAGCGTATCTGAACTGTATCAAAAGGTTGAATCTGAATGAGTATCAGGATGGCATCCGTATTTGGAGCGTATTTGAACTGTATCAAGAGGTTGAATCTGAATGAGTATCAGGATGGCATCCGCATCTGGAGCGTATTTGAACTTTATCAAAAGGTTGAATCTGAATGAGTATCAGGATGGCATCCGTATCTAGAGCTTATCTGAACTGTACCAAAAGGTTGAATCTGAATGAGTATTAGGATGGCATCCATGTCTGGAGCGTATCTGAATTATATCAAAAGGTTGAATCTGAATGAGTATCAGGATGGCATCCGTGTTTGAAGCGTATATGAACTGTATCAAAAGGTTGAATCTGAATGAGTATCAGGATGGCATCCGTATCTGGAGTGTATCTGAACTGTATCAAAAGGTTGAATCTAAATGAGTATCAGGATGGCATCCGTATCTGGAGCGTATCTGAACTGTATCAAAAGGTTGAATCTGAATGAGTATCAGGATGGCATCCGTATCTAGACCGTATCTCAACTGTATCAAAAGGTTGAACCTGAATGAGTATCAGAATGGCATCCGTATCTGGAGCGTATCTGAACTGTATCAAAAGGTTGAATCTGAATGAATATTAGGATGGCATCCGTATCTGGAGCGTATCTGAATTGTATCTGAAAGTTGAATCTGAATGAGTATCAGAACAACATCCGTGTCTGGAGCGTATCTGAACTGTATTTGAGAGTTGAATCTGAATGAGTATCAGGATGGCATCCGTATCTGGACCATATATGAACTGTATCAAAAGGTTGAATCTGAATGAGTATCAGGATGGCATCCGTATCTGGAGCATATTTGAACTGTATCAAAAGGTTGAATCTGAATGAGTATTAGAATGGCGTCCGTGTCTGGAGCGTATCTGAACTATATCTGAAAGTTGAATCTGAATAAGTATTAGAACGGCACCCGTGTCTGGAGCGTATCTGAACTGTATCAAAAGGTTGAATCTGAATGAGTATCAGGATGGCATCCGTATATGGAGTGTATCTGAACTGTATCAAAAGGTTGATTCTGAATGAGTATTAAGATGACATCCATATCTGGAGCGTATCTGAACTGTATCAAAAGGTTGAATCTGAATGAGTATCAAGATGACATCCGTATCTGGAGAGTATCTGAACTGTATCAAAAGGTTGAATTTGAATGAGTATCAGGATGGCATCCGTATCTGGAGCGTATCGGAACTGTATCAAAAGGTTGAATCTGAATGAGTATCAGGATGGCATCCGTATCTGAAGCGTATCTGACCTATATCAAAAGGTTGAATCTGAATGAGTATCAGGATGGCATCCGTATCTGGAGTGTATCTGAACTGTATCAAAAGGTTGAATCTGAATGCTGAACATTGTTAATGATAGTTGTTAATCTTATCCTGAAAAGGGTAAAATGTTTAGCTAAAATGTAAAGTCATGTTGTATGAAATGTATGATATCATGCATTCGCTTTTATCAATGTTTATGATATACGGATGCAATGTATGCGCATGTGAGCTAGCCTATTGTGCTGTTTGTTGGATTGGGGAAAATAAATCCCTGAATGTTGTTGAGGATATGTAAGTCTTCATGTCTTGAAGTCGAAGTGTTGATGAATCTCCTTTTAGAGAAATAAACTCTGTTGTAAGGGAAATACCGTGTACTACCTGTAAACTCCTGTTGGGGAATCCTGAGAATTTTGGTGATTTCTACTGGGGATTGATAACTGGAAGTTTTGTTCCGCTAGGGATTAAACTGCACACTATTAGGGATCTGTAGTTTGTTGGGGAAATAAACCCTGCTGTTGGTCTGTTGGAGAAGTGTCTTTTTCACTGAGGAAAGTTCTCAAGGGTTCTTGAGGTTGACTCAGCTGGCGAGGAATTTTCAGAGATTGAAATTTTGGCTGGGGGTCAATCTATGAGAAGGATTTTGGGGAGATTTATCACTGCACCTAGTATTAAATGCCAGAAAATGTTTGCTTGGTCGCACATGACCCTTTATGTGGGAGTCTGTTTTCCCCCTAGAGTTAATCTGATGTATTTCGACGCTTGATATTTTGATCATATTTTCGGTAGCCTTGAACTTCCTAGAGATATTTTTCTAAGACTGTTGTGGAAGAAAGTTGAAGACATGATACTGACACCGTCTGATACTATTGGCACGAACAAATTGGTGGTACCCAAGATCTTTGGTCAAGTCTCAGAATTTTCTAAGAACTGTCGTGGAAGGATCTAAAGACATGATATTGACACCATCTGATACTACTAGTACAGACAAGTAATTTGATGGTACCGAAAGTCTTCAGAGTGGATTTTGTCCGAACCCCTGATCAACGTAACATTGCCCCTTGAGTGATACATATGGAGATTTTCCCCTGGTTATTTAATAATTCTTTGAGAGATTCTTTGAATCTTGACTTGACTGCCCCAGATGTGTTGGACAAAGGTCATGCCGTGCCCCTTGATCATGAGAGATTTGTCATTGGAAGTGTCTTTCCAATTGAAGTGATTTTGTCCACTGAGAGCTTTCGTTCATTGGATATTCATTGTGTGAATTTCTTCGCTGTCAAACAAATCAACATATGCAAACAATGATATTCAAGTAATGCAAAGTTTATGTTTGTCTCAAAAAAATTGAAAATGCGTTTTAGCAAGTAAAGAAGTTTTTTGTAAGAAAAATTCAACTCAAGATCTTAGAGTAAAGCCCTACAGGAGTCAGGGTACCTTTTGGTAACAGTATGCTTTCGAACTAACTCATGCTTTAATTAGGACTTTTGAAGGGTTGTAACGTGGCATGGTTCACGGTTTAAGAAACAAAAGATAAAGTCTCAAAGTGTATTTGTACCCACCCGCTCTTCGTGATGTTCTTCGGTCCTAAACTCAGTTAATTGTGCGTTTGAACTCCAATTGAGTCTGGAATGACGTTTTGGGTGATGGTTCAGACAAGTTAGGTTTTTCGGAAGGCAATCATTTTTCGTAACACACCTTTTTTTTGTTGAGGATTTGTAGTGACCTTTTTCTTTTAATTTTTTATCCCTAATTTTTGCCTGACTATTCCTGTTTTGAGATTACGGTCAGCGGGATTCCCCCGTTTTTTTTTTCTTAAGTCTTTTTTTGACTTAGTGGGATTTTGAGAGATAATGACTGCCTTTTTGGTAGGGAACCATCATTGTCTTTTGATTTCAGAGGAATGTTTTTGATGTCACTCGTTGTATTACGAGATGAGAGTTCGCGATTTGAACGCGCATTTCAACTAACTGAGAGACTACCCTGCCCCAGGCTTTGATTAAAGGTTTCAATTTGTAAAAAAGGTAAAACTTCTACTTCTTTGGCTCGAAGGGGTTGACTAAGGATTATCTTCCTTATAACTCCAGTGTTTAGAATTTGAAAGAACGCCTGTACATCGTCAGCAAAGTCTGTTCAAAAGCATATTGTATGAGATTTATGGCATTGTTTTCGTCATCCTCCCTCTAAAGGCTTATAACTTTTAGCAAGAGTTAAATGTCATAAAGAGAGTAAAAAGCATAGTATAGTGAGAACGAATGGACAGATTCAAGACAAACATATGCAATGCATTAATGAAACAAAGTTTGACATTAATAGATAATTGTCTGAGCAACAAAAGAGATTACAATTGAAAATTCCACTGAACAGAAGCCTCTTTGTCTGGACTTGTCACTTTAAGTGGTGAGCCTTTTAGGGGTGATATAAAAAAGCTCCAATTGACCATCTTGTGTGAACTCCAATGCTCCTTTGTCGATCAAGTTTTGAATCTTATACTTCAACGCCCAACAATCGTTTGTATCATGTCCAGGACCGTCAGAATGATAGGCACACCTGACATCAGGATTGTAACTAGGAGCATAAGTTTTAGGATTTGGACACGGTCTTATTGGTGTAATCAGATCCATTTTTAACATATGTTGCAAAGCTTGAGACAGTGGCATGTTGACGTTAGTAAACTGTCTTTTGGGCTCTTTTAGCCTTTGCTGATTTTCTGGTTGATGTTGACGAGGCCGTGGTTGGACCCATGATGTGGCAACAATTTGAAATGGTTTGTTTTCTCTTGAACCGACTTCTTGTCTTGTGGGTGGGTGGATAACGATTTGACCCCTACTTCTAGTTATTCGCCCCACTTGGTTACATCTATTTTGACGGAGTTTGTTGACGAGAGTCCTTAGCTCTTCTTGCCCTTGAGCCAAGTTTTGGATGAGAGCCATTTGACCTATCATTTGGATTCTCATTGCTTCCATCTCAACCTGCAGCTATTCAATCTGGTCATCCTTGTTGTTATCAGGATGCTTCTTGGTCAGATTCCTAGCGAGGAGTGCTTTCAATTCTTCCTGTCCCTTGGATAGGTTAAGGAACATTTCCCTAAACTGAGCCTCTTGAATTTGAAGATCTCCGTTGTCTTGTTGGAGAGCCATTGCTGAAATAAACAGCGAGAACATGAGAGACCGAAACTAGAGGCTACCTGTTATGCAATGAGGTGTATGACATGCAAATGTTTTCAAAGATCTCGCGGGGTAAATGTTAGTAGTCAATTACAACTTTGATTTGGAGAACTTTGTATTGGTGTATGTCCTTTTACGATAATTAAGCTCACCATGTCGAGTGGGTCATAGCCCTCAATTCAAGTGGTTGTACTTGATCTTTGATGGTGCTTGGTTTAGAGGAAAATAAATCCTCTTGCCCCTTGATAGACGTCTAGTTCAACGTGATTATGTATCAAAAACCCTTGAGATCCTTGAAATGCTATGGTTCAATGTTTTTGAAAATGCTATGGTATGATGTCATGATGTTATGCACAAGTATGCAAAGTAAACAAGCTTATACAAATAATCATATACACACAAAGCAGACAAGTCCTTAGGTTTAGGCTTGCATAGAGTTTGTAGGTAAGTACCCTCTTGAATTTTAGTTGGCTCAACTTGTCCTAATAATAGTAATCGGGTTCTAAGGAGCTCAATATCACTGAATTGTCTCCTTGGTCATTGTTTCAGCTCAAGCCTCTTTAATGGCGACCGAAATATCCCAAGAAACCAAACCTCAATGAGTGTAGTGTCGAGTATCTACCAACTTCGGACTGCACCAAAGCCGATCATCTCACTACATCCTAAAGGCCAAGTTGGTCAAGTAAAGGTTCTAGAAGTTCATTAGTGCTTCATGACATCACTCAGCGGCCCCATATTCTCTTTGATTAACTCAAAGGCTACCGATACCCACAAATATGTCGCACTAACGTAGTTATTGCATAGACCATGTCGGTATACCCCGTACAGTTTCCACAATGTTTTGCTACTTACCTATAATGTATCCCAAATTTGGGTAGAGGATTCAAACCCAAACAAAGAACCATAATGTAAAGCATACAAGTCAAACAATGTAAGCAAATAAATGTGATCTAATCCCTAAAGTAACCCCACTTTTAGAATTCTCCCCAGCAGAGTCGCCAGTTCTATGATATAGTAGGAGAACTGACTTGAAGGTTTTTCATTTGATTGCAAATGTTGCGGTTAACAAGAGTCGCCACTGACTTTTCTTTTATCCAAAAGGAAAGGTGAAAAAGCACAGGAAAGACCTTTGAGATTATTTCTTGAGTTCGGGGGGTAGATTATGAAAAGGGAAGATATTAGCATCCTTTTCATCCATGGTTTTCCATGGGCTCTTAGTTACTTGCTAGATCACTTGCTTTTGTTTGAAATTGTGCTTTGTATGGTTTTTAAAAGTATTTTGTAAAGAGGCCATTGTTTAGGCAATCTTTGTAATGATTCTCATTTGTAAGAATGTATACAAAGATGTTGATCTTTTGAAAATGTTTTCAATTTTTGTAAGATGTTTGAAGGTGTATGTGATTGTTTTGAAAATAGCAAAGATGTTTGTTTTGAAATGGAGCAAGTAATTAGGAACAATCTACCTACTTGAATGTCTTTCTTGTTCATTTCCTTTTCCTTTGACATTGTTGTCTTACCATTGATTTGGTAAGCAACCCTGTCTTTGGATGTAAACGGGACGGACATGGGTCATCGTATAACCATGATTAGCAATATTTCAAGGTATCTTAGCATTCTTTTTTGAGGTACTAAGATCATTTGTAAGGCAACTTTAGATAGCGTCATCGAAGGACTATGATCTTATATTTGCTTGTTTTTGCTAAGATACCTTACATGCGTAATATGGCCATTTTGTAAGATAACCAAGTGGATTTTACCCTAGGGGTGCTTGTGTGTTGTTTTCATGCTTGTTTTTGTCTTGGATTAGGATTTTCTATTTGATTGATTTTATTCTTTCCATACAAACCCTAATTACTAGCATATTATGTAAAAGCGAAAAATTGTGAAATTTAAAGTTACTACGTGTTGTACCCCAAAATTTGCCCTCCCATATTCTCCAAGAAATTGCCAAGTCAAGCTGCAAAATTCCCCAAGGGTTGCACAGTCAAAGATCTCCCATACAGTCAAAACTAGGGTTTGTGTTCTGATCAAGAAATTGAAGTTTTCAAAGGCCCAATCAAGTCTCATATGCCTACAAATATGGTCAAGCATCCTCATATCAAGTTTCAAGACATTCAGCACAAAATTGCACAGTCAAAAACCCTAATTGCACTACAGTCAATTGTAGGGGCAAAATGGTCATTTGGCAGTCAAAAGTTCAAATTTTTGGTCAACATATCATTTTGAAGCCACAAACATCATTTGATCAATGCTTGATCATGATTCTCAAAATTTGGCTCAGAAATCATCAAGATGCAAAAGTTTCCTTATTTGGACAGCTGAAAAAGTCAACTGAAATTGACCAGGGCATAACTTTCACATGGATTATCAGAAAAATTCCATCCAAAGCTCATTTTGAAGAGAAAGACATTTCCTACAACTCATCTTCATACTTCAAGTCCAAGACATGCTCTCACAAAAAGTTATCCATTTCAACATTATAGGTCATTTTCAAAAGTCAACAAAAAGGGACTTTAGGTCAAAGGCCATAACTTGAGATTGGTAAATCAAAATGACATGGGACCAAAGGCATTGGTTAGAGGACTCAAAGACCTTTCCAAAATGTCCAAGAACATAAGAAAAGCTTAACAATTGAGCAAGTTATGCCTTGTGGAAGTTGGGAAATTTTTGGATATTTTGAAAAGTCAACACTACTTCAAATGACCTAAAATTGCTAATGGGCCCATTTTTCTTCCATGATTCATCATCCATGACATATGCACGACTACTTGGCCCAAAGGGAAGTCTTATTTCATTTTTTATTTATTTATTTGGATTTTTATTTATATTAATTCATTTAAATCAAATTAAATATAGGAAAAATACTAACCTAAGTTTTCAAATCTTTTTGTACATATTTCAGCCTCAAGATTTCGTGCCTAAGTCAATAAGGAAAGATTTGGAGCAAATTGATCATAATTGGCACAAGAACACTTGGAAAAGATTGAAAAAAGATCCTTAAAAAAATCAAATCTTCAATTCATGAATACAAGAGATTTAGATCAATATTGTTGACCTAATGCACTCAGTACATAAGCATGATCATAACCCTAATGATGCTAGAGGCGCAGCTGCTCAGAATACACCATTGCAAACTTGAAAAATTCTCTAAAAACTCAAAAACTGAAAAGCACTTTTTAGGTCGATTCAAAGCACAAAACCTATTCCATTAGCTTCCTTGAAGGTTCCTGAACGTGTTCCAATCCATATCACCCATTCAAACTCCAAGAACTGGTATATTGAACCGAAACTGCATCAAGAAAATTCCACAATCGTGCATCATGATTCACGCATCCTTTGCATTTTTTATTTATTGATTCATGTTCATTATGATATTCTGATGCTAACCAACATATTCAATTGCATTTTTGTGCGCTATATACGATTATGCCATGTTTGAGTTTTAGGGTTTTCAGAGGTTGGAATTGGGGATTTGCAAACGAGGAAAAATTGAGACTCCAAACCACCACCATTAGATTCAGCACGTTCAGACGAAAAGGAAACACCCATCGCGCTGAATTTATGTGCAAAGGAGAGCTAATCGCTATTTTCTCTAAAACCACCTAATAGAACACGTTTAAAACCGTTGCTTTATGTTCTTGTTTCAGAAAAATAAAAAAACACGCGAAGAAGATGATGTGTTGTCAACAAGTGATACGCTGGTTTGAAATTCGCGCGCGTTTCCAAGCACTAATTCACGTTTTCTTTTTTTATTAATTGTTGTTTATTTATATATCAAATGCGTTGAAGTGGCTTAGTGGCACAGGTGTTGGTTGGTGATGCTAGTGACCTGGGTTCGAACCCCAGGTCTGTATAATTTCCTATATTATTTTGCTATAAATGTTCACGTGCAGTTTCAAAGGTCAAGACGTACCATGCATCCTCAAAAATCAATATCCACGCGTCCTGGGAGATCAATCAAAGGGCTCAGATTCAAGGCATATGGTAGACCCTGGTCAAAGTGCCAACACGCTACTCAAAAAGTCAATGGACCTGAATGCTATTGGGCCAGAACTGCTTGGGCCATACCTTCTAATTTGGGACTGAACCCCCCCTGGTTTGCAATTTCCCATATTTTTTATATTTTATTTTCAATTATTGTTTTATTTGCTTTATTGTTTTGATTTAATTAATTATTTTTTTTACAAAATACAAAAACCTCATAAAAATCAGAAAAGATAAAAAATATAATAAGTATTTTATTTTAATTATTTTCATAAACAAATTGTATGTAAATAAATTTAGTTTAAATTAGGATTTGCAATATTAATTCTTTTCATAAAAAATCTAAAAAATATAGAATTAGGATTAAATTTTTATTCCTTTTAACTTTTCTTTTTCATAATATTATTTATTTTCATAATTAAAATTGTACATAAAAAATTAGGTTTAATCAATGTTTTATTCCTTTTTTTTTAATTTTTCTCTTTCATAATAATATTTATTTAATTCATTTATTTTTTATAATCAAATTTGCATGAAAATAACATAGGTTTAAATTAGGTCAAAATTCAACATATTTCTTAATAAATTAAAATAAAGTAGAATTAGGGTTAGTAGTTAATTTTAATTAATTCTTTCTTTTTTCTATTAAATCTTAAAAAACATAAAAATACCAAAAATCAAAAACAATTTTAATTTTAATTCCTCATTAATTTTAATTTTGGCAAAAGGGTCCAACGCCCATGTTCTTAATTTTTATTCTCCTTCGCATCTTTATTTTATGTCATTTAAATAATTATGTACCTCTCCCGAAGCCTTGTAAAAATTACTTCTCGCATCTTTTAATTCTTTTAATTTCTTTATTTTCCGTTAAATCGGGTCCTGGTTAATTTTGGCGATGTGGACCCGCGCCATTTGTAATAGCTTAGAATTTACTTTTCTCGCAATATTTTAACTTTAAACAAAGCATGCAAGAATGAATGGCCTTTAAATAAAATCAAGCGTAGAACACCAATAACATGAACAAGACAAATATCAATGAAAACGACACACGAATCACACACACCACCCCTAGGGTACGCCTCACTGTTGCCTTGCCTCGAAAGGTGATCGTCGAGTAGAGGATGTCTTAGTAAGTCCTCATGATCCGGGAACCTGGCATGAGGGTAGCTTCTAAGGTGTCTTCCCATTGCTCTGGTGATCACCATGTCCCGAACCTCGAATTGACCCGAACACCTCCAACGGTGGTGCTACCTACCTCTCAATGGTGGGACGACACTACTTTAAAGGATATTTACACAGACGAATTCCTTAGGGTAGGTAGACGACTCTAGATACTTGCTCTAATTTCAAAGACAAATCAAAAATACTTTTCACACCGACACATTTTCAAAAGCTTTCAAAGCAATTTTTCAAACACTCTGATACAAGAGTCGAACTGGAATTTTCAAAGAAACTTTTTAAAACCCACAGTTGAAAAGCAAACAAACCATTTTTGAAAACACAAATGAGCAAGTATCTAAGAGCCCATGGATAACCATGGATAGAAAGGGTGCTAACACCTTCCCTTTCTATAACCTACCTCCCGAACCGAGAGCAATCTCTTTAAGGAATTTTTCTGTGCTTTTGTCCTTTCCATTTGGAGAAAATAAAAGACGGTGGCGACTCTTGCTTCCGCGACATTTCGCGAACCAGCGTTAAACAGTCAGTTCCAGATCCACCGATCACAGAACTGGCGACTCTGCTGGGGACTAAACTATAAAGTGAGGTGTACCTTAGGGCTAGGTCATAACTGTGTTTTCACTTGTATTGATTTGCTTGCTTTACTATTGTGGGTTGCATCGGAGTTACATAGATCCTAACCCAGATCTGGGGATACCCTGTTTAGGTAGCATAAGCTGTGAGGGACCTGTCCGGCGTAGACCGACACGGGTGAAGCAGTGGCTACGTTGGTGTGGCACCTTGGTCTGTACCGATATCCCTTATGTCGCAACGAGGAGAATATGGGTCTTCTAAGGAGTCATTAAGCACCAACAACCTTAGAACCTTAATTGACACAACTTGGCCTTTAGAATTGTAGCAGTATGCTACGCCCATTGAGGCTAAACTCTCGTGATGGTTCTGGCCGCAAGAAAAGATTGCGATGCTGGAGTTATGACCGATTGAGGGTAGTCAATGATATTGGGATCCTCTAAGAACCCGGTTACTTTTGATTAGGACAGGTATGAACCAACAAACTGAAAGAGGGTAGTACCTAGACCTCATGCTGGCCTAAACTTTAGGGGCTTGCCTTGTGTGACTTGTGTGCCTTACCATGTTTGCCTTTGTATCTGTATGTGGTGTGCTTTATCATAACATCATAGCATCATGAGCATTGCATGCATCCTGCATAAGGACTGACCATTTCAAAGACAAGAGGGTTTCATCTTTGCTCTGTTTTGTAGGACATTATGATGCCTGTGCGAAGGAATACTATCCGGTTCAACTTTGTCCGTTCACCTGAGTTACTTGATGAGTTGGTTAGCAGAATTCCAAATACCACTTCCTTCATTCAGAGGCATGGTTCCCTTCTCAGTTTAGTCACTGCAAAGCGGGACCAACAGTTGATGAGTGTTCTGACCCAGTTCTATGACCCTCTGTACCAGTGCTTCACCTTTCAAGACTTTCAGCTGGTCCCTACCCTGGAAGAGTTCTCTGATTTGCTTGGTATCCCTATCTTGGATCAGACTCCCTTTACTGGTTGGGAAAAGACCCTCAGGCTTGAGGATGTGGCTGCAGCTCTTCCTTTGACCCATCAAGAGGTAACAGACAACTGGGTAACTAGAAGCGGAGTTAAGGGTTTCTTGGCCAAGTTTCTGATTGGTAAAGCTAACAACTTCTGGAATGACCTGGACTTTAGGGCATATGAAGACATCTTGGCTCTCCTAATCTATGGGTTGGTCCTGTTTCCTAATCCTGACAACTTCATCAATGTCACTGCCATAAGGATCTTTATGTCTCAGAATCCTGTGCCCACTCTCTTGGGTGACATCTTGCAACAACTTCATGCCCGTACTACCCGAAGACGAGGAACCCTATGGTGTTGTATCCCTTTGTTGGTGAGGTGGTTTATTTCGCACCTCCCTAAGTTCGTACTGAAGAATCAAGAAGGAAGAGGTTGGGCTCATAGGTTAATGTCTCTCACCGACAAAGACATCATTTGGACTTGCAGAGGTTTGGATGAGATAGCTATTATTGATCGATGCGGGGAGTATCCTAATGTTCCTCTGATTGGTACTCAAGGAGGGATCTCTTACAATCCATGTCTAGCACTCCGTCAGTTTGGAAGAGCAAGAAGAGCAGGTCCCCATGAGATGTTGGTGCCTCACATCAGTTTTGAATTTCAGGTGGATAGTGACGAGCTACGTCGTAGGTTCATCAAGGCTTGGGACAAGGTTCATAAAGCTGACCCACAGGAGTTAGGGCCAAAGACTTCTTTACCTATGGAAGCCTACTACAAATGGGTTCGTATCCGTGCTCAGAAGTTAGGTATGTCGTATGAAGCTGTCAGACCTGTCATTCTTGAGTGTCCTGATAAAGATGGTGTTCCTCCAACTGTCCTTCCTCCTCAGATACCTACTGATTATGAGACATTGAAGAGATCTTGGTCGCAACTGCGAGAAGAGCGGGATTCTTACCGGGAAAAGTTCAACGAGCAGGAATCAAAGATCCAGAAGCTGACCAAGCAGTTGGAGAATGAGAGAGCTCTGAATGCCTACGTCCGTACTGAGAAGAGGAGACCATGGGATCAATAAGGAGCCCCAGATGTGCTTTTAAAGTTTTATTTCCTTTCCAGTATTTCCTTTCATGTAACGCCTAAGGGCAACTTGTTGAATAATTTCAGTTGCAAAGTTGAATCTAATGAAGTGCGTTCTTTTTTTGTTTACAAAGTTGACTCCCGATTGTCTTTGAAAACATAAATCATACGCATTTCATACATCATGTGCATAGCAGGTTTTTCCCTTTTCAGATTGCTTACAGTTCTTCGCTGTTTATTTCAGCATCATGAATACCGACTCTGCATCAACTGAGACATCAATCAAGGCTCTTCAGGCGCAGAATGCGCAGTTTCAAGAATTAATCAAGGGTCTGGCTCAAGGCCAAGAAGAACTAAAGGCTATGCTCCTGAAGAAGGAGAAGAAGAATAAGAGAAGAACTGTTCTGTTCAACTCGGGCCGAAGGTTTAACAATACTCTGCAACAGGAAGAGGCTGGTTCTTCTGTTGACAAGAATTCTCCTCAGGCAGAAGCAAGGGTTCCTAGTCCGGTAGTCTCCGACAACGAGACAGATTTTGATGAAGAGCAGTACCCTCCTGCAGAAGACAGATATAAGCAACTGGAAGACAGGTTGAAGGCTATGGAGGTTCAACAGGTACCTGGGCTGGATTTCGGAGATCTGGGTTTGTCAACTGGTGTGATCATCCCCCACAAGTTCAAAGCACCATCCTTCTCTAAGTATGACGGGGCGTCTTGTCCCAAGCTGCATCTGAGGTCCTATGTTCGGAAAATTCAGCCGTACTCTGCGGATAAGAATTTATGGATCCACTTCTTCCAGGAGAGTCTTTCAGGGACTCATCTCGAATGGTTCTATCAGCTGGATGGGACCAAGGTTCGTAACTGGGAGGAGTTGGCTACTGCTTTCTACAAGCAGTATCAATATAATGCCGACCTTGCCCCTACACGTACCCAACTCCAGGGTATGTCGTTAGGTGCAAGTGAAGGTTTTAAGGAGTACGCTCAGAAGTGGAGAGACCTGGCTGGCAGGGTGCAGCCACCGTTGACTGATCGAGAATTAGTAGACATGTTCTTGGGGACCCTATCTGGGCCATTTTTCAACCATCTCATCGGGAATTCATCTGCAGGGTTCACTGATCTAATCTTGACGGGAGAGAGGATTGAAGTTGGGTTAAAGTCTGGAAAAATTCCGAAGGGTGCATCATCTAGTTCTGAGAAGAAACCCTTCAAGAAGGAGTCTAGTGCAGTATATGGTTCCAGGAAATCAGAGAGACCTGAGCACCGCCAATCTGTCAGTGCGGTGATGATTGCTAAGCCTGCTGCCGCTCCCCGGCCAAACAATCCTCAGAAGGTTGAAAGACCCCGGAGAGAATTCACCCGCTTAAGCATGACTTTATCACAGATCCTGCCACAGTTGCTCTCAACCAATTTAGTGACTGTCAGGGAGGCGCCGAAGTTTCCAAATACTGCGTCCCCTAAGTACAACCCGAATGCTCGTTGTGCTTACCATTCAGATAGCCCGGGGCACTCTACCGATGACTGTTGGGCGTTAAAGAACAAGCTGCAGGACCTTATTGATGCCCAAGAGATACAGTTCGAGGCATCAGAGAAGCCTAATGTAGTGACAGCTCCCCTGCCTGCTCATGGAGTGAATGCTATTGGAGACGAGGATGAAGTTGATGAAGCTGAGTTTGATAGCTGGATCTACCCGGCAACTGACGGTGGACTTAACAATTGGAGCGCAAAGGACAATCTCCCTGTTTCTTTTGTTACTGAGTAATGAATTCCTATGTTTTGTTATTTTGTAATAAACAATAAATAAACTCTATGGCCCGGTGTCTTACCCGAGGCACCGTGGTTCTATTTGTGAGGGCATACAAACTGTCATTTCATATATCATGAATGAAAATCTTGGACGTTTTTAGCATTGCAAATATTGTGCTCCTTTTCTGTCTTTCTTTTCCTTCACATAATTTTCAAAACTGCTGTATTTACACACACACTCACTCATACAGGTTTCAATCCACTCTGGATCTCACTGATAACAATTCTGCTACTGCCAATTATGACTTCGAAAATCCGATCAACTTAGCCGAAGACGAAGGTGAAGATGATTGCGAAGTGCCTGGCGAGCTTGCAAGACTGTTGCTTCAGGAAGAGAGGGCAATTCAACCCCATGAAGAGCCAGTGGAAACAATAAACTTGGGTACTGAAGCAGACAGGAAAGAGGTAAAGATTGGTGCCAACCTAGAGCTCAGCGTGAAGCAACGGTTAACCAAGATGCTGCATGATTATATGGAGATCTTTGCCTGGTCCTACGAAGACATGCCCGGTTTGGATACCGATATTGTGGTCCATCATTTGCCAACTAAGGAAGACTGCCCTCCAGTTAAGCAAAAGGTCCGTCGGATGCGTCCAGAGATGTCTGAGAAGATTAAAGCCGAGGTCATGAAACAATTTGATGCCGGGTTCCTTGCAGTGACCTCTTACCCTCAGTGGGTTGCTAACGTGGTGCCGGTACCTAAGAAGGACGGTAAGGTCAGAATGTGTGTCGACTACAGGGATCTGAACAGGGCCATCCCCAAAGATGACTTCCCCTTACCTCACATTGATGTCCTTGTTGATAATACAGCCCAGCACAAGGTATTCTCTTTCATGGATGGCTTTTCAGGTTACAATCAGATCAAGATGGCACCTGAAGATATGGAAAAGACTACATTTGTTACTCAATGGGGCACCTTCTGTTACAAGGTCATGCCATTCGGGTTGAAGAACGCTGGGGCAACATACCAACGTGCTATGGTTGCTCTATTTCATGACATGATCCATCATGAGATAGAAGTGTATGTTGACGACATGATTGCTAGGTCCCAGACTGAGGAAGAACACCTAGATCATCTGCAGAAGTTGTTTGACCGGTTGAAACTGTACAAGCTGAGGTTGAACCCGAACAAGTGCACCTTCGGGGTAAGATCTGGGAAGTTGCTAGGCTTCATGGTCAGTGATAAAGGTATTCAAGTGGACCCTGCTAAGGTCAAAGCTATTCAAGAGATGCCAGTTCCCAAGACAGAGAAGGAAGTCAGAGGCTTTTTAGGACGCCTGAATTACATCGCCCGATTCATCTCACATCTGACTGCTACCTGTGAGCCAATCTTCAAGCTGCTGAAGAAAGATCAGGTAGTACGTTGGAACGATGAATGTCAGGCTGCTTTCGACAGAATCAAAGAGTATCTCCAGGAACCACCTATCCTTATGCCACCGGTTGAAGGGAGACCTCTGATACTATACCTGACAGTGCTTGACAACTCAATGGGGTGTGTGCTGGGGCAGCATGACGAGTCTGGCCGAAAAGAGCATGCCATTTATTACCTTAGCAAAAAGTTTACCGACTGTGAGACCCGATACTCACTGCTTGAGAAAACTTGCTGATCTTTGGTATGGGCTGCTCGCCGGCTGAGACAGTATATGCTAACTCACACTACCTTGTTTATCTCAAAGATGGATCCTATAAAATACATATTCGAAAAGCCTGCTCTGTCTGGGAGAATTGCAAGATGGCAAATGATCTTGACGGAATACGACATTCAGTACACAACCCAGAAAGCCATCAAGGGAAGTGTATTGGCAGACCACCTGGCACATCAAGCTGTAGATGATTATCAGTCAATGAACTTCGAGTTTCCAGATGAAAGCATCATGATAGTGACAGATTGTGAAGTACCTGGACCGGATGAAGGACCTGAACCAGGATCCCGATGGTCTATGCACTTTGACGGAGCCTCCAATGCTTTGGGAAATGGTATCGGCGCCATAATCATATCACCTCAAGGTACTCATACTCCACTCACTGCCCGGCTGTGTTTCAACTGTACCAACAACATGGCGGAGTATGAGGCGTGCATCATGGGTCTTCAAGCTGCGATCGACCTAAGGATCAAATTTCTAAGTGTCTTCGGAGATTCCGCTCTTGTGATCAATCAGATCAAAGGAGAGTGGGATACGAAACATCCAAACTTGATTCCTTACAAAGAATGTGTGTTGACCCTGATCCCCCACTTCACAGAGATAACCTTTGAGCACTTTCCAAGAGAAGAGAATCAGCTGGCGGACGCGTTAGCTACAATGTATTCAATGTTCAAGGTCAAATGGGATAATGAGGCTCCCCGGATCATCATCTGGAAACTGAACGAACCGGCATACTGTTGTGATCTCGAAACTGAATTGGTGACTGAGAAGCCTTGGTACCATGAGGTAAAGAGATATCTAGAAGCTCAGGAATACCCTGAAGGTGCATCTGTCAACGATAAGAAGTTCTTGAGGAGGTGCGCAGCAAAGTTCTTCCTTAGCAACGGCATCTTGTATAAGCGAAACCATGATTCAACCTTACTGCGTTGTGTGGATAAGACTGAAGCAGGAAGGATCATGGAAGAGCTACATGAAGGGACCTTTGGTACACATTCCAGTGGGCACACTATGGCTAAGAAGATCCTACGGGCAGGATATTACTGGTCCACAATGGAAGCTGACTGCTACCAACATTCCAGGACATGCCACAAGTGCCAGATTTATGCAGACAAGGTGCATGTTCCTCCGGTTCCCCTGAATGTTCTGACCGCGCCATGGCCGTTTGCAATGTGGGGCATAGACATGATCGGCGAGATTAAACCTACGGCATCTAATGGGCATCGCTTCATCCTGGTAGCGATTGATTATTTTACGAAGTGGGTTGAGGCAGCATCCTATGCTACGGTAACCAAGACCGTTGTGGCACGGTTCATTCGGCACAACCTGATCTGTCGGTACGGCGTCCCTGAACGAATAATTACAGACAACGGCACCAATCTGAACAATAAGATGATCGCTGAGCTCTGCGAGCAGTTCAAGATACAGCACCACAATTCTTCTCCTTACAGACCGAAGATGAATGGGGCTGTAGAAGCAGCAAATAAGAACATCAAGAAAATCGTGCAGAAAATGACAGTGACTTATAAAGATTGGCACGAGATGTTACCGTTCGCTCTACATGGGTACCGTACTTCAGCTAGGACGTCAACTGGGGCAACTCCTTTCTCTCTGGTTTATGGCATGGAGGCAGTCTTGCCGATCGAAGTACAAATACCCTCTCTCTGGATAATGAAGGATGCAAATCTGAACGAAGATGATTGGATCCAGACACGACTTGATTAACTCAACCTCATTGATGAAAAGAGACTTGCTGCTATCTGCCATGGTCAGACGTATCAAAAACGGATGATCAGGACATTTAACAAAAAGGTCAGACCACAGGAATATCAAGTTGGGGATCTGGTAATCAAGCGAATCATCCTTCCTCGGAGTGATCCAAGGGGCAAATGGACCCCTACGTATGATGGGCCATTTGTGGTTAAACATGTGTTCTCAGGAGGAGCCATGATATTAACCAATATGGATGGTGACGACCTTCCTCACCCCGCCAATGCAGACATAGTAAAAAAATACTACGCATGAAAAAAGACCCGCTAGGCTGACATGCCTAGGCAAAAATTAGGGCTTCCCGTCGAACCAAAAGGGTTCTGGCAAAATGAAGGGATGAAAATGAAATGGAAAAAATCTGTACACCCGGCAAGTCGAAAACCTGAAAAGGCGGCTTGGGCAAAGATGGGTATCCCGGTGGAGTGAAAACCCGAAAGGGCAGTCCAGGCAAAAATTAGGGATAAAAGCGTAATACTATGTCTCATTGGATCACTTTGCATCCAGAATCCGGTATCTACATCGAGTTCAGACGGCATCGATCAGTCAGCTTCACCTTCAACCAAGGTCATCAAGTGATGAGACGCTCGGAGTTATAAAGGCAATAGCAGAATTGAAACCCAGTGGGATCATTCATTTCACATAGCTGTTTGATTTTCTTTTGTACAAAATTTGTATAAACTCTCTTATTCGGCGGCGTTCCTCTTACTAGGACATCAGCCTCTTGTACACAAAACGCCTATTTTCAGGCCATTCAAAAACCAATACAAATATATTTTCAATTAAGCGTGCCAAGTGTTTTTCTTTTTCTGTTTTGTTTTGCGAAGAACGTCCAAGGTTCAATTTGTGATATATGCATTGACAATAATTTGCTAACTCATAAATATTTGCACACGAAACAAAGGGATTAATTGCAGGTGACACTAGAAACAGGGGAAATAAAGAGTTGTCTGAGCAGTCTAATGGTTCTATCCTCCAAGGTACCAAGGTAGGTTCAGCTAAAGAACATTACCAGTACATCTTAATTCCCCAGAGAGTAAATCAGCAGGTCAATACATTCTTCTCCAAGCAGAGTTATCAAATCTCAAAGAAGTTGAGTATCCTCCAATAGATCTCAACGTTCCCCAGCAGCATGCATATATTCTTAACAAGCATCCCCGGCAATCTCGGCCTAAAGATTGTTCCCCGGCGGTATACCAACATTCAAAGGAATCACTGCCCCGCAATTCCAAAACTCCCCAGAAGAGTCCAATCCAGTTTCCCCAGGAAAGTTGGAATTCATATCCCCAAGCAGTAAGCTTATCCCCAGTAGATTCTGGAAGCTTATCCTTCGCAAAGCACGAACGCGTCGCCCGACTTTATTTAAAGAGTTATTTCCTCAACAGGATATAACTGGGTTATCCTCAGCCAAAAGCCACGGAAAGAGCGTCGTCGACAAAGTCTTCCTATCCCCAGCAAATTATCATCTACACTTAGCAAGGCATCCCTCTTCCCACAGAGTATTGCTTCCCAGCATGGTCGCTAGAGTATCTTTTCTCCCCGCAGAATCTTCCAGTTGCCAAGTTTATTCCGCAGCGGAGTCATCTTCTCCTACCGGTATTCTTGCAATTATCATCCCTAGCGGAAGCAAAATCTATTCCTCAACATCAGCCCAGGATATGACTTCCCGGCACCCGTCAAGGATTTACTTTCCTAGACAAAAGCATACATAAAACATCACATACATCATTATAGCATGCATAGACGCATCATATCATACGAATCTCATTTATGTTGAGAACATCATTGCTTGATCCATATCATGCATTACATATGACTGACTTTTACCTTGCAGGAAAGATGCAGTTGAAATTCTCAACCATATTTCAAGACCTAGACCGGTTCAGTTAAATCGACCCTAAGATTTTCCTGATGCTTATCCAGTCAAAGGCCTTCTCTGGTTCAGTCAGATCGACCCTAAGATCTCCCTGATGCTTATCCAGTTGAAGATATTTCAAGACCTTGTCCGGTTCAGTTAAATCGACCCTAAGATTTTCCTGATGCTTATCCAGTCAAAGGCCTTCTCTGGTTCAGTCAGATCGACCCTAAGATCTCCCTGATGCTTATCCAGTTGAAGATATTCCAAGACCTTGTCCGGTTCAGTTAAATCGACCCTAAGATTTTCCTGATGCTTATCCAGTTAAAGGCCTTCTCTGGTTCAGTCAGATCGACCCTAAGATCTCCCTGATGCTTATCCAGTTGAAGATATTCCAAGACCTTGTCCGGTTCAGTTAAATCGACCCTAAGATTTTCCTGATGCTTATCCAGTCAAAGGCCTTCTCTGGTTCAGTCAGATCGACCCTAAGATCTCCCTGATGCTTATCCAGTTGAAGATATTCCAAGACCTTGTCCGGTTCAGTTAAATCGACCCTAAGATTTTCCTGATGCTTATCCAGTCAAAGGCCTTCTCTGGTTCAGTCAGATCGACCCTAAGATCTCCCTGATGCTTATCCAGTTGAAGATATTTCAAGACCTTGTCCGGTTCAGTTAAATCGACCCTAAGATTTTCCTGATGCTTATCCAGTCAAAGGCCTTCTCTGGTTCAGTCAGATCGACCCTAAGATCTCCCTGATGCTTATCCAGTTGAAGATATTTCAAGACCTTGTCCGGTTCAGTTAAATCGACCCTAAGATTTTCCTGATGCTTATCCAGTCAAAGGTCTTCTCTGGTTCAGTCAGATCGACCCTAAGACCTCCCTGATTCTTATCCCAGTAGAAGACATCCAAGATTTTTCTCAACGAGCGTTGTTGAAGTTAAAGTCGCCCAAGGTTCTCTTACCATTCATGCTAAGGCAGTAACCATCCCTGGTTCATTCATCACCGTTTGAAGTTCCAGACTCAGCTCATGTAACCAGTCAGGACACATCTATACCAAGCATCTGAAAACCAGCTCCTGCAACGTGTCAGGTACTCATTTGTTCTTTTGCAGGTATGCAAGTTCTCGCTAAGGAATCTCCTACGCGATCAACATCCAGATGGCATCTATAAGCCCATCATCCTATCCAGCAACCTCTAAATGGCATCTGTAAGCCCATTCCACCATCATCGCTACTATGTGAGCGCAAATTTCTGGGCACTCTAGTGTTCAATCATCTTCCACCCTCGGATTACGAAAGGCACGTCAGCCAATCTGCATCCTCAGGTCTAAGAAGATTGAACAGGGGCAACAGTTGTACCCCAAAATTTGCCCTCCCATATTCTCCAAGAAATTGCCAAGTCAAGCTGCAAAATTCCCCAAGGGTTGCACAGTCAAAGATCTCCCATATAGTCAAAACTAGGGTTTGTGTTCTGATCAAGAAATTGAAGTTTTCAAAGGCCCAATCAAGTCTCATATGCCTACAAATATGGTCAAGCATCCTCATATCAAGTTTCAAGACATTCAGCACAAAATTGCACAGTCAAAAACCCTAATTGCACTACAGTCAATTGTAGGGGCAAAATGGTCATTTGGCAGTCAAAAGTTCAAATTTTTGGTCAACATATCATTTTGAAGCCACAAACATCATTTGATCAATGCTTGATCATGATTCTCAAAATTTGGCTCAGAAATCATCAAGATGCAAAAGTTTCCTTATTTGGACAGCTGAAAAAGTCAACTGAAATTGACCAGGGCATAACTTTCACATGGATTATCAGAAAAATTCCATCCAAAGCTCATTTTGAAGAGAAAGACATTTCCTACAACTCATCTTCATACTTCAAGTCCAAGAAATGCTCTCACAAAAAGTTATCAATTTCAACATTATAGGTCATTTTCAAAAGTCAACAAAAAGGGACTTTAAGTCAAAGGCCATAACTTGAGATTGGTAAATCAAAATGACATGTTACCAAAGGCATTGGTTAGAGGACTCAAAGACCTTTCCAAAATGTCCAAGAACATAAGAAAAGCTTAAAAATTGAGCAAGTTATGCCTTGTGGAAGTTGGGAAATTTTTGGATATTTTGAAAAGTCAACACTACTTCAAATGACCTAAAATTGCTAATGGGCCCATTTTTCTTCCATGATTCATCATCCATGACATATGCACGACTACTTGGCCCAAAGGGAAGTCTTATTTAATTTTTTATTTATTTATTTGGATTTTTATTTATATTAATTCATTTAAATCAAATTAAATATAGGAAAAATACTAACCTAAGTTTTCAAATCTTTTTGTACATATTTCAGCCTCAAGATTTCGTGCCTAAGTCAATAAGGAAAGATTTGGAGCAAATAGATCATAATTGGCACAAGAACACTTGGAAAAGATTGAAAAAAGATCCTTAAAAAAATCAAATCTTCAATTCATGAATACAAGAGATTTGGATCAATATTGTTGACCTAATGCACTCAGTACATAAGCATGATCATAACCCTAATGATGCTAGAGGCGCAGCTGCTCAGAATACACCATTGCAAACTTGAAAAATTCTCTAAAAACTCAAAAACTGAAAAGCACTTTTTAGGTCGATTCAAAGCACAAAACCTATTCCATTAGCTTCCTTGAAGGTTCCTGAACGTGTTCCAATCCATATCACCCATTCAAACTCCAAGAACTGGTATATTGAACCGAAACTGCATCAAGAAAATTCCACAATCGTGCATCATGATTCACGCATCCTTTGCATTTTTTATTTATTGATTCATGTTCATTATGATATTCTGATGCTAACCAACATATTCAATTGCATTTTTGTGCGCTATATACGATTATGCCATGTTTGAGTTTTAGGGTTTTCAGAGGTTGGAATTGGGGATTTGCAAACGAGGAAAAATTGAGACTCCAAACCACCACCATTAGATTCAGCACGTTCAGACGAAAAGGAAACACCCATAGCGCTGAATTTATGTGCCAAGGAGAGCTAATCGCTATTTTCTCTAAAACCACCAATAGAACACGTTTAAAACCGTTGCTTTATGTTCTTGTTTCAGAAAAATAAAAAAACACGCGAAGAAGATGATGTGTTGTCAACAAGTGATACGCTGGTTTGAAATTCGCGCGCGTTTCCAAGCACTAATTCACGTTTTCTTTTTTTATTAATTGTTGTTTATTTATATATCAAATGCGTTGAAGTGGCTTAGTGGCACAGGTGTTGGTTGGTGATGCTAGTGACCTGGGTTCGAACCCCAGGTCTGTATAATTTCCTATATTATTTTGCTATAAATGTTCACGTGCAGTTTCAAAGGTCAAGACGTACCATGCATCCTCAAAAATCAATATCCACGCGTCCTGGGAGATCAATCAAAGGGCTCAGATTCAAGGCATATGGTAGACCCTGGTCAAAGTGCCAACACGCTACTCAAAAAGTCAATGGACCTGAATGCTATTGGGCCAGAACTGCTTGGGCCATACCTCCTAATTTGGGACTGAACCCCCCCTGGTTTGCAATTTCCCATATTTTTTATATTTTATTTTCAATTATTGTTTTATTTGCTTTATTGTTTTGATTTAATTAATTATTTTTTTTACAAAATACAAAAACCTCATAAAAATCAGAAAAGATAAAAAATATAATAAGTATTTTATTTTAATTATTTTCATAAACAAATTGTATGTAAATAAATTTAGTTTAAATTAGGATTTGCAATATTAATTCTTTTCATAAAAAATCTAAAAAATATAGAATTAGGATTAAATTTTTATTCCTTTTAACTTTTCTTTTTCATAATATTATTTATTTTTTTTTTTTCATAATTAAAATTGTACATAAAAAATTAGGTTTAATCAATGTTTTATTCCTTTTTTTTAATTTTTCTCTTTCATAATAATATTTATTTAATTCATTTATTTTTTATAATCAAATTTGCATGAAAATAACATAGGTTTAAATTAGGTCAAAATTCAACATATTTCTTAATAAATTAAAATAAAGTAGAATTAGGGTTAGTAGTTAATTTTAATTAATTCTTTCTTTTTTCTATTAAATCTTAAAAAACATAAAAATACCAAAAATCAAAAACAATTTTAATTTTAATTCCTCATTAATTTTAATTTTGGCAAAAGGGTCCAACGCCCATGTTCTTAATTTT
Source organism: Vicia faba (assembly GCA_948472305.1). Taxonomy (NCBI): domain Eukaryota; kingdom Viridiplantae; phylum Streptophyta; class Magnoliopsida; order Fabales; family Fabaceae; genus Vicia; species Vicia faba. The sequence continues at coordinate 1,045,597,408 of OX451737.1, forward strand.
TATTCTCCTTCGCATCTTTATTTTATGTCATTTAAATAATTATGTACCTCTCCCAAAGCCTTGTAAAAATTACTTCTCGCATCTTTTAATTCTTTTAATTTCTTTATTTTCCGTTAAATCGGGTCCTGGTTAATTTTGGCGATGTGGACCCGCGCCATTTGTAATAGCTTAGAATTTACTTTTCTCGCAATATTTTAACTTTAAACAAAGCATGCAAGAATGAATGGCCTTTAAATAAAATCAAGCGTAGAACACCAATAACATGAACAAGACAAATATCAATGAAAACGACACACGAATCGCACACACCACCCCTAGGGTACGCCTCACTGTTGCCTTGCCTCGAAAGGTGATCGTCGAGTAGAGGATGTCTTAGTAAGTCCTCATGATCCGGGAACCTGGCATGAGGGTAGCTTCTAAGGTGTCTTCCCATTGCTCTGGTGATCACCATGTCCCGAACCTCGAATTGACCCGAAGACCTCCAACGGTGGTGCTACCTACCTCTCAATGGTGGGACGGCACTACTTTAAAGGATATTTACACAGACGAATTCCTTAGGGTAGGTAGACGACTCTAGATACTTGCTCTAATTTCAAAGACAAATCAAAAATACTTTTCACACCGACACATTTTCAAAAGCTTTCAAAGCAATTTTTCAAACACTCTGATACAAGAGTCAAACTGGAATTTTCAAAGAAACTTTTTAAAACCCACAGTTGAAAAGCAAACAAACCATTTTTGAAAACACAAATGAGCAAGTATCTAAGAGCCCATGGATAACCATGGATAGAAAGGGTGCTAACACCTTCCCTTTCTATAACCTACCTCCCGAACCGAGAGCAATCTCTTTAAGGAATTTTTCTGTGCTTTTGTCCTTTCCATTTGGAGAAAATAAAAGACGGTGGCGACTCTTGCTTCCGCGACATTTCGCGAACCAGCGTTAAACAGTCAGTTCCAGATCCACCGATCACACTACGCTATTACAACATTTAGGGAGGGGGTATACAAATTTACAAATAGGGGATCGAAGCAATAAAGTTATAATTATACTATTACAACCATATTGAATATTGCAAGATAAAATGTGCAAGAATATAAAAACAATGTGAAAGAAAAAGAAAATTGTTTTTTTTAATGAAAAGTCTTAATTTAATTAAACTAATAAAATGAAAGAATTTAATTAATTAAAATACCTAAATTCTAATTTGATTTAATTAGAAAATAAATTCAAAGCAAAAACTAAGTTAAAAATTAATTTAATCAAGAAAAGAAATTTGTTAAGAAAAATATTTTTTTTTAGTTTTTAATAAAGAAAAAAAACCTAAAAGATGCTACTTTGAATAAATCACGAATAATGAAAATAAAAATATTTTTGGTAAGATTTTTATATATTCATAAAATAGACCTAATAAACTAGTAGTATGAAAAAAATGAGTTCAAAATGAGTTAATTTGATGGGTTAAATAAATTGTTGAAGTTTGTTAAAAATGTAAAATGAGTCAAGTGATAAAAATCTTGTTGGCTCAAAATAATACCACTAGGCCAGGCATATTTTCTTGTCAACTAAGCGCTTGTGTAATATTATATGAGAACATTGCTTCCTGAAATCATAAAATCACAAAATAACACAAAATATGCAAAAGAGGGGTTCACTATGGTTCAAACCCACGCCCTTAAGGTGAAAGTGACATGAAACGCGCGCTGCTTGCCACTGGGGTGGCTATTACATCTAGTGATAAAACAACAATCATTAAATATAAAATAAACTCGTTTTCAAAATTTAATTTTTCTCTTCTTCTTCCCTGCATCTATCGTTACTGTTACTATAACAACATATTTCCATTTTTTTTCAAAAAATTCTAACTTCCTCATTTCTCAACCAATTTCAAAAATGTAAAAATGAAACTTGCTTAGAATTTCGCAAGGATTTCAAATATGTAATTAGTTTTTATTTATTCTCATTATAACTCACGAATTACTACCTGTACCAAACTAAAAACCTAAATGTCCAAAAAATTTATTTTCAAAATTCTCATCCCACTGTCAATTAAAATGAAATTTAAAGATATGGTTAGCTTCATAGACATGATATCTACATTTTATCTTTTGAAAGTAAGTGCAAATAATGCTTGTATCAAGATTTAAAAGTTGGAAAAACTTACCTCTTGATGCAAAAATTCAATGGCCTCTACACGACTTCCAGAAGAAATATGATGATTGCTTTAGCTTCCTGGAACCTTAGTGAGTATGTTGCAACTTTTACTTTGTCTTTAAAGTGTCTGGATTAATCTACTCAAGTCAAGTTGCAATGGTGGATTTTGAAAATGGTGGATGATGAAAATGATGTTACAGTGAGGAAACAAGGGTATAGATAGTTTCTATATGATATATATGAAGTGTTTGGATGATTTGTTTGGACAATAGTTGCAAGAGTGATGAGTTTCGAAGTTAAGGTTTCAAAAGCTTTAAAATGGTGATTTTTGGCCAATTCGGGTTTGAGAGTGTATGAGAGGGTTTAAGGGCTTATAAAATTGTCCCCTCATTTGCATAAGAGTATCTTGATATATAGGAAAAGGTTTGGAGACTTGAGATGATCAGATTACCAAGATCACATGTTATGACATTTTCACTTGTTTTTGAAGTAAAATGGAAAACCAAAATCCCAATGTGTGGTTTAAGCTATGTAGAGTGATTGAATCACTTTAAACATGCTTCTTTTGAGTTGATAGGTTGAGTGCGTGCCGATGGATTCATTGAGAGGCTCAAGAAAGGGTTGACATTGTGAAAAAGCTTGCTTTACAAGAATGGATATGTTACTTTTTGCAATTTCAACCATAAATGGTATCAAGACTTGGACAAAACATCAAATACTTGTGTAATACACTTAGGGTATATGTAATTACTTAATTATGGAGAGATTTAGAAGCAACATGGCCTAAAAAGTGAGATTTAATGATAAGGTTATGAGATTTGATTACGAGTTTATCACAAAAATGACTGATAATTCAAGTTTATCATGCCAACTTCAAGTCTTCGAATCTCCTAACTCAAAAATGATCTCTTCAAGTTCTTTGACATTTTGAAAAGCTTGGAACATTCTATGCAACTTTCATGTTGGACATTTTTGAAGAATCAATTTGTAACTAGGTGAAAAGTTACCATGAAGTTAGGTCAAAATCCTGACTAAAATACTCAAAATTTCACTAAGTATTTTTAGTTTCATGGACATATCTTCATAAATTCATAACTTGAAATCCAAGAATTTCTAGAAAATTTTATGCCCTACAATGTTTTAGATCTCATTGAGATATACAAATTTCATGTTGGAAGTTTTCCTTGAATCATCTTGCATCATGGTGGAAATTTGGCACAAAGTTATGAAAAAATGTTAACTTTCTAACACTTAGAAAAATTTCGAAGTTAGAAAATTTTGACTTTTCAAAATGAAATATTGACTTTTTAATTTCTTGATGAATAAGTTTCATATTTTGACATGTTTTGATGAATTGTGATCTTTGACATTGGATTTTGACCAAAAAGTCAAAGTTTGACTTTTCAATGTACAGTTGACTTTTGATCAGTTAACTGAAAATTCATTATCAATCCAATTGATCTTGAGCAATGTTTTGGGTCATGCCATTAGGTCAAAATTATGCAATTGGACTCTTGAAGTCATGCTTCAAACCAATTGACCATTTGCTAGGTCAAAAAATCAGAAATTGTCCCTTCTCAGTCAAAACCCTAATTTTGACCATTTTGCCCTTTTTGAGATTTAATCAAATTTCTTGAAGAGTTGTGGTCCAAACTTGATCAAATGATACATATGAGTTTAAAATGTTGATGTGAATAAAAAATTATGAAGTTTGACTGTAAATTGGCCATGGTTGACTTTTTCCTAATACAATTGATTTTTAGGTCAACTGTTCAATTGATTGATCAAAAGTGTGATCCAAGGCTTGAATCTTGACATGAGTAATCTTGAGGGTTCACAATGGTCCATGAAAGTCATATGAAGCTTTGATAATTCAAAAATCCTTGTGCAAACTCAAACCCTAATTTTGGTTATCAGTGCCTAATGAGGTGTCTTGAGCTGATCAAACCCTAGTGCAGTCTTGAGCCCAAGGAAATTTTGTGAGCAAATTCTTGATAATTGAGAGGGAAAATTTTGGGGTGCAACAATATCCTTTTGTTGAAATTATGTCGATTATACCGAATTTCCGGTACAGTAGGTCAAGTCGTTTCGGCGGTTTTATGGACATGGTTAGTTATAGGTCTTGTGACCAATGTTGTGTTATTTTGTGTTGGTTGATGAATGTGTTGATGTTGCGAGATATCATTGAATATATGTGGAATTCGATATTGGTAAGGTGATTATGAATTATTTTTGTGGGTAGCCTTATGGTGTGAATCCTAGTGAATATATGAAGAACATGTTGTTGTCATGAAAAGTTATTGATTTCGTTGACATGTTGTGTGGTAGGCCTTTGGCCAATGTTGAACTGTGTGATTTGTTGTTATGTCAACCGTTGTTATGTTTTTGTTGTTATTGTGTTGTCGAGTTGTGGTTGTTTATATTGTCACATAGCATAACATAACATTAAAGTTGGTCTGGATTGACATGTTCTAAGTTGGAGCGAATGCTCACCACGTTGGCCTTTATTGGCAAGATTTTATACTGAGGGCTTATGCCTTATGCCTCAGAATTACTGGCAATTTCTAAGTTGGGAGTTCTTCTCCAATGGTACCACATGCATTTTCATAGTTGAGTCGCATTTTGAGTCATTGATTTGTTGCTTGTTTAAGGTGTTGTTTATGCCTGGTGATGTTATAAGTTGAATTGATGTGTTGGTAAATTGCGTTGCTTTATGTTGTTGTTGTATGAAGTGGTGATTCTTTTTATTCTTTAACTAATATATTGTTTATCATAACCCTATTTATGTAGTTCGATATCTCACCCCTTCTGTTTGAATGTTGCCCTTTGTTGGTAACGTGCAGGTAACCAAGATGAGTAGCCGATAACATTGTTAGTTCGAGTTCGGTGTCATTTGCTCTGATACGTAGCACTTGGGGGAAATGAACGCTTGTCTATTTTGTTGTTTAATTATTGAACCTTATGTTGTTATTTGAGGAGTTTTTTGTATTGATGTTGTTTCATGATTCAAAAGATGCTATATCTTATTTAGAGAATTATTATGAATCCGCTGCGTGATTAATCGAAGTTTGGTTTATGTTATGAAGACTATATTCTTGAATTATGTTCATTCTACTTCTCTAAGTGTTATGTATATATTCTAAAAGCATGACAAGTTTATGTATTTCTGTTGAATACGTGGCATCCTGATTATATTGGAAATTTGTATACTCTGATTTTCCGATTAATTACTTGGGGTAGAATTGGGGTGTTACACCAAGCGCCCTGAAAACTAGGAAAATCCAGACAAACATATATACAACATATAACACATAAACAACAATAGCACATATACAAATATAAACAAAGATAGGTTTAACCCACTTAGGGATGGACCAGCAAGAGGTCAATCTTTCTCCAGTGAAGTCGCCATTTTTTCTCTGTAGCGGTAGAAATGTTTAAGACTAAGCCATTGGATTGACTAGACTTATACAGATCAAAATAAAAATCGCCACTGCGCTTTATTGTTTCCAAAGGAATGGGAAAAGAGAGAGTAGCCCAAAAAAGAGGGGGAAAGATTTAAGGTAAGGGGTTGGTTATGCAAAGGGAATGTATTAGCACCCTAAACATCTACGGTACTCTGCAGGAACCTCTTTGTAAAATCTGTATATTTTGACTATAAAATGTTGTATGTAAAATAGATGGTGGAGGTAAGAAAAATAATATATTTTTTATGATTTTTGCACCTGTCGCGGTTGCGAACCTTTATTGCCTACGTACCAACTTTCATGCAATAGGGGATCAGGGTACACGTAATTCCTCTTTTAAATTTTTTTAAAACACAAGTGTGTTAGTTGATTTTATGAGATAAGACATCATCGTCATTGTCCGTGTGGAAAACATACTTACTACCCACAATTATGAGGAAGGAGAATTTGCATCATCTCAAAGTGAAGGATATGGCTTGGATTTTAAAATCAATAAAGTCTCACTCAACACCCAAGTGTAAAATATCTCACTTCACTACATATTGTAGAAGTATAGTTATTTGCATCACTACAAGGATTGACAAGAGCCTAATCTTTTGAGAAAAGTTTTTAAAATAAAAAGTCAAAGTGGAAAAATGGTTTGAAATGAGATTGATTGACTTTTAGTCTTCTCACAAAAAATGTCAAGGTATTATTAAGTTGATTGAAATTTATTTATGAAAAGGTTTTGAAAATGCATGGACCTAAGTCCAAGTTTATTATGAAAGTGGTCCAAGTTTAGAAACAAGAAGAGTTTTCAAAAGGATGGAGAAGATTTTTGAAATTAAAGAAGATGGGAGGAGATGAAGAGACTATCCTAAAGCATAAGGTAAAAGCTAGGGATAAGAAACATCTAACCAACAAGAAGCCAATACTTGACATTATGAGCCAATATAGAATTCCCATTCTTTGGATTGAAACCAAGCAAGCAAAGATACTAGACCTGTTGAGAGAACTAAACTTCAAGTGTATTAAGTCTTCACAAAAATTGGACAGAGTAACGGTTGTATACGGGTGAATTCCATATTACAAACAAAGTATATAATCACAATAACCTGCACACAAAATAAATAAACAACCCAATGTCTTGAGGTAAACCTCAAGACCTTCAGACAAAATATCAATTAAGGTCACAAGGTCTCCAACATAGGCCAAGGTTTCTAATCCTAAGTCCAAGAAGTCCAATACTCCATAATGTCAAGGATAGTAACCAAATAGTCCAAGTATCATTAAAGCTTTTTATGGTTTATGTTGATTATTAGGTATCTTAAAAAAGAAAAGAAAAGCTCAAGTGAGCAAAATAAAAATGACAAGAATATAAAGGGGCTCAAGTGAGCAAAGATGAAAAATAGCATGAAATGTAAATGTTAAAGTAAATGGTGCATAAAGTAAAGAGCATAAAATAAAGCATAAAGTAAAAGCATAAAATAAAATCAATTGTAAATAATTAGTGGTTAGTTGGATGACCATCTTGAAACTTGCATCTGGAACTCATTAGAGGATTGGTAGAACCAATGCCTCCACACAACAAGTTGCATTTGATTTTTGTCAAGTATATCATCCATTTTGGAATCCTCAAAAGTACCATTTAATGATCAACGATGTTTAAGTGATCCGCGTTGACCAAAAGAGATGTAGATCCATTAGAGGATTGGTAGAATCAAAGCCTCCACATAATGAATCTCAAGGTTATTGGATCAAAGAGATCAAATTAACATACTTGGGCTTGAAAACATAGGTTTGGGCCACGAATGATCATTTATTTGAATTGGGACAAAATTTAGCACTATGTTAAGCAATCGTAAGTGGACTTATATAGAAGTCACACCTATTTTGAGGCCGGTCAATAGCAATCTATGCACCATTTGTTTTGAGACATGATATAGAGATCATGCTCCAATAACACTTAGGGAAATAAGAAAGGGATAAGATGAAGAGGGGTGAGAAAGAATATACAAACCATTTTTTGAATTAAAATTTAATCAAATTATTATTAAAATCATTCATCCATTTTTATGGAGTTAGAATCAACATCATAGATCCAATGATGTTAACAAAGTTCATGATAAAAAATTCAACCCAAGATCAGCCAGAAAATAATACAAAATAATATTACATTTAATATATGCATTAAAAAGGGTTTTTAAATGTTTTAAAATAGAAATAAGAGAGAAAAATAATAACTATGTTCAAATTAATCAAGAAATATTAAGTAAGACCCTAGAAAAATCAGAAATGAACTCAAATATTTTTTATAAATAATTTGATAATTTTTAAAGTCATAAACTATTTTTAAAATTAAAATAAATGAGTAAAATAAACCAAAAATGATAAAAAGTAACAAAGTTAGAAATAAAAAATAAATGAGGTCACCAATATTTCTCACAATATCATTGGATCATTCCATATTTTTTTTAGAATTTAAAAATGCATAAAAGTATTTTTAAACATTTAAAACAATTCAAATAAAGTGAAAATTTATAAAAAATATCAAAACACAAAATAAAATTGTAAAAAAAAAAAATCAGAAAGAGAAAAATCAAAAATATTTTTCATAATTTTTTCATATTTTTTGGACTTAAAATGAATTTTTTTAATGATTTTTTGAAGTTTAAAACAATTTAAATATAAAAATCATAAAATAAAATAAAGTCAAAAAAATATGGACAAATGGATGAGAGTCAAAACACATTGGTAAGCTGATCCAATGGATCAGACGCGCTGTGCATATCATGGTCATTAGTGAATAACACACATGATCATCAATTAAATCAGATATTAAAAAATTCCAAATGGCGTTGTTTCGTTGGTTGAAGGATGACACGTTGGTCATCTTCAACCTCCATCCAGTCTCAAATCGAGCTTGCTCAAATTATAAAATTAGAGCACGAGACCGGTACCATTCACTTTGTCTCATCAAGACAAAGACAACGACACATTTGCGAAAAATTAATATAAACTGCAGCTCAAGCAATTTGGAAGGAAAGTTTTGAAAAGGAATTTGAAAATTCATGGCCAAAACGTGTTTCTAGTTAAAAGAAAGTGTTGCGACTAGAACCAGGGCAATGAGAGCTTCATAATGATATCAAAGTTTGAAAGAATTGATGGAGAAATCTACCTATTGAAGTTCAGTTGCAGAGCTCTGTAAATGGACTTGGTAAGATCAATTCAGAAGGTTTCAAGGCTCAATTCTTCTTCTGTTAGCTTCAGGGAAGATCAAGGAAGGTGAATTGATATAAAAAATTGATTAAAAAAGGCTTGAACAATGATTTCCAAGTTACAGAATAGTGAGTTATGGAGCGAGTTTGGCAGGGTGATTTTGGTTGTTCAAGCTTGAGAAAATGAATGGGATAGCTCATGTATTTATAGGAGAAGCAAACGGGATCAAAAGAAAGGGTGAATGATGCAATTTGGAGGGAATTCGTGTGGATCTGTATCATAAAGAAAATGTGACTTCTCTTTTGTCAAAACTCATCCAAAACACGCGTTTTAATGCACTAATCCACTTGGGAAAGTTGGCTAATCATGCTTAGACCCAAAACGCGTGCTAACTTGAGGGTTAGAAGTTGTAACATGAAATTCAAATTCTGACTTGCGATGAAACTTCAATTCCAAGTTACCACTTTTGAAATAATGGCATTCTCAGCTCAAGGGGTCTTAAGGCATGGTTCTTGATGTTTTAGAAAGATGAGGTTACAAGCTTTGAAATGGTAAAATAATGGAATCAAATGGATATTTGAGCTGAAAGTTGCAATGAGTCAAAGTTGGAAAAAAGAGGTTCACTTTCCATACTTAGAAATATTTCAAGTTTTTCTTCAAAAGTGACCTATAATGTTTTGCATCCAAACATGAACTTCCTCTTGGAATTTGATCTTGACCAAAAAATATGGCATGAAATAGACCTCCTGAATGACATTTTGAAACTTGAACCATTCAAAATCTCCAAAAATTGAGAGAGTTATGAATTCTTGAAGTTGGCAAAAAATCATGAAATGACCTATAATCTTTTGTATTCTTAAGGCATCCTCCATCCATTTTCTCACTTTACACATAAAATAAGGAATAAAGTTCACATCCTCATGATCATTATGGAAAAAGAGTGGGCTCAAGGTGATAAAATTGACCAAGTTATGATCATTTGAAGTCACACATGGGAAGTTGGGGGTTCATCTGGAGGACTTGTAATCTTTCTTCATCATCAAGTTTCTTCCACATGAAAACTCATTGAAACTTTTGAAGTGATTTGTTAATAACCATTTGAAGAGAAGGGTGTTTTTTGAATCACTCAAAAATACTAAAAGATGAGCAAGATATACTTATTTGAAGTTCAAAACCCTAGCTCCTAGATCAAGAAAATGCTTTGAGGAACTTTCACAATTCTAAACAACCTTCTTGTACCAACACTTTTGCTTTGTAGATAGAAATTGTTGAGGATGATAATGATAACTCATAGCAACCAAAACCACTTCCATATCTTGATAATTGAGAGAAATATACACTTGTGACCAATGGGAACAAGGCCTTATCCAACCATGACAACTTCTTCAATCAACCCCTTGTACTTTTGAATCAATCTTGATAACTTTGAAATATGGTGAACCAAAATAAACCTTGCCATGCCATTTCTTCCAAAACAACTTCAATGGTGAGGTTTTAATTTCTCAAGCTTTATTGACTAGGGAATGAAAATAAACTCATGAACCCATGGATCAACTTGCTAAGCCACATTGCATTTACCTACATTATTAACAAGTAAGAAAAACCAACATTGCATTTTATTAATTAAATGGAAATTAAAAAAAATGCACGATCACAAAAGAAAAACAAGTCAAGGTGCTTGGTGATTCCTCGAAGAGCAAAGCTAAAGATAAGGAGGAGAACCAAAAGCCATGGTATAATCTTGTTGTGATTGAATCAATATGGTATGATGAAGGGATCTTAGGGGCAAAAATTAGGGTACAACAGACCCTTCTTAGCTTTGTAAGCCTTTTTAGTCTTCTTGTCTTTCTTGAGCTTTGGACGATTATTTTTGTAATGTCCAGGCTCGTTACATTCAAAGCAAGTAACTTCTTTTCCAGAAGCATTCCTCTGTCCGAAAGTGGATTCAACTCTTCCATATGTCCTTCGTTAACCTCTAAACTTGCTTTGTCTGTGCTTCCAGATTTGACTTATTCTTTTGGATATCAGAGAGAGAGATCATCATCATCTGAATTTTCTTCTGATTCTTCTAATTCTTTCTTAGCTTGATAAGCCTTGGTTTTCCCAGAAGTAGACTTTAGAGCAACTTATTTTACCATCTTTTGAGGTTCATCTTGTTCCAGCTCTATTTCATGACTTCTTAAAGAGTTAATCAGCTCCTCAAGAGAGATGTTGTTTAGATCCTTTGCCAATTTTAAAGCAGTTACCGTTGGTCTCCATTTGACAAAAAAACTTCTAATAATCTTTTTAACGTGATCCGCAGTGGAGTAACCTTTATTCAGAACCTTCAGTCCTACCACAAGAGTCTAAAATCTTGAAAACATCGTTTCCACAGATTCACCATCTTCCATATTGAAGGCTTCATACTTTTGAATTAAGACTAAAGCCTTTGTTTCCTTTACGTGTGTATTTCCTTCATACGTCATTTGAAGAGAATCAAAGATAGACTTTACAGTCTCTCTATCTGATTTTCTCATATTCATTTTATGAAATAACACTTAGAAGAGTGATTCTTTCTTTATAGTGATTTGTGCATACTTTCTTTTGTGCTTCCGTCATTGCACTTCTTGCAATCTTATGACCTTTATCATCTACTGGGTGAGTGTAGCCATCAACTACCAAGTCTCATAGATCTAAGTCATATGCTAGAAAGTAACTTTCTATTCTATCCTTCCAATAGTCAAATTTCTCCCCATCAAACACGTGAGGTTTTGAACTATAGTGATCTCTATCATTATCCATATTATCAACAGTAGAAGTAGGTGTAGCCATTAGCTTTTCACACACACTGGATCGGTACTAGACACTGTTAAGTATTGATAAAAATTCAAACTTTTTATCTCCTCAAAACTGAAGCTCTGATACCAATTGAAGATGTGAAAAACACAAGAAAGGGGGGGGGGGTTGAATTGGGTTTTTAAAAACAAAAACTTTTCTTTAAAAATATTCCCCTAAGTTAAAATCCTTTTTCCTTCACTCTTGATAATAATAATAAGTAAGAACATGAAGTAAAGAACAATGTATGTTTATACTATCTCACTTGAAAATTATCAAGCTAGTCTAGTCCACCCGTCAAGGTGATTTCGCCTCACTCAATTGAGGACTTAATTCACTATAACCAAACTGATTACAATTTGCACAAGCTACCCGCGAGTGACTAACAACCTCTAAGACTCACAAGTCCTAGACTTCTTAAGGATATAGACCTACCCGGTCCCTTAAGGAACATCAAACAATAATCAACCTGATTATTACAATGCACAAGCTACCCACAAGTGACTAACAACCTCTAAAACTCACAAGTCCTATACTTCTTAAGGATACAAACCTACTCGGCCCCTTAAGGAAAATCAAACAACTGTTTGAATACAAGTTTTATTTACAAGAACATTGCTTCTACACAAGCTAAATATGTAAACTATTTTAAGAACAATGACTCAAGAATATGAAAGCTATGAACAACTCTTTGTGCATGGATATTTCCTTGGTTGGCCGCTTTCTTTCTTAGTCTTCAAGCCTTTATATAGCCAATAAAATAATATATATGTTGAGGGATACTCTTGGGATTTCCATAAACATTAGCAGCTTAAACAGTAATGTGGGGGACAAGATCGTGTGATGCGCCTGTCCTTTCATGGTAGTGGAATGAAGCATTGATTGTACCAAGTACTATTTGTACCACATTAATGTTATCTTCTTTCCTTCCGCACTTCAGAGGTTTCTGTGAGCATTAGTTTATAAGCGAGAACATAACACAAGGTCATCAAAACTTCAAGTTTTCAAAGTCTTCAGAACCGCGTCTTCAAAGTCTCCAGCACTTGGTTGTGAGCCCTTTTTTTTGGAACATTGGGTCTTTAGAACTTCAAGTCTTTAGAATCTTTAAAACTTCTGTCTTTAGAGTCTTCATCACTTGGTCTTTAGAATCCTTATCTTTAGAACATTGGGTCTTTAGAAACTTGAGTCTTTAGCATTTGAACTTGAGTATAAACTTCTGTCTTCAGATCTTCTGACTGTTTCTTTAGAATCCATTGTTTTCAAAAACACGAGTCTTTGACACTTGGACTTAAGTAGCAACTTCTGTCTTCAGATCTCCTGACTGGTTTCTTTAGACAAATATCAGAGCCCATATTTTAGAGCCTTATGGAGTGTCTTGCTACTGTTTAATATAACTTGTGTAGCGCAGAAGCGAAATTAATTCTCTTATATTGTCTTGGCCACACCATTCATCAGAAGTAGAATCTGTTTGTTAACTACTCAACAATAACAAACGTTAGGGTATCAAAATTATTCATACAAACATACTCATTTGTTATCATCAAAACTCAGAGATGATATTGCATAACCAAATCTTATTCTTACACCATTTGCATATTTATGACACCATTCCCATCATTACAACGCTTATTGATAATTCCTAAATCGGTTTTATTGTTCTCCATGGTATTATTAATGGATCACTAACTCTAAAATTAACTAATGACAACATTGTTTCCACAACAAGAAACCCCTTTTCTATTTTTAAACTTATTTGAAAAAGGAAAGGTCATGCGAGAAATATGATTTTCTATGGTTAGTTGACATCATATCCTTGTTCATGAATTAATATACAGTTAAACACGAACTTACTCAATAACCCTTTTACCCAATATGCAGTATTGGTCGATAAACGACCTTCTATGCAAATAAAGATTGCTTTTTGCATCTATTATTTAGCATATAATATATATTTAAAGTTTGATGATTCATTCTTTAATAAATTCGACCTCTATATTTAATTAAGTGATAATATTTGTAGCATGGTGGACTTTTAATGAAACCTGACTTTGAACTTTAGTGTTACTCTTACAGTTCTTTGGCGCATTAATAATGGATCATTTTCGAATGTGCACCTATCCATAGTATAATTACTATGGAATCTGACTTTGGACTTAAGTGTTACTCTTGAAGTTGGTTGAATTTATTACACATGGTCTCAAATTTTCTTTTCATAGTATAATTACTATGGAAATGAATATGTCGAGTGCAATTCGATGACACTCTTCTTCAAATTCTTAAGTTAAAGTCAATAATGGCAGAGATGTTTCTCATATGTCAGATTAGAAATTCGATTATAGGTTGATTTGTGATTAATCTAACATTTTTATTACGATATTTAATGCTAATACAGATAAGTGTACCACAATTAAAGATGAGTTCGAATCATCTACCTTAGACTTAAGTTTGTCTGTTATGAGAGTTTTTAATTATGAATTGTGTGATATTTTGTCATTAAAAAAAATATTTTGTTTGAGATTTTTAAGAAATAAGCCCATAATCAAACTTTTTTTTCTTTCTGTTCAAACAAATTTATTTTAATTGTATAAACTTTTATTTTTTTAACCAAGTGTATTTTGACATTAACAAACATAGACTACATGTCATAAAATAATTTTAGCTTAATAGTCGCAGTATATAACCCTCCCCTTCCGAAATACCCAACCCTGTGCAGATCGAACTGCGCTGCCACCAAAAATATTAAATACCACCTTTTTATTTCATTCTCCTACTTGCAGCACTGTTATCGCACTTCCGCCACTGCATTGTTCGCGGCTCGGCGGATTTATCAAAAACCTAAAAAACCAAAAAAGTTTTCAAATCATCTTTCCCCGTAGAACGATTAGGGTTTTTATTTTGGTAACGTTTATTCAATCGAAAAACTAACCACCGATGGCGCAAGTTCACGAGAGTTCCAACAATGACGCTGCTGCTCCGGTTCCCAATCATCTGACCACGACGTCGCTGTACGTCGGAGATCTCGATCATGACGTCAATGATTCGCAGATTTACGATCTTTTCAATCAGATCGGTCAGGTTGTTTCTGTTCGGATCTGTAGGGATTTGGCTTCTCAGCAATCCCTAGGTTACGGTTATGTCAATTTCAGTAACCCTCATGACGGTTAGTTTTTTTCCCTTTTCATTTGTTTTCTAATCATGAAATTCTAATGCATTGTTAGGTTTATGTTAATGTTAATATCACATTGGAGAACTGATAACATAAATTCTATGGATACTTTATTTTTGTCATGTTATCAAAAATAAAATAAAATAAAATGCATGGTTAGGTTTAGCCCTATGCAGGACCGAGTCTTCGTGTCTGTGTCGGTATCAGACACCTCACCGACACTTGTGATTACGTTTAATTTATTCATTTTTTCAAATTACTACTGTGTTCTGTGTGTCTGTGTGAGTTTCGGAGTCTTTTTCCATATGCGTCCGTGCTTCATAGGTTTAGCCTCATCTGCTCTTGTGTAGATTGTTATTTTGATATTGATTTGCAAATGTAACTGTCCCACAGCTGCAAAGGCTATGGATGTGCTGAATTTCACTCCACTGAACAACAAACCGATTAGGATAATGTATTCTCATCGGGACCCTAGTGTTCGCAAGAGTGGTGCTGCAAATATTTTCATCAAGGTAGTGTCTCGTCTCGTTTGATGAATTTTTAAACTGTTGTTTTTAGTTGTTTAAATATATGAAGTTTCATTTTTTTTGAATTTCTATTCATCAAGCAAGGTGTTTAATAATTCTCTTATTGAAGCTTGTGATTTTTTGATGGTGCAGAATTTGGATAAGGCAATCGATCACAAGGGTTTGTATGATACTTTTTCGGTTTTTGGAAGTATTCTCTCTTGCAAGATAGCAATGGATGCTTCTGGCCTGTCTAAAGGCTATGGTTTTGTGCAATTTGAGAATGAAGAGTCTGCACAAAGTGCAATTGATAAGTTAAACGGCATGCTGATTAATGATAAGCCTGTTTATGTTGGTCACTTCCAACGGAAGCAGGATAGAGATAACACCTTGAGTACTGCAAAGTTTAATAATGTCTATGTGAAAAATCTGTCAGAGGCAGTTGCTGATGATGACTTGAAGAGCATTTTTGGAGAATATGGAACTATTACTAGTGCTGTAGTAATGAGAGATGTAGATGGTAAATCGAAATGTTTTGGTTTTGTCAATTTTGAAAATGCAGATGCTGCTGCTAAAGCTGTGGAGGCACTTAATGGAAAGAAATTTGATGACAAGGAGTGGTATGTTGGAAAAGCCCTGAAAAAGTATGAAAGGGAGCTTGAACTGAAAGAAAGACATGAGCAGAGTATAAAGGAAACTGTGGACAAATATTATGGTGCCAACTTGTATCTCAAAAACTTGGATGATAGTGTCAGCGATGAAAAGCTTAGCGAACTCTTCTCTGAGTTTGGTACAGTAACTTCATGCAAGGTGTGTGAATAAGGCTCCTTTTTCTGTTCTTATGTGCAATTGTCTAACCTTCATCTTTTTAAAACATGTTTTTTTTTTTTGTTGTGATTTTCAGATTCTGCGAGATCCACAGGGAATCAGTAGGGGATCCGGATTTGTTGCCTTTTCAACTCCCGAGGAAGCAACTCGAGCTGTAAGTATAAAGATTCTGGTGAGTATTATATAATAATTGACAGGGAAATTCATTGATCATATACAAATCTATTACTTCTTGTAGCTTGCTGAGATGAATGGAAAAATGGTTGCTGGCAAACCTCTCTACGTCGCTCCTGCACAGAAAAAGGAAGAGAGAAAAGCAAGGTTACAGGTAATATCGTGCAGCAATGGTTTAACAGTTAATTCTTTACTTTACAATTACAGGGTGTTGATCTTTAGAAACAAAAATTCCCGCATTGCTTCCCCTGTTAATAGTGATTCACTAACAATGGAGGGTAATTAGTTTGTGTGCTTCCATGTTTTTCTTTTACTTAAATTAAAAAATTACACTTTTTTTCATTTTGTAGCAAAATTCTTCTTTAAAAGTTGTACAATATCCTCAAAAGTTTTTATATATTTGGCTGGGTTGGCCAGTCGATCAAAATGATCAAATAACACTATAATGTCCTATAATGAATTGTTCATATTTTATTTTGAACTATTGGATTATCATCTCTTTGGGTTAACCTCTTAAACTGTGTTTCTGTATATCTTATCCACATATTCTTAATCCACCTAAAGTGACTTTGCCATCTTTTCCACCACTGATGCTGCCCCATCTTTTTTGTTAAATGCTTTCATTGATAATCTTATCTTTTTTTCACCAAATTAATCCACTGCAATTCTGGGTTTATTTTTCAGTCCCATATAGTGTTGCAGGATTTATAGTCATTCAATACACAGGACATTTTTAAACCTTGTTTTATGTTATAAACTTATAATTACTCATGTTGCAAGCACAATTATTTGATTGGGAATAACCACAACTCCATCAAATTTGGCAAAATGGAAAGACTTAAAGGGAGTGATCACTCAAGAGATGGTCAGATTATCAGATTATCTTGCGGGAAGGAAAGCAAGATAATGGACATATTTCAATTAGAATCAGGAGAAAGATTTAGTCATTAATCTAAAACAATTACATATATCGCCAGTTGTGAATTACTGAAATTGTCAGGGTTTTAGGTAGAGTTGTTTAAGAGAAATAAATGAGAGACTATGAATAACAATCTAATAATCGATTGTGTTATTCATTCATGTTAGAATATCTATAAAATTTCTCATAATTTTGTTGATACATTTTAAGAATGTTGTACTCTTCCTTGAGTAAAAATTAGGAATAGCAGTCTAATATTAGAATAAATAGGGGTTGGTGATTTGTCTTCGTTAAATATACTACTACTCTATTCTTTCATCTCTTTTCCTCAAAATTAGAAAATAGAAACCACTATTAAGAGATCACCTAAGGTATCCACCTAGCATATTGCTTATTTTCATTTATTTCTTGCATACATTTTTTACATATTTCCTACAGGCACAATTTTCACAAGTGAGGCCGGTTGCAATGGCTCCTATTGCACCACGAATGCCATTTTACCCTGGGGGAGTTCCAGGGATGGGACAACAAATCATGTATGGCCAAGCTCCTCCAGCCTTCATATCTCAGGTAATTATAGAAGTTAATAATCTTGTTTGTAAATTTTCATACAGCATGGTATCATGTTATTAGA
Source organism: Vicia faba (assembly GCA_948472305.1). Taxonomy (NCBI): domain Eukaryota; kingdom Viridiplantae; phylum Streptophyta; class Magnoliopsida; order Fabales; family Fabaceae; genus Vicia; species Vicia faba. Next base: position 1,045,615,266 of record OX451737.1, read on the forward strand.
AGATCTCAATGTTTTTTGTGGATGAAATGTTGTCGTCAAATTCTGCATTAGCTGACCAATTCTTTACGTTTTTAAGTTTTGTGATTTCAAAAATTGCTGCAATAAGTTCCGCTGTATTCTATTACTCTTGCATCTGTGTTGCAATTATAATTGAACATTTTTTACACAATTTATCCTCTTTATTGAATACATATTTAGAAATTGAGCAATAATAAATGCAGGCTGGATTTGGTTACCCGCAGCAACTGGTCCCTGGAATGAGACCAGGTGGTGCTCCAATGCCAAACTTCTTTGTGCCCATGGGTCAGCAGGGTCAACAAGGCCAGCGTCCTGGCGGACGGCGAGGTGCAGGTCCTATTCATCAACTCCCACAGTCATTGCCAATGATGCAGCAACAGGTCTGCTCACGCACAGCATCTTGGATTTTGTTTTATTTCTCATGTTTATGCTCTTTATGCCTGTTGTTGAGATGCTTTTTGTTGGTTTTTTCAGATGCTTCCAAGGGGACGCGTCTACCGATACCCTCCTCCTGGTCGCAACCTGCAAGGTATTCCGCTGCCAGGAGTAACGGGAGGAACACCCATTCAGGCTCTGGCTACAGCCCTTGCAAATGCTCCTCCTGAACAGCAGAGGACTGTAAGACCTGTTTCTGGCTATTTTCTCCTCACATTTGGGTTGATTACTAAATCGTTTGATGTGCATTAGGATGTTGTTCTCATATTGACTCTTTCATTAATGGATTCATAGATGCTTGGTGAAGTTTTATACCCGCTAGTAGAAAAGATTGAACACGGTGGAGCTGCAAAGGTTACTGGGATGCTTTTGGAAATGGATCAGCCTGAGGTGTTGCATCTGATTGAGTCACCAGAGGCTCTAAAGACTAAAGTTGCTGAGGCCGTGGAAGTGCTGAGAAATGTTGCACAGCAGCAATCAAACAGCCCAGCTGATCAACTGGCTTCTCTCTCTCTTAATGACAATCACGAGTCTTAGACTCTGACTGTCAGTTTACAGGGATCCACACGTTCTTTGAACGTAACAGTTTTGTGTTTCTGGCTTTTTGTAGGATTAGCAATATTCCTTGGATTTTCCTTGGATTAGCTAGCATATTGATTTGTGGTTTGTTTTGTTTCCTTTTCACAATTTGGTTATTTGATTTGACTTCGTTGACATTGTTTCAGTCCGACTTTCATTTATGGTTCGGTTGTTTAGGGTTATAACAAAAAGGTAACAAGGGAAAAGGATATGCTAGATATAAAGCTGAATAAAAAATCCAGACTCTTTTGCCCTTTTTAGTCAACCTTGGCTTTATATATTTACACCTTTTCTTTAGAACCTAGACAATTAATCCAAATGATCTTTTCAATATGGTGATTATTAATACGGATATTTTTTTTAGGGAGTTGAACAAATTGACTAAGGCAATTTCTTTTCCCACCCTTATATCTTTTTCCTAATTGTTTGCGAAACTAAAAAAATATTCTCGATTTTGAAAGAGTGAGTCACCCCTATTTTATTTGATTTATTTTCTATGGAATGCAGTCATGAAAATTCATCTTTAATTAGTATTTCTCTTCATTTACATTTTTGTACGATGATTACCTTCCCCAAATCAGATTGTATTTACATTTTTGTACGATGATTACCTTCCCCAAATCAGATTGTAAACAAGAAGGATACACACGCTCTGCCTAACACCAAACAAACCCAAAAAAGAACCGTGATTACTTGGAATGATAAATAACCTTTACAATTTCACATGCAGGATCCTGCAGTCTGCTGAGAAATCCAGGTCCACCTTATTGACCATACTATTTTGGCGGTGGGTCCACACCATACAATTTTGGCGGTGGAGTGCAGGTGCATGCACGATCTATTATATTATGTTATATTTATTTGTTTATTATATGCAGACCACAGATCTTTTATCTTCAAAATAACGAGTCAAACAAAATTATCTTCAAAAGAAACGAACTCTCTCAGTTTAACATAAACACGAGTTTTGAGTTTTGTTGACTATCAGAAAGATGAGCACTCCTCCTCTAAAACACATTTCTGAATGCTTCATCAAACCACATCCCCCAATCGAAGACTCGAATCAAATATGCTATTTAGCACCTTGGGATATTGGCATGTTATCTGTCAACTATATCCAAAAGGGACTTCTCTTCAAAAAACCAACATCATCATTGGTTAATCAGCCAGATTTTATCGAGAATCTGTTGATAAAACTCAAACGCTCTCTTTCTCTCACACTTTTCCATTTCTATCCCCTCTCAGGTCGCCTTGTTACACACAAAACCCAAGATCCTCCTTCGTACACTGTTTTTGTCGATTGTAAAAACAGTCCCGGAGCTAAATTCATCTATGCTACTTTAGATATCACCATAGATGATATCCTATCCCCCATTGACGTCCCACCTATTGTTCAATCGTTTTTTGATCACCACAAAGCAGTCAACCATGATGGTCACACCATGTCTTTGTTGTCTATCCAAGTCACTGAATTATTGGATGGTGTTTTCATAGCTTGTTCCATGAACCACTCTATTGGTGATGGAACTGCTTATTGGAATTTCTTTAACACACTTTCTGACACATTTCAAAATGATGCTAGTCTTCTTGATCCCATTTCACACCAACCAATTCACAATAGGTGGTTTCCAGAAGGTTATGGCCCAATTATCAACCTTCCCTTCAAACATCATGACGAGTTTATTCACAGGAATGAAACACCCATTTTGAGAGAAAGAATCTTCCATTTCTCAGCCGAGTCTATAGCAAAACTTAAAGCAAAGGCAAACAAAGAGTGTAAGACAACAAAAATCTCTTCTTTCCAATCACTATCAGCACTAGTTTGGAGATCTATAACTCGTGCACGTCAACTACATCATGATCAGAGAACTACTTGCAAATTGGCTACAAACAACCGAACAAGAATGGAGCCACCTCTTCCTATGGAATATTTTGGGAATTCAATTCATGCAGTGAGTACCGAAACAACAACGGTAAAGGACTTGCTAGAGAATGATCTAGGATGGGCAGCTTGGAAGGTTCATATGGCTGTTGCAAATCATGATGATAAAGTGGTGCGGGGATCCGTGGAAAAGTGGTTACAGGCTCCTATTGTGTATCGAGGGGATCTGCTCTTTGATCGTTATACTGTGTTGATGGGTAGTTCACCGAGGTTTAATATGTATGGGAATGAATTTGGAATGGGGAAAGCATTAGCTGTTAGAAGTGGATATGCTAACAAATTTGATGGGAAAATAACATCATATCCAGGACAAGAAGGAGGAGGGAGTATAGATCTTGAAGTGTGTCTTTTACCAGAAAAAATGATTGCCCTGGAATCGGACGAAGAGTTCATGAATTCAGTTTCAGTGTTTAATCATTTGTTCTAGTCTTTAAATATGCTATGGTGTTGAATAACCGGGTGGGAGATGTAAATTTGTTTTACACTACATCATTCCGATACATAAGTTCACTTTGTAACATTTTACATTTTACATTTTACTGTTCTGTAAAATGAGTTTAACTGAGTCAAAACATAATTCAAAATTTAACTCAAATTCATCATCAAAATTTTCCAATTTGAGCTTACATACTCAGTTAAAGATCACAAAAAACTTATTTCAACTCAGATAAAATTGTACTCGCTAAAAGTACAAATGTGTGACAATCCTAATGGTTAAGGACTCTCAGAGATTTTAAAATTGTTGGAGTTAGTTCATAAGGATTGAGAAGTCATGTATTTGTGTATTTTGTGTTGTAGTTAGGTTATCCTTTATCGTGATATTGAAGTATTTATAGTTACCCTGGGCACCCCAAGAGTTCCGGAGATATAGTAACCACTTCAGGAATGCATAATTGATCTCTTGAAATTCAGAGAGTACAGTTAAATTTCACGATTTCTTATGTGCCGTTTGATGACTCAATACACGTTACTCACACGATCATGCATTATGTACGGAGATATGAAAGATCCGGCAGACATTTTGGAGAAGGGCAACCTATTTTAAAGAGGGGAGCTCAAATCAACAAATGGGCGACCTGAAAAGAATGATAGGAGAAACGTATGTCTTTCTCCATGCCCTCATGATTCCTTTCAATTACACCACTGCACATTCCCTCAAGCACGATGGTTCATTGAAGCTAAAGTATTTTAGTCCCTTACTCATCTTCGGGCTTTTCATATGAGCTTTATCGAAACTTTATTCCTATCATAGACCCTCGAGGCTTAAGGTAAACCTTCTAAATGAAACATAGGAGAGTCTCTCAAGCGAGACTTAGTTGAGTCTTCTTGATGAGACTTAGGCGAGACTTAGTTGAGTCTTTCTTGACGAGACATAGGTAAGTCCTTCGGGTGAGACTTAGTCGAGTATTCTTAATTAGACTTAGGCGAGTCCTTCAGGAGAGACTTAGTCGAGTCTTTCTGATGAGTCTTAGGTGAGTCCCTCAAGCGAGAGTTACTTGAGTCTTTCTGATGCGACGTGTGATTTTGTCAGGCGAGATTTAGTTGAGTCTTTATGACGAGACTTAGGCAAGTCTCTCAGGCGAGACTTAATTGAGACTTTCTGTCCTGACAATTCTTTGATGAGTTCCTCAGGAAAGACTTAGTTGATTATTTCTTGAGATTGAAGAATATCTCTATGGTGCTGTTGTTCATACACGACAGAAATTTTTTTTTATGGAAATCCAACATTTTAATCATCTCGTAGGGCATCAAAGATCTTTTTGTGAAAATACATCAATATTGTTACCCCGTAGGGCGACAAAAATCTTTATATGAAAATCCAACAATTTAATTTGATAGCCAAACTGTAATAACCTAATGCAAATATCAAAATTCTTTTACAAGAGTTTTCATAAGTAGGTGGCACACTTTCTGTCATACTTCAAATTTGTCTTCCTCGGTATTACAATCAAAATTATTTTTAAAATTAAGTTTTAAAATTCTTTTGGTTCGTTTATGCTAACATTCTTTGGTTTTTATAAATATTCATTTTAAATTATTTTTCTTATTTAAAAAAAAATATAATAATTTATTTGTATTTTGTAAAATAACAAATCCTTGCTCGTATTCATATACGTTCAATTGAATTTTTATTTCAAATAAGCAACATAGCATAATTGATAAGAAATAAAGCTTGCAAATATAAAGTCATGAGTTTGAATCCCACTTGGTGAACTTTGAATATTTTTCTGTCTATATGTTATTAATTTTATTTTCATTTATATTTAAAAAAAATCACAAAAGTAATTTTTTTATTATTTAAATATTATTTTCGTACTTTTAATTAATGCATTTTAAAAAAATTTATTTATTTGATTTTATGCACTTTTTACCAAAATTGAGTGCAAAAATTATAATAAATACCAAAAATATTTCTTTTTTATATTTAATTGTTTTTTATTGATCAATCAGTGTCAATTTGCGTCACACCCATCTTATGATTGATTATCTTGGTGACCAAGAAAAATTTGATTTGTCAATTAACTTTATTTCCTAATTTGTTGACATAATTATCACTATAAATAGGTTACTCTTTCATACTATTTTTCGTCAACAACTCACTCGAGTACTCCTAAAAGTTGTTGCTCTTCACATCGAAGAACAACAACAAAGAAATCCTGAAGTCTCAATCAATAATTATTTGGAGATCAACAATCTTATCAACAATTATTTTAGGGTTCTGAACAGAACACCTAAAATTTTTCTCACAATTTGGGGCGAGTTTTCTAACACTATCAACCTCTGCACACAGATTTTCACCGCCGCTGCCGTCATCTTCAGGCAAATCTTTTTACTTATGCTTATGTTTTATTTATTTTATCATATATATATATATATATATATATATATATATATATATATATATATATATATATATATATATATATATATATATATATATATATATATATATATATATATATATATATATATATATATATATATATATATATATATATATATATATATATATATATATATATATATATTTGACTCCTTTGAACCATGAGTATTGACACTAAGTGGTGTAGAAAAATCGGAGATAGTAGGCACTAGTCACGATTCTAATTTTTTTGTTTGTTTTGTTTTGTTCTCTCTAATTTTTAATATTAAGGATAATACAACAAGGTTGAATTGTATAGAATTTATAATCAAATAAGTTGTAGGCTAAGTTTTATATACTGTTGAAACTAATTTCGTTCATAGTATTTAGTTTCTATGTAGGTCATTTTATAATATTAAATAATTTATTTTTAATTTGATTTTCCTTTTTATCTTTTAGGATGTAAATAATTTTTATTTATCCTATTAATAGCGCACAAATTTAATTAGTTTTATTTATTTATTATTAAATCAAAATATTCATCCTTTATAAACAAAAATACAAATAACTTTTTCTCAATTAATTAATTTAATATTTTACAAAGATATTACTAAACCCCGTTGTTTAATTAGGTCAAGTTCAATTTCTGAACATGGGCCCTTACTACTTACACACCCCTATATTTTACTACTAAACTAAGTTTACACCCCACCTATATTTTGGGCCTAATTCATTATCTGAACTTGGACCCTCACTTACCAGACCCTCATATTTGACTAGCCTGTTGCAAAACACACCCTTAGCCAATCTGGGCTCAAAATATGTCTGGGTACAGATTTTCTTCTAATACACCACCTAGTATTAATTTTACACCCCTGTGAGTAAATGGGCCATGTTCAATTTCTGAACTTGGACCCTTAATATCCTCACTCCGTTATGTGTCATACTATACTCTTTATCAATGAAACACTTAAAATAGCTTAACAACGATCAAACCATTTTTCAACTAACATAATAAAACTTAAGACATTTTCGAAAAAAAGATTAAATATAATTACTTTTAAAATTAACTGCGAATTGCGTCTACGATCACTCAACTTACAACCCAGACAAGGTTCAAGGATAATTCGAAATCAATTCTATGCAATCCTATAAAAAACACCAACCAACATTATGAACTACGAACTGAGACTCTGATTCCTCATAAGAGGACACGTAGGCATACGACTTAAAAACAGAAGCGAGTCCCCTAACTAAAAAATTAAAACCCTATTGCTAAACTTTAAACCTAAATCCTAGTATCCTTGTGAACAAGGTAGATGAAGAGTACCTAACACCTTCCCTTCGTCTAAAGTGAGTCAAAAACTTAGAATCTATGTATCATCAATTAGGGTTATTCCGTTATATTCTCGTCTTAGGGTAAAAATTAATGGTGGCGATTCTATATTTTTTGCCGGTTATTACAGTTGACGACTCTGCTGGGGAAACACAACCCTAGGGTTTTAGAGTCTTTCCCTCTTTTTAGGTTTAGGGTTTTTCTAAGGTTTCTTTTCTATTTTTGATATGCTATCGTTTCTATATTTGTCATTTTTGGTTTATTTATATTATTTTTTTTACATTATCTTTATTACAATTTTATTTTTTTGTTGGTGGAATTTAAAATTCAAAATTATTCAAAACCTTAGAAAGAAGGTATGTCTATTGGCCAAGGGAATATATCATCCCTATGAGTTTTTGTGATGACTACGCCTAAAGTCGGTTGAATTTCAAAAAAGGAATATGTCTCAGGACGTATCCTCTTGGAGGATAGTACTTTGGAATAAAACCTATGACTTTTTGTATAACCCTAAACCAAAATCTCTTGTTGAGACCTTGTACGACCTTAGAGACAAAAGTTTTGCAATGAGGCTTCACTTAAGGGAGATCCTTGTGCCTTTCCCTCTAGTGTAATCCATGATACCCTTAAGGAAGCCACCTTATGGGTAAGGATAGAACAATTTAGAACCTTTATAGGAGCTCTCCTATAGGTTATTCTATCAACATCCTACCCTCTTAACCCATAAAGGTATCCTCATCTCTATATCTATTTCAAAACCGATATAGGGTATTCACATACCCTATTCCTGTATAGGATATTCACTATCCTAAACCCACATGGGTTTAAGTTTATCAATTACAACCCTTAGGTCCATAGGGATTCCCTTAAATTTGTTATAATCCCTAGCCTGTAGGGATTACCTTTTGTAAGTCATAATCCCTAGCCCGTAGGGTTATCTTTTGTCTGTCTTAATACATAGCTTGTAGGTGTTCCTTTGTTGTATAATAATCTCTAACTTGTAGGGGTTTCACATTGTATATATATCCCTAAAAATCGTGTAGGGTGTCCTTAGGTTTATCTTCATTCTAACCTTGCATTGTATTACGTCTCCATGAAAATATTTTCGTATACCCTTAAAAGCCAAAAAAATATTTTTTGCATACCCATGCATTTTCTTACATTCATACATTTGCATTTCATACATTTCCACCTCCGCCCTTGGTCGCTATCAATCCAACTAGTAAGATTGCCCGGTACTCAAAGAACAAATTCCAAGCATGCTTCAAGAAAGCTGTGAAGGTCATAGATTGGTGAAGGAGAGGTCAAACATTGGAGATTCAATGGAGCTTGGTCCTATAAATATTATTGTGAAGAGAAGGCAACCATTCGCCATACAAGTCAAAGGCCTACATAATGCCTCAAATTCCACCACCATGGGTGATCCCTCCCCATAAATAGCAACTTCCATATCGGTAGAGTTGGTATGCTCAAGAGAAATCTAGAGTTACCCTCATGCTTTGACAAGTCCAATAAATAATAAGCATCTCCTAAAGTTAAGTGGATCAAACGAAGAAGCTCTTCCATAGGATCATTAGACTTACCAATTTCAAATTGTAATTTCTATGTTGCTAAGTTGTATTTGGTGTAAATTTGTATCTTTAGACTAATGATTCAAATAAATAATCATGCATGTTTTTGAAATCGATCCATTCGTATTCACTCTTCTATCACTTTCCATAAATAATCAACGAATTTCCATTTTCACTCTTCTTTTCCATCTCCATTTCACAATTTAAACAAACTTTGAGGGAGAATGATGTAAACTAAATAACTGAATTCGGCTAACATATGCTTTCAATGTAAGACCGAGCTGACGATGTAAGGCATTGTTTCAATTCCTAAACAGTGGAGAGATAAGGAGTTAATCCGTAGTTAACCCCCTTGAGCCAGGAGTTGGATTTTTGTTTTCCAAAAAACCTTAATTTTAACCAGGGCAGGGTAGATTTCAATTAATTCAATGGTACATTCAAATCTCAAGAGAATCAGTCCGTCTAAGCAAGAGGTTCAAGCACATCCTTTTTCTCGCATTTATCATCCAAGATTGAGGAATCAATAAAGATAAAGTCCACAACGTCTTCTTCCTCGGTGTATTATCTAAGATTGGGGAATCGACAAAGATAAAGTCTACGATGTGTTCCTCCTCAGTACATCATTCAAGATCAAGGAAACAACGAAGACAGGCTTACAAAGCTAACATGGAAGTAACAGATAAAAAAAAGGCAAAAAGAAATTCAAAAGGAGAAAGCCTGCTAAGTCAAAGAAAATAAAAAACTGACTTAGGCAAAAGTTAGTGATCGTACCTGACCAGAAGGGATTGTCAAAACTCACAAGCTTCAAGTCGAGTAGCAGTTGAACGGGAAGTAGGGGGTAACTGCAAGACACTCAGATGCTAAAGTAAGGTTCAAAGCAAGTGCAAGCAAGTATGAGAGTATGAGTGAGTGAATGAATACATGACCCTCTCAAGTGAGAGGGTATTTATATCCCCCAGCATTGGGCTAAGGTCTTCAGTGATGGGCTATGTTGAGGCCCAACAACAAAGACTATCAGGGTTTACGAGTGTATAGAGTCCAACACGTGGCCTCCACCCTGGTCAACTTCCCCGAGAAAGTAGGGAAGTTGGACCCGTTATTCTCAGAGGGCAGGATGATGATGATATGGACACGTGAGTTATGTTCTCCTACTAGACACATGGGGAAATACCCAACAGTCATCAGTTTGAGCTGCATGCTTTTGGGCCTTGGTAAAGGCACTGGATTGGGCCTTCCCAACAGTGGGGCAAGTGCCAGCCCAGTCCAGAACAGGAGCCCCCCAAGTTATTGCTCTTAGGTGAAAGGGTGATGACTTGCGTTCAGCTCAAAAAACCTTAATTTTAACCAGGGCAGGGTAGATTTCAATTAATTCAATGGTACATTCAAATCTCAAGAGAATAGGTCCGTCTAAGCAAGAGGTTCAAGCACATCCTTTTCCTCGCATTTATCATCCAAGATTGAGGAATCAATAAAGATAAAGTCCACAACGTCTTCTTCCTCGGTGTATTATCTAAGATTGAGGGATCGACAAAGATAATGTCTACGATGTGTTCCTCCTCAGTACATCATTCAAGATCAAGGAAACAATGAAGACATGCTTACAAAGCTAACATGGGAGTCACAAATAAAAAAAAGGCAAAAATAAATTCAAAAGGAGAAAGCCTGCTAAGTAAAAGAAAATAAAAAACCGACTTAGGCAAAAGTTAGTGATCGTACCTGACCAGAAGGGATTGTTAAAACTCACAAGCTTCAAGTCAAGTAGCAGTTGAACGGGAAGTAGGGGGTACCTGCAAGACACTCAGATGCTAAAGTAAGGTTCAAAGCAAGTGCAAGCAAGTATGAGAGTATGAGTGGGTGAATGAATACCTGACCCTCTCAAGTGAGAGGGTATTTATAGCCTCCAGCGTTGGGCTAAGGTCTTCAGTGATGAGCCACGTTGAGGCCCAACAACAAAGACTATCAGGGTTTACGAGTGTATAGAGTCCAGCACGTGGCCTCCACCCTGGTCAACTTCCCCGAGAAAGTAGGGAAGTTGGACCCGTTATTCTCAGAGGGCAGGATGATGATGATATGGACACGTGAGTTATGTTCTCCTACTAGACACATGGGGAAATACCCAACAGTCGTCAGTTTGAGCTGCATGCTTTTGGGCCTTGGTAAAGGCACTGGATTGGGCCTTCCCAACAGTGGGGTAAGTGCCAGCCTAGCCCAGAACAGGAGCCCCCCAAGTTATTGATCTTAGGTGAAAGGGTGATGACTTGCGTTCAGCTAAACTAACGGGGAAGTGTTACCCGAGAGGGGAAATTGCCAACTCCCACCAGGGATGGCTTATTAACCCATGTCGAGGATTTAAAAAATATGCGTGTGGTATGGTCAACCAACTCAGAGGGAAGTTCATTGGTCGACTTCAGGTTCTGATCATGTTAGTGTGGTGCCCGTTAGGGATCTAGAATCATGGGGTGCAAAGAGTTTCCCTGAGTGTTTATCTTCGAGGTGCCCATCTATAAGGCATTACAATGATGTTAAGCGTTTACCCACCATCGAGAGTAAAACGTCATCAATGTGCTCGTATACAAGGCTTTGTCATGATGTCGCATGTTTGCCCGCCATCGAGTGCGAAGCGTCATCAATGTGCCTGTATACAAGGATCTGTAATAAATGTCAGGCGTGTGTCCGTGGTTAGGAGTGGTGTGGTGTAGGCACGTGGTTTTGCATGGCAGTTGTTTGGGGTGCCATCTTTTCATAGGGAAGTCCAAAAGCCTAAGTAATGATGACTTGTCGTGTGCTGCCTCGTGAGTTGAGAACTATCTATAAAAAGGGGAATCCAAAGGCTCATTTGTCATTTTCAAGCTCTCTTCTCCTCTTTCATACGTTCTCTCGTGGATATGCTCTGCTCTAACGCCACCGTAGACGTCTTCAAAGATGATCTTCTTCCAAGTAAGTTATATCTTCTTGATAGCACATTTCCTTAGATTTTTAGATTAAACACTTGGGTTTTGTTATGAACGAATGAATCTATGGACGGAGATTCACGGGTTCTATAGTGAATCTCCATGGATGTTCATCAAATTTCATGGATGTGGATGAAGATTCATAGGTCTAATTTCATTGACTCGTGTCAGGGTCTCCCTCCCCGAATAGTGGGAAGGATTTGAGCAATTTCGCCCGTTCGACCAAATGTCCCCGCATGGGGCGTTGACCATTCTAGGATTGGCTGTCATGGGCTTGGGTCGAGGTCTATTCCTTGGCGCATTCATCGCCCTTTCACTTGATTTACAGTGGAAGGGTGAATTTGTTGATGTTGAATTCACTGTTTTCCTCTGCTTTTCAGGTACGATGGCACACCAAGTCGAGGAAGATACCGTGGCTGGAATTCACGAGGATGACACTACAATCGCGGATGACCCTTTGGCTTGGGTCGCACCCGAGCCTCGGAATAAAAAGTCGTGTTTTTCACAGGACGCTTATGACGTGTTCAATGTCCCCGAGGTCCGAGCAAAGGGTGCTTCTACTATTTGGGTTCTTCAAATCCCTCACCGGAATATGAGAATATGCTCGGAATTCTCGGGAAAACGTTTCCCTATGTATGAGTTTACTTTGAAGGAATTAGGTATGCATTTTCCATTCCACGACTTCCAGGTGGGGGTCTTTCAATGGCTACAACTGGCACCTTTCCAACTTCATCAAAATGCGTTTGCATTCATGCATGCGTTCGAGCTTATATGCCAGTACCTTCAGATTGGTGCTACCTTGACCCTGTTTTTTTGCATCTTTCACTTACAATGATAGTCCATCAGAGGGTGACAAGCCTGGGTGTTGTTCAAGCAACTAGGAAAACTCTTCCAACCACATCTTGAATCCGTTTGCAACTTCAAAGAGAGGTACTTCATCGTGAAGCCTCTTACAGATGCAGCGGTGGCTTCTTTGTATGATTGCTCGGAAGAGATCGGGGGGGGGGGGGGGGGTCAGACAATAGTATGGATAACGGTGAGGTTTCTTCTTGAGTGGAAGTGGAAACACTTTGAGCAGAAGTATGAATATTACACGATGAAGCCCGATAACTTGGACGCCCATGATCAACTCTCTTATAATAAGTCGATTGCTTATGTCAAGAGCTTCTCACTGGAGAAGTGTGTGGACATGGACAACAACTTCCTTTTTGATGATCAAGGGGAGTACCTCCTCGTTCACAAACTGATTAATACGAAAGCGCTCCTCGAGTGCTCTTCTAACGAGGAGGCTTTGAGACTTCTAGGTAGGGGATATTCCTGTGATTTTACTTTTGTATGTTTGTCTTGTGAGTGATAGTTTATTTTTGATTGCAGATCGGATGGAGACCCTCTCTGGATGTTTACTCAAGTTGAGGCCCAAGAATCGTCTAACTTGGGGCCTAAGAATTGAGTTGCTCGACTTCAGGAGCAGGCCAAAACTTCTTCCCATCTGAGTGGTTCACCCTCCTCTTCAAGGACTCATGCTCCTCCTCCCGAACAACTGGAAAAAAGAAACACACAGAGGACCTCGAACATGTACCGCCTGTCAAAGGTGACAAGGGTGCCGAGGTAGTTTTCGTGTTGCCTCCCTGTTATCTACACTGCAGTATTTTCAGCGGGGAAAGTTCTTTAGGTCTTTACGAGGAGGAGAGGGAAGCCATCTTTTCTAAGGATAAAAAAACTCAATAGAAGAACCTCTCGGACGATGTGGCCGCCATGATGAGGGTTCTTGAAAATGCTTTGACGTTGAACAATGAGGCCACAGGCTCTCAGGCCGCTCTTGACAAAGCTTATGCCCAAATCTAGAAGATGAAAGGGATGAATGAAAAGATGAAGGGTGACATCCTCAACCATGAGACAAAATACGAGGCGCAGGTGCAACTCCTCAAAGATATGAATGAGCCGTGACCTCAACTAAAGGTTGCGACTAAGGAGAATGAGCGACTAGCTGCCAGGGTAAATAAGTTAGAGAGGATCGTGGCACGCATCAATGAAGAGACTGACACAGAGAAATCCCTAATGACTATGAGAGATTTAATCATGGGGAGTCGCATTCTCGAACAAGACGTCGTGGATAGTCTTAGTTATGGATTCAACACGGTTGTGGAGCAGCTCAAGATCCTTAACCCAAGGGTCGAGTTGTGGTTGAAGGTGGGGGCCATTTAACCAGGTGGTTGATGGGAATATTTTTTATCCCCCTGATGACAGTCCCAAGGAAGAGAGTGATGGCGAGGATGAGATTTGAGATTAAGTTTCTGGGTCTGCGTGCCCGCTTTTGCTTTAACTTGGATTAGTGGCCTGTGTGCCCATATATTTTGTTTTGTTAACTTTTGACAAGGGCTTCGCCCGATTTTCTTTCGTTTGGGCCTACGTGCCCGTATATTTGTAATTATTTGGACACCATCAGCCTTCATGGTCGGTTATTGAAAATTCCTATTTAGTCTTTTTATGTTAGCTATTGCTCGTTATTGTGCTTGACTTGTTTATTTTGTGAGATGTGGCATTTCGATGAGTGGAGATTTGTGCTCGACCTTAGTTGTGGTCGACACATGTTGGAATGTGTCAAGGAAATGGAGTAGGGATCCATATAAAAAAGTTCAAGATCACGGTCGGGATCTTGATTTTGTGGCGTGAACTGCCCATCGCGAGCTGGGTGTCCTGCCTGTTGGGTACTTCAACAATGGAGCTGGGTCGAGGTGTCCCCGTCGGGCTAAGGTTCTACTCGACCAATGAGTGACGAACCCGCCTTTCGATATTGGTTGGAGGATATGTTTGTACCTCAACATGCCTTTGTGGTCGAGTGTGCCCCATCGTTTATCGGAGAGGCCACGTCGATCGACAGGCTCTGAAGTTTATCAGGGACCAAAATGTAATATTGTTTCAACTTTGTAGCGTTCCATGGTCGAGGTAGTGGTTCTCCACATAGGCGTTCGAGGTGATAGGCTCTAGTACCCGTAGCTCCGCGGACACGATATGGTCTTTCCCAATTGGCGGCCAGCTTTCCTTCATGGGAGTCTTTCTGATTTCTCCGTAAGACTAGGCTGCTGACCTGGAATTCATGTTTTATGACTTTGGTGTCGTGCCGAAGGACTATCTGCTGTTTCAGTGTGGCTTCATGAAGAGATGTTCCTGATCGGATTTGCTCGACCAGGTCGAGCTCTTCCCTTAGAGCCTCGTCATTTAGTTCCTCGTCTAAAGGGAATTCAGTTCGCCTGGATGGCTCCATGATTTCTACGGAAGTTATGGCTTCGGTGCCATAGGCTAGCCGAAATTGGGTCTTGCTAGTTGTCGAGTGTGGTGTTGTTCGGTAAACCCACAAGAAACTATGCATCTCTTCGACCCACCCCCTTTTGGCTTCGCCCAACCTATGCTTGAGTCCTTGTAAGATGACTCTATTCGCGGCCTCGGCTTGCGCGTTGTTTTGAAGATGTTTAACGAACGTGAAATGCTGCTTGGTGCCGAGCTTGGTGATGAAGTCTTATAAACTTTGATCGGTGAGCTGCATCCCATTGTCCGTGACGAGCACTTTTGGTATGCCGAATCGGGAAAGTACGTTTCGTTTGTAGAAATAAGGGATGTTGTGTGATGTGATTCTGGATAGGGCTTCGGCCTCTATCCACTTCGTGAAATAGTCGACGACCACGATCATAAATTTATTTTGATATGATCCTTGTACGAATGGTTCGAGGATGTCCATTCTCCACCAAGCGAACGACTACGGGGATGACAATGTTTTGAGTTCGTGTGGGGGCGCGAGGTGCATGTTTGCATGCCTTTGACATTTATCGCATTTCTTGACGTGCTCCTTCATGTCTTGCTGCACGGTGGTCAGTAATAACCTGCTCGCAACATCTTTCGTGCCATAGGTCTTCTGCCCAAGAGTTGGATGTTGATTCCCTCGTGGATTTCCCGTAAAATCTCGGAGACTTTGGATTCCTCTAAGCATTTCAGGAGTGGGACTATGATACGGTGACTGAACCGACTGTTTGACGCTGGTTTGCGTTTTGCGTTTTTGTTCACAAAATGTCGCGGTAAGCAAGAGTCGCCACCAACTTTTATTTCATCCAACCGGAAAGGAAAAAAGTACAGAAAAAAAAAATCCTTTTTCGAGTTATTCTGAGTACGGGGGGTAGATTATGTAAAGGGAAGGTGTTAGCACCCTTTCTATCCGTAGTTATCTACGGGCTCTTAGGTACTTGCTCATTTTTCAAATTGCTTGTGTGTGTTTGTCTTGAAAATGTTTTACTTTGTGATAACCCTTGTATCAGTCCTCAAGGATGTGACAAAGTTGTTTTGAAAATTTGTTTTGAAAGGTGTTTGTGTGAAAAGTTTTGATTTGAGCAAGTACCTGCTCGCAACATCTTTCGTGCCATAGATCTTCTTCCCAAGAGTTGGATGTTGATTCCCTCGTGGATTTCCCGTAAAATCTCGGAGACTTTGGATTCCTCGAAGCATTTCAGGAGTGGGACTGTGATACGGTGACTGAACCGACTGTTTGACGCTGGTTTGCGTTTTGCGTTTTTGTTCACAAAATGCCGCGGTAAGCAAGAGTCGCCACCAACTTTTATTTCATCCAACCGGAAAGGAAAAAAGTACAGAAAAAAAAAATCCTTTTTCGAGATATTCTGAGTACGGGGGTAGATTATAGAAAGGGAAGGTGTTAGCACCCTTTCTATCCGTAGTTATCTACGGGCTCTTAGGTACTTGCTCATTTTTCAAATTGCTTGTGTGTGTTTGTCTTGAAAATGTTTTACTTTGTGATAACCCTTGTATCAGTCCTCAAGGATGTGACAAAGTTGTTTTGAAAATTTGTTTTGAAAGGTGTTTGTGTGAAAAGTTTTGATTTGAGAAAGTACCTACTAGCATCTACCTACTCGAAAAAAGATCGTTTCTATTCTTGTTTCCTTTAGACAACGCTATCCTACTATTGAGAAATAGGTAGCACCGTCGTTGGAGTTGTAAGGGTCAATTCGAAGGGGACGTACGATCACTAAAGTAATGTTAGGATATCTTAGTAGTAACCCTAGAGTCTTAAGATCATATTCGAGGCAACATTTCTGAGGCAACATTCGAATGGGACATTTGATCTTTTAGACTGGAGGGCAACCACTAAGACACCCTATACTTGATGATCGTTTACCGAAGGCAACCGAAGTGAGAGTATACCCTAAGAGTGATATGTGCGAGTGATTTGTTTTCAGTTATTTAATCTTTGCACATTAGGGTTTTCTAACCGTATTAATTTGTCATACATTCTTGCCATACAATCCTATTAGCATACATCTAGACAACTAAATATTTGCGGGAATTAAAAATGCGAGAAAGTGAATCTACGCTATTACAAGGCTTCGGGGAGGGGATTAATTACATAGCCAAAAACCCGGGGAAAAAGCGATAAGTAAAAGCCCTAAATTAACTATTACAAACCATGAACAATTACAAAAATATTGTAAAAATAAATAATAAGCGCGCGGAAAATTAAATACGAAACGACTAGGGTTTTGACCCTTGACTAAACCTATTTGCGATTGATTTTAAAAAAAAGATGTTTTTGTCATGTAAGAAAATAAGGAAACCATTAAATTAAAAAGAAAATCCTAATTCTAATTAATTTTAAATTAAGAAAAATAAATTAATTCAATCTAAAAACCTATTTTTGTATTTTTTATTATTTGAGAAATAAATAAAAGAATTAAATCATGACTTTAACCTAATTTCTAATTGAATTTTAATTATGAAAGAAATTAAAGTTGTCCTAAATTAATTAAACTAATCAAATAAAACATTTATTAAGAAAAATAAATCTTTTTGTTATCTTGATTGGTTGATTTAAAATAAAATGATTTTTGTGTTGATTAAAAAAAAGAATAATTAAAGAAAAGGAATTAAAGAAAAATAATGGAAATAACCGAGTGGGCCTGCTGTCAGCAGATCTGGTTCTGGATGATGGGTCCAGAAGATGGTGGCCTTCAGAAGGTGAGGTGCGCTGGACCTGGTTCTGGCTAGTGGATCAGAAGATGAGGCGCTGGGTCTGGTCTTGGCTGGTGGATCAGAAGATGAGGCATTGGGTCTGGTCCTGGCTGGTGGATCCAGAAGATGAGGCGCTGGATTTGGTCCTGGCTGGTGGATCCAGAAGATGCTGAACCTCAGAAAGTGTATGTGCTGGATCTGGTGAAAACAATGGAGAAAATGCCAAAAGCTCACGCCTGGGATCGAACCCAGAACAATGAGCCTCTGACTTCATTATTCTGACCAATTGCGCTGGATGTTAACTTGTTAATACAATAAAAACAAACAGTATATCAGAAAAAACAAGTTTCTGGCCAGAATAACGCGCCAGAACTTGAATCAGCCAATCAGGTTGTGACACAATTTTGTCTTCTTCACTGGAACCATCATTTTAGACTCTGAAACTTTACCTACAGACGCAGGTCTGTTGCTGAAACCTGTGTCATTCAAGAATCAAGCATATGCAATATAAATTCAATTGGGGACCATGGATCAGTGGGGTTTGAAACTCTGATCATCATGGTACCCATTATCAGGCCTAATTTTGCTTGAAAATCAAAACCCCAAATTGGAGCACGAAACCCTAACAATGGAAAAAGCTTGTTCCTGCACTGTAACTTAAATCAAACTGTCCAGAAACATTGCTAACATGATAATGAACATAAATATGTAATTTAAACGTGCTGAATATGCAAGAATTACAGTAATTGAAGGTGGATAATTTTGCAAACCGTGAGAATGTTAGGCAGTGATTCTGGATGTTCTGATGCCTGCGAACGATCAGAATGCTTCCTGAGACGTCCTAGAACAGGTTGCTGGCCTTGGATTGTTCTCAAAGGTCCTCTATCCCGAAATCAGAACTTCACTTTTTGTCAATATTTTTGAGTTTTGTTCTTACAGTCTCACGCCTCCAGCCTCTTTCTTTTTATCTGCTAAGCTTTCTTATATAACCTAGAGTGAATTAGGTTAACAAACTTGGATTAAATCTTTGCATTTATCCAAGATTTGATTTGATTTTCAATGTATATGATATATTTCTATTTTCATGCCAATCATGCTTTTCTTGTACCAATTTCCATTGATATCATTTGATTCAGATACGTCAGCACTATGAGCTCATGATTCTGTCCATAAATCCAATCAAAACAAATCTTTGCTATTATTTACCAATTATTTGATTTAATTCAATTTTTAATAAATAAAAAATCAAAAATAAAATAAATAATGAATCAAATAACATGTGATTGCACATTTGGGTCTTGGATCATATTATAAGTGAGGTGCAAGCATAAAAAGTTAGGCCCATTTAGCAAAAAATGCAAACTTTGAGCACATTTGACTTTGGCAGTTTTGCAAAAATAGTCAACTTGGCCAATGCATAACTCTTTCAATTTTGACCCTAGAGAGGTGTTCTTGGACTTTTTAGAAAGCTTAGGATGTCTTCTAAGCAACCCTTTTGGTCTCATCTCACTTGAGTCTTCCATGTTCATGTATGAAGCTTTGACCCAAAAGGTGTTTTTGTTGACTTTTCAAAAGGACCTATAATGTCAAAACTCATATCTTTTTGTGAGTGCATATTCTGAACTTGGGAGCTGAAGACGAATTGTAGGGAGTTGAATCCTATTCAAAATGATATTTGGATGGGTCATTTGTGATAAAGTATGAGAAAGTTATGCTTGGTCAAAGTTGAGTTGACTTTTCCTACAAAACCCTAATTTAGCAACTTTTGGGTTTTGATGAATTGTTAGCAATCTTTGAGGAATCATGATCAACCTTTGATCAAATGAGTGATAATACTTCAAAATGAGGATGTTGACCAAAAATCTTGAAGTTTGACTGTATGTGGGCCATATTTGACTTTTGACCTGACACGGTTGATTTTCAGGAATTTGAGCAATTGACTGAGCAAAACTTCTTCTGCAAGGCTTGAAACTTGACATGGATGATCTTGAGAACATATTAGGACAATGGTGAGAATTTTAGTCCTTTGTGGTTCATATATCCTGATGAAAAATGAAACCCTAATTTGAGGTAGACTGCCTTAGGAGAGAGTTTGTCTGGTCAATTCTTGACTTTCCTTGAGCAATTTGGGGACCTCACATGACATTTGTTGAGAAATATGGGAGGGAAAATTTTGGGTACAACAACTGCCTCTGTTCAATCTTCTTAAACCTGAGGATGTAGATTGGCTCGTCTGCCTTTTGTGATTTGAAGGTGGAAGATGATTGAACACTAGAGTGCTCAGAAATTTGCACTTGCATGAAGTGATACTTGACTTGCGATATCGGGAATGGGCTTATAGATGCCATTTGGAAGTCGATGACGGAAGATGGGCTTAAATATGCCATCTGAAGAGGTGTCAATCGCATAAGAGATTCCTTTGCGAGATCTTGTATACCAGTTGTTGAGGAGGACCTCATTGGGGAATGCTGGTCTCTGTCTTGAGAGAAATAAAGTTTTAGGAGCTTCAGTTATCCGTTACTCTACTTGGGAATAATTCCAGTTTGGGAAGCGGAAGTGAACTGCGTATCTGGTCGGGGTATATGCTGCACTGCGGCTTTCTGGGGAAATGTGAAATCAACTGTGTTTGATCGAGTCCCGATCTTACAGTGTTGCGGACTGCTGTCTGGGGATAAGGGAGGAAGAACCCAGATAGTAAGGTTATGAGAAGGAACCTGGATAGTAGGGTTGCCTTGATATGAAAGCCTGGATAGTAAGGATACTTCGATATGAAAGTCGGGATAGTAGGGCTGTGAGAAGGAACCTGGATAGTAGGGTTACTTCGATATGAAATCCTGGATAGTAGGGCTGTGAGAAGGAACCTAGGTAGTAGGGTTACTTCGATATGAAAGCCTGGATAGTAGGGTTGTGAGAAGGAACCCGGATAGTAGGGTTACTTTGAAATGAAAGCCTGGATAGTAGGGCTGTGAGAAGGAACCTGGGTAGTAGGGTTACTTCGATATAAAAGCCTGGATAGTAGGGTTGTGAGAAGGAACTTGGATAGTAGGGTTACTTCGAAATGGAAGCTTAGATAGTAGGGTTGTGAGAAGGAACCTGGATAGTAGGGTTACTTCGATATGAAAGCCTGGATAGTAGGACTGTGATAAGGAACCTGGGTATTAGGGTTACTTTGAAATGAAAGCCTGGATAGTAGGGCTGTGAGAAGGAACCTGGATAGTAGTGTTACTTCGATATGAAAGCCTAGATAGTAGGGTTGTGATAAGGAACCTGGATAGTAGGGTTACTTCGATATGAAAGCCTGGATAGTAGGGCTGTGAGAAGGAACCTGGATAGTAGGGTTACTTCGAAATGAAATCCTGGATAGTAGGGCTGTGATAAGGAATCTGGGTAGTAGGGTTACTTCGATATGAAAGCCTGGATAGTAGGGCTGTGAGAAGGAACCTGAGTAGTAGGGTTACTTCGAAATGAAAGCCTGGATAGTAGGCCGTGAGAAGGAACCTGGATAGTAGGATTACTTCGATATGAAAGCCTGGATAGTAGGGCTGTGAGAAGGAACCTGGATAGTAGGGTTACTTCGATATGAAAGCTGGGATAGTAGGGATGCTTCGGAATGAGTTTGGGTTAAACTGCAGAGGGAACCTGGGTAAGGTTGTTCTTGTCGCGCCGATGATTACTCTGTTTAGCTTCGAGTGTTGATTATGGACCTGCTGGAAGTTATTGATAATAACTGTCTTTCCTGAAAGAAATATAGGGTTAGTTATGTGTGATGCATGAGATGCATTGTATAATGTCGTTCTCAAAATAAATGAGACTATGTTATATGTGATGTATGCACATGTCATGATGTATGAACATGAAATGCTGACATAATAATCTGAGTCCGGGAAAATAAATCCCTGACTGTTGTTTGGAGAGTGTGAGAAATGGTATTCTTGACTGCTGTAACAAACCATAGTTCCTCTACTTCTGTTGGGGATGGTGAATAAAGATGATTGTGCTCGGGATTCACATCCATTTCGCTTTTACCTTTGCAGGGTCTACCTGAATACCTTTGTCACTGACAACAAAACCCAGAAGCTTACCAGACCTTACCTCGAAGGTACACTTATTCAAGTTTAACCTCAGCTTGTACGTCTTCAACCTGTCAAACAGTTTTTGGAGATGATCAAGGTTCTCTTCTTCAGTCTGGGACCTGGCGATCAGTCGACCATAACATCAATGTGAGGAAGCGGGAAGTCATCCTTGGGGCTTGCCCTGTTCAGATCTCTGTAGTCCACACACATCCGTACCTTACCGTCCTTCTTAGGTACCGGGACGACATTGGCAACCCACTGCAGATAAGAAGTGACAGCTAAGAATCCTGCGTCGAACTGTTTCATGACCTCTGCCTTGATTTTCTATGACATTTTAGGGCGCATACGGCAGACCTTCTACTTTACCAGAGGGCAGTCTTCTTTTGTCGGCAGGCGATGTACCACAATATCAGTGTCCAAACTAGGCATGTCTTCATAAGACCAGGCGAAGATCTCAACATAGTCGTGTAGCATATGTATTAACCGTTGTTTGACACTAGGCTCCAGATTCTCACCTATCTTAACTTCTTTCCTGTCTTCCTCTGTTCCCAAATTCACTGATTCAACTGGCTCTTCATGAGGTTGTATGGCCCTTTCTTCCTTTTGTAATAGTCTATCAAGTTCTCCAGGCACCTCACAATCATCCTCACCTTCGTCCTCGGCTTGGTTGATCGGATTTTTGAAGTCATAATTGGCAGTAGTAGAGCTGTTATCAATGGGATCCAGAGTGGATATGGATCTGCAGTATGATACGTGAGTGTGTGTAAGAGAATAGCTGTTTTGATAAAGTGGGAAACAGAAAAGAAAAAACAAGGAGCGCAAAATTTGTAATGCAAGAAGCGTCCAATGCTTTATTAATGATATATGAAATGACAAATAATAGCCCTCACAAACAAAGACAAGGTGCCTCGGGCAAAGCATTGGGCTGTAAAGTTTCAAATTGTTTGTTACAAATCTTGACTGGTGAGAGGGTTGAGAGTGGGATTAAAAGTGGGAAGATACCCATGGCCTCCACCTCAAATGTTGTGAAAAAACCATTTATTGGTAAAAAAGAGACTAATGTTATGTATGGGTCAAGAAGCCATGCTAAGAATGACCGTCATCATTCAGTAGGGTTTGTACTGATTTCCAATCCAACTCCAACTTAACGACCGCGTCAACAAAATAGTCAACAAAGATCGGATGTCCAAAGAAGACAGTTTACTAAAATCAATATGCAACTATCTCAAGCCCTACAACATCTATTGAAAGCTGATTTGGTGACCTTGTGAGATCCTCCTTCCAACCCTAACACTGCTTCTCCAAAATACAACCCCAATGCCAAATGCGCGTACTACTCAAACAGTCCCGGACATGATACCAATGATTGTTGGTGTCTAAAGAATAAAATCCAAGACCTAATTGATAATAAGACAGTTGAATTCAACCCTTCGCCAACTCCCAACGTAATCACCGCACCCATGCCAAATCATGGTAAGGGTGTCAATGCCATTGAAGATGCCTCTTTTGTTGTCTCCATCAATAACTTGACCACTCCTTTGAAGACTGTTAAAGATAATTTGTTGAAAGCCAGAGTATTCCCTGGTTACCTTGAAGACTGTTACTACTGTGCTGTACAAATTAATGGTTGAGAATGGCTGAAGAAAGGTGTCCAACACCTGATGGATAGTCATGAGATTCTATTTGAAAGAACTCCGCCTATGAAAAGTTTGACCGAAGTTGTATCTCAATAATTTAAAGACGTGTCCATCATTACTATCTCAAACAAACCTATTAGGATCACCTCAAAAGGTCCTATTAGGATTCCTATTGAACCAAGAATATATCCACTAATTATCACCACACCGGGGCTAGCCCCTACTCTTCTGATAAGGCTGTGCCCTAGAATTATGGGGCGGAAGTGTACTACCATGGTATCAAACAAGATTCGTGGATTGATGAAGATGAAACTGCAGACATTTCAAACATTGTTGGATCAAGTAAAGTTACTAGGATGGGGAGGATCTTCTCTCCAAAAATTTCACTTCCGACAAACATTACTACACCCGCTCGTATTACTGTTGTTAAACATGTTGTTGATGCTCGAGGAAAGGAAAAAATGTCTGAGCCTGCCCTGACAGAGGCGCCCACAAAAGATATTACCATTGAAAACCCATGTACCCAAGAGATGGAGGAGATTCTAAAAATCATCAAAAAAAGTGATTACAAGATAGTGGAATAGTTGGGATAAACACCCTCGAAGATTTTTATACTGTCTTTGTTTCTATGTTCCGAGGCGCACGCCCAAGCACTGATAAAGTTCCTGAAAAATGCACATGTACCACAAGAAACTACGACCGACCAATTTGAAAACTGTGTAGCAAGCTTGATTGTCGACAATGGTTTAGGATTCTCTGATGCAGATCTAACCCTAATAGGGAAGAATCACAATAAAGCTCTCCACGTCTCCATAGAATGCAAGGGCACCACCATGGCACATGTATTAGTGGATACTAGATCTTCTCTTAATGTCTTACCTAAAGGAGCTTTGGATAGACAAGATTGTGATGGACTGGTGTTGAAACCTAGCGACATTGTAGTAAGGGCTTTCGATGGTTCTAATAGGATGGTCCATAAAGAGGTTAATATCCCTATCAAGGTTGGGTATCAAGTCTTAAACTCAACATTTTATGTGATGGATATCCGTCCTGCTTATTCTTGCCTGCTTGGACACCCACGGATACACGGGGTAGGTGCGGTGACTTCCACACTACATCAAAATTTGAAATATCCGGTCAAGGGGAAAATTGTTACCGTCTGTGGTGAAGAAGAGTTTATGATTAGTCATCTAAATTCATTCAAATATGTTGAAATGGATGGTGAGTTCATTGAAACTCCATGTCAAGCCTTTGAAGTGGTCTCTCCCATGGTTGTTGTTGCCAAGGCCATTCCTGACACTCCCAAAGTTGCTAAAGATATACCTAGGATGAATTCTCTCAAAGATGCTCGTGTTGTTGTTGAAGAAGGAGGTTGCACCATTTAGGGACAACTTCCTAATTTCCCTTTCAAGTTCGAAAAATTAGGATCAGGCTTCACTTCCAAAGCTCAAAAAGAGGTTTGACATGCTCGTGTAGGGAAACCACCTCTCCGCATTAGTAACCATGAGATTAATGCCCTTGAAGACTCTGATGCTGATTGTGACTTTGATGATTGGATCTACCCGACTGCTGACGGAGAGCTCAACAACTGGCATACCAAGGACTTCATTTTGATCTCCTTTAGCCAGGAGTAATTACCATGTACTGTTTTATTAATTTTAAGAACTTTGTCTGTAATTTTTATTGAAACAGTGACTTTAAGCCATGTGCCATTCCCGAGGCACCATGGTCCATTTGTTAAGGGTTTGTTCATTTTCATATGCCATATGATCATTCTAATGAAAAACATTGGACTCTTTTGCATTCAAATTTTGCGTTGATTGTCTTTCTTTCACTTTATTAAATTTTCAAAATAGCCATGTGATCTTACATGCACACACACACACACATTTGCAGATCCACGTCCACTCCGGATCTCATTGACAACGACTCTGCTATTGTCATCTATGACTTTGAACATCCAATCTACCAAGCCGAAGACGAAGGCGAAGAAGATTGTGAAATACCTGGGGAACTAGCCATACTTCTGATGCAAGCGAAAAAGGCCATTCAACCGCACGAAGAACCAGTTGAAGTGATCAACCTAGGTACTGAACCAGACAAGAGGGAAGTCAAGATCGGTGCCAACTTGGAAGATGGTGTCAAGGTTAGATTGGTCCAGATGTTGCACGTCTATGTAGAGGTGTTCGCTTGGTCATATGAACATATGACAGACTTGATACTGATATCGTAGTTTATTGTCTGCCAATAAAGGAAGATTATCCTTCGGTCAAGCAAAAGGTTCGTCGCATGCGACCATATATGTCTGAGAAAATAAAAGTTAGGGTAATGAAACAGTTTGATACAGGTTCCCTGGCAGTAACGTCATACTCTTAATGGGTGGAAAATGTTGTCCTGATGCCTAAGAAAGATGGAAAAGTCTATACGTGTGTAGACTATAGGGATTTGAATAGAGCAAGCCCCAAGTACGATTTCTCACTACCTCATATTGACTTCTTGGTCGACAATACTGCTTAACACAAAGTTTTCTCCTTCATGGATGGATTCTCCGGTTACAACCAAATCAAAATGGCACCCGAAGACATGGAGATAACCACTTTTGTTACACAGTGGGGCACCTTCTGTTATAAGGTCATGCCTTTCATTTTGAAGAATGCATGCGCAACCTATCAACGGGCTATGGTAGCTTTATTTCATGATATGATTCATCATGAGATAGAAGTTTATGTTGATGACATGATTGCAAGGTCGCAAACTGAAGAAGAATACCTTGATCACCTCCATAAGATATTTGAGAGGTTGAAGAATCACAAGTTGAGGATGAATCCCAACAAGTGCATCTTCAGAGTGAGGTCTGGAAAACTCCTAGGCTTCGTCGTCAGTGTAAAAGGTATTGAAGTCGACCCCGTAAAAGTCAAATCCATCCAAGAAATGCCAGCTCCCTGTACTGAGAAGGAGGTCATAGGTTTCTTAGGTCAACTCAACTATATTTCCAGGTTCATATCTCACGTAACTGCTACTTGTGATCCAATCTTCAAACTGTTGAAGAAAGATCAAGTAATCAGGTGGAACAATGATTGCCAAGCAGCTTTTGACAAGATCAATAAGTATCTACAAGAACCTCCAATCCTGATGCCTCCAGTTGAAGGAAGACCTGTGATTATATACTTGACTGTATTAGAGAATTCAATGGGGTGTGTGTTGAGCCAACATGACGAGTCTGGCCGAAAAGAGCATGTAATATACTACCTTAGTAAAAAGTTTACCGACTGTGAAACCAGATATTCACTGCTCGAGAAAACTTGTTACACTTTGGCATGGGCTGCTCGTCGGCTAAGACAATATATGTTGACTCACAACACTTTATTGATTTCTAAGATGGATCCCATCAAGTATATCTTCGAGAAGCTAGCTCTCTCTAGACGAATAGCTAGATGGAAAATGATATTGAATGAATATGATATCCATTACACTACACAAAAAGCAATAAAGGGAAGTGTATTGGTAGACCATTTGGCCCATCAAGTTGTTGAGGGCTACCAATCCATGAACTTTGAATTCCTGGACGAAAATATCATGCTGGTAACCAACTGTGAAAAGCCTGGACCATATGATGGACCTGAACAAGGATCCCGATGGACTATGGTTTTTGGTGGAACTTCCAATGCATTGGGCAATGAAATTGGTGCTATGATCATTTCTCTCGAAGGTTGCCATACACCTTTCACTTCCAGACTGTGCTTCGACTGTACAAACAACATGGCCGAGTATGAAGCATGTATCTTGGGTCTAAAGGCTGCCATTTACTTAAGAATCAAATTTTTGAGCGTGTACAGAGACACAACTTTTGTAATCAGTCAAGTTAAAGGAGAGTAGGATACCAAACATCTAAATCTGATCCCTTACAAAGAGCTTGTGCTAACCTTGATCCCATACTTTGAAGAAGTCACTTTTGAACACTTTCCAAGGGAAGAAAATCAGTTGACAGATGCATTAACAACTATTTCGTCTATGTTCAAGGTCAATTGGGACAACGAAGCTCCTAGAATTATTATTGAAAGATTTGATGAACCTGTGTACTGTTATGAGATCGACACTGATGAAGAAAATCCATGGTATCATGAAGTGAGAAGGTACCTTGAAGCACAAGAGTATCCTGAGGGAGCCTCAATCAACAACAAGAAATTCCTGTGAAGGTTCTCAGCCAAATTCTTCCTAAGCAATGGGATTCTATACAGACATAACCATGATTCTACTCTGCTCTGTTGTATGGACAGGAAAGAGGCAGAGAAAATCATATAAGACATGCATGAAGGTATCTTTAAAACTAACTCTAGCGGGCATACTATGGCCAAGAATATTCTAAGGGCTGGTTACTATTGGTCGACTATGGAAACTGATTTCCACCATCACTCGAGGACTTCCCATAAGTGTCAAATCTATGCCGACAAGGTTCATGTGCCTCTAATTCTTTTGAACGTCATGACTGCTCCGTGGCCATTTGCAATGTGGGGCATTGACATCATTGGAGAGATCAAGCCCACCGCCGCCAATGGACATCATTTTATCCTCATTGCTATTGACTACTTCACTAAATGGGTCGAAGCTGCTTCATTTTCCTCAGTCACTAAGAATGTTGTACTCCAGTTTATCAAGCATAACCTCATCTTCCGGTATGACATCCCTGAAAGGATCATCACCGACAACGGAACCAACCTCAACAATTCTATGATCACTGAACTCTGTACGCAGTTCAAAATCAAGCATCACAACTCTTCTCCTTACAGACCTAAAATGAATGGTGTAGTGGAAGCTACCAATAAAAACATAAAGAAGATTGTGCAAAAGATGGTGGTGACCTACAAAGATTGGCATGAGATGCTACCATTTTATCTTCATGTCTACCGTACTTCTACTCGAACATCGACTGGGGAAACTTCTTTCTCTTCAGTCTATGGCATGGAAGTTGTATTTTCTGTTGAAGTGCAGATTCCTTCTCTGAGGATTACGAAAGAAGCGGGCTTAGGAGAAGATGAATGGATTTAGACAAGATTGGATCAATTAAATTTGATTGATGAAAAGAGATTGACTGATGTTTGTCATAGTCAAATATATCAAAAGCGTATGATCAAGGCATTCAACAAAAAGATCAAACCTCGAGTATATCAAGCTGGCGACTTGGTAATAAAGCGCATTATTCTACCATAAGGCGATCCTAGGGGCAAATGGACTCCCACTTACGAAGGGCCATTTTTTATCAAGAAAGTATTCTCTGGCGGTGCTATGATGCTAACCACCATGGACGGTAAAGATTTCCCACACCTTGTGAACGCGAACATAGTCAAAAAATACTATGCATAACAATGGCCTGCTAGGTTGACATACCTATGCCAAAATATGGGCATCTCGGCGAACCAAAAGGGTTCGGGAAAAAATTAGGGATATATATAAAAGATTGTACATCCGGCAAGTTGAAAACCTGAAAGGGCGACTTGGGAAAAATGGGTATCGTGGTGGACTGAAAACACGAAAGGGCGATCCAGGAAAAAGTTAAGGATAAAAAGCATACGATTATGTCCCGTCGGATCACTAACAATCAACTTTATTACCAAGGTCAAAAGTCCAAATGGTATGAGATCAATTCAATCAACTTCTTTCGGCGGCAAGGGATTGTGTTCAAAGGCATATGGGGCAATAGCAAAGTTGGAACCCAATGAGATCACTTCCACATGGCTATACAATTTTTTTCCACTTTGTATTCTTTTCATTTTTCGACGATTTCCTCTTACTAGGATTTCTGTCTCCCTGTACAAAAACGCATGTTTTTAGGCAAATTATCAATACAAATATACTTTGAAGTGCAAACTTTTTGTTTTTTCTGTTTTGAGTGCAAACACATCCAATGACTAAAATTGAATGAACATATGCATATGAACATGAATAACTGGTAATAAATGTATGCACAAGAACAATAATAAGCATTTACTCAAGGATTTGGGATATCCCCACAGAGTTACTTCAATAAAGTTATCCCCACAGAATGAATTCATACATTCTCCATCCAGAGTGCCAATTAGTATATCTCCTAGAAATTCTCGTCCGAGTTTGGTATTCCAAAGTTGAGAAAGAAACCCTGCAAAAATTTCTTCTTCAGATGAATACGTTTCCCCAGTAAGGTCTTCAGGATACCTTTCTCAACAAGATTTATTTCCCCCAACAAACTACAATCCCTCAGCATGAGTTTACTTCTCAACGGACAACACTATTTGTCCCCTACAGAGTTTCCTCAAACAGCAAACAGGAATTCCCAGTAGAAACATTCTAAACAAGGTTGAAAAGATACATACTCTTCATCTCCATCAGTAGTCCGGGATTTATTTTCCCAAAAACTCCCCAGCAGTTGTCAAGGGTTTATTTTCCCAGACAAAGATACACTTCAAATAACATTTCACATTCATACATCATGACATATGCATACAAAATGCATATAGCACAATATCATTTATATTGAGAACATAATTACACAATGCATGCATCATGACATTGCATTACAACTAATTCTTTACCTTTTTATAAAAGAAAAATCACCAGATGAATACCATCAACGACAAACATTTAATCTGCTGGTTCAGTTTAAATCGACCAATGATTTATCCTGATTTCATTCCGATAGACACTTTCTCTGGTTCAGTTAAATCTCTCTGAAGATTTATACTGATTCGTTATCTAGTTAAAGATTATTCAAGACCTCTGTTGGTTCAATTTAATTGGACCAATGATTTATCCTGATTCCGTTCCGGTGGACACTTTCTCTGGTTCAGTTAAATTGATCAAAAGATTTATACTGATTCGTTATCCAATTAAAGATTATTCAAGACCTTTGCTGGTTCAGTTTAAATCGACCAATGATTTATCCTGATTCTGTTCCGGTAGACACTTTCTCTGGTTCAGTTAAATTGCTCCGAAGATTTATACTGATTCGTTATCCCGTTAAAGATTGTTCAAGACCTCTTCTGGTTCAGTTTAAATCGATCAATGATTTATCCAGATTCCATTCAGCCACTTTGGATGGCATTTATAAGCCCATCTCCGACAACATTCTATCACTCTCCAAATGGAATCTTTAATCCCATTCCTGACACAATCAACCAACAACATGATTTCGTACAAGTGCAAATTTCTGGGCACTCTAGTGTTCAATTATCTTCCACCTTCAAGTTACGAATGGTGGACCCGCCAATCTAACTCTTCAGGTTTAAGAAGATTGAACAGGAGCAGCTGTTGTACCCCAAAATTTTACCTCTCCTTTCTCAAGACATTTCTCACAAGATCTCTAAAAGCTCAAGTTTACACAAGTGTTGACTAGGTCAAACTATCTCCTAAACACTGATGCCTCAAATTAGGATTTTGATTTTCACAAGGATAATTGGACTTATAATGCCTCAAATGACCTTCATGGATCATTATAGACCTCCAAGAATACTCATGTCAAGTTTCAAGTCTTAGATCATAAATTTTCTCAATCAATTGACCAAATGAGTAAAAATCAACTATATTGGGTAAAAAGTCAACTGTGGTCAAATTACTGCCAAAATTCAATATTTTTTGGTCCACATCAACATTTTAAAGTTATATTCATCAATTGATAAAATTTGGATCACAATTCCTCAAGAAAAATGTTCAATTTACCAAAAGGGTAAAATGGTCAAAATTGGGGTTTTGATTGTAATTGACTGATCATTGACTTTTGACCTAGTACATGATCCAATGGATTGAAGCACAATCTCAAGGATTCAACTACAACATGTTGACCTAATGTCATGGTTCAAAACATTCCTCAAGATCAATGGATTGATAGTTGAAATTTGATCAACTGATGAAAAGTCAACTGATGCACAAAAGTCAAACTTCGACTTTTTGATCAAGGTTTGATTTCAAAGACCACAATTCATCAAGACATTCAAAAATATGAAGTTTTATCATCAAAAAATCAAGAAAGTCAAAAGTCAATTTGAAAAGTCAACTTTTCAAGACTTAGAAATATTTTCTAAGTGCTTTTATACATGATAATTTCACTACTTCATGCCAATTTTTCTTCAAGATGAAATATGATTCAAAAGAAACTTTCAACATAAAAGTTGTAGATTTTGATGAGATCTACAAATTTGTACTAGAGGACTCATATCCAAAAAATGCTTAGATTTTGAGTTATAAGCCCATAAAGTCATGCACTTTTTCTAAAACACTTAGTGAAAATTTGACATAGTTTAGGCAGATTTTTGACCTAATTTCTTGGCAAAATTTCACCAAGCTCCAAGATGATTTTGTCAAAATGGTCAACATGAAGTTTATAGAGGATGTTTCAGGCTTTCCAAAATATCCAAGAATTTGAAGAGATCATGCTTGAGCTAGAAGTTTCGAAGGTATGAAGATGGCCTCATAAACTTGAATTATATGTCATTTTCTTGATGAACATTTGATCCAATCTCATAGCCATGCTGCATAATCTTGCTTTGCAGGATTCTAATTTGTGTTTCAGTCTATAATTAATTAATTACACAACTGATAGAGCCATTATCCAAACATTTGAACCATTATCCAAGTTGCATTTCCATTTTATGGCACAAAGTTACCATTCCATTCTTGAAAAGTTGCTTTAATCACAAAGTCAACTTGTCTTGAGCTTCTAACTTATTTGTTCAGCACACACTCAATATACAAAGTCAGACAAACATGTTTAAAGCTTGTAATCACTCTAGATAGCCTTGTACTATGCATTGGGACAATGTGTATCAAGTTTGCTTCAAAAACAAGCCAAAGAGCCATAACATGTGAACTTGTACTTATGATCACCTCAAGCTCTCAAATCTTTTCCTATAAATTAAGGCATTGTTTGAAAGCCTAGGAAACAAAATTAGAAGCCTGAAAACTCCCTCAAACTCCCTCCAACCAAAAATTGCACAAAAAAAATCCATTTTTACCACAGTTCTTCCCTTGAACTTGTATCTTCCATTTCCATCGTGCGTTTTCCCTCAAAATCATTTTCAAAGCTTCCATACATCAAATATAGTTCATCGCTGTCCCTATTTTTAACACCTCTATCACCATTGTCCAAACTAAAAAATAACACCTGCAACTTGACTCTCCAGAACATTTCAGCCACTCTCAACTCAAGCTAAACATTGTATTGGCTTCCGAGAGGTCCAAGGAAGCTAACCAGATCATTGCAGCACTCTAAAGAAATCTCAAACTCAAAACACGAATTCCATTTTCAAGGTGAGTTTTCTGACTTTTGAACTCTTCATATAGGCATCATTTGGTTTCCATTTATGAAGATAAAATGTAGACATCATAGCCCTGAAACTAACCATGTCCTTAGAATTCATTTATATTGCTTGAGTAGTGTGAATTTTAGTTTTGAACTTTCTGAAAAAATTAGGTCAGATTTGGTACCAAGAAAAATTCGTATCCATCTTTGATCTATTGCTTAAGTTAGTTACATATTTAGAATCATGGTTAAATTTCAAGCAACTTTCATGTTTACATTTTCCATTTTGGTTGAGAAATGAGGAAGTTATAAATTTGAACAATGGTGATGAATATTTTGGCACGAGGAAGAAGATGAAGTCATCTTCAGGAACGTGTTTCAAATATATATGTTTGGTTTTGTTTATAACACCAGATGTATAGCCACCCTAGTGGTAGAAAGCGCATGTGTAAGGCTTGGAACTATAGGGACCTGGGTTCGAGCCCCAGTCTTTCCCTTTTATTTATTTCATATTTGTTTCTATGATATTGTATGCATACAAGCCCAAGATACGCACCACGCACCCCTCATCCATACCATCCACATGCCAGGCAATTAAATCAAACGCTCCACAAAGCAAATACACGACGCACCTCCAAAAGGCTAGCTACACCTAATCAAAACAGACGCTGGACCTCTGTTTGGGCTTGAACTATTATTTGTTTTTTCCACCCTCTGACTACTTATTTGACACAGGCCCATTCATCTTTTTTTATTGTTTTCTGATTCATACAAAAAATACATTTTGGGCCCAACGCCCCTTTCACTATTTCTAACCCCCATTTTACTTTTCTAACACCTCAGCCCAATATCTTTTATATATATTTTTTATTTTCTTTATTTTCATTTTATTTATTTATTTTCTCAAAAATACAAAATATTTTTTTTTATTAAATTAAAAATAATTTAAACACTTATTTTATTTTGTTAACTAGAGTTTGTTTACACTCTAAATTATTTTTTCCAAATTAATACTAACATTCAAGATTATTTTTTTAAACAAATTTACTTAGACTTAAGTTTATTTTCTTCTTAATTTCAATGAACTTATATTTTAGGTTTTGATTAAATAATTAATCTCTTTTGTAAATTAAGTTAATTAGTTTAATTAGGTTAACTACTAAAACTCTTTTCTCCATCAAAAACCCTAAATTATATTTTTGTGTATTTTTATTGTTATTCATTATTCAATATGGTTGTAATATTAATTACGTTTTAATTGTTTTATATTTCCCATTTGTAAAATTGTACCCCCATCCCCTAAATGATGTAATACCGTAGAACTTTAAATTTCCACAATTTATCGTTTTCCATATTATTGCTAGTAACTAGGGTTTGTATGGCAAGACATAAAATCAACAACTAGACAACCCTAATTCAAGACAAAAATGAATGAAATCAAAAAACTTTGCACACTTACACCTCTAGGCTTAACCCACACTTGTTGCCTTGGAATTAATAGTCACATGTCCCTCGAACGTGGGATACTTTAGCAATGACCCTAGAATACAAAGATCGTAGTCCCTTGATGACCCTCCGATGTTGCCTTAGGTAAACGATCTTAGACCCTTAAGATAAATTGCTAAGGTATCCTACAAATATTGCCTTCTATGACTGTACGATGACCCACACCTGTCTCTTCACATCCAATGATATAGTTGCTTACCAATCAATGGTAAGATATTAATATCTAGAGGAGGAGGAAATGAACAAAGACTTTTTTGAGTAGGTAGAACGTTCATAGTTTCTTGCTCACAACATTTGAAAACATTTTTCAAAAACACCAACACTTTTCATGAACTATTTTCAAAAGTCAACACTTTGTATACATTCTTATAGAGACGAGAATCATTACAAAGTTCGCCTAAACAAATTCACTTTTAAAAAATACTTTCAAAATAAATCACAAGCACATTTACAAATCATTTTAAAGTGAATTAGCAACTAAGAGCCCGTAGATTACTACAGATGGAAAGGATGCTAATACCTTCATTTTTCATAACATACCCCCCGAACTCAAAAGAATTCTCAAAAGGTCTTTCATGTTCTTTTAACCCTTTCCTTTATTAGATAAAAGAAAAGTCGGTGGCGACTCTTGTCATCCGCAACAATTGCGATAAAACACAAAACACCCAAGTCAGTTCTCCCAACGTATTACAGAGATCATCCATATAAAGGAATGATCAATAACTCTTTACCTTTTTTGACTTTTATGTAGAGACCATGTTCAAAATTACATTTTCTAAATCCTTCGTCAATGAAAAATTTGTCAATCCTTCTAATCCATGCTCCTGGGGCTTGTTTTAGGCCATATAAGCTTTATGTAACTTGAAAAATAGGTCTTCCCTTACTTTGATGAGAAAATCAGGAGGTTGGGCTATGAAAAATTCTTCCCCTAGAGGGTCATTAAGAAAAGATGACTTCACATCAAGATGAAAGAGAAACCAACTTCTATAACAGGCCAAAGCAATTACCAACCTGATGGTCTCATGTCTTGCAACTGGTTAGAAGACTTCATCATAATCAATTCCTTGTCTATAAAGGAAGCCCTTTGCCACAAGCCTGCCCTTGTGCTTGGCAATTTTTCCTTCAAGATTTACTTTAATCTACAATGTCCTTAGTATAACAACCTAGCATTATGATGGCTTGGATTACACTAAACAAGGTTAGCAATATTCCCTGGATTTTCCTTGGATTAGCTAGCGTATTGATTTGTGGTTTATTTTGTTTCCTTTTCACGATTTGGCTACTTGATTTAACTTCTTGTAACACTGTTTCATTTGGATTTTAATTTTCCATGGTTTGTTAGTTTGCGGTTATAACAAAAATGTAACAAGGGAAAATGATATAAATTTAAAGCTGAATAATAAATCAGACTTTTTTTTGTCCATTTTGACCAACCTTGGCTTTACCCATTCATGTTTTTTCTTCTGATGCTAGACAATTGACCTCTAAATGATCCATCCAATATAATGATTATTAATAATAATTTTTGGCACTATTTCTCCCACCCTTAGAGGCAAGGAGACACTCTATGTAAACCTAAAATTGTTCTTTATTAATTCAGAAATATATTTCTGGACTTACTCATATACACCAAATTAACGCGTAAGTAAGTCACACGCCTTCATTTTGTCAGAAATGAGTCTGGAGATGCATCTACTTAATCAAATACAAAAATATACTTTCGTAATCACTCTTTAAGTAGTAAAAGTTGACATTTTTGAAGAAATATAATGCTATAATAGGTCAATTATAATAACTATACTATTATAATATTTTTTTTACCAATTAATTCATACACTAGTGTAATAAGATTAAAATGTTATATATTAGAATCAATTCATAATCCATAATACTATCAAAAATGACAAATTTTAAAACCATAATACTATCCATAATACAAATACTATAAAATACTATCCATATCAGAGCCCCTTGTTTCTTCTTTGCGTCATGTACAACAATACTGTATGTGTCTCAGATAGAATGACCTCTATAATGGCTCTCTCAGAAGTGGTTTCTAGAAAGTCTTCTCTCTTTATAGCCGCTCGCGCAATGACCTATATAGGATGACACACAGGTAGCACATTAACGACACGAAATGCCTTAACTTGCTCCTCCTTTAATATCTTATAATGATCTGGTCTAGGTGGATCTCCGTGAGCATCTAGTGTTATGTTGGAAAACTCTACAGTTCCTCAATCATTCTTGATTGTAAGTCATGTTACCTATAGCTAAATCAGACAAATCAAATAAAGTAGAAAAAATAAACCCTGATGAGAGACATTCACAATTAAACTAATCAATGCAAAATTACATAATACGAAAATGAACTTTTGTTTTCCTGTTAAACCAAATTTTGAACAAATACGAAAATTCACTTCCGTAGTTTCTAGCAACACAGAAAAGCAAAAATGCGCAGGGTACGAAAATGAGACAAAATGCACTGTTGAGTATAATTACCTAACAATGAGTGTAACTACCTATATAGTAACATGGATTACACAATCTATTGTTCCTATTATTTAATGCATGGAGAGAAAAAAAGAATTTGGATTGAAAAATTTATCGGATGTATAGTTAAGGTTGAATCACTTGGATCAAATAAAATAAAGAACACCTGATTTGAATGAAGTAGAAAATTGACTTGAATAAAGAAACTTGAGAAGTGATTTAGAGTATATTTGCCCGAAATGTGAAATGAAGAAGATTTGATACGTAATTGATGAAAACCTCGTCTGAAGATATATTTTCGAAAATTATTAAAGAGATGTATTTTCGTATTAGTTTTTTTTTGTAACAAATAAAGATGTGACTCACTTACGAATATTTGAGCGTAACCTGAAATGCGTTAAAGAAAAATATTGTACTATTATCTTTCAAAAAAAAAATTATAACCCTTTGCATATGTATCTTTTCCCGATTCGTATGATGATATGCATATTTGTAATTATGATTGTTTTATGCTTGTTGCTATGCAGTCATGAAAATTCAACTTCAATTATTTCTCTCATCTACATTTTCTACCATGATTACCTATTCCTTTAAAGGCTCGATTTCGCTCCCCAAATTAGATTGTACTACAAGAAGATGCAATAGAAATTCCAGAGACAGCCGCTCCACTAACACCAAACAACCCCAAAAAAAACCATGAATACCGTGGAATAATAATTAACCCTTACAATTTCACCACTCAAATAACAAATTTGAATCAGGTTTTTTTGTCATTACTTCCCATTTTATCTTTCTCCAAACTTTTTTTTTGTCTATTTGTATGTAGGCATGTGAATGCAGAGAACGTTCTCCTTATTGACCATATCATACTTCAATTTCGGCGGTGGAGTGCAGGTGACTCCACGATTGATCATATACAGACAAAAAAATCAGAATTTTCTTCAAAAAAATGAGTCAAACAAAATTATCTTCAAAAGAAACGAGCGCTCTCTCTTCAACATAACATACACACGAGTTTTGTTGAGTATCTGAAAAATGAGCATCCCTTCTCTAAAATTCGTTTCTGAATGTTTCATCAAACCGCATCCCCCAATCGAAGACTCGAACCAAATCTGCTATTTAGCACCTTGGGATATTTTAATGTTATCTGCACACTATATCCAAAAGGGCCTCCTCTTCAAAAAACCAACATCATCACCGGTTAATCAACCATATTTTATCGAGAATCTGTTGAAAAAGCTTAAACACACTCTTTCACTCACACTTTTCCATTTCTATCCTCTTTCAGGCCGTCTTGTTACCAAGAAAACCCAAGATCCTCATTCTTACACTGTCTTTGTTGATTGCATAAACAGTCCTGGAGCTAAATTTATCTATGCAACTTTAGATATCACCATAGATGATATCCTATCTCCCATTGATGTTCCACCCATTGTTCAATCGTTTTTCGACCATCACAAAGCAGTCAACCATGATGGTCACACCATGTCTTTGTTGTCCATCCAAGTCACTGAATTATTGGATGGTGTCTTCATAGGTTGTTCCGTGAACCACTCTCTTGGTGATGGAACTGCTTATTGGAATTTCTTTAACACTTTTTCTGAAATATTTCAAGATGACACTAATACTAATCCTCTTTCAATTTCACACCAACCCATCCACAATAGGTGGTTTCCTGAAGGTTATGGTCCAATTATTAACCTTCCTTTCAAACATCACAACGAGTTTATTCAAAGATATGAAGCACCGATTTTGAGAGAGAGAATCTTTCATTTTTCAGCAGAATCTATAGCAAAACTTAAAGCAAAGGCTAACAAATACTCTAACACAAACAGAATATCTTCTTTCCAATCTTTATCAGCACTAGTTTGGAGATCTATAACCCGTGCGCGTCAACTACAACAGGATCAGAAAACAACTTGCAACTTGGCTATAAACAACCGAACCAGAATGGAACCCCCTATTCCTGAGGATTATTTTGGGAATTTAATCCATGCAGTGAGTACTGATACGACGGTAAAGGAACTGCTAGAGAATGATCTAGGATGGGCAGCTTGGAAGGTCCATCTGGCTGTTGCGAATCATAATGACAAAGTGGTGCGGGGATCGGTGGAAAAATGGTTAGAGTCTCCTATTGTGGTTCGAATCGACATGATATTGGATCCTAGTACTGTTATGATGGGTAGTTCACCGAGGTTTAATATGTATGGAAATGAATTTGGAATGGGAAAAGCTTTAGCAGTTAGAAGTGGTTATGCTAACAAATCTGATGGAAAAGTAACATCATATCCAGGACAAGAAGGTGGAGGGAGTATAGATCTTGAAGTGTGTCTTTCACCAGATACTATGATGGTCCTAGAATCGGATGAAGAGTTCATAAATTCAGTTTCACTGTTTAATCATTCGTTCTAGTCTTTGAATATGCTATGGTGTTGAAAAATGAGAATGCGAGATGTAATTTGTTTTACACTACATCATCTTGTTACATAAGGTCACTTTGTAACATTTTATATTTTACTATGTTAATACATTTTACTATGATGTTAAATGAGTTCAACTGAGTAACAAAAAAAGTTTAGTTCCTCTAATAAGAATTATATTAGTTCAAAATTCAACTAAATTTCATCATCAACTTTTTCTCTAAATTTGAACTTGCATACTCACTTATAGATCACTTACTACTTCTTTCAGCTCAGATCAAATGTACTGATTTTTATTTTTTTTGAATTTATAGGCTTATCAAATATACTTGTTAAATTGTAAATTAGTATAAATTTAATTAGTTTTATTTTGAACTCTTAGTAAGTTAGGTGTTCTAATCTTACTCTAAATTAGTTATTTCTTCTAGTATATAAGACACCATACGCACATATAATTCCTTGAATCAATGATAGTAAAATACCACTTTATTTTTGTTTTGATTTTACATGATATCATTAACTAAATCTATATAATATATTAAATCTAATGTATTGAATATTATAACAACACATTATCATTTATAACTTTAATATATTATTAAGTATAATTTTAAATTTATCACATCATCCTATAAGGCACATCTTAAAACTCTTTTTCATCTTATACTTCAATAAATTGAAAGTCACTATTTCGAACCCTTATAAAGACAAAATAAAATATCATTTTGAATAAATTGATCTAACAAAAAAATTATTAATCAAACTATCTATATTCCCTTAAATTCAAAATAAATTAAAAGTATTCTCTCATATTTCAAATATAAAAGAGATGTAAAAATTTTAATACAATAAAATATTTTTTGTTTTCCTGAAATTATAACAAATAAAAGTAACACTTGAAATAAATATTCTTAATCTTAAAATAATTCTTATATAATTTTCAAGTATAAATTTATTTAAAAAATATTATAGTATGTAACAATTTTTTACGATGTTTATATACTTTATTATTATATTTTTATATAATATCAAATAATAAACTATTGACAAATAGAAAAATACTACACAAAAGAGATAAGAGAATTCAAAGATAATAAAATATTTTCATCTTATTTTGAACAAAATGGTCTAACAAATCAATCATTACTCTAACTGTGTATATTCTCTTATATTAAGAATACTCTCTCAAAGTCCAAACACAATAAAATATTTTTTGTTTTCCTGAAATTATAGCAATAAAAATAATACTTAAAATAAATATTTTTAATCTAAAAGTAGTTCTTACACAATTTACAAATATAAGTCACTTTAAGTTGATCTTAAAAAAATAATATAGTATGCAACAATCTTATAAATTTTGACAAAATAGACATACGTTTTATAAAGTATTGAAAGTTTTATTTGATAATAATTATAAATAAAAATTTAATTTTATTTAACACTAAAAATAAATACATATATTTAACACGTTAAAGTAAAATATCTAAATAAAAGATAAGTGCAAAAAAAAACACGCGAATAAAAACAAAACAAAAAAAAACCACTTTGTAGATACGTAAGTTTGCAAACCTAAATTACGGATATCACTCTCAATTTACACACATGTATTTTTCTTTTCAAATGAAATGTATATTTATTTGTCTATGTAATTAATTTATATTATTGTCTCTATTATAATTCACACACAAAAAAAAGTTTGTTATATAAATTTAGTAATCATATTTTGTCAAAATCAACTCTTAATATATTTAAAATTCAATAAAAAACAAACAAGCTAATTTACAACTGCGCATCGCGCGGGTCTTAGTCTAGTTATAAAGTTAA
The DNA here is from genome assembly GCA_948472305.1 of Vicia faba. Classification (NCBI taxonomy): domain Eukaryota; kingdom Viridiplantae; phylum Streptophyta; class Magnoliopsida; order Fabales; family Fabaceae; genus Vicia; species Vicia faba. The sequence goes on from OX451737.1 coordinate 1,045,656,188, forward strand.
AATGCATGCCAGATTAATATAGAAGAAGCATTTTAATTTCAATCTATAAAAATAAAGGGATGTACAAAATTGTGCAAATTATAAGCGAATTAAATTTATGAGTCATACCATGAAAAAAGAGTGATTGAACAGAGATTAAGAAAAAAAATACTCAAGTCACCGATAATCATTTGATTTATGCCGAGAAGGTAAACCATGGAAGTGATTAATCTATTACGACGTGTGATGGTGCATTATCAGATGAACCAACAAGACTTGTAGTTAATTTTTATTGACTTGGAGAAGGTGTATGATAGAGTGCCTAGAGAGATTTTATGGAAATTCCTAAAGAAAAAAGAGGTCACGATTGCATATATATTCAAGTTATCCAAGATATGTATGAAAGGATATCAACTAGTGTTCAGACACAAAGTGGGGAGAAAAATGATTTGTGTTTTACAATTGGTTTGCGTCAAAGTTCAAACCTAAGCCTCTACCTTTTTACATTAATTTTGATGTACTCACGGAACACATCCAAGAGTTAGCACCAAGATGTATGCTTTTTGTAAATGATATAGTCTTTCTTGGAGAGTCGAATGAGGAGTTAAATGAGATATTGGAAACTTGGATGCAAACTTTAGAAACACATGGTTTTTACCTAAGTAGAAGTAAGACATTGTATATGAAATATAAGTTCAACAAAATAGAAGTGTTTCTTCCCTGAATGTGAAAGTTGGAGACCATGTTATCCCTCAAGTCACATAGTTTAAATATTTTGCGTATGTAATATAAAATGATAGAGAAATAGAAGGAAATGTAAATCAACAAATTCAAACCGGGGGATTGAAATTAAGAAATGCATCATGTGTTTTATTTGATGCAATGGAACCGCTCAAGCTAAAAAGAAATTTTTATCAGACTGTAGTAAGACCTGCAATTTGTAAGGGACAAAATGTTGGGCGATTAAGAATCAACACGAGAGTTAAGTAAGTGTATCAAAGATGAGGATGTTGCGGTGCATGTATGGTAAGATTCGATAAGATACAATTAGAAATGAAAATATTAGAGAAGAGTGTCGGGGTAGCACGTGTAACCCCCGAATTCAATTAATTAATTTAATTTAATTTTTGTTACTTTTATTTTATTATTTAAGTAATTAATGTGCTTTTAACTGCTTGTTTCGATGATAATATATGATAAGTGGTTATTTGGCACTAGTGGGTGTCTTCTAGAGAGGTATAGAAATTAATAGAAGTTACTCAAAATTTAGTTGATTTAAAATAATTAAATTTAATAGAATAATAATTAAATAATAGAAAATGGTGATATTTGGTGGAAATTATAATTTTAGAAAGATTAGGGAAAGTGGTGAAGGTAAAGGTGGGTTGAGGGAAAAAAATGTGAAAGTGAATCAATAATAATTTAGGTTAAAATAAATAAAATACGTGAGGGAGCCAATAACATTTAGACAAGTAGAAGTTAGAATTTTGAGAAAAAGAGAAAGGAGACAAATAAGGCTTAAAGGAGAAGAAGATCATCATAGCTAGAATTCGAGGAATTGCTTAAGATTCGGGTAGGGGGGACTACTCTTATATATGAGTTATCATGTGAAGGGTAGAGAGGGATCCTTACCCTCCTCTAGGTTATTTTCTCCATTGTTATGTGTTATGAGTTCTTGTTTATGATTATGTGAAATCTATGTTAATTGCTATGTTCAACATACAAATTCGGGCCCGGTTCTATGAGCTTATTATACATGATTTGTTGATTTGAATTCTAGATATTATTGTTGCCATTGTTGTGTTTTGGTGTTTTGGACATAACCTTGAATCCATGAAAAAATGACGATTTTTAGGGTTAATTAATACACTTGTGGTGTTTAATGATTGTATAATATGTGACTATTGATTTCTGGTTGATTTGAGTGGTTAAGAGTCAAAATCAGAGCTTGGAATGAGCTCTAATGGTGAAAATTTGTTTCTAATTTTTTGCTGTTTTGGGAGTCTGCGCTTAGCCACAAAAAGTTACGCTTAGCGAGCCCGCGCTTAGCCACCAAAAGTTGCGCTTAGCGAGGATGACAACGCGGAATAGTTGTTTTCAAATCAGTTTTGCGACATGGTTATGTTTTGACGAGTGTTAGTACTGTTAGGTGTTAACTAACACTCTTTGGCACTGCTTGATATTAATTGATGCATTTTTAATTATTTTGCATGGTTTTTTAATATAATTAATGTTTATTTTCATGGTGAGTGGCTAGGAAAGGGTGAGCTATAGAGATGTGTGGTGTATGGTTTAGTCCAATGAGTCATTTTTGTATGCAGATGATGTTTTGCTATTGTTTTGATGTATTTGATGAGATAAAATTGATGTGTTGAAATGTTATAAATGAATGTATAATATGTTGTTAGGTGTACAATTGTTGAGTGGTGAATGATGAATATGCATGTGAGCTGTGAATTGGTGATTATGATTGTATGTTATGAAGATAATTATAAATTGCTTGTGTTGAGGTGTGTAGATCAAAAGTAGGGAGTATTCTATATGCTTATTGCAGGTTATTTATGGTTAGAAGTGGAACCATAATTAGTCTTGTTAAACTTTTTTTATGTCATGTATCATATGTGTCTGTGTTGTGAAAAGAGGCGAGTCATGGGTTTATAAGTGTGGGGACCAGTGATCGTTCGAGGTCTATAAGTGGGGACTCGGGGTACAAACACTACAACAAAAAACATATCCAATGTCGAACGTGAAATGCATTAGACCTCGGCTACATAGAGAGGTAACAAAGGGAGGCATGAAAAACTACCACTTTACACCTTAGTTATTGAATAAACGAAAGGAAAAGAGACACTAGTCATGGATTCGATCCACAACAACTGTGTTTTTGTATTTTCAAAACTGCACTACTTTTTACCTAAATTTTTAACAATAACCGAGTGTGGTAACCGACAAAAATAAGAGAGTCATCACCACTATTTTTTGTCCTAAGGATGAGAAAGATTGGATATCCCTAAGCTTTTTATAGATTTTAAATTCGTGAGTCGGTTAGATAAAAAGGAAGGTGTTAGGCACCCTTTATCTCCATTGTTCTCAAGGGGCTCCTCTTGTAGGTTTCGGGGTAAATAAGGGATTTCTACTTAACTGCGTATTTTCCATGTATTTAAGAAAATGTTTAATCTTTTAGTTATGAGACTCGCCTTGGTTTTAACCGCGTGCCTACGTATCTCCTTGCGAAGAAATCAGAGTCCATTTCGTAGTTCGTATGGTTTGGTTAGTTTTTTATAGGATTACATAGAATTGCTTTCAAGTTATCATTGAACCTTGTCTGTGTTTGAAAAGTTGAGCGAGCATAAACGTAGTTTGCTGTTAATTTTGAAAGTAACTCTATTTAATCTTTTTTTGAAAATAATAATGAATTTGAGTTAAGTTAGTAGCAAAATAATTTGAGGTTGGTTAGCTATTTTGAATGCATGATGAAATTTGAAAATATTTGAATGATATTGAAGTTAGTAAAAAAATTTAATGATTTAAATAAAAAGTGGTTAGTAATTTTAGAAAATAATTAATAATTGTTATAATTATAATATTTATTATCAAAAATATATTATTTATAATAATAAAAAGGTTAGTTTAATGCAAAAAAGTGAAAAAATGATATAGAGAGAAAAATGCTCAACATAAATGGATGTAACAAATAAATAAATAAACTAAATAAATAAATTAAATAAATTATTTATAAAACAAGGTGGGTGTATTTTCCTTCAGGAAAGCAATTTGGAGGTTACATTTAGCACGGGGTTAAGCCCAGGAAATTGTTTTGGCCCAATAGTGTGTGTGTGTGTGTGGGGGGGGGGGGGGGGTGTTGTTTCAGTTGGGAAAAGTAAATTGGGTGCGTGAATAAAAACGGGCTTAAGCCCATAACAAATTCTTGATCCATTTGGTTGTTGAATAGAGGATCCTATAGAGCTATGCTGTGCCAGCGAGACTAAGAGCGCTTGATTTGGATCATAGGGAATCAGAAGTCAATTCTTAGACGTTGATCTAAAGTATGAAAAACAGGCAGGCACCATTATGTGTTGACTAAAGTGCATGGTGAACGAGTATACATGGAGACTGATCAACAGTCCTCCAATCGCGTAGCCAGTAAATGGCTACACGTCGTACATCCGACGGGGAGCGGAGGGAGTACTTATTCCAATTCTCTCCATAATATCTCATTTTTTCCTTCCCGCTCTCTCTACTCGTTCTTCTCTCCCTTATCTCTACACAACAACAACGACCACCACCTCAGCACCGGTCAAAAATCGCTTTTGCCAGTGGTTATCCTTCCACCACCCCAACGACCACCCCTTTTCCCATAATTCCAGTTGAATGTTGTGATACGGTGGGAAGAACTGACTGTTTTTGGAATGCTGGTCTGCGTTTTGCGTTTGTTTTCGCAAAATGTCGCGGTAAGAAAGAGTCACCACCGACTTTTATTTTATCCAACAAGGAAAGGAAAAAGCACAGAAAAATTCCTTTTTCGAGATATTTCTGAGTACGGGGGGTAGATTATAGAAAGGGAAGGTATTAGCAACCTTTCTATCCGTAGTTATCTACAGGCTCTTAGGTACTTGCTCATCGTTTTTAAAATTGTTTTCTTTGTGCTTGTGGGTTTTGAAAAGTTTTTTGTTTTAACTTCGATTTAACTCTTGTGTCTGTCTTCAAGAGTGTAATGAAGTGTTTTTGAAAAAAAAACTTGTTTGTAAAAGAGTGTAAGTGTAAAAAAAGTTTTGTTTTGGATGAGCAAGTATCTAAAAACTAATATACCTACTCGAAAAAGGAATCGTTCTATGTTTGTTTCCTTTAGACAATGATATCCCACTATTAGTGAGTAGGTAGCACCGTCGTTGGAGTTTGAGGGTAAATTTGAAAGGAACATACGGTCACTAAAGAAATGTTAGGACGTCTTAGTGGTAACCCTAATGTCTTAGATCATTTATCCGAGGCAACGATATCCGAGGCAACCTTTCCGAGGTAACTTATGATCTTTTAGACAAGAGGGCGACCTCTAAAACAAACTATACTCAATGACCGTTTACAAAGGCAACCAAGTGGGAGTGTACCCTAGGAGTGCGCATGTGCGAGTGTATTGATTTCAGTTATTTTTATCTTTGCACAATTAAGGGTGATCTAACTGTTTTAAATTTAGTCATTCATTCTTGTCATGCAAACCCTATTATCAAACATCTAGAAGTTGAATATTTGCAGAAATTAAAGGTGCGGAAATTAAACTAAATTATTACAAGGCGTCGGGTATTTACATCACCAAAAACAACCCTTTAAAAATAAAAGCGGTAAAAATAAATAAATGTCCTAATTTAATTATTACAAACCGGGAGCAGATACAATAATTAAATAAAAATGAAACGTGCGAGATAATTGAATTGAATGCGAAACTAGGGTTTTGACCCTCCTAATTAAAAGAAAATGTTTTTGTTGTTTTTTAATATTTTTTAAGAAAAGAAATTAATTCCTAAAATTAAATGCTAAATTAATAAATTAATGAAAAAATAATTACATGTCATATTTTTGGATTTTTATTATTTTAGGAAAGAAATAAAATAATTAAATTAGTGTTAAAACCTATTGATTCTAATTAATTTTAAATATTTACAAAATCAATTAAAGTTATCTAATATAAATAACCTAATTATTTTAATTAATATTTATTGATGAAAAATAAAATTCTAAAATTTAATTGGACATAAAATATTTTTTGGTGATTTTTGATAAAAAAGAAAATAAATTATGGTTAATAAAATAAATAAAATAACTAATTGAAATAAAATAAAGTATAAAGAGATAGAGAGTGGGCCTGAGAAAGTGAGGTGCCAATAGCAATAATCTGGGCCCATTTGTGGAGGTCCATTTGACTTTCTTGATCATGTGTATTGCGCTGACCTTGGTCTATGGTGTGCCTTCAATGGTGACCACCAGATCTGGCCATCTGGCCATCTGGCACGTTGATGAGGAAGGAGCATGGTGGACATTAGGCTCAAGCGCATACTGGATTTCCTGTAAGAAAATAATATAGAGAAAATAGGGGGACCTGGGATTTGAACCCAGGCCCCAAGGGGAATTTCATGCCAAGCCTACCACTGGACCACTTGATGTTTGTTGTTATAATATTAAAAGATATTAATAAAATATAAAAACAAATGTTAGTGGACAAAAATCAGAAAAACGCGCCAATGTTTGAACAGGCCAGTAGGGAAGCGACACTTCATCGTCTCCTTCCTCTGCACCTTGGCTAAAAACCCAATGACCTATACCCACGAACAATGTCCGTTTCTATACCCATGTCCACTCTCAAAATCTTGTACAGGTAACAAAAACGACCACGAAGGCCATGGTTAGAACCGTCTCATTCTTCTGAACACAGTGGTACCCATTACTAAGGCCAATTGTCCCTGAAACTGAAAGCCCTAAAAACAAGCTTGAAAACCTAACAATGGTGAGTTACAACACATGTCGTATAAATAAAATTGAATAATTCCAAAAGCTTGCAAACATCATGGTGATCAAGATTATGCCATTATTTTACGCTATGGATGCAATAATAAAGCTTTTCGATTTCAAGAAAAGGGTGATATCGTTGCAGACTTATAGTGCATGGGAGGGCTTGAAAGCGCTTGGTTTTGATTGCTTTAGGTTCTTGAGAATGCCAGGAAACGATTGGGACAAATACCAAGCCTTGAGGATGACTCTAACCACCAATTCAAACTCACACTTTTTGCTTCTTCTTGCCAATTATTTTCTTGCTCTATGCTTGATTTCCAACCTTTGTTTTGATCTGCCTCGCCTCCTTATGTATCCAGCAATGCATTAGGGTTAATAGTTATGTCCAAATCTTCTTCTTTCAATGCTTTGGATATTGATTTGATTTGTTTTGAAGATCTTTCCAAACATGGCTTATTTTGAATCTTTTTGTGCACACAAGCTTTGATGCGAATTTGGAATGATGCTAGCTGTAATTGGAACCTGAAACAAGCACAAAATCCCTTGTTATCAATGCTTTGGATTTTTATTTGATTTATTTTGATTTAAATCAAATTAATTCAAATAAAAATCAAAATAATTAATTAAATTATGATATGGACAAGTGGAAAAGGCTAGAGCACGTGGGCTATGATGCCAACTCAAAACAAGTGAAAAAGAATGGGCCCATTTGGCAAAATTTGAAGTTTTGGGGATAGTTGACTTTTGGCAATTTTGCAAAAAAGGTCAACTTCAACAATGCATAACTTCCTCAATTTTGACTCTTTGGAGGTGTTCTTAGACTTTTTAGAAAGCTTGAGATATCCTATAATCAACCCTTTTAGTCTCATCTCAATTTGATACTCTGTTCTCAAGTATGAAGTGTTGACAAAAAAGGTGTTTTTGTTGACTTTTCAAAATGACCTATAATATCCAAATTCATAACTTCTTGTGAGTGCATATTTTGAACTTGGGAGATGAATATGGATTGTAGGAAATTGAATCCTCTTCAAAATTATCTTTGGATGGGTCATTTCTCATAAAGTATGAGAAAGTTATGCTTGGTCAAAGTTGAGTTGACTTTTCCTACAAAACCCTAATTTAGCAACTTTTGAATCTTGATGAATTGTGAGCAATCCTTGATGAATCATGATCAAACCTTGATAAAATGATGAAATATACTCCAAATGAGGATGTTGACCAAAAATCTTGAAGTTTGACTGTATGTGGGCCACAGTTGACTTTTGCCCTAGCATAGTCGATTTTTGGATCTTTGAGCAATTGACTGAGAAAACTTCCTCTGCAAGGCTTGAAACTTGACATGGATGATCTTGAGAACATATTAGGACATTGGTGAGAATTTGGGACCACTTGGACTCAAGTATCTTGATGCAACATGAAACCCTAATTTGGGGTAGACTGTCTTAGGAGAGAGCTTATCTGACCAACCCTTGGGCTACCTTGAGCAACTTGGAGATCTTTCTTGCAATGTTTTGAGAAATATGGGAGGGAAAATTTTGGGGTACAACATCTGCCCCTGTTCAATCTTCTTAAACCTGAGGATATAGATTGGCTTTCGTGCCTTTCTTGATCTGAAGGTGGAAGAGGATTGAACACTAGAGTGTCCAGAAATTTGCACTCGCATGAAGTGGTAATTGTATTGTGATGTCGGGAACGGGATTATAGATGACATTTGGAGGAGTGTAGATCTTATAAGAGATTCCTTAGCGAGGGCTTGTATACCTGTTGTTAAGGGAGATTCCGCTGGGGAAGTCTGATCTTTGTTGAGAGAAGTAGAATTTTAGGAGCTTCGTCGTCTGTTATTCTGCTGGTGAGTCGTCTCTGTTGATATTTAGGAACTTTGGTCGTCCGTACTCAACTGGGGAATCAGATTTGCTGAGATTTAGGAGATCGTCCGTAATTCAACTAAGAGAACATCTCTGCTGAGATTTAGGAACTCGTCCGTAATTCAACTGAGGAAACATCTCTGTCGAGATTTAGGAACTTGTCCGTAATTCAACTGAGGGAATATTAATGTTGAGATTTAGGAATTCGTCCGTAATTCAACTTAAGAAACATCTTCGCTGAGATTTAGGAACTCGTCCGTAATTCAACTGAGAAAACATCTTTGTCGAGATTTAGGAGCTCGTCCGTAATTCAACTGAAGAAACAAACTTCGCTGAGATTTAGGAGCTCGTCTGTAATTCAACTGAAGAAATCGTCTCTGCTGAGATTTAGGAACTTGTCCGTAATTCAACTGAGGTAATATCTGTTGAGATTTAGGAACTCGTCCGTAATTCAACTGAGGTAATATCTTTGTCGAGATTTAGGAACTTATCCGTAATTCGACTGAGGAAACATCTCTGGTGAGATTTAGGAACTTGTCCGTAATTCAACCGAGGGAAATATTTATGATGAGATTTAGGAGCTCGTCCGTAGTTTAACTAGGGAAATAGTCTCTGCTGAGATTTAGGAACTCATCTGTAATTCAACTAAGGAAACATCTCTGCTGAGATTTAGGAACTCGTCCGTAATTCAACTGAGGAAACATCTCTGCTGAGATTTAGGAACTCGTCCGTAATTCAACTGAGGAAACATCTCTGCTGAGATTTAGGAACTCGTACGTATTTCAATCGAGGAACATATCTATCGAGATTTAGGAGCTTGTCCGTAATTCAACAACTTTACCGAGATTTAGGAACTTGTCCGTAATTCAACTGGGAAAATATCTGTCGAGATTTAGGAGCTCGTCCGTAATTCAACAACTTTGTTGAGATTTAGGAACTTGTCCGTAATTCAACTGGGAAAATATTTTTGCTGAGATTTAGGAGCTCGTCCGTAATTCAAATGAGGAAACGTCCCTGCTGAGATTTAGGAGCTTGTCCGTAATTCAACTGAGAAAAACATCTATGTCGAGATTTAGGAACTCGTCCGTAATTCGACTGAGGTAAAACCTTCATAGCTTGAACTTCATGAGAATTTGACCGTATTCTTCCTGAAAGGTAAAGGTTAGTTGTATGTAATGCATGATATGTATCAAGCGATGATGTTCTCAAAATAAATGAGATTGTGCTGTATGATGCGTACATTCATGTGTCATGGTGTATGGAAATGTGATGTTTTTATCTGGGGAAAATAAATCCCGGATCACTGCTGGAGAAAAGAATTAAATTCTTCGTTTCCGCTGGGGATAGTGAATGAAGATGTTTGTGAGAATAAACCTGCAGGAGAGGATAACTCCACTGGGGAATAAACTGAGGAGAGAATGACTATGTGGGGAAGAGATTCTCTGTTGAGGATTCCGCTGATAAATCCAGCTGGGAATGAATTACCGCTGCTGGTGATAATGAAACTTGTTGGGGATTGAATTTCTGTTGGTGAAAGGAATGAACTCCGCTGGGGATGATTTTCCAGTTGCGACTTCACGGGGAAATAACCTTTTAGACACTACTGGGGATAATCTTCTAGAGTCTACTGGGGAACAATTCTTCAAACTCCACTGGGGGTATTTTTTATACTCCGCTGGGGATGATAGGACTTTTTAGTACTGATGGTAGATAAACTCTGCTTGGGGAGAATATTACCGATTCATTCACAGTTGCGAGTCTCAGTTGGGGAGAGTTAACACCACTATCTTTCTCTTACTCTGCGGGGAATGAATGTACTTTCAATCGTTTCCTCTAGCTAGGCCTATCCCTATACCTGGTGGACAGAGCAACTGTACAGTTTGGACATTTCTCGTTTGCCCCTGTTTATGATATTACAAGCAGTCATATTTTGTTTCGTATGTAAATATTTATGAGCAGCAATTAATGTCAAATGCATATATAAAAAATGAACATTGGACATTCTCGCAAAACAAAACAGAAAAAAGGAAAACAGTTTGAAATTTATTCGTGAAAATGACTTGTATTGATTTTTGAGTTAGCCTGTAAATAAGCGTCTTTTGTACAATAGGCTGACGTCCTAGTAAGAGAATGCCGCCGAACAAATAGAATTTATACAATTTGTGAAAAACAAAGAAAAACAGCTATGTGAACAATCCAACTGGGTTCCAACTCTGCTATTGCCTTTATGTCCTCGAGCATCTCATCACTTTGCTACTTGGTTGAAGGTAGATCAGATTGTTTGGTGTCGTCCGAGCTTGGTAGTCGATACCGAAGTCTGGTTGCAAGGTGATCCAATGAGACATAATGTTACGCTTTGATCCCTAATTTTTCCTGGACCTCCCTTTCGGGTTTTCAGTCCACCGGGATACCCTTTTTTGCCCAAGCCACCTTTTCAGGTTCTCGACTTGCCAGGTGTACAATTTTTTTCATTTTCATCCCTTATTTTTGCCCGAACCCTTTTGGTTCGCCGGGAAGCCCTTATCTTTGCCTAGGCCAGTCGACCTAGTGGGTCTTTGATTACGCGTAATATCTTTTCACTATGTCTGCATTGACGGGGTGAGGAAGGTCGTCACCATCCATGGTGGTTAGAATCATGGCTCCTCCTGAGAAAATGTTCTTAACCACAAATGTCCCTTCGTAAGTAGGGGTCCATTTTCCCCTGGGATCACCTTGTGGTAGAATGATGCGCTTGATTACCAGATCCCCGACTTGATACTCTTGTCGTCTAACTTTCTTATTAAATGCCTTGATCATTCGTTTTTGGTACGTTTGACCATGACAAATAGCAGTAAGTCTCTTTTCGTCGATTAAGTTCAACTGATTAAGCCGGGTCTGAATCCAGTCATCTTCGCTCAAACCTGCATCCTTCATAATCCGAAGAGAGGGTATCTGAACTTCAATGGGTAAGACGACCTCCATGCCATAAACCAAGGAATAGGGTGTTGCCCCTGTTGACGTCCGCGCTGAGGTACGGTACCCATGAAGAGCAAATGGTAATATCTCGTGCCAGTCTTTGTATGTCACCGTCATCTTCTGCACAATCTTCTTAATGTTCTTATTAGCCGCTTCTACAGCCTCATTCATCTTCGGCCGGTAAGGGGAAGAGTTATGATGTTGTATCTTGAAATGCTTGCAGATTTCGGTGATCATCTTGTTATTGAGATTTGTACCATTGTCCGTAATGATCCTCTCTGGTACACCATATCGACAGATCAAATTGTGCCGAATAAACTGTGCCATGATGTTCTTGGTCATTTTAGCAAAGGAAGCTGCTTCAACCCACTTCGTAAAGTAATCAATCGCTACCAGAATGAAACGATGCCCGTTAGATGCCGTAGGTCTGATCTCGCCGATCATGTCGATGCCCCACATTGCAAAAGGCCAAGGAGTTGTCAAGACGTTCAGAGCTACTGGAGGTATGTGCACCTTATCATCATAGACACGGCACTTATGACAGGTCTGAGAATGCTGATAACAGTCAGCTTCCATGGTGGACCAATAATATCCTGCCCGAAGGATCTTCTTTGCCATGGTGTGTCCACTGGAATGAGTTCCGAAAGTACCTTCATGCAACTCTACCATAATCCTTTCTGCTTCGTTCTTATCCACACAACACAGTAAGGTGGAATCATGATTACGCTTGTAAAGAATGCCGTTACTGATGAAGAACTTCGCCGCGAACCTCCTCAGAAACTTCTTATCATTAACAGATGCACCCTCGGGGTACTCCTGAGCCTCAAGATACCTCTTTACCTCGTGGAACCAGGGTTTATCTGTTACCTCTTCAGTCTCAATGTCACAGAAATGTGCAGGTTCGTCCAACCTCTCAATGGTAATCTGGGGAGCTTCATTGTCCCATCTGACCTTGAACATAGAAGACATCGTAGCCAACGCGTCCGCTAACTGATTCTCCTCTCTAGGGAAGTGTTTAAAGGTTATCTCCTCGAAGTGTGGGAGCAACGACAACATATACTCCTTGTAAGGAATAAGATTTGGGTGTTTCGTATCCCACTCGCCTTTGATCTGACTGATCAGGAGAGCGGAATCTCCGAAAACACTTAAGAACTTAATCCTTAGATCAATAGCTGCTCGAAGACCCATGATGCACGCTTCATACTTTGCCATGTTGTTGGTGCAGTTGAAACATAGTCGGGAGGTGAACAGAGTGTGACAGCCTTCAGGAGATATGATCACGGCGCCAATGCCATTACCCAAAGCGTTTGAAGCTCCATCAAAGTACATAGACCATCAGGATCCTTCCTTAGGTCCTTCATCCGTTCCAGGTGTTTCACAGTTAGTCACCAACATGATATTCTCATCAGAGAATTCAAAGTTCATAGACTAGTAATCGTCACTTGCCTGATGTGCCAAATGATCTGCCAACACGCTTCCCTTGATTTCTTTTTGAGTCGTGTATTGGATGTCATACTCAGTCAAGATCATCTTCCATCTTGATATTCTTCCGAACAAGGTAGGCTTCTCGAAGATATACTTGATTGGATTCTACTTTGATATCAATAGAGTAGTGTGAGTTAGCATATACTGTCTCAGCCGGTGAGCAGCCCATGCCAAAGAGCAACAAGTTTTCTCAAGCAACGGGTATCGGGTCTCGCAGTCGGTAAACTTTTTTCTAAGGTAATAAATAGCGTGCTCTTTTCGGCCAGACTCGTCATGCTGCCCCAACACGCACCCCATTGAATTATCGAGTACTGTCAAGTATAAGATCAGAGGTCTCCCTTCAACTGGAGGCATCAAAATATGAGGCTCTTGGAGATACTCTTTGATTCTTTCGAAAGCGGCCTGACATTCATCGTTCCATCTTACCACTTGATCTTTCTTCAGCAACTTGAAGATCGGCTCACAAGTAGCAGTCAGGTGCGAGATGAATCGGGCAATATAGTTCAAACATCCCAGAAAGCCTCTGACTTCTTTTTCTGTTCCGGGAGCTGGCATTTCCTGTATAGCCTTCACCTTTGCAGGATCCACTTGAATACCTTTATCACTTACGACGAAACCCAGCAGCTTACCAGATCTCACCTCGAAGGTGCACTTGTTCCGGTTTAACCTCAGCTTGTACAACTTCAACCTGTCAAATAGCTTATGAAGATGGTCCAGATGTTCCCCTTCAGTATGGGATCTTGCAATCATGTCGTCAACTTATACCTCAATCTCATGATGGATCATGTCGTGGAACAAAGCGACCACGGCATGCTGATACGTTGCCCTAATATTCTTCAATCCGAAAGGCATGACCTTGTAGCAAAAGGTACCCCATTGAGTAACAAAGGTTGTCTTCTCCATGTCTTCGGGAGCCATTTTAATCTGATTGTAACCGGAGAAACCATCCATAAAGGAGAAGACCTTATGTTGTGCGGTGTTGTCAACCAGAACGTCAATATGAGGTAGAGGGAAATCGTCCTTGGGGCTGGGCCTATTCAGATCCCTATAGTCAACACACATTCAAACTTTACCATCCTTCTTCGGCACCGGAACCACGTTGGCAACCCACTGTGGGTAAGAAGTAACTGCTACAAAACTGACATCAAACTGTTTCATAACCTCAGCCTTGATTTTCTCAGACATCTCTGGGCGCATTCGGCGAACTTTCTGTTTCACTGGAGGACAGTCTTCCTTGGTAGGCAAGCGGTGAACCACGATATCAGTATCCAACCCAGATATATCTTCGTAAGACCAGGCAAAGATCTCAACATAGTCACGCAACATCTAAATCAACCGTTGCTTAACACTAGACTCCAGATTTGCACCGATCTTGACCTCTTTCTTGTCCTCTTCTGTTCCCAGATTTACCGTTTCCACTGGCTCTTCATGCGGCTGTATGGCCCTCTCTTCTTGGAGTAACAGTCTAGCAAGTTCACCAGGCACTTCACAATCATCCTCAACTTCTTCCTCGACTTGGTTGATCGGACTTTCGAAGTCATAACTGGCAGTAGCAGAGTCGTTATCAGTGGGATCCAAAGTGGATTTAGACCTGTATATGTGAGTGTGTGTAAAATAGCTGTTTTGCAAGATAAAAAAGAAAAACAAGGAGCGCAAAATTTGTAATGCAAGAAAACGTCCAATGCTTTTATTAATGATATATGGAAATGACACACAATAAGCCCTCAAACAAAGCCACAGTGTCTCGGGTAAGGCACCGGGCCGTAAAGTTTAAATTTTTTTGTTACAAATCCAAAAAAAAAGTCTATTACTGTGTGATAAAAGAAACGAGCATGGAATCCGTTGTCGTCCAATTGCTCAAGCCACCATCAGTAGTCGGGTAAATCCAACTGTCAATATCAAACTCTTCATCGTCATCCCCAATAGCATTTACTCCCGCATCATGTTTCGGCATAGGAGCCGTTATGACATTAGGCTTTTCAGGCGCTTCAAACTCGATCTCCTTAGCATCAATCAGATCCTACACTTTACTCTTCAAGGCCCAACAATTATTGGTATCATACCTTGGGCTACCAGAGTGATAGGCACAACGGGAGTTCGGATTATACAGAGGCGATGTGGTGTTGGGATTCTTTGGAGCTTCCCTCAGAATCACCAAGTTGGTCTTCAACAACTGCGGAAAAATTTGAGATAGAGTCATACTGAGTCGAGTGAACTGTCTTCGAGGCCTCTCTACCCTTTGTTGAGTGTTGCGTTGTGGGGCAACAGTTGGTCTTGAAATAACTACTGCATTAACCGCTTGGCGGCGTTCAAGACGGTTTTGACTCCTTGAGCTGTACACTGCATTAGATTCCTTCTTGAAAGGCTTCTTCTTGGTACTTGACGAAGCACCCTTATGTATTTTGTTGCTCTTGATACCGGCCTCGACTCTCTCCCCAGTAATAATTAACTCAGTGAAACCAGACGATGAACTACCAATCAAATGGTTGAAATACGGACCAGACAAGGTCCCCAGAAACATATCCACCAACTCCCTATCAGCCAGAGGGGGTTGGACTCTACCAGCTAGGTCTCTCCATTTCTGGGCGTAATCTTTAAAACCTTCGCTCGCACCCATAGACATACCCTGAAGTTGGGTATGCGTGGGAGCAAGGTCGGCATTATATTGATACTACTTGTAAAAAGCAGCAGCATGATCCTCCCAATTACGGACGTTATCTCCTTCTAGATGATAGAACCACTCAAGTTGAGTCCCTGAAAGACTATCTTGAAAGAAGTGAACCTAGAGGTTCCTATCAGCAGTATACGGTTGTATCTTTCTGACATACGAGCAGAGGTGTAGCTTTGGGCAGGAGACCCCATCGTACTTGGAAAAGACATGCGCTTTAAACTTGTGGGGGATCACCACCCCAGATGCCAGACCCAAATCACCAAAGTCCAATCCAGGTATCTTCTGGATCTCCATCGCACTTAGCCGGTCTTCGAGTTGCTTGTACCTGTCCATAGCCGGAGGATATTGGTCTTCATCAAAGTCAGTCTCATTGTCAGAAACAACAGGGCTAGGAGCCCTTCTTTCTTCTTGATTCTCTTCCCCTCCAGATGAGTGAGACAAATCAACCTCTTCTCGCAACTTGTTTCCAAACTTGTGACTCATATTCAAGAGGACCGTCTTCTTCTTCTTCTTCTTCTTCTTCTTCTTCTTCTTCTTCTTCTTATCCTTCAAGATAAGAGTCTTCAGATCTTTCTGCCCCTTGGCCAGTTTCATGAACATTTCCTGGAACTGAGCGTTTTGAGCTTGAAGAGCCTTAATAGCTTGATCAGTGGATGTTTCATAAGACATGATTGCTGAAATAAACAACGAAGAAGATAAGAGACCTGTAAGGGTACCTGTAATGAGGTACATGGGAATGGAATGCATATGATATGTTTTCAAAGACTTTAGGGAATCAAATTCGTAAACCAAAAGGAAACACACTTTTATTAGATTAAAAACTTGAAACAATGTTTGACAAATGCCTTTAAGGCGTTACAAAGAGAAAAATTGAAAAGTAAATCAACACTAGAAATAGAAAAAGACATCAGCCCTCCCATGGTCGTTTTCCATTGGTGCTGACATAATCGTTGAGGACCTTCTCGTTCTCCAGCTGCCTTGTAAGCTTTAGGATCTTTCGTTCCTGCTCATGATACTTTTCTTTGTAAGTATCCCGTTCTTCTCTCAACTGTATCCAAGACCTTTTAATTCCCCAATGTCAGTAGGCATGTATGGATGGAGGATAATATGAGGAACCCCTTCTTCATCAGTGCTCTCAACAATTACCCTTAAGACAGCTTCGTATGGCATCCCCAGTTTTTGAGCACGGGCCCGAACCCACCGGAGATACGGCTCCATTGGAAGAGAAGTCTTCATTCCTAGCTCATGCGGATCAGACCTGTTAACCCTATTCCAATCTCGTATGAACCTGCAGCGATGTCCCTCATTATCCCATTGGAAGTCAAAGACAATGCTCGGAATCAGCAACTCATGAGGACCATCCTTTCGAGCTCGCCCAAACTATCGTAAGGCCAGACAAGGATTATAGGTGATTCCTCCCCTGATTCCAAGCAAAGGAACATTGGGGTATTCTCCATATCGGTCAATAACGGCTACTTCTTCCATGTCTTTGTTCTCTAGATGATGTCTGTATGAGCAAGGGACATAATTCTGTAGGCCCAACCCATACCTTCCTTGTTCTTCAAAACAGATTTGGGGAGGTGAGAAATAAACCACCTCGCCAGCAATGGTGCACAACACATAAGGGTTTTGTGATATGGTGGGAGAACTGACTTGGTATTTTGCGTTTGTGTTTGCAAATGTTTCGGTTTAGCAAGAGTCGCCACCGACTTTTTATTTTATCCTAAGGAAAGGTCAAAAAGCACAGGAAATACCTTTGAGATGTTTTCTTGGGTTCGGGGAGTAGATTATGAAAAGGGAAGGTGCAAGCACCCTTTTCATCCATGGTTATCCATGGGCTCTTAGTTACTTGTTTAGATCACTTGCTTTTGCTTTTCAATTGTTTGAAATGGTGCTTTGTGTATGGTTTTGAAATATGTTTTGAAAAGAGGCCATCGTTGTGGCAACCTTTGTAATGATTCTTGTTTGAATGTATACAAAGGTTTTTTTGTCTTTTGAAAGGATGCTTCCATGTTTTGAAAGTTTGATTTGGGAAATGTTTTGAAAATGTGTTGTGAAGTGTGTTTGAAAATAGCAAGGATGTTTTGCAAGCTTTGATCAAGTAACTAAGTTGTCTACCCTATTTTACTCAAAGATCTTTCATAATGTTTTTAACCCTTTTGACAGTGTTGTTTCACCATTGCATTTGGTGAACAACCTTGTGTTAGGATGTTAAACGGGACAGGCGCGGTTCATCATATAGACCATGATAGCAATTGTGTCAAGTATTTTGGCAAATTTTTGAGGGACTTGATCATTTTGTTTAGGCAACCAAGATAGCATCATCGAGGGACTATGATCTTTTGTTTTGTTTTTTTGTTTTGCCAAAGTACCCAACATGCATAACATGGCCCATTTTAAGGCAACAAGTGGATTGTAACCCTAGGGGTGCAAGTGTGCATTGTGTTTGATTTTCATGCATTTTTGTCTTTGATTAGGTCAAGCTACTTGTTGATTTTGATTTTTGCATACAAACCCTAATTCTCCAATCATGACATAATTGAAAGCATAAAGTGCGAGAATTAAAAGTCTAAGCTATTACAACATGATTATGGGGATGAGGGTACAATTTTTGAATGAGGGTGTATTTGACAAGAAATATAAACCCTAGTTTACTATTACATCCAAATTGAATTCCAAGGCATAAATATTAAATGGACAATATTTAAATAAACAAAATAAATAAATATATCAAATAATATGAATTATGCAAAAAAGGTTTTTGTTTATTTATGTATGTAAAAGTATTTAATGTAAAAAATAAAGAAATAAATAAAAAAGATTCTTTATTTGTTTAAGGGTAAAACCCTAATTTCTTTAAGAAAATAAATACATTATATTATTTATATACAATAAAATATATTAATATATACAAAAATAAAATATACTTAGAAAATTTATTTTTAGTATGAATAATAATAAAAGTAAAAAATGTAATATTTTATATTTTTATTCTAAGGTATTTAATAAAATAAAAGTATATGTTTATATATGTATTTTTTATATTAACTAAAAAAATAAAATATATACAAAAAATAAAATATATTTAAAAAAATATTTTTAGTATGAATAAAAATAAAGAATAAAAATTAAAGCATAACTTATATATTATTTTCAAGTTTAAATAAATAAGATAAAAGTATTTAAAATGTTTTCTATGTTGGAAAAAATTAAAATAAAATGCAAAATAAATGTGAAAAAATTATGAAAATATTTTTGAGCATTTTTTATATTTGGAAATAAATAAACAAAATCAGAAATGAAAACAAAAATGCAAAAATATAAAAATACAAGAAATTGGGCCAGGGGGTGCAAAAAGAAAAAGGGGGGTGTCAAAAGTAGCCAGGCCAAGCCCAGCCCAAAACTTCATCTTCAACCTCCAACCATATAAACAACTTGTCTTAACTCTCAAAGACCAGAGATAATTTCTCTGGCCCTAAAATCTGACCTAGTTTTTTCAGCATGTTCATGGATGAAATTCTCTTAGCACACTTAATATAAATGAAAACTGAGCATATGTACAACTTCATGGCAATGAATACTACATTTTTTATTCACAAACCTAAAGCTAAATGTTCCTAAATAGAGAGATAGGAAGTGGACAAAAACCTGTTTCAGTTGAATTCGTGTAGGGTAACGTAGTGCTTTTCAACAAGGCTTGAGATGTCTGGTAGCTTGCTTGAACTTCACTTGCCCTTCTCCAATAGCTAGCTTGCCTTGAATATCCTTGAATCAGCCTATAAAACTCAACCTGCACAAGCTCAAAATGAAAATGGCAAACACTGTAAATGGAGTTACAATTGGTGTTTGAGGTTTGGGATAGCTCGGGTGAGTTGAATGGAAGGTGTTTGAAGTAACTTGGGGCAAAACGCACGAGCCAAATGAGCTATGGAACTCAAGTTGCAGAACCTGTCGTGTTTTGCCAAAGGAATGTGATTTCTGGCTATAGGGTGTTTAGAGGCTCAAGAAATCATGTTTCTATCTCAAAGGGGTATGAGAAAGATATTCAAACTGTTTGCATAAGTTGGTATTGACTGGTTTTCAAGTTCTAAGGTTTTGGACAAGTTTCTTGTTTTTGAAGTAAAATGTGGAAGTGATTGGAACAGGCCTGTACAGGCTCTCCTTATGCTTGCATACTTTGCTCTTGGCCCCCCTAACTTGTGGATTTGATTTTCTCTCTGAGATATGGACCAATTCTCAAGGGATTGTGGTTTGACATAAAGCACATTATGGCAAAAATGGAAATGTGCCTTTTTCTACTTAGGGCTTAATTTTGTGTACAATGTTCAAATGACCAAAACAAAAGCTTAGACTGATGGATTTACATTTAATTATGGAGTGTGAAGTGGTTTAGAGGCTTATAAACTAGTGTAAGGCATGCTGACTTGAAATTGCAACTTGTATGAACATGAATATGCCATGGATGAAAAGTGAGTTTTTGCCAACTTCAAGCCTTCGATTCCCCCTAACCACAAATGTGTTTGAGGAGTTCTTTGACAATTTGGAAAGCTTGCAACATTACCTATAATCCATCTTTGAAATGCAACTTGAGATTCCAAGTGGAACCATGTGAAAAATGCCCAAGAAGATAGGTCAAAATCCTGCCTAAACAAGGGCAAAATTTCACTAAGTTAAAAGTTTTAGGGACCCTTGTTCCAAAAATCATAACTTGAGATCTAAGATTCTTTTGAGAAAAAATTGTAAATAAAAGTTGTAGACTTTGTGGAGGAATACAACTTTCATGTTGTAGGTTTTGTTTGAATCCATTTTCATCATGGTGAAAATGTTGGGCAAAGTTAGGAAAAATTAAGAAAATTTCATAACTTAGAAAAATTCTAAGTTATAAAATTTTTCAATTTCAAACCCTAATTTGCAATTTTGGGTTTCTTGATGAACAAGTTTCATATTTTGACACATCTTGATGAAAAATGACCCTTGGCACTTGATTTTGACCAAAAAGTCAAAGTTTGACTTTTTAGTGTACAGTCAAATTTTGATCAGTTGACTGAAAAATTCATCTGTCAATCCAATGCAATTGAGGTCTTTTGAACTTTTTGAATAGGTCAAGATGATGTCATTGAATCCTTTGGTCTATGTTTGATCCCAATTTGCCATTGGCTAGGTCAAAAAAGTCAGAAATTGCCTTTGTAAAGTCAAAACCCTAAAAATGACCATTTTGCCCTTTTGGTGATCTGATCAAATTTCTTGTGGAGCTGTGGTCCTAACTTGATCAAATGGTTCATATGAGTTCATAATATTGATGTGGATTAAAGATGACATTTGGAGATGATAGAATCTTGCTGGAGATGGGCTTAAAGATGCCATCCAATATTGTTGGTTGAAAATCAGTAGAATGAACATCAGAATGGTATCCGTGTCTGGAACGTATCTGAGTTGTATCCGGAGATTTGATTCGTATGAGCAAAGGAATGGCATCTGTGTCTGGAGCGTATCCAAGCTGTAACTGTATTTGATTCTTGAATGAATATCAGAATGACTACCGTGTCTGGAGTGTATCTGTATTGTATCCGAAATCGGAGATTTGAATAAGCAACAAAAAGACATCCGTATCTGGAGTATCTCTGGGATGGGGAATAGGTTTGAATGAGTGACAGAAGGGCAACCGTGTCTGGTGCGTATCTGGACTATATCTTGATTTTGAGATCTGTATGAGTAGCAGAATGACTTCCGTGTCTTGGAGTGTATCCATACTGTAACTGGGATCTGAAAAAGGCAACAAAATGACTTCCATGTCTTGGAGTGTATCTGAGATCTTTGAATATTTGTTAAAGATAGCTTTTAATCTTATCCTGAAAAGGGTAAAATGTTAGCTAAAACACAAAGTTATGTTGCATGATATGTATGATGCAATAAAATGTGTTCTATCAATGTTTATGATATATGAATATAATGCATGCGCATGTAAGCCGATTAGCTGTCTTGTTGAGGAAAATAAATCCTTGATAGCTAGAGATAATGAAATTTTTGACTGCTGCCGGGGAAAGTAAATCCTTGACCAATGCTGGGGATTTTGAAAATCTTTGATTGTTGAAGATGAGAAATCCTTGCTGACTATTATTGGGGATAGAAAATCTTTGGCAACCTGCGGGGATTTATCAAAAACTTTGACAACTTCTATGGGGATGTGAGAATCCTTCACGACCTTTTGGGGAAAATGAGGACAGCTCCGACGATCTCTACTGGGGAATTAAAACCTGGGAGGCTTCAACTGGAGAAATAAGAACAAGAATCTTCATTCTGCTGGGAAATAATTCTGTGAGGGAAATGTTTATCCTGTTGGAGAACTCTTAAGAGCTTGGGTTGTATGCCAATTTACTGAGGATTCCTGTTTTGTGGAAAAACTCCGCTGGGGAATCAGAGGAAGTTGGATAGTACTCCACCGGGGTTTAAGATTTGAAGTTTTGGACTCCGCTGGGGAAGAAAGTTTAGAGTATTCTGGCTTCGCTGGGGATCTATGGTTCAAAGCTTTCGGGCTCCGCTGGGGATTGGGAGCTTTAGAAACTTAGCTCTGAGGGGAAATTTGAAACTTAACTCTGCTGGGGATGTGTATTTCAAGGTCTTAGCTCTGTTGAGGATCCGAAAACATACTGTAGGGAATTTCTTCTGGAATATCCTAAAGACGTTTCCCTATACTTTCGACCTACCAGTAATTATCCTTTCTTATTTTGTTTTATTTGTAAGCAGTGATTATATTCAAATGCATATGCTCATTTAACAAACCATCGGACGTTTTCAAATAAAACATAAGTGTAAAAAGAAAGAAAAGGCAAGCAAATTTCTGCACTTTGAAGTATCTTTGTATTAACTTTGTGTAAGTATTTTGTACAAAGGAGACAGGCATCCTAGTAAGAGAATATTGTCATAAAAAATGAGAAAATTTTATACAAAGAAGGATGGCTATGTGTAATAATTGTATGGGGTTCCCATTCTGCTATAGCCTTCACAACTCTGAGTATCTGTCCATTCGTTGCTTCGTCCGTCGATGATTGAGCTGATCAGAAGCCTGGAGCTTGTTCGTGAAGAGATTGTCCTTAAAGTGATCTGAAGAGACATAGTTATACGCTTTAATTCCCTAACTTTTTCCTGGACCTCCCTTTCAGGTTTTCGATCCACCGGGAAACCCTTTTTTGCCCAAGTCGCCCTTTTGGGTTTTCAACTTGCCGGGTGTACAAATTTTTTTTATTTATCCCTAATTTTTGCCTGAACCGCCCTTTCGGTTTTTCGATTCACCGGGATGCCCATTTTTCCCAAGTCGCCCCTTCGGGTTTTCAACTTGTCGGGTTGTTTTATGCGTAGTATCTTTTGACTATGTCTGCGTTCGCAGGGTGTGGCAGGTCGTCGCCGTCCATGGTGGTCAGAATCATTGCCCCACCAGAAAAGATGTTCTTGATCATAAATGGTCCTTCGTAGGTAGGAGTCCATTTGCCCCTGGGATCTCTTTGCGGCAAGATGATCCGCTTGATTACAAGATCCCCAACTTGATATACTTGTCTCTTGACTTTCTCGTTGAAGGCCTTGATCATACGTTTTTGATATGCCTGGCCATGGCAGACAGTAGTAAGTCATTTTTCATCAATCAAGTTAAGTTGATCAAGCCGGGTCTGAGTCCAATCGTCTTCACTCAAACCAGCATCCTTCATAATTCTCAAGGAAGGAATCTGAACTTCCATGGGTAAAACAGCCTCCATGCCGTATACCAAAGAAAAGGGGGTTTCCCCAGTTGAAGTACGTGCCGTGGTACGGTACCCGTGCAGAGCAAACGATAACATCTCATGCCAGTCCTTGTAGGTGACTGTCATCTTTTGAATGATCTTCTTGATATTTTTGTTCGCGGCTTCAACAACACCGTCCATCTTTGACCGATAGGGAGATGAATTGTGATGTTAAATCTTGAACTGCTCATACAGAGAGGTGATCATAGTGTTGTTCAAGTTTGTACCATTGTCCGTGATGACCCTGTCGGGGATACCATACCGGCATATGAGGTTCTTCTTAATGAAGCGGGCAACCACATTCTTTGTAACAGAGGCAAAGTAAGCCGCTTCGACCCACTTGGTAAACTAATCAATGGCCACCAGGATGAAACGGTGTCCATTGGATGTTGTAGGCTTGATCTCTCCAATCATGTCGATTCCCCATATCACGAATGGCCAAGGAGCTGTTAAGACATTGAGAGGGACTGGGGGAATATGTACCTTGTCAGCATAGATTTGGCATTTGTGACAAGTACGGGAATGTTGATGACAATCAGCTTCCATGGTAGACCAGTAGTAGCCTGCCCTTAGAATCTTCTTAGCCATCGTGTGACCGCTCGAGTGGGTGCCAAATGTGCCATTATGTAGTTCGGCCATGATCTGCTCAGCTTCAACCTTGTCCACACAACAGAGTAGAACACAGTCAAGATTGCGCTTGTATAGGATACCGTTGCTTAGAAAGAACTTGGCCGCGAACCTTCTTAAGAACTTTTTATCGTTGACTGAAGCTCCTTCAGGGTATTCTTATGCTTCGAGATACCTTTTGACGTCATGAAACCAAGGTCGGTCCACCACTTCTTCGCTATTAATCTCGTGACAATGAGCAGGTTCATCCATTCGTTCAATGGTGATTTGAGGTGCCTCATTATCCCAGTTGAGTTTAAACATGGAAGACATTGTAGCCAGAGCATCTGCTAGCTGATTTTCTTCTCGCGTGAAGTGCTTAAAGGTAATCTTCTCGAAATGAGGCAACAATGTCAGGACATGTTCTTTGTATGGGATGAGATTAGGATGTTTAGTGTCCCACTCTCCTTTGATTTGACTGATAACCAAAGCTGAGTCCCCAACTACAATCAAAGATTTGATTCCCAAGTCAATAGCAGCCTTGAGACCAAAGATACAGGCTTCATACTCGGCCATGTTGTTGGTGCAACTGAAGCAGAGTCTAGCAGTGAAAGGTGTATGGAAACCTTCTGGAGAGATAAGTACTGCACCGATACCGTTGCCAAGTGCATTTGAAGCACCATCAAAGTACAGGGTCCATCGGGATCCTTGTTGAGGTCCGTCATACGGTCTGTTACCTTTAATGTTGTCCAATGTCATAATGTCCCCGTCAGGAAAGTCGAACCTCATAGATTGGTAATCTTAGACGGCTTGATGATCTAGATGGTCAGCTAGTACACTCCCCTTTATATCTTTTTGGGTTGTGTACTGGATATCATACTCAGTCAGGATCATCTGCCATCTAGTGATTTTTCCAGATAAAGCGGGCTTCTCGAAGATGTACTTAATCAGATCCATTTTAGAAATCAGTAAAGTGGTATGTGTCAACATATCCTGCCTTAGCCGGCGAGCAACCCATACCAAAGCGCAGCATTTTTCTCAAGTAGTGAGTAGCGAGTCTCACAGTCGGTAAACTTTTTGCTAAGGTAATAAATGGCATGCTCTTTTCAGCCAGACTCGTCATGTTGGCCCAGTACGCACCCCATTGAATTATCCAAAACAGTCAGATACATGATTAAAGGTCTTCCTTCGATGGGTGGCATCAAGATAGGAGGCTCTAGCAGATACTCCTTGATCTTATCGAAAGCAACTTGACAATCATTGTTCCATTCAACTACCTGATCTTTCTTTAACAGCTTGAAGATTGGCTCACAGGTATATGTTAGGTGAGAGATGAACCTTGCGATGTAGTTTAAGCGTCCCAAGAAACCTCTGACCTCCTTTTCAGTGCGGGGGGGGGGGGGGGGGGGGCAGGCATTTCTTGTATAGCTTTGACTTTGGCAGGATCAACTTCGATGCCTTTGTTACTGACTATAAATCCCAAAAGTTTACCGGACCTGACTCCGAAAGTGCACTTGCTAGGATTCAGTCTGAGCTTATATTCCTTTAACCTGACAAACAACTTTTGCAGATGGTCGAGGTGCTCTTCTTCTGTCTGTGAACGGGATATCATGTCGTCTACATAGACTTCAATCTCGTGATGTATCATGTCATGAAACAAAGCTACCATGGCTCTCTGATAGGTTGCCCTGACATTCTTCAGTCCGAATGGCATCACTTTATAGAAGAAGGTACCCCACTGTGTAACAAAAGTAGTATTCTCCATGTCTTCAGGGGCCATTTTGATCTGGTTGTATCCCGAGAATCCATCCATGAAGGAAAATACCTTATGTTGAGCTGTGTTGTCAACCAAGATGTCAATGTGTGGTAGTGGAAAATCATCTTTAGGGCTAGCCCTGTTTAAATCTCTATAGTCTACACACATTCTGACTTTGCCATCCTTCTTAGGCACGGGCACAATGTTAGCAACCCATTGTGGATAGGAAGTAACAGCAAGAAAGCCAGCATTGAACTGTTTTATCACCTCAGCTTTTATCTTCTCAGACATATCGGGTCTCATTCGGCGGACTTTCTATTTGATTGGTTGACAGTCTTCTCTTGTAGGGAGACGGTGAACCACAATATCTGTATCCAATCCCGGCATGTCTTCATAGGACCAGGCGAAGATCTCCACATATTCATTCAACAACTGAACTAAGCGCTCCTTGACACTTGGCTCCAGGTTGGCACCCACTTTAACCTCTTTTCTGTCCTCGGAAGTTCCCAAATTGATAGTCTCTAGCAACTCTTCATGGGGTAGAATAGTCCTTTCCTTTTGTTGCAAAAGTCTGGCTAACTCTCCAGGAACTTCACAGTCTTCATCACCTTCGTACTCGGCATGATTGACCAAATCTTCAGAGTCATTGAAGGCCAAATAAGAATAGTCACCCATGGAATCCGGAGTGGATGGGTACCTACATTTTGTGAGTGTGGGTGTGTGTAAGGGATAGCCATCCTTAAACAAAATAAAATGTAAAAGGAAAGAAAATGAACACAACAGTTTATAGATGAAAACGTCCATGATTCATTAAAAATGGCATATGAAAATGAAGAATCAAAACCCTTACAAATGGACCTATATGCCTCGGGTAAGGCATAAGGTGAAAAGAGTGTACAAATTGTTTAATTATTACAGACCAAACAGGAAATTGTTCAAAGATAAATTACTGATTGATGAAAGTGACGAGAACAAAGTCTTTCGCCTCCCAGTTGTTTAATCCTCCTTCAATGGTTGGAAAGATCCAATCTTCAAAGTTGCCTTCTTCATTATCATCTTCCAAAGCATGAACTCCATGGTGTGTGATTTTTAGGGGTGGTCCTCCAGCCCGGGAGCGACGCACAAATTTCTGGCCAACAGCAGTGAAACCCAATCCGAACTTATCCGTCTTGTGAGGAAAATATGGCAATTGCCCCCACACTATACTTCCTCCTTCTTTGATTACAGCCTCCGCATATTTAAGGGATGACATTAGGGACACAGGCTTGGTAGGCACATCAATCATTGTCTTTGCTACTGCGACTTCAGGAGAAACCTCTTCAAAGTGTTGGAAAGGCGTTTCTATGAATTCGCCATCTAACTCCACATAGCGAAAAGAGTTAAGGTGACTTATCATATACTCCTCCTCACCATGAACTGTTATGATCTTACCCTGAACTGGGTACTTGAGCATCTGGTGTAGAGAAGAAGTGACTGCCCCAGCGTTGTGGATCCATGGCCTTCCCAACAAGCATGAATATGAAGGACGGATGTCCATCACATAAAAAGCAGAGTTGAAAATTTCTATACCCACTTTGATTGGGATGTCCACCTCTCCGTGAACCATCCGCTTAGAACCGTCAAAGGCTCTAACAACGATATTATTGGGCTTTAAGGTCAAACCTTCATAGTCCAATCTGTCCAACACTTTATTTGGTAAAACATTTAAAGATGAACCGGTATCAACCAGAACATGAGCAAGTGTGGTCCCTCTGCACTCTACCAAAACATGCAGCGCATCATTATGCTTTCTTCCCCTAGGGGTCAAATCAGCATCAGAAAAACCAAGACCGTTATCGGCTGTAAGGCTAGCCACGCACTCTTGAAACTGGTCCGCAAAAGTTTCTTGAGGCACATGTGCTGTCTTTAGAAATTTGATCAAGGCTTTGGCATGAGCCTCGGAGCAGAGTAAGAGAGCCAGCATGGAGATTTTTGAAGGGGTTTGCCCCAGCTGCTCTACGACATCATAGTCGCTCTTCTTAATTATCTTTAAGATTTCTTCCATCTCTTTTTGGGTGGTCTCGGGGATAACCAAAGTCTGAGCCTTCGTCCTGACAGGCGCTTCTTGGATCCCCTTACCTTTATTAGAGGGTCTAGCTTCGGGAGCATCAACTTCTTCAATTACTGGGCTTTTCACAGATGGCTTGATAGGTACAGAAGCTTTTGAGGGTTCGAAGACTTCCCGTGGAGGAGCAATCTCCGGAGAGAAGATTCTTCCACTACGAGTTATCTTGCTTGTCCCCGCAATATTCCCTATATCAGGGGTTTCATCATCGAAATTCTCTTGGACTGATTCGATCTGCTTGACACCATGGTAGAAGATCTCTCCTCCGTAATTCCATGGTATCGTCTTGTTGGGCTTATACGGGATAGGCCCCGACATGGTAATTTTCAGCGGTACGAGCTTCGGATCAGGCGTAATCTTAACAGGCCTTTTGCAGGTCTTGGAAAGATTGTCAGAGATGGTGATTATAGCAATGTCATTGATTGAAGTAACAAGGGTAACAGGAGTAACATGAGTGATAGTATCAACAAGAGTCTTTTGAAAGAGGATCTCTTGAGTATCCATCAGGCGTTGGATGCCTGATTTCAACAGTGGGCAGTCAGATTGCAAGGTTAAACAGAAGTAACAGTCTTTTTCATAGCCTGGGAATATCCCGACTTTCAACAAATTCACTTTAATCATTGGCAACAGAGTCATCAACTCATCAACAGTGGTAACATGAAGATCTTCCATAATTGCATAGACATTATGACCATGTTTTGGCATAAGAGCAGATATCACATTAGGTTTTTCGGGCGCATCAAACTCTACTTCCTTGGCATCTATCAAATCTTGGATCTTGTTTTTAAGAGCCCAACAATTATTGGTATCATGCCCTACACTGTCCGAGTGGTATGCACATTTTGCATTGGAATGATAATAAGGAGAAGAGGTATTTGGGTTTTTCGGCGCTTCTTTCAAGTTGGTAAGGTTCAACTTTAACAAATGAGGGAGGACTTGAGCCGGTGTCATATTGATTCGGGTGAATTTCCGTTGTGGCCTTTCTACCCTTTGCTGATTAGCTCTTGGTTGATTGCTTCAAGGTTGATCGGTTGAGGAGTTCTGGATCATCACAGCCCCCACCGCTGGTCGACGCTCCATTCTCCCTTGATTTCTCTGGGTGTGAACAGCAGAAACATCCTTCTTGGCTGGGAAGGTCTTCTTAATAGCAGTGAAAGCGGGGGCATCCTTATGAATTTTACCACTCTTAATGCCAGCCTCGACCCTTTCACCGGTCAGAATTAATTCGGTGAACCCTGCAGATGAGCTCCCGATCAAGTGATTGAAGAATGGTCCTGACAGAGTCCCTAGAAACACGTCAACTAGCTCTCTATCCGATAATGGTGGCTGCACCATTCCATCCAAACCCCGCCACTTCTGGGCATAATCCTTAAATCCCTCATTAGAGGCCATACCCATACTCTGTAGTTGAGTACGAGTAGGCGCTAAATCTGTGTTGTATTGGTATTGTCGGTAGAAAGCAACAACTAAATCTTCCCAGTTATGAACATCAGATCTCTCAAGTTGATAGAACCAATCCAATTGCGTACCCAATAAACTATCTTGAAAAAGTGGACCCAAAGATCCTTATCAGAAGAATGAGGTTGGATCTTTCTAACGTAGGATCTCAGATGCATCTTCGGACAGGACAAACCGTCGTATTTAGAAAATGTAGGTACTTTGAACTTGGGAGGAATGACGATCCCAGCAACCAACCCTAGTTCTTCGAAATCTAGCCCCGGTACCCTTTGCAACTCCATGGCTGCCAAACGATCCTCAAGATTTTTATACTTATCATCCGCCAGAGGATATTGTTGTTCGGAGTAATCTTTATCCTCTTCCTCTTCTTCTTCTTCAGCTTCAGATTCGGAGGGCATAGCAACTCCCTTTCCCTTACCAACCCCTTCGTCAGACGTCGAGGGGAATTCCAGAACTCTCCTAGCCTGATGCTCAAATCTTCTTCCCATAGTGGCCACACCAATCCTTTTCTTTTTCTTCCTTTCTGGTTCCTTCTCTTTCTCTAACAGTGCTTTAAGATCCTCTTGACCATTTGCTAAGGTCATGAGGAGTTGTTGGAATTGCGAATTCTGTGCTTGCAGATATTTAACCGTCTGCTCTATATCCATCTTGCTGAAATAAACAGCATAAAGATAAGGAAACCTGGTGTGAAGACCTGTTAATGCATATGATGAATGATATGTTATTCATGTAATGCATTCAAGGATTCAGAAATTCAAATTCGTTGCAAACAAAAAGAACACACGTCATATTAATAAGAAGAAATTTGTTAGTACATAAATGCCCTATGGGCAAAATATTACAAAGCTTCTTAATGTAAAAAGACATTGCGCATCCTCTTTGGCGCGATGTAAGTGTTGAGAGTCTCCTCTTCATGAAGTCGGCGGGTAAGCTCCAAGACCTTCTTCTCACTGGCGTAGAAGCTGACTTTAAAAGTATTCCGCTCTTCCTTGAGTTGTATCCAACTCTTTTGCAATTCTTCCAATGATGTTAGCATGTCTGGATGTAGGAGGGTGTATGGAACCTCTCTTTCCATAACAGGCTCTTTGATCACGGGGAGAATGTGAGGATATGGCATCATAAGATTTTGGGCGTGGGTTTGTACGCACTTGAGGTAAGGCTCAAGAGGGATGGAATTCTTGTGCCCCAGTGTCTTACTATCCACTTTGTTGGGCCTTATCCAAGCTCGGATAAACCTTTGTCGAAGTCCTTGAGCGTCATTGTCGAAGTTAAAAACCAAGTCAGGAATCAGCATATCATGAGGGCCATCCCTTCGAGCATATCCAAACTGTCTCAGAGCTAAACAGGGGTTGTAGGTAATGCCTCCCCTAATGCCAAGTAATGGGACATTAGGGAATTATCTGCAACGATCAATGATGATGACATTTTCTCTGGACCGAGAACACCAATAAACATCAGAATGTGTGAGGGTCATCAATCGTTGTGACCACCTTAAACCCTGCTCATTCTTCAAAACTGTTTGGGGAAGGTGAGAAATAAACCACCTTGCTAGAAGAGGAGTGCAGCACATGAGAACACCTCTTTTCCTCATTGTTCGTGTGTGAAATGAGTGTAGGATGTCCCCAAGCAATGTAGGTACAAGATTCTGAGATATGAAAATTTTAACAGCATTCACATCTATAAGATGATCAGGGTTTGGGAACAAAACCCACCCATAAATGAGGAGTGCTACAATCTCTTCAAAAGCTTGCAGATCTAGAGAATTCCAGCAGTCTTGTACCTTCTCAAATAGAAACTTTGCCAAGAAACCCTTGACACCACTTCTGGTTTCCCAATGACCTTTGATATCAGATGGTTGCAAGTGCAATGCTTGAGCAACATCTTCAGGCTTTGGTTCTCTTTCCGTACCGTTGTAGGGTAGTTGATGAAGAATAGGAATCCTCAGGAGTTGAGAAAGTTCCTCTAAAGTAGGTACTAGTTGGTAATCAGGGAATGTGAAACAGTGGTGTAGGGGGTCAAAGAACTGGAAGAGAACTTTCACCATGTCTTCTTCAATGTTGGAGTTGACCAAGTTGAGAAGTCTACCATGTCTTTCACTAAAGAGAGAATTCTCTAGAATCTTGGAAGTAAGCTTCTTGAGTTGAGGAGGGATTCTCACAAGGTTAACCTAAACTGTTTTCCTGCGAAGAGATTCCATTACCTACAAAACAAGAACAAAGATGAAGATCCAAACCCTTGAAATGGTTAGTGGATGCATATGATGCTTTATGATGTTCATGATGTATGCACAAGCATATGTACAAACAAGTCACACAAGATCCTAGTTTCAGGCTTGCATGAGGTTTCATAGGTAAGTACCCTCTTGAAGTTAGTTGGCTCAACCTATCCTATAAATAGTAACCTGGTTCTAAGGAGCTCAATATCACTGGATTATTTTTTGTGTTCATTGTTTCAGTTTAGACACTTAACTGGCTACCGAAATATTCCAAGAAAACAACCCTCAATGAGTGTAGTATCGAGTATCTACCAACTTCAGACTGCACCAAAGCCGGTCATCTCACTACCCCTAAAAAAGGCCAAGATGGTCAAGTAAAGTTCTAAGAGTTCATTAGTGCTTCATGACATCACTCAGCGGCCCCGTATTCTCTTTGATTGACTCAAAGGCTACTGGTACTCACAAATATGTCGCACTAATATAGCTATTGCTTCAACCATGTCGGTATACCCCGTATAGTTTCCACAACGTATTGCTATTTACCTATGAATGTTTCCCAAAAATCCGGGTGGAGGATTTATACCCAAACAAGAGAATCAAATGTAAAGCAATCAAGATAAGCATGCAAAGGTGATCTAAACCCTAAGGTTACTCCACTTTTAGTATTAATCCCCAGCAGAGTCGCCAGTTCTGTGATACGGTGGGAGAACTGACTTGGGATTTTGCGTTTGAGTTTGCAAATGTTTCGGTTTAGCAACAGTCGCCACCGACTTTTTATTTTATCCTAAGGAAAGGTCAAAAAGCATAGGAAAGACCTTTGAGATGTTTTCTTGGGTTCGGGGAGTAGATTATAAAAAGGGAAGGTGCAAGCACCCTTTTCATCCATGGTTATCCATGGGCTCTTAGTTACTTGTTTAGATCACTTGCTTTTGCTTTTCAATTGTTTGAAATGGTGCTTTGTGTGTGGTTTTGAAAGATGTTTTGAAAAGAGGCCATCGTTGTGGCAACCTTTGTAATGATTCTTGTTTGAATGTATACAAAGGTGTTTTTGTCTTTTGAAAGGATGCTTCCATGTTTTGAAAGTTTGATTTGGGAAATGTTTTGAAAATGTGTTGTGAAGTGTGTTTGAAAATAGCAAGGATGTTTTGCAAGCTTTGATCAAGTAACTAAGAGTTGTCTACCCTATTTTACTCAAAGATCTTTCCTAATGTTTTTAACCTTTTTGACAGTGTTGTTTCACCATTGCATTTGGTGAACAACCTTGTGTTAGGATGTTAAACGGAACAGGCGCGGGTCATCGTATAGACCATGATAGCAATTGTGTCAAGTATTTTGGCATATTTTTGAGGGACTTGATCATTTTGTTTAGGCAACCAAGATAGCATCATCGAGGGACTATGATCTTTTGTTTTGTTTTTTTGTTTTGCCAAAGTACCCAACATGCCTAACATAGCCCATTTTAAGGCAACAAGTGGATTGTAACCCTAGGGGTGCAAGTGTGCATTGTGTTTGATTTTCATGCATTTTTGTCTTTGATTAGGTCAAGCTACTTGTTGATTTTGATTTTTGCATACAAACCCTAATTCTCTAATCATGGCATAATTGAAAGCATAAAGTGCGAGAATTAAAAGTCTAAGCTATTACAACATGATTATGGGGATGGGGGTACAATTTTTGAATGGGGGTGTATTTGACAAAAAATATAAACCCTAGTTTACTATTACATCCAAATTGAATTCCAAGGCATAAATATTAAATGGAGAATATTTAAATAAACAAAATAAATAAATATATCAAATAATATGAATTATGCAAAAAAGGTTTTTGTTTATTTATGTATGTAAAAGTATTTAATGTAAAAAATAAAGAAATAAATAAAAAAGATTTTTTATTTGTTTAAGGGTAAAACCCTAATTTCTTTAAGAAAATAAATACATTATATTATTTATATACAATAAAATATATTAATATATACAAAAATAAAATATACTTAGAAAAAGTATTTTTAGTATGAATAATAATAAAAGTAAAAAATGTAATATTTTATATTTTTATTCTAAGGTATTTAATAAAATAAAAGTGTATGTTTATATATGTATTTTTTATATTAACTAAAAAAATAAAATATATACAAAAAATAAAATATATTTAAAAAAAATATTTTTAGTATGAATAAAAATAAAGAATAAAAATAAAAGCCTAATTTATATATTATTTTCAAGTTTAAATAAATAAGATAAAAGTATTTAAAATGTTTTCTATGTTGGAAAAAATTAAAATAAAATGCAAAATAAATGTGAAAAAATTATGAAAATATTTTTGAGCATTTTTTTATATTTGTAAATAAATAAAAAAAATCAGAAATGAAAACAAAAATGCAAAAATATAAAAATACAAGAAATTGGGCCAGGGAGTGCAAAAAGAAAAAAGGGGGTGTCAAAAGTAGCCAGGCCAAGCCCATCCCAAAACTTCATCTTTAACCTCCAGCTTTTGAAAAAACGCGCGCGTCCCTGTACAAACTACCATATCCTGTATACGAGCTCTATTGCAAAAACACACAACATCAAACTTGTAGAGCATTTCAAGACGATTCCAACCATATAAACAACTTGTCTTAACTCTCAAAGACCAGAGATAATTTCTCTGGCCCTAAAATCTGACCTAGTTTTTTCAGCATGTTCATGGATGAAATTCTCTTAGCACACTTAATATAAATGAAAACTGAGCATATGTACAACTTCATGGCAATGAATACTACATTTTTTATTCACAAACCTAAAGCTAAATGTTCCTAAATAGAGAGATAGGAAGTGGACAAAAACCTGTTTCAATTGAATTCGTGTAGGGCAACGTAGTGCTTTTCAACAAGGCTTGAGATGTCTAGTAGCTTGCTTGAACTTCACTTGACCTTCTCCAATAGCTAGCTTGCCTTGATATCCTTGAATCAGCCTATAGAACTCAACCTGCACAAGCTCAAAATGAAAATGGCAAACACTGTAAATGGAGTTACAGTTGGAGTTTGAGGTTTGGGATAACTTGGGTGAGTTGAATGGAAGGTGTTTGAAGCAACTTGGGGCAAAACGCACGAGCCAAATGAGCTATGGAACTCAAGTTGCAGAACCTGCCCTGTTTTGCCAAAGGAATGTGATTTCTGGCTATAGGGTGTTTAGAGGCTCAAGAAATAATGTTTCTAGCTCAAAGGGGTGTGAGAAAGATGTTCAAACTGTTTGCATAAGTTGGTATTTGCTGGTTTTCAAGTTATAAGGTTTTGGACAAGTCTCTTGTTTTTGAAGTAAAATGTGAAAGTGATTGGAACAGGCCTGTACAGGCTCTCCTTATGCTTGCATACTTTGCTCTTGGCCCCCCTAACTTGTGGATTTGATTTGCTCTCTGAGATATGGACCAATGCTCAAGGGATTGTGGTTTGACATAAAGCACATTATGGCAAAAATGGAAATGTGCCTTTTTCTACTTAGGGCTTAATTTTGTGTACAATGTCCAAATGACCAAAAAAAAGCTTAGACTGATGGATTTGCATTTAATTATGGAGTGTGAAGTGGTTTAGAGGCCTGTAAACTAGTGTAAGGCATGCTGACTTGAAATTGCAACTTGTATGAACATGAATATGCCATGGATGAAAAGTGAGTTTTTTCCAACTTCAAGCCTTCGATTCTCCCTAACCACAAATTTGTTTGAGGAGTTCTTGAACAATTTGGAAAGCTTGAAAAATTCCCTATAATCCATCTTTGAAATGCAACTTGAGATTCCAAGTGGAACCATGTGAAAAATGGCCAAGAAGATAGGTCAAAATCCTGCCTAAACTAGGGCAAAATTTCACTAAGTTAAAAGTTTTAGGGACCCTTGTTCCAAAATTCATAACTTGAGATACAAGCTTCTTTTGAGAAAACTTTGTGAATAAAAGTTGTAGAATTTGTGGAGGAATACAACTTTCATGTTGGAGGTTTTGTTTGAATCTATTTGCATCATGGTGAAAATGTTGGGCAAAGTTAGGAAAAATTAAGAAAATTTCATAACTTAGAAAAATTCTAAGTTATGAAAATTTTCAATTTCAAACCCTAATTTGCAATTTTGGGTTTCTTGATGAACAAGTTTCATATTTTGACACATCTTGATGAAAAATGACCCTTGGCACTTGATTTTGACCAAAAAGTCAAAGTTTGACTTTTCAGTGTACAGTCAAATTTTGATCAGTTGACTGAAAAATTCATCTGTCAATCCAATGCAATTGAGGTCTTTTGAACTTTTTGAATAGGTAAAGATGATGTCATTGAATCGTTGGGTCCATGTTTGATCCCAATTTGCCATTGGATAGGTCAAAAAAGTCAGAAATTGCCTTTGTAAAGTCAAAACCCTAAAAATGACCATTCTGCCCTTTTGGTGATCTGATCAAATTTCTTGTGGAGTTGTGGTCCTAACTTGATCAAATGGTTCATATGAGTTCATAATGTTGATGTGGGTCAAAGTTCATGAGGTTTGACTGTAAATTGGCCACCGTTGAATTTTTCCCCAATACAGCTGATTTCTAGGTCAACTGTCCAATTGACTGGGCAAAAATTTGGTTCAAGGCTTGAAACTTGGTGTGGACAAACTTATGAGTCCAACATGAAGTATGAAAATAAATTTGAGCATTGAAGGTCCAAAAATCCCTGTGAAAACTCAAACCCTAATTTAGGTCATCAGTGCAAGGAGATGTCTTGAGCAGAGCAACCCTAGCTTGATCTTGAGTTCAAAGAGCCTTGTGATGAGAAATATTGATACAATGAGAGGGCAAATTTTGGGGTACAACAGGTTCCCCGTTTCCAAGCAGTACAGGCATAAAGAGCATGCAGAATGTCACCTAAGAGAGTAGGCACTGGATTACGGGACATGAAGATATTCACTGCGTTCACGTCGACGAAAGAATCTGAATTGGGGAACAAAACCAAGCCATATATGAGAAGTGCTAGGATATGTTCGAATGCTTGAAAGTCCAAATTGTCCCAAAACTGTTGAGCCTGATCAATCAAGAACTTAGCCAGAAAGCCTTTTACCCCACTCCGAGTCTCCCAATTAGACATTACTTCATCCTTTGTCAGATGTAGGGCTGTAGCAACATCCTTTGGCCTAAGAGATATCTCCCAACCTGTAAATGGCGTCTGCTCTAGAATAGAAATACCAAGTAAATCTGAGAACTCCTCCAAAGTAGGGACCAACTGATAGTCCGAGAAGGTGAAATAGTGGTGCAATGGGTCGAAGAACTAGAACAAGACACTCATCATTTGCTCATCCATCCTAGAAGTGACCAAAACAAGGAGATGACCATGTCTTATGACAAAGGAGGAAGTATATGGAACCTTAGAAACCAACTCTCTAAGTTGAGCAGGGATTTGTACGAAGCTGATGCGAATAGTGTTTCTGCGCATAGATGCCATGATCTGCAAAACAAAACAAAGATGAATCCCCTCGGTATTTGAAATGGGTTAGTCTAATGAAATATGCATGCAATGTCATGATGCATGATGTCATGATAGAAACACACCACAAGTATTCACAGATAGCAAACATGGTAAGGGCAAACAAGTCACACAGTAGCCCTTAAATTTCAGGCTGGCATGGAGTTTAGGTATTACCCTCTTTCAGTTTAGTTGGTTCAACCTGTCCTAGTAATAGTAACCGGGTTATAGAGGATCTCAATATCACTGACCACCCTCGATCGGTCAGAATTCCAGTTTAGCAACCTTTTCTTGTGGCCGGAATCATCGCGAGAGTTTGGTCTCAATGAGTGTAGCATACTGCTACTTTTCTATGGCCAAGTTGGTCAATTATAGGTTCTAAGGTCAGTTGGTGCTTAATGACCCCTTAGCAGCCCCATATTCTCCTTGTTCCACCACAAGGGATATCGGTACAAACTAAAATGCCACACCAACGTAGCTACTGCTTCAACCGTATCGGTCTACGCCGTACAGTTCCCTCACAGTCTATTGCTACTTACCTAAAAGGTGTTCCCCAGATCTGGGTTAGGATCTATAGTAACTCCGATTCAAACCCATAAAGATAAATCATACAAATCAAGCAATTGAAACCATTATGATGAACTATTCCTAAGGTACACGCCACTTATTAATTCCCCATTAGATTCGTCAGTTCTGTGATACGGTGTGAAGAACTGACTGTTTTTGGAATGCTGGTCTGTGTTTTGCGTTTTTTTTGCAAAATGTCGCGGTAAGCAAGAGTCACCACCGAATTTTATTTTATCCAACAAGGAAAGGAAAAAAGCACAGAAAAATTCCTTTTTCGAGATATTTCTGAGTACGGGGGGGGGGGGGGGGGGGTAGATTATAAAAAGGGAAGGTATTAGCACCCTTTCTATCCGTAGTTATCTACGGGCTCTTAGGTACTTGCTCATCATTTTAAAAATTGTTTTCTTTGTGCTTGTGGGTTTTGAAAAGTTTTTTGTTTTAACTTCGATTTAACTCTTGCGTCTGTCTTTAAGAGTGTAATGAAGTGTTTTTGAAAAAAAACTTGTTTGTAAAAGAGTGTAAGTGTGAAAAAAGTTTTGTTTTGGATGAGCAAGTATCTAAGAACTAATCTACCTACTCGAAAAAGGAATCGTTCTATGTTTGTTTCCTTTAGACAATGATATCCCACTATTAGTGAGTAGGTAGCACCGTCGTTGGAGTTTTAGGGTCAATTCGAAAGGGATATACGGTCACTAAAGCAATGTTAGGACGTCTTAGTGGCAACCCTAATGTCTTAGATCATTCATCCGAGGCAACGATATCCGAGGCAACCTTTCCGAGGAAACTTATGATCTTTTAGACAAGAGGGCGAACTCTAAAACAAATTATACTCAATGACCGTTTACGAAGGCAACCAAGTGGGAGTGTACCCTAGGAGTGCGCATGTGCGAGTGTATTGATTTCAGTTATTTTTATCTTTGCACAATTAAGGGTGATCTAACTGTTTTAAATTTAGTCATTCATTCTTGTCATGCAAACCCTATTATCAAACATCTAGTAGTTGAATATTTGCAGAAATTAAAGGTGCGAAAATTAAACTAAATTATTACAAGGCGTCGGGTATTTACATCGCCAAAAACAACCCTTTGAAAATAAAAGTCCTAATTTAATTATTACAAACCGGGAGCAGATACAATAATTGAATAAAAATGAAACGCGTGAGATAATTGAATTGAATGTGTAACTAGGGTTTTGACCCTCCTAATTAAAAGAAAATGTTTTTGTTGTTTTTTAATATTTTTTAAGAAAAGAAATTAATTCCTAAAATTAAATGCTAAATTAATAAATTAATGAAAAAATAATTACATGTCATATTTTTGGATTTTTTTTTATTTTAGGAAAGAAATAAAATAAGTAAATTAGTGTTAAAACCTATTGATTCTAATTAATTTTAAATATTTACAAAATCAATTAAAGTTATCTAATATAAATAACCTAATTATTTTAATTAATATTTATTGATGAAAAATAAAATTCTAAAATTTAATTGGACATAAAATATGTTTTGGTGATTTTTGATAAAAAAGAAAATAAATTATGGTTAATAAAATAAATAAAATAACTAATTGAAATAAAATAAAGTATAAAGAGATGGAGAGTGGGCCTGAGAAAGTGAGGTGCCAATAGCAATAATCTGGGCCCATTTGCGGAGGTCCATTTGACTTTCTTGATCATGTGTATTACGCTGACCTTGGTCTATGGTGTGCCTTCAATGGTGACCACCAGATCTATCCATCTGGCCATCTGGCACGTTGATGAGGAAGGAGCATGGTGGGCATTAGGCTCAAGCGCATACTGGATTTCCTGTAAGAAAATAATATAGAGAAAATAGGGGGACCTGGGATTCGAACCCAGGCCCCAAGGGGAATTTCATGCCAAGCCTACCACTGGACCACTTGATGTTTGTTGTTATAATATTAAAAGATAATAATAAAATATAAAAACAAATGTTAGTGGACAAAAATCAGAAAAACACGCCAATGTTTGAACAGGCCAGTAGGGAAGCGACACTTCATCGTCTCCTTCCTCTACACCGTGGCTAAAAACCCAATGACCTATACCCACGGACAGTGTCTGTTGCTATACCCCTGTCCACTCTCAAAATCTCGTACAGGTAACAAAAACAACCACCAAGGCCATGGTTAGAACCGTCTCATTCTTCTGAACGCAGTGGTACCAATTACTAAGGCCAATTGTCCCTGAAACTGAAAGCCCTAAAAACAAGCTTGAAAACCTACGAATGGTGAGTTACAACACATGTCGTATAAATGAAATTGAATAATGCCAAAAGCTTGCAAACATCACGGTGATCAAGATTATTCCATTATTTTACGCTATGGATGCAAGAATAAAGCTTTTCGATTTCAAGAAAAGGGTGATATCGTTGTGGACTTACAGTGCGTGGGAGGGCTTGAAAGCGTTTGGTTTTGATTGCTTTAGGTTCCTGAGAATGCCAGGAAACGATTGGGACAAATACCAAGCCTTGAGGACGCCTCTAACCACCAATTCGAACTCACACTTTTTGCTTCTTTTTTCCAATTCTGTTCTTGCTCTATGCTTGATTTCCAACCTCTGTTTTGATCTGCCTCGCCTCCTTATGTATCCAGCAATGCATTAGGGTTAATAGTTGTGTCCAAATCTTCTTCTTTCAATGCTTTGGATATTGATTTGATTTACTTTGAAGATATTTCCAAACATGGCTTATTTTGAATCTTTTTGTGCACACAAGCTTTGATGCAAATTTGGAATGATGCTAGCTGTAATTGGAACCTGAAACAAGCACAAAATCCCTTGTTATCAATGCTTTGGATTTTTATTTGATTTATTTTGATTTATATCAAATTAATTCAAATAAAAATCAAAATAATCAATAAAATTATGATATGGACAAGTGGAAAAGGCTAGAGCACGTGGTCTATGATGCCAACTCAAAACAAGTGAAAAAGAATGGGCCCATTTGGCAAAATTTGAAGTTTTGGGGATAGTTGACTTTTGGCAATTTTGCAAAAAAGGTCAACTTCAACAATGCATAACTTCCTCAATTTTGACTCTTTGGAGGTGTTCTTGGACTTTTTAGAAAGATTGAGATGTCCTCTAATCAACCCTTTTTGTCTCATCTCAATTTTACACGCCATTATCAAGTATGAAGCTTTGACAAAAAAGGTGTTTTTGTTGACTTTTCAAAATGACCTATAATGTCCAAATTCATAACTTCTTATGAGTGCATATTTTGAACTTGGGAGATGAAGATGGATTGTAGGAAATTGCATCCTCTTCAAAATGAGCTTTGGATGGGTCATTTCTCATAAAGTATGAGAACGTTATGCTTGGTCAAAGTAGAGTTGTCTTTTCCTACAAAACCCTAATTTAGCAACTTTTGAATCTTGATGAATTGTGAGCAATCCTTGATGAATCATGATCAAACCTTGACAAAATGATGAAATATACTTAAAAATGAGGATGTATACCAAAAATCTTTAAGTTTGACTGTATGTGGGCCACAATTGACTTTTGCCCTAGCACAGTCGATTTTTGGATCTTTGAGCAATTGACTGAGCAAACTTCCTCTGCAAGGCTTGAAACTTGACATGGATGATCTTGAGAACATATTAGGACATTGGTGAGCATTTGGGACCACTTGTAGTCAAGTA
Organism: Vicia faba; assembly: GCA_948472305.1. Classification (NCBI taxonomy): domain Eukaryota; kingdom Viridiplantae; phylum Streptophyta; class Magnoliopsida; order Fabales; family Fabaceae; genus Vicia; species Vicia faba. The sequence goes on from OX451737.1 coordinate 1,045,697,225, forward strand.
TCTTGATGCAACATGAAACCCTAATTTGGGGTAGACTGTCTTAGGAGAGAGCTTGTATGACCAACCCTTGGGCTACCTTGAGCAACTTGGAGATCTTTCTTGCAATGTTTTGAGAAATATGGGAGGGAAAATTTTGGGGTACAACAAATGTCAATCGTAAAATTCATAGATTCAAACCCAACCATTGTCCCCAACCTAGAACCCTAGGAACCCTAACCTAAACCCTTAGAACCCTAACAACATGTAAAGAACCCTAGTAATGTTTTGACCTAACCCTTTGAACCCTTATCCAGAAACAACAATATGGATGAACCCTAACCCCAATGCTTTAGAACCTTAACCCTAACCTAAGAACCCTAACCCTAAATTTCCAGAAAAACGCCCTAATCAAACATAAACCCACATCAATCACAACAAAATAAGATAACCTAAGCTAAGTTTCTCGACTTACCTTTCTTGCAGTGAATCTTTGCATAAAACTCATTTCCGTTTCTATGATTCTTTCTCCAACATCCTTCTGATTTCTCCCTCTCTGTCTGTTTGCGGGTATAGTAATAGAGGCTTTGCTCGAAGGCTTAGGGTTTCAGTGTGAAACCCTAAGTATTCAAAGGATTTATCTTTGGTGACGGTGTGGATCATTTGAAAGCAATTGATTGCAAAGGGTTTTCTCCTCAATTTTTCGTCCTTCTCTCCATCTTAGAATTAGGTTTATATAGTTGTTTAGGTTAGTTGAATTAGGAAATAGATTTAGGATTGATTTGCAGTTATAGGTTTGATTGAATCAATTAGGTTTATATTGATTGAAAATCAAAGATTTGATTTTAATATTTGATTGATTATGTTTGTAATTGGCAGTTAGGGTTCTGATGTTGTATGTATCTGGACAAATTTCTGTATAAATTCGTATAAAATCAAATCTTCGGCCAAATATGATTTGATTCACTACAAAATTATGAACTTCGGGCTTTTATGTTTCTTAGGTTCGAAGAGTCCAACCTGGGCGCAACACTCAATTAGGGTTTCCAACCCCTGTTGACTTAGTCAACAAATCAACAACTTTAAATAATAATAATAAAAATGAATAATTCAAGTAATACAATCAAACAAATAATATGTAGTAATCATAATAATAATAAAAATAATGATAAAAAATGAAATAATAATGTAATGATAATGGATAATAAGAACTAACTAAAAAGTAAATGAACGAAAGTAATTGGAAAAAAAGTTGACTTCGATCAACCCAACAAAAGACAATAATTTAAATAATGTATTTAAAACCAAACTCAGCATGAGCCTCTTATCAACTTATTGGGCCATTTGATTAATTAAACTAATGAGTCCAACTTGATAAAATATTAAATAACCCCCATCCAAAATTGAATTCTTATTATATTTAAACAAATTAGAAAGATAATTAATTATTAGTATAAAAATATAACAATTAGCATAAAAGTAAACCAATAGTCTTAGCAAAAATGAAATGGACTATTTACACCAATGCGGGAAAATTTGGGATATGACAGCTGCTCCTATTTAATTTCTATTTAATTGAGAGTGTGAGAATACGAAGTTCTCGCACATTCGAATCAGTGGGTTATTAACTAAGGGAAGACCCCAAATTTCGACCAAAAAACTTCGAAAAAGATAAACTGAATAGTAAACAGGCAAGGATGACGCAGTTAACTCATCAATGCGTAGAGCGTGGGTTCACATATCTATTTGCGCCAAGGGACTAAATCAATAGATATGAGAAGGGACACTATTACAGATTCCACATCCTTACCACAACCTAGGGGGTAAGTAACGCATGTGCTAACTCCATTTATGCCAAGGGACTAAACCAATAGAGTTAAAAAAAGATATGAGGATAAACTTACTAAAGCTTCAAGACTAACATAGTAAGCGGAAACACAAATTTATGACATTTATCACAACCTATGGGATAAAGGACGCGATATCAATCTTATTTATCCCAATGGACTAATCTAATAAGATCAGAAATTCATAAAATAACCTATCATTGCCCAAGGACCTATATAAATGGTTATATTTGATTTTCATATCCACCACTACCTAGGGGATAGATAACATAAGTATTAACTCTATTTATGCCAAGGAACTAATCTAATAGAGTCGGAAAAAGATCTTGTAACAAACTAGCTAAAGCTTCGAGACTAACATAGTGAGTTGTAAAGAAAACTTACATATTTATCACAATCTAGGGGATAAATAGTACGGGTTTGATTTATGAATTTGAACTTTGATAATTGAACTTGGATGACTAAGCCAAAGATATAAATTGCAGATATACCACTTAGTGAAGCTCTAATCATAGTACCTCTGAATGTTGTATTTGTTCTCAATCGAGGTGTTTGTTGCTAATGACGTGAATAATGCTAAGATTTGAATTTTTTATTCGCGCAAATGTCTTAGCTGGTACTAGGCCCCAAGATATTTCGTAGTATTCCTGGCCTATGAAGTTTGAAATGCAATGCATGATTCCTATGTATGACACCTAATGATAATTTTGTTGATATGATACCCAAATGATAATGTTATTGATATGTATTTCGTATGAATATGCACCAAGTGTTTGTGAATACTTTTGATAATTTTCTACTTTTAGACCATTAGGTTCTTTGAGTCATTGACTTCCCAATGTTGTCTATTGTTTTGTTACGGTATCTCCAAGTTGATTTGTATTTTTATATATTGCTATGAGCAGTGTCACTGTGATGTTGATGAGTGTATCATAGGTGTCAGCATAGATTTCTTTTGACATTTTTCTAACTAAAGTGTTTTTAATGTTCTATCAATGCTTTTTGTTTTTGTTAATTTCCCCAAAATAATTTCGACGCAGTGTTTACCAGAAATAATCGTAGTATTTTGCAAATAAGTCAGAAAAAGAAAACGCAATTGAAAGGATTTGAAAAAAATAATAATTTTTATTGGGGAAAAATGCCTTTGAATAGGATAAAGTACAAGATGCAATTCCTAAAAAGAGGAAATTATGGGAAGTTTAAACAAAAAAAAAGAAAATGGAAATGAAAATGATAATTGGTACTGCTATCTCTCCAATGTCTTTTGATATCTCCAACCCTCTTTCCTTCTGAGAAAGATAATTGGATCAGTTCCTCTCCTTCGTAGTCGTAGATGTAATGAATTCTCGAACTGCAGTCTATTTGTTTACTTTTTGAATAAAATCCCTAACTTTTGCCTAGATCTCCCTTTTGGGTTTTCAAACAACCAGGATACTGATTTTGTTTATATGTCCCTAACTTTTGCCTAGATCGCCCTTTAGGGTTTTCAATCCACCAGGACACCCTTTTTTTCCTAAGTCGCCTGTTCGGGTTTTCGACTTAGCAGGCCTTTTATACATAGTAGTTTTTGACTGCGTCGAAATTCAGTGGATGTGGTAGTTCTTCCCCGTCCACTATCGTGAGGATAAGAGCTCTGCTTGAGAATGTTGTTTTAACCACATACATACCTTCGTTGTTTGGGGTCCATTTACCACGTGAATCTAGACGAGGTATGAGAATCTTCTTGAGAACTAGATCTCCTTCTTTGAACACCCAAGGACTAACCTTTTTATCGAATGCTTTCTTCATCCACTTTTGGTATAACTCACCATGGTACAAAGCTGTTAAGCGTTTCTCTTCAATGAAGTTGAGTTGATCAAGTCGTGATTGAACTCATTATGATTCTTCAAGCTTAGTTTCCATTAGGACTCGTAGTGATGGAATCTCTACTTCAATAAGGAGTACGACCTTCATGCCATAAACAAGAGAGAAAGGAGTTGCACCTGTTGAAGTACGTATTGAGATACAATAACCATGTAGAGCAAAGGGAAGAATTTCGTGCCAATCTTTATATGTTTTCACCATTTTCTGGATGATCTTCTTGATGTTTTTTATTGGTAGCTTCAATGGCCCCGTTCATATTTGGTCGGTAAGGTGATGAATTGTGATGCTCGATCTTGAAATCATCACATAACTCCATCATTTTGTTGTTCAAGTTTGACCCATTGTTTGTGATAATCCTTCTAGGAACCCCATATCTGCATATGATATTCTGTTTAATGAATCAAGTAATCACTTGCTTTGTCACATTTGCATAAGATGTGGCTTCTACCCACTTGGTGAAATAATCAATGGCAACTAATATGAATCGATGTCCATTTGAAGCCTTTGGTTTGATCATTCCTATCATATCAATTCCCCACATCGAGAATGGCCATGGTGAACTTAGGACATTCAGAGGATTTGGTGGTACATGTACCTTATCAGCATAGATTTGGCACTTGTGTCATGTCTTCGTATAATGGTAACAGTCAGCTTCTATTGTCAACCAATAATACCACGCTCTTAAGATTTTTTTAGCCATGGCATGTCCACTTGTGTGATTCTCGAAGGTTCCTTAATGTATCTCTTTCATGAGTGTATTTTCTTTGTGTTTCTCCACGCACCTGAGTAGAACCATATCATAGTTTATTTTGTACAATACATCCCCATTTAAGAATAACTTTGCTGCTAGCTTTCGCAAAGTCCGCTTATCAATTATCGAGGCATTTTCTGGTTATTCTTGTTTCTCTAGGTACCTCTTGATGTCGTAGAACCAAGGTTTGTTATCTACCCTTCTTCAACTATGAGATATTGTGTTGGCTCTTCGAAGTGTCTGATCGTGATGCGTGGTTCATGATTAGGCCAAATTACTTTGAACATGGATGACAAAGTTGTCAAGGCATCCTCCATCTGATTTTCTTTTCACGGAATGTGAGCGAAAGTAATCTCTGTGAATTCTGTAGCTAGCTTCAAAACATAATCTCGATATGGAATTAGTTTGGGATGTCGGGTGTCCCATTCACCATTGACTTGGTATATGAATAACATTGAGTCCTCATATACTTAGAGGTATTTAATCCTCAGATCAGTAACAGCTACTAGACCTAGGATGCAAGCTTCATATTCGGCAATATTGTTTGTGCAATCAAAATATAACCTTGCAGTATAAGGTTTGTGAAAATTCTTTGGAGATGTATGTTAGAACATAGTTTGATTCTACAACCCTTAATTAGATTTTTGATGATAACAAACACAAAGAACAAATATTCACTCTAAATTTGTGTCATTTCTTATACAGAAGTTCTGACTGAAACAACATCAGAAGTTAAGCCACGTAAGCTTTCAAGCTGAGCTAATCAGAATGTTCTGAAGAATGATGATCAGAATCGGGGTTAAAGTAAATGATACTCTGACTCTGAGCAGAAGTCTAATATACCATCAGATCTTCACATCTCTGAGTCATCAAAGTTCTGAAGTAAAAGCAGCATGCAAGATTCTAGTTCTGAAGCGTTACTTTTCAATTAAGACAATATCATATGCAACGACTTCATTCAGACAAGAATCTTCTCAATATGGAAATAACATTAAGTGTCCATTATCACGCTTTATGTTGGACAAGATTTCCACGCCTATATAAACAAACTTAAAGGACAAATCATTCATGATTTTAAAAACAACTGCTCATACATTCAAAACGCTGCAAACATTCATATTCTCTTATACGCTCAAATTGTGTAATATATCACAGTAGTGATACAGTTTTTGTAATGAAAAACAACAGTACACAGTAAATCATTTTATTTTTATTAAGCTAGTTTTCCTTGAGATAAATTGGGTTGTGGTTGTACTAAAGAAGACTTTGGCAGTTGTCAAACAAGTATTGTAATCAGTTTTGATTAGTGAATTAAGTCCTCATTAGAGAGAGGTGAAATCACCTTGGCGGGTGGACTGGAGTAGTTTGAGATCAAACGAACCAGGATAAAAATATCGTGTCTACTTCTTTTGATTTTAAGTTTCAATTCAACCCCCCTTCTTGTGTTTTTCACTTCTTCAATTGGCATCAGAGCGCCTGGTTCTGAGTTCATACACTTAACCGTGTCAGTAGAAGATCCAAGCTTTAGAAAAACACTATGGTGGGACCAAGCCAAAACATCAAAAATAACTATCATGAGGACAAGGACAAAATCAGTGGAAAACCTCTAGTCTTTGATGGAGAAAATTTTGACTACTGGAAAGACAGAATTGAGAGCTTCTTTCTGGCTCATGATGCTGATATATGGGACATGGTAATTGATGAATAAACACATCCAGTGGATGAAAGTGGTCAGAAGATAGATAGAAAAAGGATGTCTGACCAGCAAAAGCTTGATTTCAGAAACCATCATAAAGCCAGAACAATACTTCTCAGTGCCATCTCATACTCAGAATATGAGAAGACCTCAAACAGAGAGACAGCCAAAAACATGTTTGACTCTCTGACAATGACGCATGAAGGAAACATACATGTTAAAGAAACCAAGGCCCTTGTGCTCATTCATAAATACGAAGCATTCAAGATGGAAGACAGTGAATCCATAGAAGCAATGTTCTCAAGATTCCAGATTCTTATTGCTGGGCTGAAAGTTCTTGACAAAGGATATTCTACTGCTGATCACGTAAAAAAGATCATCATAAGTCTACCAAAGCAATGGAGGCCAATGGTCACTGCACTTAAGCTGGATAAAGATCTCAACAAGATATCTCTGGAGGAACTTGTTAGCTCCCTCAGAAATCATGAGAGAGAGCTAGAAGAAGACGAGCCTCGGAAGCAATGTAAGCCTCTAGCATTAAAATCTAACAAAAAAAAATATGATTCTAAGGTTTTGCAGGCTATGGAAGAAACTTCTGATGGATCCTCATCAGAAGAAGACGAATTGTCTCTTCTCTCCAGAAGGGTCAATCAACTGTGGAAGCAGAGACAAAGAAAATTTAGAAACCCGAGAAGATCAGAGAATCAAAATGAATCCTCCTCCAAATACAGAAAGTCTGAGTCCTCCTCTGAACACAGAAGATCTGAAGCTTCCTCCGATCACAGAAAGTCAAATAACAAAGACATCATCTACTATGAGTGCAATGAATAAGTGCACTGCAAAAGTGATTGTCCAAGGCTTCAGAAGGAGAAGCCCAAAAAGAAGTTCTTCAAGGAGAAGAAGAAAAGCCTAATGGTAACATGGGACGATTCAGACACTTCTGATGCTGACTCAGAGTCAGATGATGAAAGAGCCAACATCGCTCTTATGGCAAATGTGACAGAAGACAGTGAAGCCTCTGGTTCAGACTCAGACTCAGACACATAAGAGGTATTCCCTGATTTCACTGTTAATTTTACTAAAGCTGAACTTGCAGAAAGTCTGAATGAAATTCTGGAAAGGTATCAGCAGATCAGAGTCAAATTCAAGAACCTGAAAAAGGATCTTGTGTCTAACTCTGGAGAAATTGAGAATCTTAGATTAGAAAATTCTGAGTTAAAAGAAAATATTTTAAAATTAGAAAATGATTTAAAAAACTCTCGAAAGGAAATAATCTTAGAGACTCCTAGTAATGCTGATATGATCATCAAAGAGTATGATCACAACTTTCAGAAGTTTCTGGCTAAAAACATAGATAGAAGCAAGATGGCTTGAATGATCTATGGGGTTAGCAGGAATGGTAGAAAAGGAATAGGATACCAAGGTAAAGTATCTCCACCTAAGAAAGTCATGGACCTAGTTATAAAACGCACACCACTAAAATCACACTTCACATACGGGCACACACATGACCTTAAATACACTAGTAATGATTATTCTGCCAAACCAAAATTCAAACAAAATTTTGGTAAAACTAACAAACCATGACCCAAAAAGATATGGGTACCTAAGGACAAAATTATATATGTAGCAGATATCTTTAGTAGCAAGGTTAAAATACCAGTCATGGTACCTGGACTCTGGATGCTCTCGACACATGACAGGAAGAAAGCATATGTTCCAAAACCTAGAACTCAAACCTGGAGACTACATGGGATTTGGAGGCAAGCAAAGAGGGAAGACCATTGGCTCTGGAACAGTAGGTAATGGTATTCTTCCTTCTATTAATAACGTGCTTTTAGTTGATGTATTTATGCATAATCTGTTATCCATAAGTCAATTAAGTGATAACAGATATGACATAATCTTTAATCAAAATTCATGCAAAGCTGTTAGTCAGAAAGATGGAACTATCCTATTTAATGGAAAGAGGAAAAACAACATTTATAAGATAAAACTTTCTGAACTAAAAAGTCAGAATGTAAAATGCCTTATTTCTGTTAACAACGAGCAATGGGTCTGACACAGAAGATTGGGGCATGTTAGTATGAGAAGAATATCTCAGATTAAGAAACTCAATCTGGTCAGAGGACTTCCTAATCTGAAGTTCATCTCAGATGCTCTGTGTGATGCATGTCAGAAAGGAAAATTTGAAAAACCTGCTTTTAAAGCTAAAAAAGTTGTTTCCCCCTCTAGGCTATTATAACTTCTGCACATATACTTATTTGGACCAGTGAAAACTGCGTCTGTTAGTGGCAAGAAGTATGGGTTAGTGATCATAGATGACTATAGCATATGGACATGGGTAAAGTTCTTAAGACACAAGGACGAGTCACACTCTGTGTTCGTTGCATTTTGTAACCAACTTCATAATGAAAAGGATCTTAGAATTGTCAAAGTCAGAAGTGATCATGGTGGAGAATTTGAAAAAAAAAATTTGAAACCTTTTTTAATGAAAAAGGAATTTCGCATGACTTCTCTTGTCCTAGAACTCCCAAACAAAGTGGAGTTGTAGAACAAAAGAACAAAACATTGCAAGAAATGGCCAGAACCATGGTCAATGAGACTAACATTGCTAAGATCTTCTGGGCAGAAGCAATTAACACAACGTGTTATATTCAGAATAGAATCTCTATAAGACCTATTCTGGAAAATACTCCATATGAATTGTGGAAGAACGGAAAGCCCAACATTTCTTATTTCCATCATTTTGGATGCACATGATTTATTCTAAATACTAAAGATCATCTGAACAAGTTTGACTCTAAAGCACAGAAGTGTATTATGTTAGGATACTCTGAACGCTCAAGATGGTACAGAGTATACAATACAGAAACACAGATTGTTGAAGAGTCAATCAGTGTTATATTTGATGATAAGCTTGACCCTTAAAAGTCAAAGCAGAATGAATCTTTTGCAGACATAGAAGTTGAATTCACAGGTGCTGAAGACAACTTATCAGAAGTTCCCAACAAATATGCTCCAACAACTTCAGAAGGAAATGTTACAAGTGCTCCAGTACCTTCTGTTGATCAACTCCATAAAAGGTTATCCATAAGCAGCATAGCTCACCCAGAATATAAGATCCTGGGAAAGAAGGATGATCCAATTAGAACAAGATCAACATTCAGAAACTCTGAAGAATCCCTCACGGGACTAGTCTCACTGATTGAACCAACAACAATTGATGAAGCTCTTCTGGACAATGACTGGATTCTGGAAATACAGGAGGAATTAAACCAATTCACCAGAAATGACGTATGGGATCTGGTTCCCAAACCAAAAGGATTCAACGTCATTGGAACAAAGTGGGTGTTCAGAAACAAACTAAATGAGCAAGGAGAAGTCATCAGAAACAAGGAACGACTGGTGGCACAAGGTTATAGTCAGCAAGCGGGGATAGACTATACAAAAACCTTTTCTCCAGTCGCTAGGTTAGAATCTATCAGACTCTTAATCTCTTTTGCTGTAAATAATGGCATCACTCTGTATCAGATAGATGTCAAAAGTGCATTCTTAAATGGTTACATTGATGAAGAGGTATATGTGCACCAACCCCCTGGGTTTGAAAATTCCAAACACCCAGAATATGTTTTCAAACTAAAGAAGTCACTCTATGATCTTAAACAAGCTCCCAGAGCTTGGTATGAAATTCTAAGTAACTTCTTGTTAGAAAAGGAATTCACCAGAGGGAAAGTGGACACAACCCTGTTCTGTAAGACATTTAAGAATGACATTTTAGTTTGTCAGATTTACGTAGATGATATTATTTTTGGATCTACTAAAACATCTCTGGGAAGAGAATTTGCTATGTGCATGCAGGAAGAGTTTGAGATGAGCTTAATGGGGGAACTTAAATTCTTTCTGGGCATTCAGATAAACCAGACTCCAGAAGGAACTTACATTCATCAGAGCAAATATGTCAGAGAACTTCTGAAGAAATTTGACCTCTCATAATGTAAGCCCTCAAAGACTCCAATGCATCCCACGTGCATTTTGGAAAAGGAAAAGGTAAGTAAAAAGGTAGAACAGAAGATCTACAGAGGTATGATTGGATCTCTCCTCTATCTGACGGCTTCAAGGCTTGATATTTTATTCAGTGTTTGCTTATGTGCTAGATTCCAATCAGATCCTAGAGAATCTCACTTAACAGTAGTTAAGCGAATTTTCAAGTATCTGAAAGGTACTACTAATCTGGGTTTGTTTTATAGAAAATCCAATAAATATAGCTTAGTAGGATACTGTGATGTTGACTTTGCTGGAGACAGAGTATAGCGTAAAAGCACTTCCGGAAGCCGCCAGTTTCTGGGAGACAACCTGATCTCATGGACCAGCAAGAGACAGTCCATAATAGCATTGTTAACAGCAGAAGCTGAATACATAACAGCTGCTGGATGTAGCACTCAAATGCTCTGGATGAAAAGTCAACTTGAAGACTTCAACATATTTGAGAGTAACATTCCTATCTTCTGTGATAACACTTCTGCCACATGTCTATCCAGAAATCCCATTTTGCACTCTAGGGCTAAGTATATAGAAATAAAACATCACTTTATTAGGGATTATATTTAGAAAGGAATTATTTCTTTAAAATTTATTGACACATACCACCAATGGGCTGATGTGTTTACAAAACCCCTTTTTGAAGATAGATTCAATTTCATTCTGAAACATCTCACCATGAAATTGTGTCTAGAATAAAATGTTTTATTTGCTTATTCTAACCCTCAGAATTTTATTGTTTTCTGTAAACATCTGATCAACTTGTCTTCAGAAGTTAGGAGTACAGTTGCCTCAGAATCTATCTATGAAGATCTGAACTTTTCATTTCAAGGATAGAGGCGTGCAGTTCACACCATCAAACATCTTTAATCCTCTCACAAGCTACCCTCTGAGGCTGAACACGCGTTCAAATTTTGAAGGGTCCAAGGTTCTGATTGGATGCATTGAGACAGTTGTCATTGGTAACTGTTCAATATCTCACTAAATCCCCTAATTTCAGGTTTCATTAATTTAGTATAATCATTACTTATTTTTCTCTTTCTTACTGATTTGGTTTTCAAAAGTGCTTATATAAACTCAATTTACTATTTCATTCATTCACGTTTTACCACCTTCATACTCTCTCTTGCTCTAGTTTTTTTTTCCAAAACATCCTTTATATCAATTTTCTTCAAAGAATCCGTGTGAACAATGGCATCCTCATCAAGCCTTAAGAATATCAACAGTGCTCCTGGTTCTTCATCAAGATAAGAGTATGAGGAGCCCATTAGAACACTTCTCACTCCAGTCGACAACCTTGAAGTTCTCTGTGAATTGATCATCGATTTTGAAAGCTTACAAGAAAATGGGTTTAATCTGTATGAAGATGTAACTGCACAGGGTTGGAACAGATACTTTGATCGTCTGTTGGGTCCAACTTTTCCCATTCTTGTTAAAGATTTTTAGATTCATGCTACTTCATCCAACCACCAGGTCACATCATATGTTATGGGGAAGAAAATGGTGATTAGATAAGATTTGATTGGGAAACTCATTAGATACAATGGCGGCGGAGTCATATGCATTGATATGGCTGATAAGTGTTCTGACCTAAAATCTATTGCTAGGGTCATTTTCCCTTCTGGACAACCATCCATCAAGATCAGAGACTTGAAAGATCATTACAGAATCTGGGCTAGAATCATTCTAGGATGTATCAATCACAGGAAGCCTACAAGCTCTCCTAATTACATCAACATTGATTAGCAGTTTCTATTATACTTCATTGCAAAGAAGACCAAAATAAATCTTCCACATTTTCTCTTCAACCATCTCAGAACAAGTGTGAAAGAGACAAGAGAATAAGAAAGAACTAAGAGGGATTGGATACCTCTGGGAAGACTAATTTAAGATATTCTGACGGAAAATAGGCTGATAGAACATCTGACAGAGGCTCAAGAAATCAGCACTCTAGAAGCAACTGCTGGGAAACCACTGAATGCCAAGAATTTGAAGAAAATGAAGATTATTGAAAGCATTAAGAAGGAACCTACAATTGCTTCTCATGAGGTCATCACTTCTAGGAGAATCCCTCTGAAGGATTTTCCACTATTCTATGAGATAAATGCTTCTCCAGAGATTATAGTCAGATACCTTGAAGCTTGCAAGGAAGATGGGACTATTCCAGAAATCAACACCCAAGACCTTCACAAGCCAACTCCAGAGGTTGTGCTAAAGAAATCCAGAAAGAGGAAGGCAGCATGAGAAGGATCCTCTCAGAGGACACCCAAAGCTGCGAAAAAGAAAGGTAGCACATCATTTGTTTCTGTTGTAGAATCAATAGCTGTTCCAACATCTGAAACCATTCCCCCTCAACCAACAGAAAATCCTTCACCTCAAACATTTGAGGATTTTGACATAGAGTTTGACCCATCTGTAACTCTTGGAAATTTCTTAAATGAACCTCAATCCTCCAATCCAAATCCAAAACAACATCAACCAGAACTTGAAAGAGTTCTCTCGGATATTGAACTGTTTGATCAAGACTTTTCCTCACCAATCCCAAAAAATCCAAACACTCAATCTCAACAACCAGAAAATCCACAACCACACTCTCCTCAACCAGAACATCAAAACCTCAACTCACCCCAACCAGAAAATGAAAACCCCCTCACTCCTCAATCTGAAAATCCATCTTCTGAAACACCTGAACCAAAAATTCAACACGCTACCGCAAACCAATCAGAAGACTCCCTTTCAGACTCTGATACAACTACCCCAATTCCTGGGATAACAGAACCTCTTACGGTTCGTTTACCTCTCTACTTTCATGATATTCCAAAAATACCTCCACCATATGAATCCACACCACTAAACACTCCTCGCTCACCAATCCCGATTTCTGATTCTTCTACTCCCTCACCAATCAACCGTCCAGCTAATCACCTCAGAACTGTCATTGATCTAGAAGCGCTGGACCATCTAGCATCCACCTCAAATAAAATTGCCATCCCTAAACCAAAACCAACCTTAACCAAATCAGATGTTGGTAAGAACTTGTTGATTTTTGAAACAGAAATACAGGAATGGGTTACTTCTTTGAAGCAAGCAAGTCAAGAGAATTCTAATCCTGCTGCTTCTGATTCTCTATGGGATATATTCAGAAAATGGTTCAACTCTGAATCCCAGAAATTGAAAGAATTGAGCTATGAGATGGCTCAACAGAACTTCAGTGATCAGCTGAAAGCCTTCAAAGATCAAGTTCTAAGCCACTGGGACAAGAAAGAAATTCTTCTGCTGGAAAATTCTCCCTAGAAAGAGCACCAACCTTCAGAAGTCACTGGACCATATTCTGATAGTCACCCTCTAACTATTGCTCTAGGAAAGGTAATTGCAACAGAATAAGTTGTTCAATCAGAAGAGGCTGCAGAGTGTTCTGAACGACATGCAACCCCTGAAGATACACCAGCTTCGTCTCTAGTCATGCAAACTCTGGCAGAGTTGAAGAAGGAGAATTCTTTAATCCATGCCAGACTGGATAAGCAAGAAGACACAAAAAAAGAGATCAGGGATATATTGGACAAACAAGAAGATACTACAAAAGAAATCAAAGACATTATGGGAAAGCAGGAATAATCAAGCACTCAGATTAAGAGCTTGCTGGAAGCGTTGTTCACACGACTTCCCCCTCATTCTTAGATTTTCTTTAACTTTTTATCTGTATTTTTTTATCTTATCCTCTTTGTTTCTGAAAAATGTCATTGCATTATATTTTCAATATAAATCATCTTTTTGACTCTGATTATATTGCTTTTTTATACCTGACAAAAAGGGGGGGAACGTAAGATATTTTCAATAACAGTATACCGGGTCAAAGTCTCAAACATTCTGAATATCTTAACTTCTATGTTTTCTGAAAGCTTGAACAAAAACATATTCTGATAAGGACAGAAGGAGATGCATCAAAAGCTCTGACAAGAAGGAACTTCAGGGAAGTAACTCATCTCTATCTGAGTAATCAACTCAGAGGGAGACTCTCTTAAGATTTTTGTTCTATATTTTTTATTGAAAATCCTAGTTTTTGTCATCATCAAAAAGGGGGAGATTGTTAGAACATAGTTTGATTCTACAACCCTTAATTAGAGTTTTGATGATAACAAACACAAAGAACAAATATGCACTCTAAATTTGTGTCATTTCTTATACAGAAGTTCTGACTGAAACAACATCAGAAGTTAAGCCACAAAAGCTTTCAAGCTGAGCTAATCAGAATGTTCTGAAGAATGATGATCAGAATCTGTGTTAAAGTAAAAGATACTCTGACTGTGAGCAGAAGTCTAATATACCATCAGATCTTCACATCTCTGAGTCATCAAAGTTCTGAAGTAAAAGCAGCATGCAAGATTTTAGTTCTGAAGCGTTACTTTTCAATTAAGACAGTATCATATGCAACAGCTTCATTCAGACAAGAATTTTCTCAATATGGAAATAGAATTGAGTGTCGATTATCACGCTTTATGTTGTACAAGATTTCCACGCCTATATAAACAAGCTTAAAGGACAAATCGTTCACGATTTTAAAAACAATGACTGCTCATACATCAAAAACGCTGCAAACATTCATATTCTCTTATACGCTCAAATTGTGTAATATATCACAGTAACGACACCGTTTTTGTAACGAAAAACAACAGTACACAGTAAATCATTTTATTTTTATTAAGCTAGTTTTCCTTGAGATAAATTGGGTTGTGGTTGTACTAAAGACTTTGGCAGTTGTATAGAAGTATTGTAATCAGTTTTGATTAGTGAATTAAGTCCTCGTTGGAGAGAGGCGAAATCACCTTGGCGGGTGGAATGGAGTAGTTTGAGATCAAACGAACCAGGATAAAAATATTGTGTCTACTGCTTTTGATTTTAAGTTTCAATTCAACCCCCCTTCTTGTGTTTTTCACTTCTTCAATGTCAACATTTCCTCAATTCCATGTCCTAGTGTGTTTGAAGCACCATTAAACATGAGTTTCCATCGTGCCCCTGGTTCAGGTCCTTCGTCGGGTCCTGGTATTTTATAATCACCTATAACCATAACGTCTTCGTCTAGAAAGTAAAACTTCATTGGTTGATATTTTGCCAATGGTTGATGAGCTAAGTGATCAGCTAGTATACTGCCTTTGATGGCCTTTTGAGTAACATATTGGATGTTGTATTCAGATAACAACATAACATCTCCCCGTGAGAGTTGGATTTTCAAACACATACTTCAAAGGATCCATTCTTGCTATTAACCACGTGGTGTAAGTTAACATATACTGTCTAAGTCATTTAGCGGCCTATGCAAGATCACAACATGTCTTCTCAAGGAATGAGTACCGAGTTTCACAGTCAGTAAATTTTTTGCTTAGGTAGTAGATGACATGCTCTTTTCTACATGTTTCGTCATGTTGACCCAATACACATTTCATGGACCCTTCAAGAACTGTCAAAAACATGATAAGTGGTCTTCCGGGAACTGATGGCATTAGAATTGGTGGCTCTTGTAGATATTTATTTATTGTTTTAAAGGATGTATGACAGTCTTCATTCCACTCTATTGATTGATCCTTTATGAGTAATTTGAATATAAGCTCGCAAGTGGCAGTTAGGTGTGATATGAACTGTGAGATGTAGTTCAATCGTCCTAAGAAGCCACAAACCTATTTTTCTATTCTTGGAGCTGGAATTTATTGTATGTCCTTTACTTTGTCGAGATTGAACTCAATACCATATTGACTTACAATGAAACCCAATAGTTTACCTAACCTGACACCAAATGCACACTTGTTCGGACTTAACCTCAGTCTGAACTTTCATAGACACTCGAATAATTTCTGCAAATGAATGATATGGTCCTCTTCTGTCTGGTACATGGAAATCATATCTTCCACGGATACCTCGACTTCTTTGTGGATCATTTCATGAAATAATATGACCATTGCTCGCTGATAAGTTACCCATGCGTTCTTTAGATCGAATGGCATTACTTTTTAATAGAATGTTCCCTAAGGAGTCATGAAGGTTGTCTTTTCCATATCCTCGGGAGCCATCTTGATCTGATTATATCCTGAGAAACCATCCATGAAAGAAAATACTAAAGCTTGAGCTATATTGTCCACTAAAACATCTATGTGGAGTAACGAGAAGTCGTCTTTAGGACTTGCTTTGTTTAGATCCCGATAGTCTACACATATGCGTACTTTTTCGTCTTTCTTGGGTATTGGCAGGATGTTAGCAATCCAAGGTGGATATTCTACCACGGCCAAGAACCCTGCATCAAATTTCTTGAGGACTTCTTCTCAAATTTTGTCAGACATGTCTGGATGAGTTCTTCTGAGATTTTATCTGACAGGAGAATACCGTTCCTTGAGAGGTAGTTTATGTACGACAATGTTTGTATCCAATCCCGATATATCTTTGTAACACCAGGAAAATATATCCACGTATTTATGAAAGAGCTTGATCAACTTTTCTTTAACGTTTTCCTCCAAGGTTGCACCTAGCTTGATCTCTTTTAGATCCACTTCCGTCCCAAGATTGATGGTCTCAATAGATTCATGGTACAATCGTATGTTATCTGATATTTGATTTATTAACCTTTCCAAATCCTTAGAGAGTTCATAATCTTCCTCATCTTCCTCTTTAGCTTGGTTAATTGGTGCATCAAAGTCATATCGGGTAGTAGAAGTATCCTTATTAGTGAGTTTAGATATGGATTTGCATATTTTACCATGTTTTGGTTCATTTTAGAATGAGAAATTGGAAATTGCATGTGAGGAAAAAAGTATTGCCATTTTGAAAAAGGTAATAAATAAAAGAATGACATGGATATTAATTGAATGCAAAACATAACTTTTATTAATTAAAAATACTATTTGAAAATAAATGGGGGCCCATACAAGCTACCCCTATGCCTTGGGTGGGACATAGGTTCTTTTTTTTTAAAATAGAAAAATTACTTCGGAAGGAAAAGGATCTCTGGAATCTCTACAGCTCTCCAATTCTTAAGCTCTTTGCCTGGAGCACACTCACAGATGAAGTTGGATGCTCCTTTGTTGTTTCTCTTGTTGGATATCATTGAGACTTGTCCACCATGCTCTACTCCTTTGCTAACGAAGGTCTCCTAGATGGGAGAAAATTTCCCTTCAACTTTTTGAATAGTTTTTGATGGTTTATATCCCAAACCAAAACGGTCTTTCTTCTCAGGTATCTCCACAAGCTTGCCCCAACCTTTAGATGCTTGATCTCCCACCGCTGTTTGTAAGTCTCTCCACGAAGTCATGGTAGTTCCCAGTTTCTTGATTTTCTCCACCTGTAGGGTTACATCTGTAGCAACTTCTAAGACTTGGAAAGGTGATGCCACACAATCTTCTTCCACATTGATGTATCTGTAGGACTCCAAGTGACTTACAAAGATATCTTCTTCTCCTTCAATCATAACTATATTTCCTTCGACGAGGAACTTCAATTTTTGATGCAGGGTTGAGGTGACATCCCCCACTGCATGGATCCTAGGTCGCCCGAGTAGGAAAGTATATGTCAGTTCTATATCCATTACCTGTAAGGTAGTATAGAAAGTATGCATGCCAATCTTGACTGGAAGATCCACTTCTCCAGATAATGTGCTTTATGAACCATTGAATGCTTTAACCACCATAGAACTCGGTCTTATAATTATGCCATCCATTGAGAGCTTCATCAAGATGGCCTTTGGTAGTACATTCAGGGAAAAACCAGTATCAGTGAGTACTCTGGATAGACTAGTTGTCCCACATTGGATCGAAATATGTAATGCCTTGTTATGAGCTCTACCTTGTGGAGGTAACTCACTGTCATTGAAGCGTGTGAATGGTCCTGATGTTAGATTGGCCATGACTCATCAAATTGGTTTATTGTGATCTCCTTTGTAAAATGAGCAGAACTTTGAATCTTTATTAGAGAATCTCAGTGTGCTTCTGAATTGATCAATAATGAGAGTATTGAAATCTTGGTCGGGGTTTGGTGTAGTTGATCCACCACCCTATAGTCACTTTTCTTGATTATTTTTAAGAACTCATCGTCCTCTTGGTCAGTGAAATTTTTACCCGAAAGTTTCTGTTCTTGACTAGTTTCAGCCACAACTTTTCCTTTATCCTTAGCCATAATATTATCGTTCTTTTGTTTGTTTGGACCATATATCCGACCATTGCGGGTCATTCCCCATGTTCCTGCTATATTTGTAATTGCAAGCCTTTGACTTGTTGATGGCTCACACTCTTGTTTTAACCCATTGACATAGACTGTGGTATCATAATTCCATGGTATAGATTTATCACTTTTGCAGGTAATGGGAGATGGTCCCTTGATTACCATCATAATCTTCAAAGGCACCAGTATCTTTAGGGTTTGACCTTGGCATTGTATCGTTATTGGTATTTTTGTTATGCTTGGCTCTCCACAAGGAATTACACGTGTTTTCTTGACAAAACTCGACCCTTGGTAAGGAATCACCAATGGCCTCCTTGTATTCCCATTAATTGCAGCTACATACTCTTCTTCAGGATATTAAACGAATTGGACCATCCCTTGATCCACCAATTTTTGCAAATTCTTCTCAAAAGCATTATCATGTTCCAATAGAAAACCATGTTCCAACAAATGTTCCTTCAAGATATCTATTGGAGCTTGTTTTACCCCAAAATTTGCCCTCTCATGTCTCAAGGACTCTTAGAATTACTTCAATCAAGTTTCGAGCCTCAAATCACAATTTTCTAAGAAGAATCATTCAAATTTCAAAAGGGGGCAAAATGAGCAAAATTGGAGTTTCAGTTGGAAAAAGTCAATCGGACGCTAAAAAGTCAAACTTTGACTTTTTGACCAAATTTGAGTTCAAAAATCACATTATGTCAAGACATCCAAAAATATGAAATTTGATCATCAAAAATCAAGAGAATCAAAAATCCAACTTTGCAAGACTTTGAAATTTTTCTAAGTATTTTCTTTACTTGGTTAATTTCATTTACTTCATGACATCTTTTACTACAATTCCAAATAATTCAAAATGATGCAAGCAATTCAAGTTATTACAAAGTGGCATTTTGCAAAATTACAAATTCTAAAACTATGTCTTGTTTGAATTCTCTCAAAAAACCTTGCCGCAATGTTTTTACCCTTGACATAATGTGCATAAAATATTCCACAAGACTAAATTTGTGTCATGCTAAAAATTATATTGTCCAAGCTGAATAAAGTGTGATATGCTACATTGCCACAACACCCCAAAACCTGCTCCATTGCTGCCCTACAAGAAACCTTGTGCTATGCTGCACCACAAGTATGCATATGCTGCCCAATACAGTCCAAAACTGCTCTATGCAGTCTGCCCCAACCTGCATCATAACAGCCCCAAACTTTCACCAAAATGACAAAGGAGAATTGTGTGAAGAAAGTATCAAAACAGTAGGCAAAAACAATTCAAAATAACTTATTTTGTTTCCCCCCTAAACCTCAGTCAAGGGTCTACAAAAAGAGCAGTCTCATAAGACATAAAAAAAAGATTTTGGAGAGGAGGATTGAGATAGAGAATAGAGAGTTTTGGTTGAGCAGAAAAAACAGTATTCTTGGTAGCCTTGACTCATTCATTCAAAACCAGCTCTATTCTTATTCAAAACAAGGTCCCAATTCATTACTCCATCATACAAACTCTCCCATAAGCAAAACACCTCATCACATACAAAGATGGTCCAAACATAAAAACAGTCCCTGTAGTGCTATCATCTTCGCCCTCAAAACACCAAAAACAACACAGTACAGTTTAACTTAGTTTCAACAGTCCGGAGCAGCTACCTGAAGATTTATTAGAGCCATCATTGCATCTAGAAAACATTCATATTTAAAACAGCCAGTGCAGCCCAAAGGTAAGTCTTCTTTACTTGATATCTTTTCACACATCATTAATGATTTGTTTTGAAGATAAGATGTAGCATTTTATGATCCCTTTGAACTGGTTATTTGCTTATTGTTTAGGCTTATCAAATCATTTGTTGTTTATGTTTATCTATAATATGCTGTAAACTAACTTGTACGGACATTAAAAACCATGTTTAAGGAAAAAAATGCAGGATGAGTCGACACGTACCCACATGCGTCGACCCTTTCTAAGTGAAAAAACAGGGTATGAGTCGACAAATAACTTTATGCATCGACTCATACTGTTAAAAATCTCCAAAAACCAGAAACGTGAAAGATGTTTGGGTAGATACATACGCATTTTTCATCGATACAAGAAGGAGCATGATTCGACACGTCTCAATATGCATCGACTCATACTGATTTTGGTCATATTTTACAAGGACAAGGAAAAGCTATGTGTCGATGCATAACAGCATGGGTCGACACATAGCAGTTTAAAATGCATTTTTTCATTTACTTTACACTGTTTTTTACATTGTTTTCATTATTATTCGATATGGTTGTAATATTTCAGTTTCCACTTCATCCCCATTATTAATTTGTACCCTCATCCCCCTAAAGTGATGTAATAGCTTAGGATTTATTTTCCGCATTTTACTTGCTTTCACATATTGCTAGTAATTAGGATGTATGGAAAGATAAAATCAACAAGTAGACAACCTTTCAAATACAAGACAAAATGCATGAAAACTAATACACTTGCATACTAGCACCTCTAGGGTAATCTCATTTTGTTGCCTTTCGGAAAATAGTCATGTCCCTAGAATATGGGGCGTTTTAGCAAAGACCCTTCGATAAAAAAGATCGTAGTCCCTCGATGACCCTCGATGTTGCCTTCGGTAAACGATCTAGTCCCTAAAAGACATTGCTAAAATGTCACATAGGTTGCCTTCTATGACTATACAAACGTCCCACACCCGTCCCTTCACATCCAACGATGGGGGCTTCTTACTAAAACAATGGTAAGATAGCCACATCTAAAGGAGAAGGAAAAGAACGTTTAAGACCTTTCGAGTAGGTAGATTCGCTCCTAGTTACTTGCTTGCTCACAATAAAAAAAACATTTTACACACCAACACTTCCATTTCAAAAACATTTTCAAAAAAAGATAAAACATTTTGTATACGTTCTTATAGAGACGAGAACCATTGCAAAATATCTTTCCGAAAACCACTTTCAAAAACACATTCCACAAACACGTCTTTGAACTATCTTCCGAAACAAAACTTTGTACGCGTTCTTATAGAAACGAGAACCATTAAAAAGATATTTTAAAAACACATTCAAAGCCCACACCACAAGCACATTGTCAAAACAAAAGCAAGTGATCTAACGAGTAACTAAGAGCCCATGGAAAACCATGGATGAAAAGGGTGCTAATACCTTCCCTTTTCATAACCTACCCCCCGAACTCAAGAAAACATCTCTAAAGGTCTTTCGTGTGCTTTTTCACCTTTACTTTTGGATAAAAGAAAAGTCGGTGGTGATTCTTGCTAAACCGTAACATTTGCAAATACAAACACAAAACCTCAAGTCATTTCTCCCACCGTATCACAGAACTGGAGACTCTGTTGGGGATTTAACTCTAAAAGTGGGGTTACCTTAGGGTTAAATCATCTTTACTTGCTTTCTTTGTTTGATTTACATGTTTTTCATTTTGTTCTTTGTTTGGGCTTGCTTTGATCCTCCACCCGGATCTGGGACACCTTCTTAGGTAAATAGCAATATATTGTGGAAACTGTATGGCGTAGACCGATATGGTTGAAACAATGGCTATGTTAGTGTGACGCATTTGTGGGTACCGGTATCCTTCGTGGTGAATCGAGGAGAATACAGGGCCGCTGAGTGGCGTCATGAAGAACTAACTGACTTTAGAACCCTAATTGAACAAACTTGGCCATTAGGACGTAGTGAGATAATCAGTTTCAGTGTAGAGCTGAAAATTTGTTGATACTCGATACTACACTCATTAAGGCTGGACTTTTGGGATATCTCAGCCGCTAGAAAAGATTGATTGTGCTGAGACAATGCCTAAGAGAAAGGTCAGTGATATTGAGATCCTTTAGAACCCGATCACTATTACTAGGACAAGTTGAGCCAACTAAACTTCAAGAGGGTACTTACCTATAAAACCTCATGTAAGGATAAAACATAGGGATTTGTTTGCTTTGTGTGTATATACTTGTACATAACATCATAAACATCATAAGCATCATGAGCATGCTCACTAACCATTTCAAGGATTTAGAAATTTATCTTTGTTTTTGTTTTGTAGGTCATGAATTTCGTCCGAAGAAACACCATCCGAATCAGCTTTGTAAAGGCACACCCTCAACTTCAAGAGTTAGCCTCAAGAGTTACCAAGAAATACGGTCGACTCCTTAGTTTGGCTACATCCGGTTTCTAAGAAGAGATGATGTGTGTGCTGTTCCAATTCTTTGATCCCGTAAATCATTGTTTCACTTTCCCGGACTATCAATTAGTACCTACACTGGAAGAGTTTTCTCTACTCTTAGGGGTGCCCGTACTTGATCAGATACCATTCACCAGTCTAGAAGGGATTCCAAAGCCTGAAGTCATCGCCGAAGCTTTGCATATGAAGAGAGCCGACATCATAGCTAATTGGGAGACAAGAAGCTGGGTTAAAGGTTTCCTAGCCAAGTTTCTATTGGAGAAGGCTCGTTCATTATGGGATGACATAGATTTCCAAGCTTTCGAAGACATCATGGCTCTTCTCATTTATGGTTTGGTTCTGTTCCCTAATTCGGACCAATTCATAGATATTAACGCCATTAATGTCTTTCTCTCTCGCAATCCTTTACCTACCTTACTGGGACACATCTTGCATTGCCTTCATACCCGCATCATGAAGAAAAGAGGTACTCTCTTATGTTGCATCCCCCTACTCGCTAAGTGGTTCGCTTCACACCTACCTCAATCAACATTGAAGAAAGAGTAAAGACTGACATGGTCTCAAAGGATGATGTCCCTCACCCACTCTGATATCTGTTGGTGTTCGAGATCCTTGGAAGATGTCTCTATCATTGACCGTTGTGGGGAATTCCCTAACGTCCCTCTTCTTGGTATTAGGGGAGGTATCACCTATAACCCCTTCTTAGCTCTTCGACAGTTTGGGTATGCCCAAAGAGACGGCCCTCATGAGATGCGCATTCAAGGTCTGGTGTTCGACTTTGACAAAGAAGACCAAGGTTACCGCCCGAGGTTTACACGAGCTTGGAGAATGGTGAACAAGGTGGACGGTAGGACTTTGGGACACAAAAACTCTATCCCTCTCGAGCCTTGCCTTAGGTGGGTATAGACTCGTGCTCAGAGACTCGTGATGCCTTACCCTTCCATCCTCCCTGTTATCATAGAGCCTGTTGTTGAAGCAGATGTCCCATACATTGTCCTTCATCCTGACATGCCTACCTCTCTCGAAGACTTGTAGAAAGCTTGGGTTCAACTGAAGGAAGAGCGAGACACCTTTGAAGCCCAATTTTATGCTAGTGAGAAGAAGGTTCTGGAACTCACCAAGCTGCTTCATGAAGAGTGGAATCTGAATTCCTACATCGCTCTAAAGAGGATGCGTTCAACCTTTCTGTCTTAGGAGTTTTTGTTGTATTTTGTTCCTTTCATTGTAAGCCCAAAGAGGCATGATGTACTCCAAACTTGGATTTAATATAACGTGTGTTCCTTTTTGTTTAAACAAATTTAAGTCTCTAATTTCCTTGAAATCATTTGCATATTGCATCTTCATTCATCATAACATCATACAAGTTTCTTACAACATGTCTCCTTATCCTTCTACTGTTTATTTCAGTGAGATGGATATTAAATAGACGGTGAAAGATCTTCAGGCACAGAACGTCCAGTTTCAACAAATGCTCTTGACTCTGACAAAAGGACAAGAGGAGTTGAAGACTCTACTGGCCAAAGAGAAGAAGAAGAAAGCGAAGAAACCAACAGGTATTGTGATCATGGGAAGAAGGTTCAAAAGACAATCCAAACGGACTTTGGATTTTGCAACATCATCGGGTGAAGGAGATAATCAAGAAGACAGGACCAAGGAAGTGAACAGTAACCCAGCATCCGAAGAAGAGGAAGAACCTGATTACTCTGAGGAATAATATCCTCCTGCTGATAATAAATACAAGGAGCTAGAGGATCGTTTGAATGCTATGGAGGTCCAGAGGGTACCCGAATTGGATTTTGAAGAGTTAGGACTTGTCTCAAGGGTTGTCATCCCACAAAAATTTAAGGTCCCCACTTTCGCTAAATATGATGGTGTCTCTTGCCCAAAGCTGCATTTAAGGTCATACGTCAGAAAGATTCAACCCCATATGGCTGATAAGAATCTATGGGTGCATTTTTTCCAAGAGAGCTTGTCAGAGATGCAGTTGGATTGGTTCCATCAGTTGGAAGGGACCAATATTCGCAATTGGGAAGATTTAGCTGCCGCCTTCTACAGACAATACCAGTATAATGCTGACTTAGCTCCAACTTGGACGCAATTGCAAGGCATGTCTATGGGTGCAGGTGAAGGTTTCAAAACTTATGCTCAGAAATGGAGGGATCTCGCAGGCAGAGTCCATCCCCCTTTATCTGATAGAGAATTAGTGGATATGTTCCTAGGCACATTATCAGGTCCATTCTTTAACCACCTGATCGGAAGTTCCTCCACTGGATTTACTGAACTAATCATTACTGGTGAGCGGGTCGAAGCCGATATAAAAAGTGGAAAAATTCAAAGATACACATCCTCGAGCACAATGAAGAAACCCTTCACTGGTAAGAAGGAGGCCAATTCCATTTAAAACCTAAGAGATCAGAGCAGAGCAGGATACCATCCAACGATAAGTGTTGTAATAATACCTAGGCCTGCGGAAACAATCAGAAAAGGGTGGAAAGACCACAAAGGCAGTTCACCCGAATCAACATGACATTGACAGGGGTTCTACCCCATCTGTTGAGATCTAACTTGGAAAATTTGAAAGAGGCTCCCAAGAATCCTAATACCTCCTCTCCTAGATACAATCTGAATGCTTGGTGCGCTTATCATTCTGAGAGTCCTGGTCATGACACAAATGATTGTTGGGCTATGAGAAATAAAGTACAAGATTTGATTAAAGCCAAGGAGATTGAGTTCGACGCTCCGGAGAA
This sequence comes from Vicia faba, assembly GCA_948472305.1. Taxonomy (NCBI): domain Eukaryota; kingdom Viridiplantae; phylum Streptophyta; class Magnoliopsida; order Fabales; family Fabaceae; genus Vicia; species Vicia faba. Next base: position 1,045,722,522 of record OX451737.1, read on the forward strand.
GCCCAATGTCATAATTGCTCCCATGCCTAAGCACAACCATGGAGTTAACGCCATTGATACTGATCTATTCGTAACCTCAGTGGACGAAGTTTCTACTCCTGTTGTGACTGTTAAGAAGAATTTGTTGTTGGCCGGTTTATTTCTGGGTTATGGTGAAGGTTGCCACATGGTTCATTTCTACCTTCTGGTTGCCATTTGCTAAAGTCAGGTGTTTAACATCTGATAGACAACAAATAAATTTTGTTCAAGAAAACTTTGGTTCCTGTTGTTCCATCTGAAGACGTTGCCATTATAACCATTTCTTCCAATCCTTCTAAGGTCTCCTCGAGAAGACCTGTTAGGATTATATCTGCTCCAAGAATCGCTCCGCTAATAATCACTGTTCCTGGTCCTGTCCCGTATGTCTCGGGCAAGGCTGTCCCCTGGCATTATGGTGCCGATGTGTACTATCATGGCATCAAACAAGATCTGAAAAATGAAGAGGCTGATCCTGATATTGGTAACATTGTCGAGACCAGCAAGATTACCAGAAGTGGAAGGGTTTTCTCTCCTGAGATCTCCCCAAAGACTGTCACTAAGCCTATCGTTATTTCATCTTCTGCACCCGCTAGTACTTCAGTTAATATTCCTATTCTTACTCCAGCTGTTACCTCTGCCAATAAGTCATCTGGGACTCGAGGCAAAGAGGCTGTAGGTGAGCCTGCCCGGACGGAGGCACCTAAAAAGATTGTTGTGGAAGCCTCTAAGCAAGAGATAGAGGAAATTTTGAAAATAATTAAAAAGAGTGACTACAATGTGGTCGAGCAGCTGGGGCAGACCCCCTCAAAGATATCCATGTTATCCATGATGTTATGCTCCGAGGCCCATGCGAAGGCTCTGATTGCATTCCCCAAAACTGCGCATGTGCCACAAGAGACCTCAGCCGATCAATTCAAAGATTGTGTTACTAGCCTGACTGCTGACAATGGGTTGGTTTTTTCAGATGCAGACTTGACACCGAAGGGAAGGAAGCATAATGATGCTCTGCATGTCTCGATTGAATGCAGGGGCACCACTATGGCTCATGTGTTGGTGGATACTGGGTCTTCGCTGAATGTTCTGCCCAAGAAGGCGTTGGACCGGTTGGATTGCAAGGGATTGACTTTAAAGCCTAGTAACATTGTGGTAAGGGCTTTTGACGGGTCGAAAAGAATGGTGCATGGGGAGGTGGACATCCCTGTCAAGGTAGGCTCTCATACTTTTGAGTCCACTTTCTATGTGATGGACATCAGGCCATCATACTCTTGTTTGTTGGGTCGTCCTTGGATCCACGAAGCTGGGGCTGTTACTTCTACATTATACCAAATGTTGAAATATCCGGTGAAGGGGAAGATAGTTACTGTGCATGGCGAAGAGGAATATATGGTGAGCCACCTGAACTCCTTCAGGTATGTAGAGATGGACAAAGAATTTTTAGAGACTCCTTGTCAAAACTTTGAAGAGGTTCCCCAGATTTTAGCGTCGACTGAGGCCAGTACCAGCACCAGCACCAAATCTCCTCTGAAGATGGCTTCTCTCAAAGACGCAAGAGCAGTAGTTGAAGAAGGCAGGAATACCAATTGGGGGCAGTTGAGAAATTTGATCATCAAAAATATAACTTTGCAAGACTTTGAAATTTCTCTAAGTATTTTCTATACTTGGTTAATTTCATTTACTTCATGACATCTTTTACTACAATTCCAAATAATTCAAAATAATGCAAGCAATTCAAGTTATTACAAAGTGGCATTTTGCAAAATTACAAATTCTAAAACTATGTCTTGTTTGAATTCTCTCAAAAAACCTTGCCACAATGTTTTTACCCTTGACATAATGTGCATAAAATATTCCACAAGACTAAATTTGTGTCATGCTACAAATTATACTGTCCAAGCTGAATAAAGTGTGATATGCTACATTGCCACAACACCCCAAAACCTGCTACATTGCTGCCCTACAAGAAACCTTGTGCTATGCTGCACCACAAGTATGCATATGCTGCCCAATACAGTCCAAAACTTCTCTATGCAGTCTGCCCCAACCTGCATCATAACAGCCCCAAAATTGCACCAAAATGGAAAAGGAAAATTGTGTGAAGAAAGTATCAAAATAGTAGGCAAAAACAATTCAAAATAACTTATTTTGTTTCCCCACTAAACCTCAGTCAAGGGTCTACAAAAAGAGCAGTCTCATAAGACAAAAAAAAGATTTTGGAGAGGAGGATTGAGAGAGAGAATATAGAGTTTTGGTTGAGCATAAAAAACAATATTCTTGGTATCCTTGACTCATTCATTCAAAACCAGCTCTGTTCTTATTAAAAACAAGGTACCAATCCATTACTCCATCATACAAACTCTCCCATAAGCAAAACACCTCATCACATACAAAGATGGTACAAACATAAAAACAGTCCCTGTAGTGCTATCATCTTCACCCACAAAACACCAAAAACAACACAATACAATTTAACTTAGTTTCAACAGTCCAGAGCAGCTTCCTGAAGATTTATTAGAGCCATCACTGCATCTGGAAAACATTCAGATTTAAAACAGCCAGTGCAGCCCAAAGGTAAGTCTTCTTGACTTGATATCTTTTCACACATCATTAATGATTTGTTTTGAAGATAAGATGTAGCATTTTATGATCCCTTTGAACTGGTTATTTTCTTATTGTTTAGGCTTATCAAATCATTTGTTGTTTATGTTTATCCATAATATGCTGTAAACTAACATGTACGGACAATAAAAACCATGTTTAAGGCAAAAAAAATGCAGGATGAGTCGACACGTACCCACATGCGTCGACCCTTTCTAAGTGAAAAAATAGGGTATGAGTTGACACATAGCCTTATGCATCGACTCGTACTGTTAAAAATCTCCAAAAAACAGAAACGTGAAAGATGTTTGGGTCGATACATGCGCGTTTTGCATCGATACAAGAAGGAGCATGAGTCGACACATCTCAGTATGCATTGACTCATACTTAGTTTGGTCAGATTTTACAGGGACAAGGAAAAGCTATGTGTCGATGCATAACAACATGGGTCGACACATAGCAGTTCAAAATGCATTTTTTTTCCTTTTACTTTACACTGTTTTTTACATTGTTTTCATTATTATTCGATATGATTGTAATATTTTAGTTTCCACTTCATCCCCATTGTTAATTTGTACCCCCCATCCCCCTAAAGTGATGTAATAACTTAGGATTTATTTTCCTCATTTTACTTGCTTTCATATATTGCTAGTAATTAGGATGTATGGCAAGATAAAATCAACAAGTAGATAACCTTTCAAATACAAGAAAAAATGCATGCAAACTAACACACTTGCACACTAGCATCTCTAGGGTAATCTCATTTTGTTGCCTTTCAGAAAATAGTCATGTCCCTAGAATATGGGGCATTTTAGCAAAGACCCTTCGATAAAAAAGATCGTAGTCCTTCGATGACCCTCGATGTTGCCTTCGGTAAATGATCTAGTCCCTAAACGACATTGCTAAAATGTCATATAGGTTTCCTTCTATGACTATACAAATGTCCCACACCCGTCCCTTCACATCCAACGATGGGGGCTTCTTACCAAAACAATGGTAAGATAGCCACATCTAAAGGAGAAGGAAAAGAACGTTTAATACCTTTCGAGTAGGTAGATTCGCTCCTAGTTACTCGCTTGCTCACAACAACAAAAATTTTACACACCAACACTTCCATTTCAAAAACATTTTCAAAAAAGATAAAACATTTTGTATACGTTCTTATAGAGACGAGAACCATTGAAAAATATCTTTCCGAAAACCACTTTCAAAAACACATTCCACAAACACGTCTTTGAACTATCTTTCAAAACAAAACTTTGTACGCGTTATTATAGAAACGAGAATCATTACAAAGATATTTTCAAAACACTTTCAAAGCCCACACCACAAGCACATTGTCAAAACAAAAGCAAGTGATCTAACGAGTAACTAAGAGCCCATGGAAAACCATTGATGAAAAGGGTTCTAATACCTTCCCTTTTCATAACCTACCCCCCGAACTCAAGAAAATATCTCTAAAGGTCTTTCCTATGCTTTTTCACCTTTCCTTTTTGGATAAAAGAAAATTCGACGGCGACTCTTGCTAAACTGCAACATTTGCGAATACAAATGCAAAACCTCAAGTCAGTTCTCCCACTGTATCACAGAGCTTTTACTCGCTTAGCGGCTCAATGGTCAATGACTATCTCAATTTTGTTTGCAGTCGGTCCACCATGATGAGGCATGGGGTTTGTCTTGATACTAGGTTTATCAAAGGTGATATCCTGGGAGTCCAATAGGTCTTGAACTTTATGTCTAAAGGCCTAAATTTTTTCTATCATATGACTTGGAGAATTAGCATGATATTCACACCTTGCATTTGCATCATACTTTGGTGGGAGTGACCCAATCGGTGGAACTAGTGGCTTTAGCTCTACCATGGATGCCTTGAGTAAGTGTTGTAGTAGTTGATTGTGTGGCATAGGAAGAGGATCAAATATTCTATGAGGCCTTTCAAACATGTTTGGTTGTTGTTCTATTGGTATCACCAATGGTTATTGTACGTTCTGGTGAGCTGTGACAATATTCATTTCTCCTTCCTTCTTTTTTGATAAGTTAGGAACATCCTTCCCCGGGTTGTAAGGAGTACTAGATTCCCCTTTTATCTTGCCGCTCTTTAAAGTAAATTCAATTCGTTCGCCAATTATCACTAAATCGAAGAAATCTGAGGAGACGCTGCCTATCATCTTCTCGTAATATAACCCTTGCAGAGTACTCATGAACATGTCTACCAATTCTTTCTCGAGGAGTGGTGGTTGTACACGGGCTTCCATTTCCCTCCACTGTTGAGCATACTCTTTGAAGGACTCATCCTTCTTTTGAGACAAGTTTTAAAGTTGCATGCGGTTAGGAGCCATATCTAAGTTGTATTTGTACTGCCTTAGAAATGTGTTAGCAAGGTCAGCCCATGATCGGATATGTGCTCGTTCCAACTTCATATACCAATCTAGTGATGCACCACTCAAGCTTTCTTGGAAGAACTGGATCATTAGCTTCTGATCCTGAGCATATGCATGTATTTTCCTATAGAACATGCATAAATGGTTCCTTGGGTATCTGAGTCTCTTATATTTTCCAAAGTTAGGTACTATAAACTTAGGAGGTGTTGTACCCCAAAATTTTCCCTCTCAGTTTTTTTCAAGACATTCTCCTAGGGTTCTCAAATGCTTAAGGTTGCTCAAGAATTGATCAGACAAATTCTCCTCCTAACAATGGAATTACAACTAGGGTTTTACTTTTCATAAGTAATATTTGGTTTCTAAGGTCTCAAGTGAATTTCATGGTTCCATACATGTCTCTAAGAATGTTTATACCAAGTTTCATGCCTTGCATCACAAGTTTGCTCAGTCAATTGCTTAGATGACTGAAAATCAAATGTACTGGACAAAAAGTTAAATATGGCCAACATACAGTCAAATTTCAATATTTTTGGTCAACATCAACATTTTGAATCATTTTATTAAGGGTTTATCATAATTCATCAAGAAACCTCTCAAATCATCAAAAGTAAAAAGTTACCAAATTAGGGTTTTCTTTAGGAGAAGTCAACTGAACTTTGACCAAGCACAACTTTCACATGCTTCATCAGATTTTCCTTAACCAAAACTCATTTTGAAGGAAGTTCAATTCTCTACAACTTTGTCTGTCTAAGCTCAAGTTCAAAAAATGCTTCATTTGAGAGATATGGGCCAATACATTATAGGTCATTTCAAAAGTCAACAAAAAACATTTTTTGTCAAGGCAACTTACATCAAGATAAAATTTTCAAATGCAAAAATTATCAAAATATAGATTGTAGAAGACATCTTGAGCTTTCCAAAAAGTAGAAGATCACCTTCAAATGACAAAAATTGAGGAAGTTATGACCAGTGCAAGTTGGGAAATTTTAAGCAAATGCATGAAGTTCAAATTGAGCAAACTTGGATTTTTGGGCTAATGGGCTATTGTTTCAAAGTTCAAATGTGTTTTTCAGCTTATAATGAACTTCACATCTTACTCATGCACCCATTAACCTTTTTATTCTACTTATTTTGATTTTATTCATTATTAATTAAATAAGATAAAAAAACAAGGTTTTTTCAATCAAGTCCAAGCCCATGTTTATTTGACCTAAATTCAAGCTATATAATCTCACTCATTCTGACATCAAAGGGGGACGAAACCCTTGAAGCAAGATTATCTTCCTAAATTCAATAAATTATTCAAATTATTCAAAGGGGGACGAAACCCCATGATAGCTGGATAAGGCATAGACATGTTAATACCGATTTAATCTATTTTCATTGTAGCTCTTAAACAAGCGTGATTCAGTCCAAGATAAGGGTCCCATTGAATTACAGGCCTTGATTTAGGGGGGTAGGGTCCCTCTGGACTTCTAATATTTGTTACTTTTTTGCAGGAACAAAAGAGACTCACTGGAGACGACGATCAGAGCTAGGGCCCCGACGCCTCTCCGGTTCATGCAATGTTTTTATGTTATGTTTAATTTGTTTCGCTGATAAAAATGGATGTATCACCACCCTAGTGGTTAAAACGCGCACGCTAAGTCATTATTGTCCCAGGGCACGGGTTCGATCTCTGCTTTTGGCATTTTGAATTTTTTTCATAATGTTTCATTTTTTGTAGGATAATAATAAAACACGCTGGTTTCCATACTCAACCACAAGCGCGCGCTTGACGTAGTGGCGGACGATTGGCTGAGGAAGCTAAGGGTGTGGGTTCAACACCCACCCTTGGAAATTTTGTGGTTTTCCATTTTTCTTACTCTTTTACTCTTTTACTCTTTTACTCTTTTTTCCTTTTCCTTTAAACCCTAAAATTATTTCAACCAAAAAACCTTTTTTTAACAAACCTAATTATTTTTCAAAACCTTTTTATAAACCCTAATCAAATTAGCTTTTAGGTTTTTTTAATTAATTAATTTAATTAATAAGTTTCTTTTTTAATTAAAATTAATGAGCTTTTTTTAGATTAATCATCAAAAATTTTATCAACAATCACCAAAAACACTTTCGCTTTCCTTTTTTCTATTTTTACATGTTGTGTAGTTTATTCTTCTTGCATTTTTTCTCGATTATGTAATTGTTTCCCGGTTTGTAATAGTAATTAGGGTTTATTTTCCGCATTTATATTATGTAATCTCCCCGAAGCATTATAATAGTCTAGTGTTTTCTTTCCACATTTATTTTCCGCACTTTACTGTCTTTCATTACTGTTATGTTTATTGTTTAGTAACTTGGATTGTATGGAAATATTAAAAGAAAACGATAGCTAACCCTAATTTCAAAGATAAACATAACTAAAAATAAATCACTTCGCACACTCACACCTCTAGGTAACCTCCCTTGTTGCCTTTTGGAAAACAGTCATGTCCCTCGAATGTGGGGGCGCTTTAGCAAAGTCCCTCTAAATCAAAGATCATAGTCCCTCGATGACCCTTTTGATGTTGCCTTCGGTAAATGATCTAGTCCCTTAACGATAATTTCTACAGAGTCCTTACCAGTTTCCTTCAATGGTTGTACAATGACCCACACCTGTCCCTTCACATCCAACGATAGGGATTCCTACTAACTAATGGTGGGATAGCGCTATCTAAAGGAGGAGGAAAAGTACAATAAAGACCTTGAGTAAAGGTAGAATACTTTTAATCGCTTGCTGACAAACATTTCAAAATAAATATTTAACACACTTTCAAAAATATTTTCAAAACAAAACACTTTGTATACACTCTTAACGATACAAGAGTCATTACAAAGTCCGCCTTACATTGGCAATATTTTCAAAATATTTTTCAAACACATAACACAAAGCAAATTTCAAAAGCGAGCTAGTGATTTAGAGCCCGTAGATAACTACGGATGAAAAGGGTTCTAACACCTTCCCTTTTCATAACCTACCCCCCGAACTCAAAATCAAAAAAGGTATTTCCTGTTCTTTTCATCCTTTCCTTATTGGATAAAATAAAAGTTAGCGGTGACTCTTTGTGATCGGTGGGAATGAGAACTGACTATTTTGGAATGCTGGTTCGCGTTTGCGTTTGTTTTCGCAAAATGTCGCGGTAACCAAGAGTTGCCACTGTCTTTTATTTTATCCAACAAGGAAAGGACAAAAGCACAGAAAAATTCCTTTTCGAGATGTTTCTCGGGTTCGGGAGGTAGATTATAGAAAGGGAAGGTGTTAGCACCCTTCTATCCGTGGTTATCCACGGGCTCTTAGGTACTTTCTCATTATGTTTTTAAAAGTTTGCTTTTCTTTGTGATTGTGGGTTTGAAAAGAGTTTTTGTTTGAAAGAAGTGTGAGTGCGAAAAGTTTTGTTTTGTTTTTAAAAAGAGCAAGTACTTAAGATTCATCTACCTACTCGAAAAAGGGAATTAAACTGTGCTAATGTCCTTTAAACAATGCTATCCCACTATTGAGGAGTAGGAAGCATCGTTGTTGGAGTTTTTCGGGCCAATTCGATTAAGGGACGTATGGTCACTAAAGAAATGTTAGGACGCCTTAGCGGTAACCCTAATGTCTTAGATCATTTTTATCCAAGGCAACCGTTTTGAGGCAACTTTTATCTTTGGACAGGAGGGCGACCTCTAAAACATCCTATACTCAATGACCACGTTCGAGGCAACCAAGTGAGGTGTACCCTAAGAGTGGCATGTGCGAGTGTATTGTTTTTCAGATATATTATCTTTGTACATGTTATGGTGAGCTATTATTGATCTTATCTTGCCATACATATCCTATTTACTAGCAAGCATATAAAAGTAATAAAGCACAGAAAGATAAAATCCTACACTATTACAACCATATTGAATTGCATGAAAATATAAGGGCAAAAATAAAATAAAAAGAACAAAAGGTGAGGGTCTTTCGATTGAGGCAGAAAACCCTTCGATTCTGCACTTTCTTGATCTCTTCGATTTGGCCTGAAAAGGGTGAAGGCATGACTTTCGACTGAGGCCTCATGGTCAGCATGTTGTGCCTTTCGATTGGGACCAGTCGGACAACATGTTGTGCCTTTCGACTAGGCCTGGAATCTGTGCAAGATGTAATCTTCCTTTCTGCCTCCTTCGAATGGGCCTGGAGTCAGTGAAGGAATGCCTTTCGACTGAGCCTAGAAGTCAGTGAAGGCATGCTTTTCGTTTGGGCCTAGAAGTCAACATGGTTTTTCCTCCTGGTTGTCTCTTTCGTTTGACCTGGAGAAAGAGGAAAGAAGCCAGAAGCTTCGTTTCCTATTTCCTGTTTCTTTCATTTAAAGCATTAAATGGAAACATGGCCTGAGGCCATGCTAGTATTTGTTTGGTAAACAGTTTAACAGTTAAAGCAAGTTCAGGTAAACAGAAAGGAAAAACGAAAGGGTTTAGCTCTGAAAACATATTAAGTAGGTGGAAACAAAAAGAACCAAAGTGTTATGTACATGTTTTGAAATGAAAGGGAAGATTATTCTGCCATGAAACGAAAAGTTCAAAGGTAAGAATAACTTACCTTGCTTCAGGCCTTGAATAGATGTGGGGCCTTGAGTGGTGGCCCTGGATGCTGGATTCGAAAGAGGGGTCAATAGATTTTCTTGGAACGCTGGATTTGAAGGAAAAGAAAAAGCAAGTGTGATGCTTCTTTGATTCAAAGGAGACTGAAGTGTGGCTGTTCTTCAGAGTCGAAGGAGATGAATGTGATTCTGGTTTTTTTTTTGTGATTTCTCAAGTGTTGATGAACTTTGAGAGTTTTATTGTGTTTGAGAAAATTTGGGGGATTCGTTCCTCTGGTCCAAAAATCCTCTCTAAACATGTGTTGGAGCCTCTTATTTATAGGCAAAGTTGGCTGAAGTTTTTGGAGGGAAAACAAAATAATTTGAACAATTTGGGTAAACTGCTCTTTGTAGCCTTCAAGGGACAATGCTTGTATGCTTATTTCGGTGCAAGAATGGGGCAATGTTTCAGGACTGCTGTGCAGCAGTTTTGACCAATGTACCATGCCTGAACTTGGCAGTAAGCATCTTTGAATATTTCATCCTTTCATTTTGACCCTCCTTCGACCAGATTCTTCTTCCAACATATTGTTTGACTTTCCTCCAACAAGTGTCCTTCGAACGAATCACCTTTGTGCATCGTTTGAAGGGGCCATCAACCATGTGCTAAAGTTTGTCAAGGATGGAAATGCAACACACTAAAGAGAAATGTTGTCCAGTCGAAGCTAGTATAAGCGTAGTCAATGTTTTGTCGAAGCCTTGTGGTCGAAACAAGCTAATGCCGAGTCAAAGCTTGTATCGAAGAAAACATATTGCCAAATCAAAATCTCATGCTCGAAGGAAGCATATTGCCCAATCGAAGCATGTGGATCGAAACAAACATAAAGGGAGTCATTGCCTCTTAGTGTGAGGGAAGTTCCTGGCTTTTGAATCGAAGGGTGTTTCTAAACTTGCACTCGAAGGAGGCTCTTTCTCAAAACTAAGGCTGTAATCCAAGCTGCATTCGAAGGAGGCTCTTGCTCAAAACGAAGGATGTAATCCAAGCTGCATTCGAAAGAGGCTCTTGCTCAAAACGAAGGATTTAATCCAAGTTGCATTCGAAGGAGGCCAAGAGTCAGTCGAAGGGTGCTAAATCGAAGGAGACATGTTTTCCTCCAAATTTGTCAAAATGTTATTTTTATCTGTTTTCTCCCTTTTTGACAGTTTCCTTTTAATTTTGGTACTGGAAAATTCCAAATTACTTGTGCAAGCTTGAACCTTGAGAATCCTTGTGAGAAAGGCCTTGAAGAATTGAGAGGGCAAATTTTGGGGTACAACAGTTACCCCTGTTCAATTTTCTTAAACCTGAGGATATAGATTGGATTTCGAGCCTTTCGTGATCCGAAGGTGGAAGATAATTGAACACTAGAGTGCCCAAAAATTTGCACTCGCATGGTGTAGTATCGACATTGTGATGTCGGGAATGGGTTTACAGATGCCATTTGGAGAGGTAATGGATAGTTGTGGAGATGGGCTTAAAAGAAGCCATCCAGAGGTGAATGCTAGACTGTATCTATAAGCTGGAACTGGATGATTGCCAGCATGGCGTCCGTGTCTGGAGCGCCTCTGAACTGTATTGGAAAGTTGGGTTGTTTGAGCTGGTCGAGTAGATAGTTGTCCTATCTGGTTTCAGGTATTAATCTCTGACATGAGAAAGAAAGATAGTTTTCCTGGCTTGTTACAGGTATTAATCTCTGACTTGAGAAAGAAAGATAGTTTTCCTGGCTTGTTACAGGTGTTAATATTCAATCTCTTCATGTAGATAGTTTTCCTGGCTTGTTACAGGTATTAATCCGGAACTTGAAAAGGTTGTCCGATGAGATAGTTGTCCTGTCTGGTTTCAGGTATTAATCTCTGCCCTGAGAAAGAAAGATAGTTTCCTGGCTTGTTACAGGTGTTAATCTTCAATCTCTTCATGTAGATAGTTTTCCTGGCTTGTTACATGCATTAATCTACAATCAGTCGTCCACAGATAGTTTTCCTGGCTTGCTACAGGTATTAATCCGGAACTTGAAAAGGTTGTCCGATGAGATAGTTGTCCTGTCTGGTTTCAGGTATTAATCTCTGACCTGAGAAAGAAAGATAGTTTCCTGGATTGTTACAGGTGTTAATCCGGAACTTGAAAAGGTTGGTCGATGAGATAGTTGTCCTGTCTGGTTTCAGGTATTAATCTCTGACCTGGGAAAGAAAGATAGTTTCCTGGCTTGTTACAGGTGTTAATCTTCAATCTCTTCAAGTAGATAGTTTTCCTGGCTTGTTACAGGTATTAATCTACAATCAGTCGTCCACAGATAGTTTTCCTGGCTTGCTACAGGTATTAATCCGGAACTTGAAAAGGTTGGCCGATGAGATAGTTGTCCTGTCTGGTTTCAGGTATTAATCTCTGACATGAGAAAGAAAGATAGTTTCCTGGCTTGTTACAGGTGTTAATCTTCAATCTCTTCATGTAGATAGTTTTCCTGGCTTGTTACATGTATTAATCTACAATCAGTCGTCCACAGATAGTTTTCCTGGCTTGCTACAGGTATTAATCCGGAACTTGAAAAGTTTGGCCGATGAGATAGTTGTCCTGTCTGGTTTCAGGTATTAATCTCTGACCTGAGAAAGAAAGATAGTTTCCTGGCTTGTTACAGGTGTTAATCTTCAATCTCTTCATGTAGATAGTTTTCCTGGCTTGTTACAGGTATTAATCTACAATCAGTCGTCCACATATAGTTTTCCTAGCTTGCTACAGGTATTAATCTGGAACTTGAAAAGGTTGGTCGATGAGATAGTTCTCCTGTATTGTTTCAGGTATTAATCTCTGACCTGAGAAAGAAAGATAGTTTCCTGGCTTGTTACAGGTGTTAATCTTCAATCTCTTCATGTAAATAGTTTTCCTGGCTTGTTACAGGTATTAATATACAATCATTCGTCCACAGATAGTTTTCCTGGCTTGTTACAGGTATTAATCCGGAACTTGAAAAGGTTGGCCGATGAGATAGTTGTCATGTCTGATTTCAGGTATTAATCTCTGCCCTGAGAAAAAAAGATAGTTTCCTGGCTTGTTACAGGTGTTAATCTTCAATCTCTTCATGTAGATAGTTTTCCTGGCTTGTTACAGGTATTAATCTACAATCAGTCGTCCACAGATAGTTTTCCTGGCTTGCTACATGTATTAATCCGGAACTTGAAAAGGTTGATGATAGCCATCTGTTGATTGACCTTTTCCTGAAAAGGTAAAATGTTAGCTGTATGCAATGTCATGATGTATCAAATGCATAATGTCATGATGTTCTCAAAAGTAAATGAGATTGTGTTGTATGCACTTATCATGTATGTATGAAATGTGAAATGTTAATGAATGTATTTTTGTCTGGGAAAATAAATCCTTGATAAAAGCTGGGGAGTCATTAAATCCTGGACTGCTGTTGAAGAGTATGTGTGTCTTCAAACTTTACTTAGAATAATTCCAATGGATTCCTGTTTTGTTGTTTGAGGAGAACTCCGCTGGGGGAAGTTGAAAACTCTGTGGGGAGTATGTTTATTTCTGCTTGGAAAAAGAGTTTAGGAGTCTTAGTCGTTCGTTGCTCTACTAGGGAGTCGAAGTTGAACTGATATCTGGTCGGGTCCAGGTTTCGCAGTAACTTGCTGGGGATTGTAGAGTAGTCTATTGGGGAAGAGGAGTTGTGGTCCTTTGATTTGTAATAGTCGGAGAGGCAAACTCAAGCTTGGGAATCCTGGTGTTGTTGGGGAAATAAACCCCGTCGTCGGTCCGCTAGAGAGGTGACATCTTCGTTGGGGGAAGTCCTTGAGGATTCTTGAGGTTGATTCAGCTGGAGAAAGGGGGTCAGAGATTATACTCTTGCTGGGGAATCATCCTATGAGAAGGACTTTGGGGAGACTTGTCATTGCCCCTAGTAGCAAATGTTCTTGAAATTGCCAAAAATGTTTGATTGTATGTAACCCTTTGTCGGGATTGACGTTCAATGCCCCAGTGTCGGAGATGGAGACTTGCCCCTTGTTATCCTGCAATTGAGTGATTTCTTGACATTTTGACTGGACTGCCCCAGGTTTTTTGAAAGATTTGTTGAAATCTTGACCGGACTGCCCCAGGTTATCTGGATAATACCATATCAAATCCCCTTTTGATGATAGGAGATTTTTGTAACGGGAGCGTCATCCCACTTGAATTGATTTTGTTCACTGAGAGAGCTTTTGTTCACTGGATATTCATTGTGTGAATTTCTCCGCTGTTAAACAAATAGCCATATGCAAACAATGATATTCAAGTAATGCAAAGTTTATGTTTGTCTTGAAGTTTTTTGAAAATGCGTTTTAGCGAGTAAAGAAATTTTGCTAAGAAAATTCAAACTCAGGATTTAGAGCAAAGCCTTACAGGAGTCAGGATACCTTTTGTAACAGTATGCTTTCTAACTAACCCATGCTTCAATTAGGACTTTTGAAGGGTTGTAATGTGGCTTGGTTCACGGTTTTAAGAAGCAAAGGATAAAGGCTCAAAGTATATTTGTACCCATCCGCTCTTCGTGATGTTCTTCAATCCTAAACTCAGTTAATTGTGCGTCGAACTCTATTCGAATTTGGAACGACGTTTTGGTGATGGTTCACACAAGTTGGATTTTGGAAGGCAGTCATCATTTTTTTTGCAACATTTTTCATGTTGTCAAGGATTTGTAATGACCTCGTTCTTTTGATTTATTATCCCTAATTTTTGCCTGACTGTTCCTGTTTTCGAGATTAGAGTCAGCGGGATGCCCCAAATTTCTTAAGCCTCCTTTATAGGTTTTGGCTTAATGGGCTTTTCTTTTTTGAGAGATAATGACTGCCTATGAGATAAGGAACCATCACTGTCTTTTGGTTCCAAAGGAATGCTTTTGATGTCGTTCGTTGTATTATGAACTGAGAGTTTGCGACTTAAAGCGCATTTGAATTAACTGAGAGACCACCCTGCCCCAGGTTTTGATTAAAGGTTTCAATTTGTGTTAAAATAGAAAACTTCTACTTCTTTGGCTCGAATGGGTTGACTAGGGGTTATCTTCCTTATAACTCCGGTGTTTAGGATTTGAAAGAAATGCCTGTACATCATCAACAAGGTCTGTTCAAAATCATACTGTATGAGATTATGGCATTGTTTTCGTCATCCTTCCTCTAAAGGCTTGTAACTTTTAGCAAGAGTTGAATGTCATAAAGAGAGTAAAAAGCATAGTTTAAATGTAATTAAAATGAAAGGATGAATTCAAGACAAACATATGCAATGCATTAATGAAACCGAGTTTGACATTAATAGATAATTGTTTGAATAACAAAAGAGAAATTACAACTTGAAAATTCAAAATGAACAGAAGCCTATTTGTCTGAACTTGTCACTTTAGGTGGTGAGCCTTTGGCAGAAGAATTCAGTCTGGCCATCTTGTGTGAACTCCAGCATTCCTTCGTCGATCAGGTTTTGAATCTTGTACTTCAACGCCCAACAATCGTTTGTATCATGTCCAGGACTATCAGAATGATAGGCACACCTGGAATCTGGATTGTAGCTGGGAGAAAAATTTGGGATTTGGATGAGGTCTTATTGGTGTAATCAGATTCATCCTCAGCTTGTGTTGCAAAGCTTGGGACAGTGGTATGTTGATGTTGGTAAACTGTCTTTTGGGCTCGCTTTGCCTTTGCTGATTTTCCGGTTGATGTTGACGAAGTCGTTGTTGGGCTCGTGACGTGGAAGCAAAGTGAGAAGGTCTTCTCTCCCTTAAACCGGCTTCTTGTATCATGGGAGGCTGAATGATGACTTGATCCCCAATTCTAGATGTTTGCCCCATTTGGTTACATCCATTTTGACGAAGCTTGTTGATGAGAACCCTCAGCTCCTCTTGTCCTTGTGCCAGATTTTTGATAAGAGCCATTTGGCTCACCAGTTGCCCCATCATTTGGACCTTCATTATGGCTATCTCAGTTTGTAGCCACTCCAACTGGTCATCTCTGTCCTCCCCAGGATTTCCCACGATCATGCCCCTGGTGAGGAGCGCCTTGACCTCTTCTTGTCCCTTGGATAGGTTCAAGAACATCTATTGAAGTTGAGAGTTTTGAGCCTGGATGTCCTTGATAGTCTGCTCTAGAGCCATCTCTACTGAAATAAACAGTAGGAAGATAAAGATACCTGTGTGGGAGAAATCTGTCATGATATGATGCATGATATGTGGATGCATGTTTTCAAGGATCTCGCGGGGTAAACACAAGAAAAATGTTAGAGGTTGAATTTTGATCAACATCTTTGATTGGAGAACTTTGTATCGGTGGATGTCTTTCCACGAGAATCAAGCTCACCATGTCAAGTGGGTCATAGCCCCTGATTCAAGTTGTTTCACTTGATCTTTGACAGAGTTTGTTTAGAGGCAAACCCTCTTGTCCTTTGGTAGACGTCTGGTTCAACACGGCCCTGCATCAAAAGACCCTCGAGATCTTTGAAATGGTTATTGAAAATGCTATGGTATGATGTTATGATGTCATGGTAAAGGCACACCACAAGTATCCACAGAAGGCAAACATGGTAAAGGCACACAAGTCACATAAGAGAGCCCTTAGATTTCAGGCTGGCATGGAGCTTAAGTACTACCCTCTTTCAGTTCAGTTGGTTAAGACCTGTCCTAAAAATAGTAATCGGGTTCTAGAGGATCTCAATATCACCGACTACCCTCAATCGGTCATAATTCCAGTTTAGCAACCTTTTCTTGCAGCCGGAATCATCGCTAGAGTTTAGTCTCAATGAGTGTAGCATACTGCTACTGTTCTATGGCCAAGTTGGTCAATTTAAGGTTCTAAGGTCAGTTGGTGCTTAATGACTCCTTAGAAGACCCATATTCTCCTCGTTCCAACACTAGGGATATCGGTACAGACCAAGGTGTCACACCAACGTAGCTACTGCTTCATCCGTGTCGGTCTACGCCGGACAGATCCCTCACAGTTTATTGCTACTTACCTAAAGGGTATCCCCAGATCCGGGTTAGGATCTATAGAACTCCGATACAAGCCCACAAAATTAAAGCATACAAAACATACAATTGAAAACACAATGATCTAATCCTAAGGTACACCCCACTTATAAGAGGAATCCCTAGCAGAGTCGCCAGTTCTGTGATCGGTGGGAATGAGAACTGACTGTTGTGGAATGCTGGTTCGCGTTTGCGTTTGTTTTCGCAAAATGTCGCGGTAAGCAAGAGTCGCCACCGTCTTTTATTTTATCCAACAAGGAAAGGACAAAAGCACAGAAAAATTCCTTTTCGAGATGTTTCTCGGGTTCGGGAGGTAGATTATAGAAAGGGAATGTGTTAGCACCCTTTCTACCCGTGGTTATCCACGGGCTCTTAGGTACTTGCTCATTATGTTTTCAAAATTTTGCTTTTCTTTGTGATTGTGGGTTTGAAAAGAGTTTTTGTTTGAAAGAAGTGTGAGTGCGAAAAGTTTTGTTTTGTTTTTAAAAAGAGCAAGTACTTAAGAGTCATCTACCTACTCGAAAAAGGGAATTAAACTGTGCTAATGTCCTTTAGACAATGCTATCCCACTATTGAGGAGTAGGCAGCATCGTCGTTGGAGTTTTTCGGGTCAATTTGATTAAGGGACGTATGGTCACTAAAGCAATGTTAGGACGCCTTAGCGGTAACCCTAATTTCTTAGATCATTTTTATCCGAGGCAACCGTTTTGAGGCAAATTTGATCTTTGGACAAGAGGGCGGCCTCTAAAACATCCTATACTCAATGACCATGTTCGAGGCAACCAAGTGAGGTGTACCCTAAGAGTGGCATGTGCGAGTGTATTGTTTTTCAGATATATTATCTTTGTACATGTTATGGTGAGCTATTGTTGATCTTATCTTGCCATACATATCCTATTTACTAGCAAGCATATAAAAGTAATAAAGCACAGAAAGATAAAATCCTACACTATTACAACCATATTGAATTGCATGAAAATATAAGGGCAAAAATAAAATAAAAATCAAAAAAGGTGAGGGTCTTTCGATTGAGGCAGAAAACCCTTTGATTCTGCACTTTATGGCTCTCTTCGATTTGGCCTGAAAAGGGTGAAGGCATGACTTTCGACTGAGGCCTCATGGTCAGCATGTTGTGCCTTTCGATTGGGACCAGTGGGACAACATGTTGTGCCTTTCGACTAGGCCTGGAATCTGTGCAAGATGTAATCTTCCTTTCTGCCTCCTTCGACTGGGCCTGGAGTCAGTTAGGGAATGCCTTTCGACTGAGCCTGGAAGTCAGTGAAGGCATGCTTTTCGTGTGGGCCTAGAAGTCAACATGGTTTTTCCTCCTGGTTGTCTCTTTCGTTTGACTTGGAGAAAGAGGATAGAAGCCAGAAGCTTCGTTTCCTATTTCCTGTTTCCTATTTATTTCATTTAAAGCATTAAATGGAAACATGGCCTAAGGCCATGCTAGTATTTGTTTGGTAAACAGTTTAACAGTTAAAGCAAGTTCATGTAAACAGAAAGCAAAAACAAAAGGGTTTAGCTCTGAAAACATATTAAGTAGGTGGAAATGAAAAGAACCAAAGTGTTATGTACATGTTTTGAAATGAAAGGGAAGATTATTCTGCCATGAAACGAAAAGTTCAAAGGTAAGAATAACTTACCTTGCTTCAGGCCTTGAATAGATGTGGGGCCTTGAGTGGTGGCCCTGGATGCTGGATTCGAAAGAGGGGTCAATAGCTGTGCTTGGAACACTAGATTTGAAGGAAAAGAAAAAGCAAGTGTGATGCTTCTTTGATTCAAAAGAGACTGAAGTGTGGCTGTTCTTCAGAGTCGAAGGAGATGAATGTGATTCTGTTTTTTTTTTGTGATTTCTCAAGTGTTAATGAACTTTGAGAGTTTTATTGTGTTTGATAAAATTTGGGGGATTCGTTCCTCTGGTCCAAAAATCCTCTCTAAACATGTGTTGGAGCCTCTTATTTATAGGCAAAGTTGGCTGAAGTTTTTGGAGGGAAAACAAAATAATTTGAAAATTTTGGGTAAACTGCTCTTTGTAGCCTTCAAGGGACAGTGCTTGTAAGCTTATTTCGGTGCAAGAATGGGGCGGTGTTTCAGGACTGTTGTGCAACAGTTTTGACCAGTGTACCATGCCTGAACTTGGAAGTAAGCATCTTTGAATATTTCATCCTTTCATTTTGACCCTCCTTCGACCAGATTCTTCTTCCAACATATTGTTTGACTTTCCTCCAACAAGTGTCCTTCGAAAGAATCACCTTTGTGCATCGTTTGAAGGGGCCATCAACCATGTGCTGAAGTTTTTCAAGGATGGAAATGCAGCACACTAAAGAGAAATGTTGTCCAGTCGAAGCTAGTACAAGCGTAGTCAATGTTTTTTCGAAGCCTTATGGTCGAAACAAGCTAATTCCCAGTCAAAGCTTGTATCGAAGAAAACATATTTCCAAATCGAAAGCTCATGCTCGAAGGAAGCATATTGCCCAATCGAAGCATTTGGATCGAAACAAACATAAAGGGAGTCATTGCCTCTTAATGTGAGGGAAGTTCTTGGCTTCTGAATCGAAGGGTGTTTCTAAACTTGCACTCAAAGGAGGCTCTTGCTCAAAACGAAGGATGTAATCCAAGCTGCATTCGAAGGAGGCTCTTTCTCAAAACGAAGGATGTAATCCAAGCTGCATTCGAAAGAGGCTCTTGCTCAAAACGAAGTATTTAATCCAAGTTGCATTCGAAGGAGGCCAAGAGTCAGTCGAAGGGTGCTAAATCGAAGGAGACATGTTTTCCTCCAAATTTGTCAAAATGTTATTTTTATCTGTTTTCTCCCTTTTTGACAGTTTCCTTTTAATTTTGGTACTGGAAAATTCCAAAGTACTTGTGCAAGCTTGAACCTTGAGAATCCTTGTGAGAAAGGCCTTGAAGAATTGAGAGGGCAAATTTTGGGGTACAACACTCTTGTTATCCGCAAAATTTACAATAAAACACAAAACCAAGTCAGTTCTCCCACCGTATTACAGAAGGAATCACTACATCTGGAACTAGACCCATTTCTAGAGCACCAATTTTGAAAGCATCATAACCTTATACCGACTTCAGTCTTTCCTCGATGGCTTTGAACTGATTGACCGCCACAAGATCTTAAACATCATTGGTATGAAGCTCCTTTTGTTGAGGCATTTGAGTTATACCCTCCAAGTCATGATCCCCGTTGGGAGGATTATTGGCTGGAATCTGCAAAGTGTGGGAGAATTGTTGACTGGAATCTGCAAAGTGTGAGATGTACCATCCTTCAGAGGCGGTGGAACAAAACCTTCTATGTGAGCTTGATTAGTCTCTTATTGAGAACCAGTTGACTTCAAGAGGCTAAATTCTAGTTCGTGTCTTGGTTTGTGACCGCTCAATGCACCAATGGTTTGGGCTACTTCTTCGAAGGCTACCTTGGGAATCTCGTCTTGCCTTTCTATGATGTTATTCAAGGCGAGAAGGACTTGACTCATATCTCTTTTCATTGAGTTGATACTTCCTTTCACTTGTTCTAAATCCTCTTAAAAAATTTCTTGGTTATGCTCTAGTTGCTCCATTACTTTCTTCTGATGAGCTCTCGTTTGATATGGAGGTTCAAATGGTGGTATGCGTTTACCAATGATTTAACTGGAGATGTTATGAAAACGATGAGTTTTTTGAATGAGGTATGAAATGTGATGCTTATGGTTGGATGAATGCGTATGAATATGCTAATATTTTATTTTATGTCTTATCCACTCGTCATTCCTTTTTATTATGTTTTTCATATATATTCTTTTTCAGGTTCTTATCTTTTACGGGTGAGAATCCTAAGTACACAAATAAAATACTAAAACAAAGTACTTTTTATAGAATAAACCATAATCCTTGAAAAGGGAAATACAATTTGTACAAAAGAAAATACTTAAGGGAAATACTGAATGGAAATACTGAATCAAAACAAATGTCAAATACTGAAAGAAATATCAAAATAAACTAAAATCTCCTAAGTACGCTTGCGGATTTCAACCCTAAAACCATCAACCATCTCCCTACACAGCTTGAGAAAGTCTTCAACATCCTTTAGAAGAGGGACCATCACGGCTTATGCATCTCTTAAGCTTTAAGGAATTTCACCAATGAGATTGTTTGTTAAGAAGGCGAGCTTTGCATGCTTGCCTTTGTACCTTAGATACTCCTTGTAAAGTGTTGGGATTATGACCTTCTTATCTTCTCCTACTTGAGCAATCTTTGTATATTGTTCTTCCCAATACATCTTTTCATCCCTCATCTCCTTATAGAGCTCCCTTTGAATAAGGAAATCTTTTTAGAGGCCTTCTAACTCTTGATAGACTTGCTCATACTCCTCTACTTTTCGAGAGAGAAGTATTTTTGCTCTCATCTTCATAAGGTGTTCCCATACCTCTGACTCTTGACCTTCTTGGAGATGTGTAATAAGTTTTTAGATCTGCTTCCCTTGATCTTGAGCATCTTATTCCAACCCTTGGATTTGGATTTTCAGAACCTCCTTCATCTCACTCTTGTCTTGCAATACTTTATTATACCATCTCTTTAGCCTTCCAATATCCCTAGCAGCATCGTCGAACCGTTGGTTGTTGGAATCAAGATTAAAGGTAGCACTTAGCAACCCTTTAGTCGAACGCTTTCGTTTAAACCTCTCCTTATAAGCTATTTCACAATATTTTTGAATATGTTGGTCTTTCAGCTCAATTTCTTGTTGCAAATGATTCTTTTCATAGGAAACATAAAGGTCATGCTCTAATCCATCCTTTTCTCTTTAGGCTTTCTCAAGGGAAATTCTTAACTCTTCCACTTCTTCTACTGATATATGCAGAGGATTTGGAATTTATGACTTGTATTAAGGATCAATGTCGAACAATAGCTTGTTGATTCTAACTCTATCCAAAACCCACTAAGTATATGGCTCTCTTGCCACGACATTTTTCCTACCAAATTCAACCCCATTCTTGTGAACTTTCTCCCAAGCTTGTATGACTTTCTTGAGTAGCTCGAGATTTCTTCTACCCATATCATGAATGATTAATTGTTTAAGTTGATCTTCTGAAGGTTTATCTTCCAAAGGGTTCCCAAGTTGACGTAAAGCCAAAGTATGGTTGTAATTAATGCATCCTCTTGTCCCAATCAGTGGAACATTTGGAAACTCTCCACAACTATGAACAATTTCCTCTATGTTTAGCTTTCTACATACCATAAGACAGAATCAACACTAAGAGCCCTTAATTTTTGAGCCCACTCATTCTTTGTCAGATCCTTAACCATACAACTATAATAGAGGAATAAAACAAAGTAGCACACCTTTCCCTTTTTCATAACATGTAAGAAGGGAATAATATACATCAGCAAGCAAAGTAGGAGTAAGATCAATACTTAATACCTTTACAACCCAAAATACATTAATGGCTACAGAATCTAGATCGTCCACAGTATTTAGAAACAAAGCCAAGCCAAGAATAAGCAAATCTAAACAAACTCCACAAACCTCTCATTCTTTCTTATCTACAAAAGAAATAGCTTTAGATTCTAAGTAATGTCTTTTGATGCCTTGCACTTCCCTGTCTTTCTTATAGTTGAGTACTAGGTCAGTGAAGGGTATCCCTAACTCCTTAGCCAAATCTTGGAATTTGATGGTATTCCTAATTCCTATGTAAGCTTCATCCTTGATTTTGGAGAATCTCAAAATCCTATCAAATTCTTCCAAAGTAGGAAGCAACTGAAAGTTTTGAAAAGTAAAACACCTTAGCGGAGGGTCATAGAATTGAGCAAGGGCAGTAATGACTTTCACTTGTACATTCATTTGATCAGATCCATAATATCTCCATACCAACGAACAAACCCTTTCACAGATTTTTCAGGAAACTTTTCCCTAATCAACTTCATTTTCTTGATATCTGGCATTGCGACACTAATGCGGATGGTTGATTTCTTACCAGTGTTCATTTTGAGATACTCACCAAAACCTTTCTTTGTATTATTATTTTTTTTGCAAGGAAATCATGTGGATATGACACAAAAAATGAAAAAAATGAATATTTTTAAATGCAATATGTATGTATGTACGGTGATGTAATTTGGTGGTGGGATTGTAAGGGTATCCTTAGTGGGTAGGCTTCTAGTTTCATCATATGGATATTCTACCCTCCCTCACAAGAGTGGTTTCCTTTAGGGTATCATGGATAACACTAGAGGGAAAATACATAAGGGCCACCCTTAAGAAGAGCTTCTTTGTAGACCGAGACTTTCGGCTCTTAGATCATACAAGGTCTCACCATGAGATTTTATTTTTGGTTATACAAAGAGTCATTGATCAAATTCAAAGTCCTATCTCCAAGAGAGGCTAGCCCTCTGAAGATATTTTTAAGAATTCGACTGACTCTAGGCGAAGTTGTCGCAAAAACTCATAGGGATGTTAAACCCCATTGGCCAATTGACAATCATTCTTCTAAGGTTTGATATATTAATTAGAAATGAAATCCCACCAACAATATGAATAATATGATAATAACAACAAATAAACAAATAAATAAACAAAATATTAAACTAATATGTAAACAAATAACATGCTATAAATAGAAACCCAAAAACCCTATACATTCAAGGAGGGAAAGAATCTAACCCTAGGGTAGTGCCCTCGGCAGAGTCGTCAGTTGTCATTACCGGCAAAAAATACGACGGTCGCCACCACTACTTATATCATAAAGAAGGGAAAGAACATATAACCCTAAGCTTTTCAGAGATTATAAATTCGTGAGTCGATTAGATAAAAGGAAAGGTGTTAGGAGCCCTTTATCCCTTTGTTCTCAAGGGGCTCCTCTTGTAAGTTTCAGGGTAAATCAGGAAATTCTACTTAACTGTGTTGTTTCCATGTATTTAAGAAAATGTTTACTTTTTTATTTATGGGACTCGCCTTGGTTTTAATCGTGTGCATATGTATCTCATTATGAAGAAATCAGAGTCTGTTTCGTAGTTCGTATAGTTTGGTTAGTTTTTTATAGGATTACATAGAATTGCTTTTGAGTTATCCTTGAACCTTGTCTGTGTTTGAAAAGTTGAGTGAACATAGACGTAGTTCACAGTTAATTTTGAAAGTAACCCTATTTAATCCTTTTTTGAAAATATTATTGAATTTGAATTAAGTTAGTAGCAAAATAATTTGAGATTGGTTAGCTATTTTGAATGCACGATGAAATTTGAAAATATTTGAATGATATTGAAGTTAGTAAAAAAAATTTAATGATTTAAATAAAAAGTGGTTGGTAATTTTATAAAATAATTAATAATTTTTATAATTATAATATTTATTATCAAAAGTATATTATATATTTATAATAATAAAAAGGTTATCTTAATGCAAAAAGTGAAAAATTGATATATAGAGAAAAATGCTCAATATAAATGGATGTAATAAATAAATAAATAAACTAAATAAATAAATTAAATAAATTATTTATATAACAGGGGGTGTATTTTCCTTCAGGAAAGAAGTTTGGAGGGTACATTTAGCAAGGACTTAAGCCCATGAAATTATTCAGTTGGTAAAAGTAAATTGAGTGCATGAATAGAAACGGGCTTAAGCCCAGAACAAATTCTTGATCCGTTTGGTCGTTGTATGGGGGAGCCTACGGAGCTATGGTGTGCCAGCGAGCCTAACGATGTTTGATTTGGATTACAAGGCCATCAGAAGTCAATTCTGAGACGTTGATCTAGAGTATGAAAAACTCACGACCACAATTATGTGTTGACTAAGGTGCACAATGAACGAGCATACATGAAGAACCCTAGCAATGTTTTGACCTAACCCTACGAACCCTTATAAAAAAAACAATCTGGATGAACCCTAACCCCAATTGTGAAAATTTGTTTGGAAAAGTGTAAGTGTGAAAAGTTTTGATTTGAGCAAGTACCTACTAGCATCTACTTACTCGAAAAAAGATTATTCCTATTCTTGTTTCCTTTAGATAGCGCTATCCTACTATTGAGAAATAGGTAGCACCGTCGTTGGAATTTGCAAGGGTCAATTCGAAAGGGACGTACGGTCACTAAAGCAATGTTAGGATACCTTAGTAGTAACCCTAGAGTCTTAAGATCATATTCGAGGCAACATTTCCGAGGCAACCTTTGCGAGGAAACATTCGAACGGGACGTTTGATCTTTTTAAGATATGAGGGCAACCACTAAGATACCCTAAGCTTAATGATTGTTTACCAAAGGCAACCGAAGTGAGAGTATACCTTAAGAGTGATATGTGCGAGTGATTTGTTTCAGTTATTTATCTTTGCATATTAGGGTTTTCTAACCGTGTTAATTTGTCATGCATTCTTGCCATACAATCCTATTAGCATACATCTAAACAGTCAAATATTTGCGGGAATTAAAATGCGAGAAAGTAAATCTACGCTATTACAAGGCTTCAGGGAGGGGGATTAATTACATAGCCAAAAACCCGGGGAAAAGCGATAAGTAAAAAGTCCTAGATTAAACTATTACAAACCATGAACAGTTACAACAATATTGGCAAAAATAAATAATACGCGCGCGATGAATCGAATAAGAGACAACTAGTGTTTTGACCCTTGCCTAAACCTAATTGCGATTGATTAAAAAAATGTTTTTGTCATGTTTTGTTATTTAAAAGAAATCATTAAATAAGAAAATCCTAATTCTAATTAATTTTAAATTAAGAAAGAAAATAAATAAATTAATTTATTCTATAACCTATTTTTGTATTTTTATTTATTTGAGAAAAAGAGCAAAATAGAATTAAATCAAAATTTTTAACCTAATTTCTATTTGATTTTATTTATGAAAATAAATTACAATTTCCCTAAATTAAACTAAATTAAATTAATTTTGATAATAATAAAAAAAAAAAGAACTAATCCTAATTTTTTTATGACTTATTGATTTTATGGTTTTTATGAAGACAAGATTAATTTGTCAATTAAAAAAGATTAAAAGAAAATTAAAAGAATTAAAGAAAAGAGATAAATAATAAAAAAAAGTTAGAGATGGGCCTGATGTCATTTAGCAATTCAGGGGGTGGCAATCTGAAATTTTTGGGCCTAGATAACTAAGGCCTGCTTGACTTTGCCTGATTTAGTGCATACGTTAACTTGAGGCGCATGATGGACCTCTTGCTACTTGAGCGTTGGATCCAGATTGCTGATGGATCTGATGGTGTAAATTGAATGGCCCATGGTGGACGTTGGGGGGTGCAGTGTACCTGATTACTGATTGAAAAATAACATGAACGAAGTTTGGGACCTGGGGATCGAACCCAGGTCCTTATGCCCAACACCAAACACGCCCAACCATCTGTACCACGCGCTTCATTTGTTCATATAATGACAATAATGCATAATATATAAAACAAGCTAGTTAATTGGGAAAAATGCGCTAAAGTTCAAATCACCCAACCAGGGAGAGACACGCATCGTCTTCTTCACCAAACTGTCCTTTTAGCCGAAGATATTTTTACCTACGGACGCTGCGGTGTAGCTACAAACCCGTGTATCTCAAAAATTATCCACAAGCAAGATAAATGACCATGGCTGGTACCAATCAATTTGTCTCATCCTCACGAGTATCATGCTACCAGAATCAACATCCGATTTAACCTATATTGCAATGCCCTAAAACTAACCAAGAAACCCTAACCATGGTAGTTTTACATACAGTCATCAAAAATGCAATTGAATAGAATGATTAGCTTGCAAACTTAATAAGGAACAAGAATATATAATCAAAATGCACAAATGATGTATAAATCAATGAAAATGAAAATGAGTTTTTTAGGCTAACCGTGTGGTTGCTACAAAGTGTTTTAGGACGTGGGGAGGCTTGCTAGTGATTGGAACACGCTCCTGAGACATCCAGCAACAGATTGGTAAGGTTAGGATGGCTTGAGATGGTCTGTAACTTGGAATTCGGTCTGCAATTTTTCTTTGAAATTTTGAAGTTTCTTCTGCCTCTTTCACGACTGCCCAACCCCTTTTCTTGCCTTGGATTCCTTCTGTATATGTAGTGCAACATATTAGGTCAACAAAAATGAATTGAATCTTGCCCATTATGAAGATTTGATTTGGTCTTTCATGGCATATGATATCTTTCTAAATTTGCTTCAATCCAATCTTTTTCCACCCAAATCAATCTTGCACGAATTGGTTGTCCTACTAGCTGTACATAGACTCAAAAGATGCACAAAAAATCCAAGATTTGATTTGATTTTATTATTTTACCATTTAATTTGATTTATTTTGATTTAAATAAATAAAAAATCAAAATAAATGATAAAAATAATAAAATAAAAGGTGGAAAATTTTAGGGGTCGTGGGTCCTATTAGAAACATGTTTCAAACAAGAAAACATGGGCCCCTTTGGAGAAAAAAAAATGCAAATTTGATCAATGTTGACTTTTGGCAATTTTGCAAAAAAGGTCAACTTGGCCAATGCATAACTCTCTCAATTTTGACCCTAGAGAGGTGTTCTTGGACTTTTTAGAAATCTTGGGATGTCCCCTAAGCAACCATTTTTGTCTCATCTCAATTGAGTCTTCCATGTTCATGTATGAAGCTTTGACCCAAAAGGTGTTTTTGTTGACTTTCCAAAATGACCTATAATGTCAAAATTCATATCTTCTTGTGAGTGCATATTTTGAACTTGGGAGATGAAGATGAATTGTAGGGAATTGCATCCTTTTCAAAACGAGCTTTGGATGGGTCATCTCTGATAAAGTATGAGAATGTTATGCTTGGTCAAAGTTGAGTTGACTTTTCCTGCAAAACCTTAATTTATCAACTTTTGCGTTTTGATGAATTGTGAGCAATCCTTGCAGAATCATGATCAACCCTTGATAAAATGATGAATAATACTCCAAAAGGAGGATGTTTACCAAAAATCTTGAAGTTTGAC
This sequence comes from Vicia faba, assembly GCA_948472305.1. Classification (NCBI taxonomy): domain Eukaryota; kingdom Viridiplantae; phylum Streptophyta; class Magnoliopsida; order Fabales; family Fabaceae; genus Vicia; species Vicia faba. The sequence goes on from OX451737.1 coordinate 1,045,750,041, forward strand.
TGTATGTGGGCCATAGTTGACTTTTGACCTAGCACGATCGATTTTCAGGCATCTGAGCAATTGACTGAGCAAACTTCTTCTGCAAGGCTTAAAACTTGACATGGATGATCTTGAGGACATATTAGGACAATGGTGAAAATTTTAGTCCTTTGTGGTTCACACATCTTGATGAAAATAGAAACCCTAATTTGAGGTAGACTGCCTTAGGAGAGAGTTTGTCTGGTCAACTCTTGAACTTCCTTGAGCAATTTGGGGACCTCACTTGCCATGTGTTGAGAAATATGGGAGAGAAAATTTTGGGGTAAAAAACCAATGCTCAAGAACCCTAACCCTAACCTAAGAACCATAGCCCTAAATATCTAGAAAAACACCCCAATCAAACATGAACGCACATTAATCATAACAAACCAAGATAACCTAAGCTAAGTTTTTCGGCTTACCTTCCTTGCACTGAATCTTTGTGTAAAATTCCTTTCCGTTTCTATGATTCTTTCACTAACTTCCTTCTGATTTCTCTCTCAGTTTGTTAGTAGGTACAATGATGATGGCTTAACTCGAAGGCTTAGGCTTTCAGTGTGAAATCCTAAATATTCAAAGGATTAAGCTTTAGTGACGACGAGGATCGTAGGAAAACAATTGATTGCAAAGGGTTTTCTCTTTAATTTTTCTGTCCTTCTCTCTGTCTTAGAATTAGGTTTATATAGTATTTTAGGTTAGCTAAATTAGGAAATAGATTTAGGATTGGTTTACAGTTATAGGTTTGATTGAATCAATTAGGTTTAGATTGATTGAAAATCAAACATTTGATTTTAAGATTTGATTGATTCTGTTTGTAATTGGCACTTAGGGTTCTGATGTTGTATGTATCTGGACAAATTTCTGTGTAAATTCGTATAAAATCAAATCTTCGGCCAAATATGATTTGATTCACTAAAAATTCATGAACTTTAGACTTTTGTGTTTCTTAGGTTCGAAGAGTCCAACATGGGCGCAACACTCATGTAACACGGTGGGAGAACTGACTTGGTTATTTTGCGTTTGATCGCAAATGTTGCCGTTAGCAAGAGTCACCACCGACTTTTCTTTTATCCAAAAGGAAGGGTTGAAAAGAACAGGAAAGACCTTTGAGTTGTTTTCTTGAGTCTGGGGGGTGGATTATGAAAAGGGAAGGTAGTAGCACCCTTCTCATCCGTGGTTATCTACAGGCTCTTAGTTACTTGCTAGATCACTTGCTTTTGTTTGAAAATGTGCTTTGTGTGGTTTTTGAAAGTATTTTGAAAAGGGCGCCATCGTTTAGGCAAACTTTGTAATTATTCTCATTCGTAAGAATGTATACAAAGTGTTGATCCTTTGAAAATAGCAAGGATGTTTTTGGTTTGAAAATGAGCAAGCAACTAGGAACATTCTACCTACTCAAAAGTCTTTCTTGTTTATTTCCTCTTTCCTTTGACATTGTTATCTTACCATTGATTTGGTAAGAAACCCTATCTTTGGATGTAAAAAGGGACGGGCAAGGGTCATCGTATAGCCATGATTAGCAATGTTGTGAAATATCTTAGCAATTCTCTTTAAGGGACTAAGATCATTTTGAAAGGCAACTTTGATAGCGTCATCGAGAGACTATGATCTTGTATTTTTTATTACTTTTACTAAGATACCCCACATGCGTAACATGGCTATTTTATAAGGCAACAAAGTGGATTTAGCCTAAGGGTGTAAGTGTGCAAGTGTGTTGGTTTACATGTATTGTTTTGTCTTTGAATTAGGGTTTTCTAAGCTTTGATTTTATCTTTCCATACAAACCCTAATTTACTAGCATTTATATATAAAGCATTAAATTGCGGAAAATAAAAATACTAAGCTATTACATCAATAGGGGAGGGGTGTACAAATTTACAAATGGGGAAATTGCAAGAAAATTAAATCTAAATAATTATTACAACCATATTGAATATTGTACAAAAAATAAAAAATGCAAGAATGTAAATGGAAAAAGAAATGATTTTTGTTTGTTTTTTATGAAAGGGTTTAGTTTTGAACTAATTAAAAATGATTAAGGAAAATTAAACAAAATTAACTTAAACTAAATAAAAAAAGAAAATAACTAAAAAAAAAGATTTTTTTAGGGTTTTATTTATGAAAAGGTTTTAAATTAATAAAAATAATATGGATATTAATTAATTAAAAGAAACCTAAGTTCTAAATTAATTTTAATTACAAGAAAATAATATAATGGTTAAACCTAAACCTAAATATTAATTATTAAGAAAGAAATTAATTTATTAATAAATTTTTTTTGTTCTTTTAGTTTTATAAAACAAAATAAACTAAATAAATGTAAAAATAATAAATAAAATATTTTTTGGGATTTTTATTAATGACAATAAAAAATAATATTAATAATAATACTAATAATAATAATAATAATAATAATAATAATAATAATAATAATAATAATAATAATAATAATAAAGAAAAAAGAAATAAAATAAAATAAGAAAAAGAAAATAATAATGAAAATATGGGCCAAGGGGGGTGCTGAAGCAAAGCCAGGGGTTAGAAGCCAGTAAAGTAAAGAGAAGGCCTAATGCTGAGCCCAGGCGTTGTAAAGGAAACAAAAAAAAGTAAAAAAAAAGTGTGAAAAATAATAAAAGGCAGCGCACTAGGTGTTGAACCCACGCCCTATTGGTTACCAGCGCGCTGCCTTACCACTGGGTTGGCTATACATCCGTTAACATTGGCACAAAAATAAATACATAACATAAAACTTGCCCTGACTGTACTTCATCTTCAACCTCCAACCAAAGGATCTGTAACTTGCTCATTCTTCAACCATTTTCAAAAATATAAACATGAAACTTATGTACTTTTTCATCACGAATCCAACCATGTAACTAATTTAAGCTAACATTCAAAGATAAAGATGGATTTATGAAAGTACTAAATTCTGACCTAAATGTTTCAGCAAGTTTAAACTCAAAATTCTTCATGCTCAAGCAACATAAATGAAATCTATGGACATGTATAGTTTCAGGGCAATGATATCTACATTCTATCTTCACAAATGCAAGCCTAACAATGCCTATTTGAATAGTTCAAAATTCAAAAAACTCACCTTGCAAGAGGGTATTGTGTTTTGAGTTTGATCAGCTTTTGATGAGTTCCAGTGATTAGGTTAGCTTCCTCAAGTTCCCAGGAAGCTAATGTGATGCTTGGCTTGAGTTGAAAGTGGCTGAGGAGTTCTGGAGAAGTCAACTTGCAGAGCTCTGTTTTTGGTTATGGAGGTTGATGCAGATGGAGTTACAGTTATGAAACAGGGTCAGGGATGAGTTGTATTTGATGTTTAGAAGCTTTAAGAACTAAAAGGCTTGGAAACGCTAGAGGGAGATGTGAGTTTCAAGATTTTGGTCAGATTATGCAACAATGGAGTTTTGTGATATAGTTCTAATTTTTTGTGTGTTTTTGAGCTTGTGTATTCATGTGTTTTGATGAAAATGACTTGTGTATAAGTAAGGAAAAGGTTCTGAGGCTTGAGAGGGTCAGAATCATACAAGTACAAGTTATGGCTATGTTACTTGATTTTGAAGAAAAGTGAAAACATGGTTTCAAGGCAAAGTACAAGCATGAGATGAGTTGTTTAGAGGATTTAGACGAGTTTCTTTTGGGTTATAAATTGTGTATGATCAGAAGAAAACAAGTGCAAAGCTCAAGAACTGGTTTTGTGCATAAATCGACTTTTCCAAAATGGAAATGTGCACCTTCTTCCCAAAATGGAATTAAGCATGGGCAATGCATTGAATGCTTGAGTTGAAGCCTCTAACAATTGTGCAAACATTTAATTATGGAGTTCCAAACAAGTTTGAGGCCTGCAAAGAAAAGATTGTGCAGCCTAGCATGGATTTGAATTCTTGTTCATCGTGAAAATGACCTATAATTCAAGAATGAAATGCCAACTTCATGCCTTCGATTCTCCTTGCTTAAACATGATCTCAAGGAGTTCTTGGACATTTTAGAAAGCTTGTAATGTGCTCTATAACCCCTCTTTGAATCACTTTTGAAAATTCCCCTTGGAACTATGTGAAAATTTTCCATGAAGTTAGGTCAAAATCTTGCCTAAACTAGGGCAAAATTTCACTAAGTTTCCAAGTTTCATGAACATGTATTCACAAAATCATAACTTGAAATCCATGAATTTCTAGGAGAAGTTGTATAAAGAAATTTTTTATATCTAATTGAGATCTATAACTTTCATGTTGAAAGTTTCCTTTTAATCATCTTGCATCAAGGTGAAAAATTGGTTCAAAGTTGTGAAAAAATATGAAGTTTTCAACACTTAGAAAAATTTCAAAGTTTGGAAACTTTGACTTTTTCAAAATAAAATCTTGACTTTTTGATTTCTTGATAAACAAGTTTCATATTTTGACATGTTTTGATGAATTGTGATCTTTGACACTTGATTTTGACCAAAAAGTCAAAGTTTGACTTTTCAGTGTACAGTTGACTTTTGATCAATTTACTGAAAATCAACTATCAATCAAATGACCCTGAGAAATGTTTTTATTCATGCCATTAGGTCAAAATGATGCAATTTAATCCTTGATATCATGTCTCAAACCAATTAACCATTTGCTAAGTCAAAAATCAGAAATTGCCCTACTCAGTCAAAACCCTAATTTTAACCATTTTGCCCTTTTGATGATCTGATCAAATTTCTTAAGGAATTGTGGTCCAAACTTGATCAAATGACATATATGAGTTCACAATGTTGATACGAATAAAAAATTATGAAGTTTGACTATAAATTGGCCATAGTTGACTTTTCCCCCAATACAACTGATTTTTAGGTCAACTGATCAATTGACTGAGCAAAAATGTGATCCAAGACTTGAAACTTGACATAAGCAATATTGAGGGTCCATAATGATCCATGAAAGTCATATGATGCATTAAAAGTTCAAATATCCTTGTGCAATATCAAACCCTAATTTCAATCATCAATGCTTAAGGAGGTGTCTTGAGCTGATCAACCCTTGTGCAGTCTTGGACCAAAGGAGATCTTGTGAGAAAATAATTGATAAATGAGAGGGAAAATTTTGGGGTACAACAGCTGCCCCTGTTCAATCATCTTAAACCTGAAAAGTTAGATTGGCGGATCCGCCATTCGTGACTCGAAGGTGGAAGATGATTGGACACTAGAGTGCCCAAAAAATTGCACTCAAAGATGAATTGTGAATGGGCTTATAGATGCCATTTGGAGGAATGGGGGAGATTTTACAGAGATGGGCTTGTAGATGCCATCCAAAGGTGACTGTTGACATAAAATGGACTAAGTTTGAACTTGATTTCAACTGGAAAAGAATCAAAATAAATCTTTGGAGCGAGTTATCTGAAACTAGCAGAAGTCTTGTATGTTGTTTAACTGGGAAGAATCAGAATAAATCTTGGAGCGATTTATCTGAACTAGAAATGTTCATTTGTAAAGTATCAGGATAAACCATTGAGAGGTTTAAACTGAACCAAAAGAGGTCTTGAATATTCTTTAACTGGAGAGAATCAGAGTAGATCTTTTGAGCGATTTATCTGAACCAGAGAAAGTGCCTGCTAGGAATGAATCAGTATAAATCATTGAGAGATTTATCTGAACCAGCAGGGATTTGGAGAAGAATCAGAATAAATTGTTGAGAGATTTATCTGAACCAGAGAAAGAGTCTGCGGGAAAGAATAAGAATAAACGGTTGAGAGATCTAAACTGAACTGGCAGGGGTCTGGAGAAGAATCAGAATAAATCGTTGAGAGATTTATCTGAACCAGAAAAGATGTCGCTAGGAAAGAATCAGAATAAACCGTTGAGATATTTAAATCGAACCGACATGGATCTGGAGAAGAATCAGAACAAATCATTGAGAGATTTATCTGAACCAGAAAAGACGTCTGCGGGAAAGAATAAGAATAAATCGTTGAGAGATTTAAACTGAACCGGCAGGGATCTGGAGAAGAATTAGAACAAATCATTGAGAGATTTATCTGAACCAGAGAAGACGTCTGCGGGAAAGAATCAGAATAAACCGTTGAGATATTTAAACCGAACCGACAGGGATCTGGAGAAGAATCAGAACAAATCATTGAGAGATTTATCTGAACCAGAGAAGACATCTGCAAGAAGGAATCAGAATAAATCATTGAGAGATTTAAACTGAATCGGCAGGTGTCTGAAGGAAATATCTATTATGTAGATGATTGACCAGTCCTTTCTTGGGAATTGATCTGTAATTGACTTGCTGAAAATTTGACGATAAATTTCTGTTGATTGATCTTTCCTGAAAATATGAAAGGTTAGTTATATGTAATGCCATGATGTATTAAATGCATGGTACAATGCTGTTTCTCAAAATAAATGAGGTCGTGCTGTATGCATTTGTGTCGTCAATGCCATGATGTATGGATGTAATGTATGGATACGTTAATTGTTATGCCGCAGTGTTGCTGGAATCAGGGATAATGAATCCCTGAGTACTGTAAGTCTTCATATTTTGAAGTGTTGATGAGTTTCCATTTGTTAAAGAGATAAACCCTGTTGTGGAAGGGAAACGTTATGCATTGCTTGTGGACCTTGTGAAATCCTGTTGGGGAATCCTGAGAAACTTAGGCGACTTTTACTGGGGAATCTTCGGAGCGATAACCAGAAATTTTATTCCGTCGGGGATGTGAGAACACTTGATACCATTAGGTTGTATACTGGAGATATGTTAGCAATCCTGTAGTGGGATGTCCTGAGTTCCGCTCTTGCTGGAAAAAGTACCTGCGTGGGATTTTATGGAATAGTCTAAAGATATTATCCTATTTCTTAAAGCCATTAGTGATTGTCTTTCTATTTTCTGTTCCTCTTTTTTCGTTCATTTGTAAGCAGTAGTCACATTCAAATGCATATTGTGATGCGGTGGGAGAACTGACTTGAGGTTTTGCATTTGTGTTCGCAAATGTTTCGGTTTAGCAAGAGTCACCACCGACTTTTTATTTATCCAAAGGAAAGGTCAAAAAGCACAGGAAAGGCCTTTGAGATGTTTTCTTAGGTTCGGGGGGTAGATTATGAAAAGGGAAGGTGCTAGAACCCTTTTCATCCATGGTTTTCCATGGGCTCTTAGTTACTTGTTTTTAGATCACTTGCTTTGCTTTTTCAATTGTTTGAAATGGTGCCTTTGTGTGTGGTTTTTAAAGTATTTTGAAAAGAGGCTATCATTGTGGCAACCTTTGTAATGATTCTTGTTTGAATGTATACAAAGGTGTTTCTCTTTTGAAAAATGTTTCAATGTTTGAAAGTTTGTTTTGGGAAATGTTTTGAAATTGTATTGTGAGTTTTGAAATTAGCAAGGATATTTGCAAGTTTGATCAAGTAACTAGGAGCATCTACATACCTACTCAAAAGTCTTTCCTACACATTTTTAACCCTTTTACATTGTTGTTTTACCATTTTATTTGGTAAACAACCTTGTATTTGGATGTTAAACGGGACATGCGCGGGTCATCGTATGACCATGATAGCAATTGTGCTAAGTATCTTAGCAAGTTTTTGTTTGAGGGACTAGATCATTTTGTATAGGCAACCAAGATAGCGTCATCGAGGGATTATGATCTTTTGTTTTTGTTTTGTTTTGCCAATACACCTAGCATGCATACCATGGCCATGTTTTTAAGGCAACAAGTGGGTGAAACCCTAAGGGTGCTTGTGTGCATTGTGTTGTCAATTTTCATGCATTTTTGTCTTGTATTAATCAAGCTATTTGTTTGATTTTGGATTTTTGCATACAAACCCTAATCTTTCTATCATGGCATATTTGAAAGCAATAAATGCGTAAAAATAAATCTACAACTATTACAACATTGATATGAGGAGGGGGGTACAAATTTGAATAGGGGATATTTGCAAGAAAATATAAAACCCTAAATCAACTATTACAACCAAATTAAATTCATTGCAAATAAATAAATAGACAATATTTAAATATGAAAATAAATATGAATATGTAAAAGTATTTTTTTATTATTTTTATGTATGTAAAAATAAATTATTTTTGTATCAAAAATAAGAAAATAAGAGATTATTTTTATTAAGGGTGGAACCCTAATTTGTTTTAAGAATATATATATATATATATATATATATATATATATATATATATATATATATATATATATATATATATATATATATATATATATATATATATATATATATATATATATATATATATATATATATTATTTATTCATTTATGTACAAAAAATAAAATAAAATATATACAAATGTTAAAAAATGAAAATATATGAGAAGATATCATTTAAGTATATAAATAATAAAAATAAAATATATAATATTTTTTATAATATTTACAAGTTTTTTTTTAAGAAAATAAAAGTATATTATTATGAATAAATTATTTCTATGTCCAAAAAATAATAAAAATAATAAAATAAAATGTGAAAATTTATGAAAATATTTTTGGGAATTTTTAATGTTTAGAAAAAATAAAATAAAGTCAGAAATGTAAATAGAAATATAAAAATATAAAAATAAATAGTGAAATGGGCCAATGAGGGTGTGAACAGCAAGCTGGAGGGGGTGCAAATAGCATGGAACAACCAGGCCCAACCCAGATGGCCTTCATCCCTGACCTTGTGATTAGAAGAACACGCACCTGGTATTCAAAACTGGAAATCCTGCATTTGTGCTTAAAAACAAAAACTTGCAACATGAAATTTATAGAGCATGATCATACGATTCTAACCATATAAAAAACTTAACCTAACTCTCAAAAACCAGAGAGAATTTCTCTGGCCCTAATATCTAACCTAGCTTTTTCAGAAAGTTCATCATTCAAATTCTCCCAACTCAGTTAACTTAAATGAAATCTATGCATATGTACAACTCAAGGGCAATGAGTACTACCTTTTTTATTCACAAACCTAAGCCTAATGATTCCTAAATAGAGAGATATAAGTTTGAACTTTACTTGTTTCAGTCAAGCTCGAGTATCGCAATGTAGGGGTTTTCAGTGAGGCCTGGGATGCTTGTGAGCAACATGAAAAATGCCATGGATCAAAGTTACATTTTGCCAAATTCAAACCTTCGATTATCCCTAACCACAAATGATTTTGGAGAGTTCTTGGACACTTTGGAAAGCTTGTAACATTCTATACAATCAATATTTTAAATGAATTTTGAGATTCAAATGGGAACTAGGTGAAAAATTGCCATGAAGATGGGTCAAAATTCTGCCTAAACTAGGGCAAAATTTCACTAAGTTAGAAAGTTTTTGGACCTCTATTCATAAAATCATAACTTGAGATCTAAGCATCTTTTGGGAAAACTTTGTGAATAAAATTTGTAGATTTTGTGGAGGACTACAACTTTCATGTTGGAAGTTTTCTTTGAATCCCATTGCAGCATGGTGAAAAAGTTGGGAAAAGTTGGGAAAAAATAAGAAATTTTCATAACTTAGAAAAATTCTAAGTTATGAAAATTTTCAATCTTAAACCCTAATTTTCAAAATTAGGTTTCTTGGTGAACAAGTTTCATGTTTCGATACATCTTGATGAAAAATGACCCTTGGCACTTGATTTTTACCAAAAAGTCAAAGTTTGACTTTTCAGTGTACAGTTGATTTTTGATCAGTTGACTGGAAAATTCATCTGTAAATCCAATGCAATTGAGTTCTTTTGAACCTTGTGATTAGGTCAAGATGATGCCATTGAGTCCTTGAATCCATGCTTGAACCCAATTTGCCATTGGCTAGGTCAAAAATCAGAAATTGCCCTTCTGCAATCAAACCCTAAAAATGACCATTTTGCCCTTTTGGTGATCTGATCAAATTTCTTGAGGAGTTGTGGTCCAAACTTGATCAAATGGTTCATATGAGCCTATAATGTTGATGTGGATAAAAAATTATGAGGTTTGACTGTAAATTGGCCACAATTGACTTTTTCCCCAATATATTGATTTCTTGGTCAACTGTCCAATTAACTGGGCAAAAAGTTGATTCAAGACTTGAAACTTGGTATGAGCAATCTTATAAGTCCAACATGAAGTATGAAAGTCACTTTGAGCATTGGAAGTCCAAAAATCCTTGTGCAAACTCAAACCCTAATTTTAAGTCAACAGTGCAAGGAGATGTCTTGAGCAGAGCAAACCCTAATCCTGTCTGGAGTCCAAGGAGCCTTGTGAGGGGAAATATTGATAAAATGAGAGGGAAAATTTTAGGGTACAATAGCTTCCCCTGTTCAATCTTCTTGAACCTGAAGAGTTAGATTGGCGAGTTTGCCTTTCGTGACTCAAAGGTAAAAGAGGACTGGACACTAGAGTGCCCGTAAATTTGCACTCGTCATAATGTAGTTGAGGGAATGGGCTTAAAGATGCCATTTGGAGATGATTGAATCTTGCTGGAGATGGGCTTAAAGATGCCATCCAAGAATGTTTATTGAAAATCAGGAGAATGAACATCAGAATGGTATCCGTATCTGGAACATATCTGAGTTGTATCTGGAGATTGGATTTGTATGAGCAAGGGAATGGCGTCTGTGTCTGGAGCGTATCCGAGCTGTAACTGTATTTGATTCTTGAATGAATAATAGAATGACTTCCGTGTCTGGAGTGTATCTGTATTGTATCTGAATCTGAAATCAGAATAAGCGGCAGAAAGGCATCCGTGTCTGGGGAATAGGTTTGAATGAGTGACAGAATGGCTACCGTGTCTGGAGCGTATCTGGAATGTATCTGTAGTTGAGATCTGTATGAGTAGCAGAATAACTTCCATGTCTGGAGTGTATCCGTACTGTAATTGGGATCTGAAAAAGTGACAGAATGACTTCCGTGTCTGGAGTGTATCTGAACTTGAAGTTGATAGTTGAATATGAATGAGAAATAGAATGGATTCCGTGTCTGGAGCATATCTAGTCTGTATCTGATTGCTAAAGTCTGAACGAGTGACAGAATGGCATCCGTGTCTGGAGCGTATCAGGATTGTATCTTGACTTTGAATTCTGAATGAGTAGTAGAATGACCTCCGTGTCTGGGGTGTATCCATACTGTATCTGAATAAGAGATCTGAATGAGTAGCAGAATGACTTCCATGTCTTGGAGTGTATCTGTACTGTATCTGAAATATTTGAATATTTGTTAAAGATAGCTTTTAATCTTATCCTAAAAAGGGTAAAATGTTAGCTGAAACACAAAGTTATGTTGCATGAAATGTATGATGCAATAAAGTGTGTTTTATCAATGTTTATGATATATGAATGTAATGTATGCGCATGTAAGCTGATTAGCTGTCTTGCGGAGGAAAATAAATCCTTGATAGCTGGAGCTAATAAAATCTTTGACTGCTGCTGGGGAAAGTAAATCCTTGACCGCCGTTGGAGATAGAAAATCCTTGGTAACTTGTGGGGATGTGAGAATCCTTCACGACTTTCCTGGGGATATAGATCCTTCAAGTCTTCTTGAGAAAACCTGCTTGGGGAATCCAGAGATTTTTGATGACTATGGCTGGAGATTATACCAATGGGGAATCCTCTCGGTTGGGGAATAGGGAAAACTATGACGATCTCTACTGGGGAAAAAGAAAGACTTTGATGGCTTCTGCGGAGAATAAGAATGAGGAACTTCAATCTTCTGGGGAATTGAAACCTTGGGGGCTTCACTGGAGAAGTGAGAATGAGAATCTTTGATCTGCAGGGGATTAAAGGTTCTGACAAACTCGTGTTGGGGAGTCATGAAGGCTCTGGCTACTTCACTGGGGAATCCAGACTGAGAATCTTCAATCTTCTAGGGGAAAATAAATCCCTGGGGACTTCAAACTGGAGAGTTAAGAATGAGAATCTTCATTCTGTTGGGGAGTAAAAACTCTGTGGGGAATAGCTATACTACTGGAGGGTAAGCTATCCTGCTGGAAAGTAAGTGCAAGACTCTGGAGGAAGAGGTTTATTCCTGTTTGGAAAAAGTTCAGGAGTTTGGGTTGTATGTCAATCTACTGGGGAATTATCCTTAGTCGGGGATAAAAGTTAAACTGTTATCTGGTTGATTCTCAGATTTTAAGATAACTTGTTGGGGAATCTGGAGAAATTGGATAGTTTCCGCTGTGGATTGATAGTTGGAATTTTGACTCCGTTGGGGAAGAAGGTTTCATCTTCGCTGGGGATTTATGACCCAAAGTTTTTGCTCTGCTGAGGATTGGGAGTTTGAAGTTTAACTCTGATGGTGGATTAAAGGTTTGAAAATATGACTCCGCCGGGGATTGGAAGTTTGAAGTTTCGACTCTGGCGAGGATTCTGAAATTTAATTCCGATGGGGATATGTATTTCAAGGTTTTAACTCCGTTGGGGATTAGATGATGTGCTACAAGGGATTTCTCTTGGAATAGCCTAAAGACGTTTTCCTATCCTTTAAACCTGTCAGTAATTATTCTTTCACATTTCGTTTATTTGTAAACAGTGATTATATTCAAATGCATATGCTCATTTAATAAACCATTGGACGTTTTCAAATAAAACACAAGTGTAAAGAAAAAGAAAAGGCAAACAGTTTTCTGCACTTTGAAGTATCTTTGTATTAACTTTGTATAAGTATTTCGTACAAAGGAGACAGACATCCTAGTAAGAGAACGTTGTCATAAAAATTGAGAAAAATTTATACAAAGGAAGATGGCTATGTGTAAAAAATTCCATGGGGTTCCCATTCTGCTATAGTCTTTGTAACTCTGGATATCTTGTCCATTCGTTGCTTCGTCCGACGATGATTGGATTGATCAGAAGCCAGGAGCTTGTCTGTGAAGAGATTGTCTTTAAAGTGATCCGACGAGACATAGTCATACGCTTTAATTCCCTAACTTTTTCCTGGACCGCCCTTTCGGGTTTTCGATCCACCGAGAAACCCTTTTTTGCCCAAGTCGCCCTTTCGGGTTTTCAACTTGCCGGGTGTACATATTTTTTTTGTTTATCCCTAATTTTTGCCTGAACCGTCCTTTCGGGTTTTCGATTCACCTGGATGCCCATTTTTGCCCAAGTCGCCCTTTCAGGTTTTCAACTTTCCGGGTCGTTTATGCATAGTATCTTTTGACTATGTTTACATTCGCATGGTGCGGCAGGTCGTCGCCGTCCATGGTGGTCAGGATCATTTCCCCACCAGAAAAGATGTTTTTGATCACAAATGGTCCTTCGTAGGTAGGAGTCCATTTTCCCCTGGGATCACTTTACGGCAAGATGATCCACTTGATTACAAGGTCCCCGACTTGATATACCTGGCGCCTGACTTTCTTGTTGAATGCCTTGATCAAGCGTTTTTGATACGCCTGACCATGACAAACAGCAGTAAGTCACTTTTCATCAATCAAGTTAAGCTGATCAAGTCGGGTCTGAATCCAATTGTCTTCACTCAAACCAACATCTTTCATGATTCTCAAGGAGGGAATCTGAACCTCGATAGGTAAAACAGCTTCCATGCTATATACCAAAGAATAAGGTGTTTCCCCAGTTGATGTTCGTGCTGTGGCACGGTACCCATGCAGAGCAAACGGTAACATCTCATGCCAGTCCTTGTAGGTGACTGTCATCTTTTGTATGATCTTCTTGATATTTTTGTTCGCAGCTTCGAGAACACCGTTCATCTTCGGTCGATAGGGAGATGAATTGTGATTTTGAATCTGGAACTGATCGCACAGAGCGGTGATCATAGTGTTGTTCAGGTTTGTATCATTGTCAGTGATAATCCTGTCGGGGATACCATACCGGCAAATGAGGTTCTGCTTGATAAAGCGGGCAACAACATTTTTTGTGACGGAGGCGAAGGAAGCAACTTCGACCCACTTGGTGAAGTAATCAATGGCCACCAGGATGAAACGGTGTCCATTGGATGCTGTAGGCTTGATCTCTCCAATCATGTCGATTCCCCACATTGCGAATGGCCAAGGAGCTGTTAAGACATTGAGAGGAACTGGAGGTATGTGTACCTTGTCAGCGTAGATTTGACATTTGTGACAAGTACGGGAATGTTGATGACAATCAGCTTCCATGGTAGACCAGTAATAGCCTGCCCATAGAATCTTCTTAGCCATCGTATGTCCGCTTGAGTGGGTGCCGAAGGTACCAGTGTGCAGTTCAGCCATGATCCGCTCAACTTGAACCTTCTCTACACAACAGAGTAGGATGCAATCATGATTGCGCTTGTATAAGATACCATTGCTTAGGAAGAACTTAGCTGAGAACCTCCTTAAGAACTTTTTGTCGTTGACTGAAGCTCCTTCAGGGTATTCTTGTACTTCGAGATACCTTTTGATGTCATGAAACCAGGGTCGGTCCACTACTTCTTCGGTATTAATCTCGTAACAATGTGCAGGTTTGTCCATCCGCTCAAAAGTGATTTGGGGAGCCTCATTATCCCAGTTAAGTTTAAACATGGATGACATTGTAGCTACGACATATGCTAGCTGATTCTCTTCTCACGGGAAGTGCTCGAAGGTAATCTGCTCGAAATGTGGTAACAATGTCAAGACATGTTCTTTGTAAGGGATGAGGTTTGGATGTTTAGTATCCCACTCTCCTTTGATTTGACTGATAACCAAAGCTGAGTCCCCAAACACAATCAAGGATTTGATTCTCAAGTCTATAGCTGCCTTGAGACCAAAGATACAAGCTTCATACTCGGCCATGTTGTTGGTGCAGCTGAAGCAGAGTCTGGCAGTGAAAGGTGTATGGAAACCTTTTGAAGAAATAAGTACTGCACCGATACCGTTTCCAAGTGCGTCAGAAGCACCATCAAAGTACAGGGTCCATCGGGATCCTTGTTCAGGTCCGTCATACGGTCTGTTTTCTTCAATGTTACTCAAAGTCATGATATCCTCGTCGGGGAAGTCGAACCTCATGGATTGGTAATCTTCGACAACTTGATGGGCCAGATGATCGTCCAGCACACTCCCCTTTATAGCTTTTTGGGTCGTGTATTGTATATCATACTCTGTGAGGATCATCTGCCATCTAGCGATTCTTCCGGATAGAGCGGGCTTTTCAAATATGTACTTAATCGGATCCATCTTAGAGATCAGTAAAGTGGTATGAGTCAACATATACTACCTTAGCCGACGAGCATCCCATACCAAAGCGCAAAAAGTTTTCTCGAGCAGTGAGTATCGGGTCTCACAGTCGGTAAACTTTTTGCTAAGGTAATAAATGGCATGCTCTTTTCGGCCAAACTCGTCATGTTGGCCCAATACGCACCCCATTGAATTCTCCAGGACAATCAGATACATGATTAACGTCCTTCCTTCGACGTGTGGCATCAAGATAGGAGGCTCCAACAAATACTCCTTGATTTTATCGAAAGCAACTTGACAGTCATCATTCCATTTAACCACCTGATCTTTCTTCAACAGCTTGAAGATTGGCTCACAGGTAGATGTTAGGTGAGAAATGAACCTTGCGATGTAGTTTATGCGTCCCAAGAAACCTCTGACCTCCTTTTCAGTGCGAGGGGCAGGAATTTCTTGTATAACTTTGACTTTGGCAGGATCAACCTCGATGCCTTTGTTACTGACGATGAAACCCAAGAGTTTATCGGACCTGACTCCGAAAGTGCACTTGTTAGGGTTTAGTCTGAGCTTATACTCTTTCAACCTGACAAACAGCTTCTGCAGATGGTCGAGGTGTTCTTCTTCAGTTTGTGAACGGGCTATCATGTCGTCTACGTAGACATCTATCTCATGATGTATCATATCATGAAACAAAGCTACCATGGCGCGCTGATAGGTTGCCCCGACATTCTTCAGTCTGAATGGCATCACTTTATAACAGAACGTACCCCATTGTGTAACAAAAGTAGTTTTCTCCATGTCTTCAGGGGCCATTTTGATCTGGTTATACCCTGAAAATCCGTCCATGAAAGAAAATACTTTGTGTTGAGTTGTATTGTCAACCAAGAGGTCAATGTGCGGTAGTGGAAAGTCATCTTTAGGGATAGCCTTGTTTAAGTCTCTATAATCCATGCACATTCTGACTTTGCCGTCCTTCTTAGGCACGGGCACAATGTTAGCAACCCATTGTGGATAGGAAGTAACAGCAAGAAATCCAGCATTAAACTGCTTCATCACTTCAGCTTTGATCTTTTCAGACATGTCGGGCCTCATGCGGAGAACTTTCTGTTTAATTGGTGGACAGTCTTCTCTTGTAGGGATACGGTGAACCACAATATCTGTATCAAGCCCCGACATGTCTTCATAGGACCAGGCGAAGATCTCGACATATTCATTCAATAGCTGAACTAAGCGCTCCTTGACACTTGGCTCTAGGTTGGCACCCACTCTAACTTCTTTTCTGTCTTCCTCTGTTCCTAAGTTGATAGTCTCTAACAACTCCTCGTGAGGTAGAATAGCCCTTTCTTCCTGTTGTAGTAGTCTAGCCAACTCTCCAGGCACTTTACAGTCTTCATCACCTTCGTATTCGGCATGGTAGACAGGATCTTCAGAGTCACTGAAGGCCATAGTAGAATTGTTACCCATGGAATCCGGAATGGATGGGTACCTATATTGGTGAGTGTGGGTGTGTGTAAGGGATAGCCACCTTTAAACAAATAAAATGTAAAAAGAAAGAAAATGAAAACAAAAGTTTACATGTGAAAACGTCCATGATTCATTAAAATGGAATATGAAGATGAAAAATCAAACCCTTACAAATGGACCTATATACCTCAGGTAAGGCACAAGGTTAAAAGTGTACGAATTGTTTAAGAATTATTACAAACCAACAGAAATGTTTGAAAGATAAATTACTGATTGATGAAAGTAATGGGAATAAAGTCCTTTGCCTCCCAATTGCATAGTCCTCCTTCAACAGTGGGGAAAATCCAGTCTTCTAGGTTGCTCTCCTCTTCACAATCCTCCAAAGCACTGACTCTATGATGGGTGATCTTCACTGGTGGTCCCCCAGCCCGGGAGTGACGCACAACCTTCTGACTAGAAGCAGTGAAACCCAAGCTAAATTTATCAGACTTGAAAGGAAAATCGGGAAGTTGCCCCCAGATTGTGCTTCCTCCTTCTTCAATCACAGCCTTTGCATCTTTGAGTGACGACATTCGAGACAGAGGTCGGGTAATCATGGGTACATAAGGAACTACCGCAATCTCCTGAACTACCTCTTCAAAATGCTGAAAGGGGGTTTCGATGAATTCACCATCCAATTCCACATAGCGGAAAGAATTAAGATGGCTTATCATGTATTACTCCTCACCGAGAACTGTCACAATTTTCCCCTGGACAGGGTACTTGAGCTTCCGATGCAGAGTTGAAGGAACGGCTCCAGCATGATGAATCCAGGGTCTTCCCAACAAGCAAGAATAGGAGGGACGGATGTCCATGACATAGAATATGGAGTTGAAGGTTTCAGTTCCCACTTTAATCGGGATGTCTACCTCTCCGTGGACTATCCGTTTAGAACCATCAAAGGCTCTGACAATGATGTTGCTGGGCTTTAAAGTTAAACCTTCACAATCTAGCCTATCCAATGCCTTCTTTGGTAAGACGTTCAGTGACGAACCAGTGTCTACCAGAACATGTGCCAGAGTAGTCCCTTTGCATTCTACCGAGACTGGCAAAGCGTTATTATGCTATATCCCTTTGATTGTTAGATCAGCGTCGGAGAATCCTAGACCGTTGCCTGCTGTTAGGCTAGCTACACACTCCTGGAACTGGTCCGCGGAGGTTTCCGAGGGCACATGGGCCGTCTTCAAGAATTTGATCAAAGCTTTGGCATGAGGTTCCGAACATAGCAGCAAGGCCAACATAGAGATTTTTGAAGGGGTTTGCCCTAGTTGCTCCACAACATTATAATCGCTTTTCTTGATTATTTTCAAAATCTCTTCCATTTCTTTTTGAGAGGTCTCAGGGATGATCAACGACCGAGCCCTCGTCCTGACAGGCTCTTCTTGGATCCCTTTCCCTCTATCATCAGCAGCAGCAGAGGGGACAACTTCAGGAGTCACAACTTCTTCAATAACTGGAGTTCTTGCAGATATGTTGACCGGCACAGGGGTAACCTTAGGAGCGGCTGAGGGTCCGAAGATTGCCTTTGGAGGCGCAATCTCTGGAGAGAAAATTCTTCCATTGCGGGTGATTTTACTCGTTCCGGCAATGTTTCTAATGTCGGAAGTCTCTTCATCAGAACTTTCTTCAGTCGATTCAATTTGTTTAACACCATGGTAAAAGATCTCTCCCCCATAGTTCCACGGTATTGATTTATGGGATTTGTACGGGATAGGCCCCGACATAGTTATCTTCAAAGGTACAATCTTTGGATTGGATGTAATCTTAATAGGTCTTTTGGAGACCTTGGAAAGATTTACGGATATGGTAATTATCGAAACATCATTGACAGGAGTCGGTGTAACAGGAGTATTTTCAAAGAGTATCTCTTGGTTATCCATTAGGCGTTGGATGCCTAACTTCAACAACGGAGAGTCGGTTGGTAAGGAGGAACAAAGGTAGAAATCTTCTTTACAACCTGGGAAGATCCCAGCCTTCAGCAAATTCAACTTGATTATCGGTAGCGGAGTCATCAAATCATCAATAGTAGCAACAAAAAGATCCTCTACAACAACATGGACACTGTGACCATGTTTTGGCATTGGAGAAGAGATCACGTTAGGCTTTTCAGGGGCGTCTAATTCCACCTCTTTAGCATCTATCAAGTCTTGGATCTTATTTTTGAGGGCCCAACAATTGTTGGTGTCATGCCCCAGGTTGTCTGAATGATAAGCAAACTTGGCATTTGCATGGTAGAAAGGAGAAGTTGTATTCGGATTCTTCGGTGCCTCTTTCAAGCTGACAAGGTTTAACTTCAAAAGATGAGGGAGAACCTGAGCAGATGTCATATTTATCTGGTTGTATTGCCGTGCAGGCCTTTCCACTCTTGCTTGGTTGGTTCTGGGTTGATTGTTTTAAGGCTGATCAACTGCAGACTTCTGAATCATTACAGCCCCCACCGCTGGCCGGCGCTTAACTCTTCCTTGACTTCTTTGGGAGTAGACAGCTGATACCTCTTTCTTTGATGGAAAGGTCTTTTTAATGGCAGTGGAAGTAGATGCATCCTTTTGAATTTTTCCACTCTTGATTCCGGCTTCAACCCTCTCACCAGTCAGAATCAACTCGGTGAACCCCGCAGACGAACTTCCAATTAGGTGATTAAAAAAGGGGCCTGACAGTGTACCCAAGAACATATCTACCAGCTCCCTCTCAGATAGAGGTGGTTGTACTCGTCCCGCCAAGTCTCTCCATTTCTGGGCATACTCTTTGAAACCTTCATTTGATACCATGCCCATACTCTGTAATTGAGTACGGGTAGGTGCTAAGTCCGTATTATATTGATAATGTCTGTAGAAGGCAGCAGCCAAATCCTCCCAATTGTGCACATCAGACCTCTCTAGCTGGTAAAACCAATCTAACTGCGTCCCCGAAAGACTATCCTGGAAGAAATGAACCCATAGATCTTTATCAGAAGAATGCGGTTGGATTTTTTTGACGTAAGACCGCAGATGCATCTTTGGACAAGACAGCCCGTCGTATTTAGCAAAAAGAGAAACCTTAAACTTAGGGGGAATGACAATCCCAGCAACCAACCCTAGCTCTTCAAAGTCCAGCCCAGGCACTCTTTGCACCTCCATAGCGGCCAGACGCTCTTCCAGGTTCTTGTACTTGTCATCTGCAGGTGGGTACTACTGCTCAGAATAGTCTTCATCCTCTTCATGTTCTTCTTCCTCAGACTCAGATTGCACGGCAGTTCCTTTACCTTTTCCAACCCCTTCATCAGATGTTGAGGGGAAATCCAGAACCCTTCTAGCTTGACCTTCAAATCTTCTACCCAAAGTAGCCACACCAACCCTCTTCTTTTTCTTCTTCTCTTTTTCCTTTTCCAGTAAAGTTTTGAGCTCCTCCTGACCCTTTGCCAAGGTCATGAGTAGCTGTTGGAACTATGAATTTTGCGCTTGTAAGTCTTTGACCGTCTGCTCTATATCCATATTGCTGAAATAAACAGTAGAGAGATAAGGAAACCTGGTGTGAAGACCTGCTTATGCATATGATGAATGATGTTCTATTCATGTAATGCATTCAAGGATTCATAAATTCAAATTTGTTGCAAACAAAAAGAACACACGTCATATTAATAAGAATAATTTGTTAGTACATAAATTCCCCATGGGAAAAATAATACAAAATTCTAATGTAAAAAGACGTTGCGCATCCTCTTTGGTGCGATGTAGGTGTTGAGAGTCTACTCTTCGTGAAGTTGGCGAGTAAGCTCCAAAACCTTCTTCTCACCGGCGTAGAATTAGGCTTTAAACGTATCGTGTTCTCCCTTGAGCTGTATCCAACTCCTTTGCAAATCTTCAAGTGATGTTGGCATTTCAGGATGTAGGAGGGTGTATGGAACCTCTCCTTCTATAACAGGCTCTTTGATCACATGCATAATGTAGGGGTAAGGCATCATAAGACTTTGGGCGCGGGTTCGTACCCACTTGAGGTAAGGCTCAAGGGGGGTGGAATTCTTGTGTCCCAAGGTCTTACTGTCCACCTTGTTGGGCATCCTCCAAGCTCGGATAAACCTTTGTCGAAGTCCTTGATCGTCGTTGTCGAAGTCAAAGACCAAGTCTGGAATCAGCATGTCATGAGGGCCATCCCTTCGGGCATACCCAAACTGTCTCAGAGCCAAGCAGGGGTTGTAGGTAATGCCTCCTCTAATGCCTAGTAGTGGGACATTAGGAAATTCCCTACAACGATCAATGATGATAACATTTTCTCGGGATCGAGAACACCAATGAACATCTGAATATGCAAGAGTCATCAATCGTTGTGACCACCTCATACCTTGCTCATTCTTCAAGACTGATTGGGGAAGGTGAGAAATAAACCACCTTGCAAGTAGAGGAGTACAACACATGAGAACACCTCTTTTCCTCATTGTTCGTGTGTGAAATGAGTGGAGGATATCCTCAAGCAATGTAGGCACCGGGTTGTGAGCCATGAAGATTTTGACAGCATTGACATCTATAAGTTGGTCAGGGTTTGGGAACAAGACCATCCCATATATGAGAAGAGCTACAATCTCCTCAAAAGCTTGTAGGTCCAATGAATTCCAACAGCTTTGGGCATTCTCAAACAGAAACTTTGACAAGAAACCCTTGACACCACTTCTAGTTTCCCAATGACCTATGATATCAGATGGTTGCAAGTGTAAGGCTTGAGCAATATCTTCAGGATTTGGGTCTCTTTCCGTACCGTTGTAGGATAGTTGATGGAGAATAGGAATCCTTAGGAGTTGAGAAAATTCCTTCGAAGTAGGAACAAGATGGTAATTAGGAAATGTGAAGCAGTGGTGTAGGGGGTCAAAGAATTGGAAGAGAACTTTCACCATGTCTTCCTCAGTGTTGGTGTTGACTAAGTTGAGAAGACGACCATGCCTCTCGGTGAATGGAGAATTCTCAAGAATCCTTGAAGCTGGCTCCTTGAGTTGAGGAGGAATTCTTACAAGGTTGACTTGAATGGTTTTCCTGCGAAGTGATTCCATTACCTACAAAACAGGAACAAAGATGAAGATCCAAATCCTTGAAATAGTTAGTGGATGTGTATGATGCTTCATGATGTTTATGATGTTATGCACAAGTATATATATACAAACAAATCACACAAGATCCTAGT
The DNA here is from genome assembly GCA_948472305.1 of Vicia faba. Classification (NCBI taxonomy): domain Eukaryota; kingdom Viridiplantae; phylum Streptophyta; class Magnoliopsida; order Fabales; family Fabaceae; genus Vicia; species Vicia faba. The sequence continues at coordinate 1,045,771,763 of OX451737.1, forward strand.
TTCAGGCTTGCATGGGGTTTCATAGGTAAGTACCCTCTTGAAGTTTAGTTGGCTCAACCTGTCCTATAAATAGTAACCGGGTTCTAAGGAGCTCAATATCACTGGATTATTTTCTGTGTTCATTGTTTCATTTTAGCCACTTAACTGGCGACCGAAATATTCCAAGAAAACAACCCTCAATGAGTGTAGTATCGAGTATCTACCAACTTCGGACTACACCAAAGCCGGTCATCTCACTACCCCTAAAAAGGCCAAGATGGTCAAGTAAAGGTTCTAAAAGTCCATTAGTGCTTCATGACATCACTCAGCGGCACCGTATTCTCTTTGATTAACTCAAAGGCTACCGGTACCCACAAATATGTCGCACTAATATAGTTATTGCTTCAACCATGTCGGTATACCCCACACAGTTTCCACAACGTATTGCTATTTACCTATGAATGTTTCCCAAATCCTGGTAGAGGATTTCAAACCCAAACAATAGAACCAAATGTAAAGCAAACAAGGCAAACAAGATAAGCATGTAAAGGTGATCTAAAACCCTAAGGTAACACAACTTTTGGTTAATTCTCCAGCAGAGTCGCCAGTTCTGTGATGCGGTGGGAGAACTGACTTGAGGTTTTGCGTTTATGTTTGCAAATGTTTCGGTTTAGCAAGAGTCGCCACCGACTTTTTATTTATCCAAAGGAAAGGTCAAAAAGCACAGGAAAGACCTTTGAGATGTTTTCTTGGGTTCAGGGGGTAGATTATGAAAAGGGAAGGTGCTAGCACCCTTTTCATCCATGGTTTTCCATGGGCTCTTAGTTACTTGTTTTTAGATCACCTGGTTTGCTTTTTCAATTATTTGAAATGGTGCTTTTGTGTGTGGTTTTGAAAGTATTTTGAAAAGAGGCCATCGTTGTGGCAACCTTTGTAATGATTCTCGTTTGAATGTATACAAAGGTGTTTGTCTTTTGAAAAATGTTTCAATGTTTGAAAGTTTGTTTTGGGAAATGTTTTGAAATTGTGTTGTGAGTTTTGAAATTAGCAAGGATGTTTGCAAGTTTGATCAAGTAACTAGGAGCATCTACCTACCTACTAAAAAGTCTTTCCTACACATTTTTAACCCTTTTACATTGTTGTTTTACCATTGTATTTGGTAAACAACCTTGTATTTGGATGTTAAACGGGACACGCACGGGTCATCGTATGACCATGATAGCAATTGTGCTAAGTATCTTAGCAAGTTTTTGTTTGAGGGACTAGATCATTTTGTATAGGCAACCAAGATAGCGTCATCGAGGGACTATGATCTTTTGTTTTTGTTTTGTTTTGCCAAGACACCTAGCATGCATACCATGGCCATGTTTTTAAGGCAATAAGTGGATGAAACCCTAGGGGTGCTTGTGTGCATTGTGTTGTCAATTTTCATGCATTTTTGTCTTGTATTAATCAAGCTATTTGTTTGATTTTGGATTTTTGCATACAAACCCTAATCTTTCTATCATGGCATATTTGAAAGTAATAAATGTGTAAAAATAAATCTACAACTATTACAATATTGATATGGGGAGGGAGGTACAAATTTGAATAGCGGATATTTGCAAGAAAATATAAAACCCTAAATCAACTATTACAACTAAATTGAATTCATTGCAAATAAATAAATAGACAATATTTAAATATGCAAATAAATATGAATATGCAAAAGTGTTTTTTGTATTATTTATATGTATGTAAAAATAAATTATTTTTGTATCAAAAATAAGAAAATAAGAGATTATTTTTATTAAGAATGGAAACCCTAATTTGTTTTAAGAATATAAATATATATATATATATATATATATATATATATATATATATATATATATATATATATATATATATATATATATATATATATATATATATATATATATATATATATATATATATATATATATATATATAAATATATATATATATATATATATATATATATATATATATATATATATATATATATATATATATATATATATATATATATATATAATATATATATATATATATATATATATATATATATATATATATATATATATATATATATATATATATAAATATATATATATATATATAAATATATATATATATATATATATATATATATTTATATATATATATATATATATATATATATATATATATATATATATATATATATATATAAATATATATATATATATAAATATATATATATATATATATATATATATATATATATATATATATATATATATATATATATATATATATATATATATAAATATATATAATATATATATATATATATAAATATATATATATATATATAAATATATATATATATATATATATATATATATATATATATATATATATATATATATATATATATATATATATATATATATATATATATATATAAATATATATATATATATATATATATATATATATATATATATATATATATATATATATATATATATATATATATATATATATATATATATATATATATATAAATTATATATATATATATATAAATATATATATATATATATATATATATATATATATATATATATATATATATATATATATATATATATATATATAATATATATATATATATATATATTTATATATATATATATATATATATATATATATATATATATATATATATATATATATATATATATATATATATATTATTTATTCATTTATGTACAAAAAATAAAATAAAATATATACAAATGTTAAAAAATGAAAATATATGAGAAGATATCATTTAAGTATATAAATAATAAAAATAATAAAATAAAATGTGAAAATTTATGAAAATATTTTTGGGAATTTTTAATGTTTAGAAAAAATAAAATAAAGTCAGAAATGTAAACAGAAATAGAAAAAAATTAAAAAAAAAATAGTGAAATGGGCCAAAGGGGTGTGAACAGCAAGGTGGAGGGGTGCAAATAGCATGGAACAACCAGGTCCAGCCCAGATGGCCTTCATCCCTGACCTTGTGACAAGAAGAACGCGCACCTTGTATTCAAAACTGGAAATCCTGCATTTGTGCTTAAAAACAAAAACTTGCAACATGAAAGTTATAGAGCATGATCATACGATTCTAACCATATAAAAAACTTAACCTAACTCTCAAAGACCAGAGATAATTTCTCTGGCCCTAATTTCTAACCTAGCTTTTTCAGAAAGTTCATCATTCAAATTCTCCCAACTCAGTTAACTTAAATGAAATCTATGCATATGTACAGATCAAGGGCAATGACTACTACATTTTTTATTCACAAACCTAAGCCTAATGATTCCTAATAGAGAGATAGAAGTTTGAACTTTACCTGTTTCAGTCAAGCTCGGGTATGGTAATGTAGGGGTTTTCAGTAAGGCTTGAGATGCTTGTGAGCTTGCTTGAAGTTCCTTTGAGTTTTCCCAATGCCTAGCTAGCTTTGAACTTGCCTGAATAAGCTTGTAGAAGTCAACTGCACAGTCAGAATTCAAAAATGGTGAAGTGTGTTAATGGAGTTACAGTCACTTGGGAATGGTTGTGATAACTTAGGTAGGTTGTATGGAGTGTGTTGGAACTGATTGCAAGCAAAACGCACGAGTAGATTTTGTTTTGGAGACCAAAATGCAGAACCTACCCTGTTTTGCAAGAAAATGTGATTTTGGTGTTTTGGAAGGTTTGAGGACTTGTAAACTCGTGTTTCTGGCTTAGTGTATTGTGTAAAAGATGGTTCAAATGTTTACAAAGCTTGGTTATATCATATTGCAAAGTTGTTGACCTTTTGCAAGGTTTCTTGGTTTTGAAGCAAAAGTGAGAAGTGACCATGCTATGGCCTGTACAGGCCTCCTTCTTAGCTGCACAAAGTTGTTTTACTTTTCCCTAAGTTTATGGAGTTGGTTTTCTGCAAATGATTGGGTGCAATGCTCAAGAGAAACAAATTGACATAAAGCATGCTTTATCAAAATGGCATTGTTAACTTTTTGCCATTTTTAGATTAATCCTTTGTGTAATCTTCCATTGATCAGAACAATGCCTTAATCCATTGTGTTTGCATTCAATTTTTGAGTGTGGAAGGGTTTAAGGACCTGTAAAAAAGTACAAGCAAGGCTGGGTAGAATTTGCAACTTGTAGCAACATGAAAAATGCCATGGATCAAAGTGACATTTTGCCAAATTCAAACCTTCGATTCTCCCTAACCACAAATGATTTTTGAGAGTTCTTGGATATTTTGGAAAGCTTGTAACATGCTCTAAAATCCATATTTGAAATGCATTTTGAGATTCCAATGGTAACTAGGTGAAATATTTCCATGAAGATATGTCAAAATCCTGCCTAAACTAGGGCAAAATTTCACTAAGTTAGAAAGTTTTTGGACCTCTATTCATAAAATCATAACTTGATATCCAAGCATCTTTAGGGAAAACTTTGTGAATCAAAGTTGTAGATTTTGTGGAGGAATACAACTTTCATGTTGGAAGTTTTCTTTGAATCCCATTGCATCATGGTGAAAAAGTTGGGAAAAAATAAGAAATTTTCATAACTTAGAAAAATTCTAAGTTATGAAAATTTTCAATCTTAAACCCTAATTTTCAAAATTAGGTTTCTTGGTGAACAAGTTTCATGTTTTGATACATCTTTATGAAAAATGACCCTTGGCACTTGATTTTAACCAAAAAGTCAAAGTTTGACTTTTCAGTGTATAGTTGATTTTTGATCAGTTGACTGGAAAATTCATCTGTCAATCCAATGCAATTGAGATCTTTTGAACCTTGTGATTAGGTTAAGATTATGCCATTGAGTCCTTGAATCCATGCTTCAACCCAATTTTCCATTGGCTAGGTCAAAAATCAGAAATTGCCCTTCTGCAGTCAAAACCCTAAAAATGACCATTTTGCCCTTTTAGTGATCTGATCAAATTTCTTGAGGAGTTGTGGTCCAAACTTGATCAAATGGTTCATATGAGCCTGTAATGTTGATTTGGATCAACAATTATGAGGTTTGACTGTAAATTGGCCACAATTGACTTTTTCCCCAATATAGTTGATTTCTTGGTCAATTGTCCAATTGACTGGGCAAAAAGTTGATTCAAGACTTGAAACTTGGTATGAGAAATCTTATAAGTCCAACATGAAGTATGAAAGTCACTTTGAGCATTGGAAGTCCAAAAATCCTTGTGCAAAATCAAACCCTAATTTCAGGTCAACAGTGCAAGGAGATGTCTTGAGCAGAGCAAACCCTAATCCTGTCTGGAGTCCAAGGAGCCTTGTGAGGGGAAATCTTGATAAAATGAGAGGGAAAATTTTGGGGTACAACACATATGTTCAAAAAATAATCATTGGACGTTCTCGCAACCAAAACACGAAAATAATAGAAAAACATATAATCTTGCACCTTCAAAGGGATTTTCTTTGTATTAACTTGAATAAGTATTTTTGTACAATGAGAGGAACATTCTAGTAAGATAATGTCATCGTAAAAAATGAAAATTGACACAAAGAAAGATAGTTATGTGAAATAATCCCATGGGGTTCCCATTCTAATATAGCCTTCATGTCTCTGAGCGTCTCATCCACTTGCCGCCTTGTCCGAAGTTGATTGGATTGATTAGGCCCATTTGAGTTTGTCAGTCGATGCTAGAGTTTGTCTGTAAGGTGATCCAACGGGACATAGTCATACTCTTTAATTCCCTAACTTTTTCCTGGACAACGCTTTCGGGTTTTCAGTCCACCAGGATACCCTTTTTTGCCCAAATCGCCCTTTCGGGTTTTCAACTTTCCTGGTACACAAATATTTTTTTTTATCCCTAATTTTTGCTCGAACCTTTTTAGTTCGTCGGGATGCCCTAATTTTTGCCTAGGCCAATCGACCTAGTGGGTCTTTATTCATGCGTAGTATCTTTTGACTATGTCCGCGTTCACAGGGTGCGGAAAGTCATCGCCATCCATAATGGTTAAGATCATTGCTCCACCAGAGAATATGATTTTGATCACAAATGGTCCCTCGTATGTAGGAGTCCATTTTCCCCTGGGATCACCTTGTGGAAATATGATATGCTTGATTACCAAATCACCAACCTGATATACCTGATGTCTGACCTTCTTGTTAAAAGCTTTAATCATACGTTTTTGGTACATCTGACCATGACAGACAGCCGTAAGCCTCTTCTCATCAATTAAGTTCAATTGGTCAAGTCGAGTTTGGATCTATTCATCTTCATTCAGCCCTACATCCTTTATGATTCTCAGAGAAGGTATTTGGACCTCAATTGATAGGACAGCTTCCATACTATAGACCAAAGAGAAAGGAGTTACCCCTGTTGACGTGCGCGTCGTGGTACAGTAACCGTGGAGAGCAAATGGTAACATCTCATGCCAGTCCTTGTAGGTCACTGTCATTTTTTGCATGGTCTTCTTGATGTTTTTATTTACGGCTTCGACAACACCATTCATCTTTGGCCGGTAAGGAGAAGAATTATGGTGCTGGATCTTGAACTACGCGCATAATGCAGTGATCATAGTATTATTGAGATTCGTACCATTGTTCGTGATGATTCTCTCAGGATACCTTACCGACATATGAGATTCTATTTGATGAATCGGGCCACAACATTCATGGTAACGGAAGCAAAAGAAGCTTCCTCAACCCACTTCGTGAAGTAGTCAATGGCCACCAATATGAAGCGGTGTCCATTAGAAGCTGTAGGTTTGACTTCTCTAATCATATCAATGCCCCACATCGCGAATGGCTAGGGAGCAGTCAGGACGTTTAAAGGAACTGGAGGCACATGTACTTTATCAGCATAGATCTGACACTTGTGACAGGTTTGTGAATGCTGATGGAAATCTGCTTCCATGGTAGACCAGTAGTACCCTGCCCGTAGGATCTTTTTAGCAATCGTATGCCCACTAGAATGGGTGCCAAAAGTGCATTCATGTAGATCATCCATGATCTTGTCTGCCTCAACCTTGTCTACGCAACGAAGCAAAGTAGAGTCATGGTTGCGCTTGTAGAGAATTTCATTACTGAAGAAGAACTTAGCAGAGAATCTTCTCAAGAACTTCTTATCATTGACTGAAGCTCCCTCCGGATACTCTTGGGCCTCGAGACACCTCTTAACTTCATGGAACCAAAGCTTGTCCACTATCTCTTCAGTATCGATCTCGTGACAGTAAGTCGGTTCATCCATCCGTTCAATGGTGATTTGGGGAGCCTCGTTACCCCACTTAAGTTTAAACATGGATGACATAGTGGCTAGCGCGTCTGCTAGTTGATTTTCCTCTCGTGGAAAATGTTCAAAGGTAATTTCCTCGAAATGTGGGATTAATGTCAACACATGTTCTTTGTAGGGGATGAGAATAGGGTGCTTCGTGTCCTATTCTCCTTTGATCTGACTGATGACTAAGGTTGAATCTCCAAATACACTTAAGGACTTGATTCCCAAATCTATGGCAACTTTGAGACCCATAATACACGCTTCATATTCCTCCATATTATTGGTGCAGTTGAAACAAAGTCTTGCAGTGAAGGGACTATCACATCCTTTAGGGGATATGACCACAACACCTTTGTCATTGCCGAGTGCGTTGGAAGCTCCATCAAAAACCAAGGTCCATCGGGATCCTTTTTCAGGTCCGTCATATGGTCTGAGTTCTTCAAAATTGTTTACCAACATGATGTCTTCACCTGGGAACTCGAATCTCATGGACTGATAGTCATCCACAGCCTGATGAGCAAGGTGATCGTCTAGCACGCTGCCCTTTATTGCTTTTTGGGTAGTGTACTTAATGTCGTACTCAGTTAGTATCATATGCCATCTTGCTATTCTCCCAGAGAGGACAAGCTTCTCGAATATGTATTTAATTGGATCCATCTTTGATATCAATAAGGTAGTATGGGTCAACATATACTATCTTAGCCGGCGAGCAACCCATTCCAGAGCGCAACAAGTTTTCTCGAGCAGTGAATATCTTGTTTCACAGTCGGTAAACTTTTTGCTCAGGTAGTATATTGCATGCTCTTTTCGGCCAGACTCGTCATGCTTCCGCAACACACACCCCATTGAATTTTCTAAGACAGCTAGATACATGATCAATGGTCTTCCCTCGACTGGCGGCATCAAAACAGGAGGCTCTTGAAGGTACTCTTTGATCTCGTCGAAGGCATCTTGGCATTCATCATTCCATCTGACTACTTGATCTTTCTTTAGTAATTTGAAGATGGGTTCACAGGTAGCGGTTAGGTGAGAAATGAATCTGGCGATGTAGTTTAGCCGTCCTAAGAATCCTCTGACTTCCTTCTCGGTGCGAGGAGCAGGAATTTCTTGTATTGCTTTCACCTTTTCAGGGTCCACTTCGATACCTTTACTGCTGACGATGAAGCCTAAGAGTTTATCGGACCTTACTCCAAATGTGCATTTATTCGGGTTCAACCTTAGCTTGTATTTCTTTAGCCATTCAAATAGTTTTTTGTAAATGGTCAAGATGTTCCTATTCAGTTTGAGATCTGGCTATCATGTCATCCATATAGACCTCTATTTCGTGATGGATCATATCGTGAAACATAGCTACCATGGCGCGCTGATAAGTTGCCCCAGCATTCTTCAACCCGAATGGCATAACCTTGTAACAGAACGTGCCCCACTGTGTGACGAAGGTCATTTTATCCATGTCCTCAGGTGCCATTTTAATTTGATTATAGCCTGAGAAACCATCCATAAATGAGAACACTTTATGTTGTGCGGTATTGTCAACTAGAATATCGATATGGGGAAGCAGGAAGCCATCCTTATGGATTTCCCTATTCAAGTCTCTGTAGTCCACACACATACGTACCTTACCTTCCTTTTTAGGCACTCAAACAACATTGGCGACCCATTATGGGTAAGAGGTGACGGCTAAGAATCTGGTGTTGAATTATTTCATGACTTCAATCTTGATCTTCTCTGACATGTTTGGCCGCATGCGACATGCTTTTTGTTTTACCGGAGGGCGGTCTTCTTTTGTCGGTAGACGATGGACCATGATATCAGCGTCAAGTCCTGGAATGTCTTCATATGACCAGGAAAAAACCTCAACATAGTTATGTAGTAATTGAATTAAGCGCTTCTTGACACTGGGTTCCATATTGGTACCTATCCTGACTTCTTTCTTGTCCTCTTCGGTACCTAAGTTAACTGTGTCAACCTATTATTCGTGGGGATGTATGGTCCTTTCTTCATGTTGTAGTAACTTGGCTAGTTCCCCTAGCACATCAAAATCTTCCTCACCTTCGTATTCGGCTTGGTAGATGAGATTTTCAAAGTCACAATAGGCCATAGCAGAATTGTTACCCATGGGACCCTGAGTGGATGTGGATCTGCATTTTGATATGTGAGTGTGTGTAAGAGCATATCTATCATTGAAAAAATAAATATGTAGAAAAAGAAAAACAAAGAGCATAAAGTTTGCATGCAAAAATGTCCATGATTCATTGATGACATATGAAAATGAATTAACAACCCTTACAAATGGACCGTTGTACCTCGGGTAAGACATATGGTTTTAAAAGTCTCAATTGTTTAATTATTACAAGTCCGAGAAAAATTTAAATACAATTACTGTTGGATAAAAGTAATTGGGATAAAATCTTTGGCTTCCTAGTTTTTTAGTCCTCCGCTGATATTTGGGAAAATCCATTCTTCCACGTCACAATCGTCATCACTATCCTCCACTACGTTGTCTCCATGGTTGCTGATCCGCAAAGGTGGTCCCCCGGCACGAGCACGACGAACAGCTTTCTGGGCTCCTGAAGTAAATCCCAAACCAAATTTGTCAGACTTGTAGGGGATATCTGGGAGTTGGCCCCAAATAGTACACCCACCTTCTTCAACTACTGCCTTGGCATATTTCAGAGAAGCCATCTTTAGTAGAGGTCTGGTAATCTTCGGGACTTGGGAAATAGTCTTGGTTGCTGCCACTGTTTGTGGGACTTCCTCGAAATGCTGACACGGAGTTTCAATGAATTCACCATCCATTTCCACATATCTGAAGGAGTTTAGGTGACTGACCATATATTCCTCCTCTCCATGGATAGTGATGATTTTTCCCTTGGTTGGGTATTTCACCATCTGATTTGATGTAGAGGTGATGACACCAGCGTCATGAATCAAAGGTCGGCCCAATAAACAGGAATAGGAGGGGCAAATATCCATTACATAGAAAGTTGAATCAAAGGTCTGAGTTCCAACTTTAATGGGGATGTCCACCTCCTCGTGCATCATTCTCTTCGAACCGTCGAAGGCCCTTACCACTATGTTGCTGGGTTTTAAGGTCAAGCCTTCACAGTTTTGTCTATCCAGAGCCTTCTTAGGCAGCACATTCAAAGATGAACCAGTATCTACCAGGACATGGGCCAAAGTAGTGCCCCTGCATTCGATAGAGACATGCAATGCCTCGTTATGTTTCCTCCCTCTAGGTGTCAGGTCAGCATCAGAAAAGCCCAAACTGTTATCAGCGGTAAAACTGGCCACACAATCCTTGAATTGTTCAGCAGAGGTTTCCTGTAGCCCATGGGCAGTTTTAAGAAATTTCACCAAGGCCTTCGCATGAGCCTCAGAGCACAATAGCAAAGCTAGCATAGAGATCTTTGAAGGGGTCTGCCCTAACTGTTCGACCATATTGTAGTCGCTTCTCTTTACAATTTTCAAATTTTCTTCCATCTTCTTCTTGGAGGCCTCTGGGATAGATACTGATTGCACCTTCATCCGGACAGGTTCAACCAAAATGCCTTTTCCCCGAGTCTCAGTCGACTCGGTGATAGGGGTGTCAGTAGGGGTAACCATAGGAACTGTAGCAGTAGGAACAAAAGCAGGGATGATCACAGGACTAATAATAGTTTTCGGAGGAGAAATCTCAGGGGAGAACACCCTTCCACTTCTGGTTATTTTGCTGGTACCCACAATGTTGCTGATGTTGGGGTCAGCCTTCTCTAAAATCGAGTCTTCATCAACCAGCCAATCCTGCTTGACACCGTGGTAGTAGACGTCACCCCCATAGTTCCAGGGGATAATTTTATCTGAGGAGTAAGGGATTGGCCCTGGAATAGTAATTATCAGTGGAGTCACCTTCAGAACAGATATAATCCTAACGGGTCTTTTGGTGGAGACCTTGGAAGGATTGGCGAAAATGGTTATTATTGAAACATCCTTGTAAGAAATGGTTGGAACAGGAGTCTTTTCAAACAAAATCTCTTTGTCATCCATCAGGCGCTGGACACCTGCTTTCAATAAATGACAATCAGTTGGTAGGGATAAACAGAGGTGACAGCCTTCGCCACAACCCGGAAATAAAACGGCCTTCAACAGGTTCCTCTTGACGGTCAGGAGAGGAGTAACAAGTTCATCAATAACAGTAACAAACACATCATCTTCAACAATGTTAACATCACGGTCGTGCTTGGGCATAAGAGTGGTGATAACTTTTTGGATCTCAGGAGCATCAAACTCAATTTATTTTGCTTCGATAAGGTCTTGCACCTTGTTTTTAAAAACCCAGCAGTCATTTGTATCATGACCTGGACATTCTGAATGGTAAGCACAAAGGGAGTTTGGGTTGTAACGGGGAGAGGCAGTGTTAGGATTCTTCGGAGCTTCCTGCAAGGTTACCAGATTAGATCTCAACAAATGTGGCAAGACTTGAGACATCTTCATATTTATACGGGTAAATTGTCTTACTGGTCTTTCCGTTCTAGGATGGTTGTTCCTTTATTGAATAGGTGCAGGCTTCGGGATTATGACGGCCCCTACCGTTGGACGGTGTTCAGTTCTGTCCTGATTCCTTTGAGGGTACACAACAACAAACTCTTTCTTCCCAATGAATGGTTTTCTCACGGCACTGGAGGATGCGTCCTTTTGGATCTTCCCACTCTTAATCCAAGCTTCCACTCTCTCCCCGGTCATGATTAATTCAGTGAAGCCAGCTGAGGAGATTCCATTTAGATGATTAAAGAAAGGATCATACAGGGTACCTAGAAACATGTCCACTAGCTCCCTGTCAGACAGGGGAGGCTGGACTCTTCCTGCCAAGTCCCTCCATTTCTGAGTGTAGTCTTTGAAACCCTCGCTTGAACCCATAACCAGACTTTGGAGTTGAGTACGGGTGGGAGCAAGGTCTGAATTATACTGATACTATTTATAAAAAGCACTGGCCAGGTCTTCCCAATTATGGGTACTGGCCCTCTCCAATTGATAGAACCAATCTAGATGAGTCCCGGATAGACTATCCTGAAAGAAGTGGACCCACAAATCTCTGTCAGCAGTGTGAGGCTGTATCTTCCTCACATAAGATCGGAGGTGAATCTTGGGACACGAAACACCGTCGTACTTAGCAAACACTAGTTCCTTGAACTTTGGTGGAATAACAATCCCAGACACCAAACCCAGCTCTTCAAAGTCCAGCCTGGGCACTTTCTGAATCTCCATTGCACTTAGACGCTCTTCCAGATGTTTGTACTTCTCATCAGCTGGAGGATATTGCTCTTCAGAGTAAACATCCTCTTCTTCCTCTTCAGATTCAGGATGGTCAGTCACTTCCTTGTTTTTCCCTTCTTGATTATCCTTTTCACCTGATGATGTTGCAAAGTCTAGGGTCCGTCTGGCTGGCCCTGGGAACCTTCTTCCCAGATTCAAAACACCGGTTGATTTCTTTCTTTTCTTATTCTTTTCTTTGATCAGCAAAGTTTTCAAATCCTCTTGTCCTTTTTCCAAAGTCAAGAACATTTGTTGAAACTGAGCGTTCTGCGCCTGGAGATCTTTTACTGTCTACTCAAGATCCATCTTACTGAAATAAACAGTAGAAAGATAAGGAGACCTCTTGTAAGAAACATGTTTGTGTTATGATGAATGAATATGCATATGCAATGATTTCAAGGAAATTAGAGATTTAAATTTGCTTTAGACAAAAAAGGAACACACATTATATTAATAAATCAAAGTTTGAGTACATCATGCCTCTTTGGGCTTACAAAGAAATACAATAACTTTAAGATAAAAAAGTTGAATGCATCCTCTTTGGTGCGATATAGGCGTTCAGACTCCACTCCTCATGAACCTGCTTGGTGAGTTCCAGAACTTTCTTCTTGCTGGCATAGAATTGGGCCTCGAAAGTGTCTCGCTCCCCCCTTAAGCTGTATCTAATCCATTTGCAAGTCTTCGAGAGAGGTGGGCATGTTAGGATGAAGGATAGTGTCTGGGACATCTCCTTCCATAACAGTCTCTATGATAACCGGGAGAATGAAGGGGTAAGGCATCATAAGACTTTGAGCATGGGCTCGTACCCATTTGAGATAAGGCTTAAGAGGGATGGAATTCTTGTGCCCTAGTGTCTTGCTATCCACCTTGTTCACCATCCTCCAAGCTCGGATAAACCTCTGGCGGTAACCTTGATCGTCATTCTCGTAGTCAAATACCAACCCTTGAATAAGCATCTCATGTGGACCATCCCTTCGGGTGTAACCAAACCGTCGCAAGGCTAAGTAGGGGTTGTAAGTGATACCTCCTCTAATGCCAAGTAAGGGTACATTATAGAATTCTCCACAATGGTCGACGATAGTAACATTCTCCAAAGATCGAGAACACCAATGAATATATGAATGTCTGAGTGTCATCAACCTATGTGACCACCTTGAACCTTGCTCATTCTTCAATACAGA